>OX439042.1:80004006-80604006 GCA_949317995.1 Acholoe squamosa
TGTGCTCCATTTTCGTGAGAATTGACCATATATATATATATATATATATATATATATATATATATATATATATATATATGTGGGAGTTGCCTGGGTGTACCTAGTCTCGGATCGTGCCAATCCTACCATTACACACACACACACACACACATATATATATATATATATATATATATATATATATATATATATATATATATATATATATATATATGTGTGTGTGTGTGTGTGTGTGTGTGTGTATATATATGATGCACGAATGCAGCCTTAGCACACAGTGTATAGAGCTACATGAATGCAACATGCCAAATCATGATACATGTACATTGCCTGTGTATACAGTCAGTGACAAGCTCATACACTACTTTCAAGGTAGAGTTTAGTTAAGGGAGTGGTCATTATCTATCAGCGGAATTTGGGGGGGGGGCAGGTGGATATTTTCGCAGATACGCAATTTTTTTTCACCCCACCCTCGACAGCATTCAAAATTTGTTGCAGTCGCATGCAGGCTTTTATGCCAAAAAGAGGGGGATTTTGCAAGCCTCCTCAAGAGGGCCCAAACGTTTTTGCACCCTCATCCCAACCCTGTTGATAAATAATGACCACTCCCTTTGAGCTGACCTAAAGACCCACATGAGTCCATGAACTTTCACATACACCACAAGTCTAATTTAATGGAACTAAATCTGACACAATTATCAAAATTAAACCTTGGCACACAGTCATTTGGCATGAGGCACCAACCACAAGGGGAGGGGGCATACACGATCTGTTTGACGACTCTATGGGTCATTAGCCACATTTAACAATTTGTGCCGAATATATGTAGGCCTACCTACTGACAAAGTACCCCCCCCCCCCACCTGAATTCTTAGGATTTTACCACTCCCACTTTCCTTGAATAAACCGCACCCCCTCTAATATGTAGGTCATGATACAACCACCATTAAATTCTTAGAATGATTATTTGCCCATGGTAGAATACAGCTGTTGTCTGATGTAAAAAAACAAACAAACAAAGCAGAAGAAAACAACAGAAAATAGAGAATTGTCGTCGCCTATTTTGGAGGCACAGAGAGTTGTATTTTTGAGCTCTCACTCTCCCGAGAGTCTTTTGGCGCTGAGGGTTGCAGGACACCAATTGACGGGAGGTGGCAGCAGGAGACACTTTGTAACTCCGCACTGAAGGTTGTTGTACAATGATTATTGGTCTAAAATCTCACAGTGGGTAGGCAAACCAGGTATCAAATTAATCCTTAGGGTGTATATTAATCAATTTAAGTGTTATTTAGGCTGATATTTGATGGTAAGTTGAGGGGGGTGCACTCTATTTAATTAGAGAATTTATTGAAATCATTCAGTGCAAAACCCCCAAATCTGGGTATGTCCACACTCTAAGGCCTATAGCACAAAAGTTAATCACATTGTTCCACATGCCATGGCCCTAAATTATTGGGGGAAATGTATATCTACAAGAAAATAATAGTGGCTAAGCCCAGATACTTGCAAAAATATTTTATTTTCGCCCAAAAGCTATATAGGCCAACAGTGGAAAAATGACTAGTGTTCTGCAGCCTGGGTTTGGCTACAATTTTCCGACGTGAGTGCCCTTCCCTGGTCTACAGTCTACCAGAACTACACATATAGCCCTAGATGCAGCAGTGCTGCCCTCTGTAAGAGAAACGGAGAGCTGTTTTCTAAGCAGTATTTGTCAGCTTTTAATTAGCATTGGTTAATTAGCTCCTAGGAAAACTCTAGACCTGCAGTACGATCAAAGGTCATTAATATCCTGGTGGGCCAGGTTAAAGTTTACCCGTCCCTCGTGTGATGACATCTTTATAATTAAGGTTGGTCGCTACTTGTTGAAAAGAAAGCCATTGCATAGGTCCCTGCACATGTAGGTGATATTCCTCGGGAAGGCATTTCAAAACTATAAAGGTTTATAGATCTCGTATTGAAATGCAGAATTCCATCATTTTAGTAGGTAAACACTTAAGCCATGAAGAAGCACAGAAAATGGGGATCAGTTTGATGAAGATTGAGCATTTTTATGATACTTCGAAATTTGAGTATATTTACATCTAGATTTATTTTAGCCTTTTCCTACTTTCTTTTATAGCTTTCATTTATACCGTAAATCCTTGCGACAACTGTGAGAGAGGGTAAGAACACGAAAAGGATACAGAAAAATCCTCAAAAAGTAATGAAAAATTTCTTTAAAATATGAAAAAATGAGACAAAATTCTTAAAAAAAAATTAAAAAAAATTGGCCCTGTTTGGCCCTGTTTTGCAAGGGTTGGTCGGGTGACTGGAAACCAACCTTTTTCTTTTATATTTGACCCCATCATGCAATGCTCCAAATATGAAACTTCATTCAGTTTTTGGTACTTTTTTTTTATTTCAAGGGTCTGAAACTCTAAAACTGTGCTTGGGACCGTATGTCAAAATTACCTTCACGAGAAAGGTATTCATGTAAGGTATTCTCTGAGAAAGTAAAAAAAAAAAAAAAATCTGATGACTTTCACTCCTTTTTTCAGGCAAAAATATGAGATTACGACAAATTGTTTTAGAGGGAAAACATGAAATGCTTTTATGTTTCAAACTTTTACATTTCAAAAAGTAGCCCTGGACCCCCACGTTTTCCTTTCATTTTTCAATTCTATATGATGTAAGCTGCCTATAGACCAAAAATGAAGATTTTCTGTTGACTTCAGCTAAAGAGGAGCGACCAACCTTAAACAGTTACCTCACCAGCACTTCATTGGTGCATCATGACGACCAATGGTCATGATTCATCAATGTATCAGCGGCCCTTTAACGTTAACAGTTTTATTTTACTTTCGGGACTTCAGGCTTACACAGTATATTAATAGTCACATGTGAAGAGTTTTGAGAAGATAGCAGATAAGACGATAACAGTCCAAATGGAGCCCTCAACTTCTGACCCTTGGGTTACCATATGTACTTTACCCATCTTAAAGAGTTCCTTACTAAATTGGTTGTCTTTGACTGTCATTTGAGTAGAACAAAAAAAATCAAAAAAAAAATCTGTGATTATTTCTTACTTTTCGATTATTCTTTCCCTATTTTTTTTTCAAGAATTTTCTTTTGATTAGGTGAATTGTGACAGGATCTGCGAAAAAGGCCCTTAGCGCAGGGTTCATTAAAGTCACTATTCCTAGTACATGTCACACTTTCTGGCTTTAATTTTATATGTTTTTATTGCCTAGAGATCTACATGAAATTCATTCTATGTAGGGCTACGGCTAATAAGCAGGAACCGGTATCTATGTTAGACTAATCCAATAGCTATCAGGTAAGGAGGACATCAGTTGGTGTACGAGTACCTCTATGAGACCACCACACGTGCTTAACAACAATTTTGCTACTGGGACGAAACCTATGCACATCTTCCCAGGTGGTCTAGTGGTTAGGATTCGGCGCTCTCACCGCCGCGGCCGGGGTTCGATTCCCCGTCTGGGAATACACATTTTATCCAGCAGTTGACTGACTTTCACCACTGAGCCTTCCATATTCCTAACTCAATTACAGTTGTTTCAACAGTTTCTTTTGGCCCTTCTCTCTGTAATAAAAAGATAGCCGCTATGGGTAGGCCTACATCTGTCTAAAAGGGTAAAACCTAGGCCTACATATATGATGGCATTTATATGATCATAAGTTTAATTATTACATCTTTCTGCTGGATTGACCCCTGGGGATTGACGCGTGAGTGTAAAATGAGTCGGGGTCTGCAGACCCAGAGGATGGATGATCCATGGCAGGCCCGGGGTGCCCCCTTTCTGTTCCTCCACAGCCCAAATTCGACTCCAACCATTGAGCCATGCCGGAGTCCGACATGACACAGGGTGCCTGGACGTACTGTATAGTAGTGACACCTAGTGGGTGTTTCTAGCACTATATGTTACAGCACCCAGGTGGCACTACTGTCATTAACAGGAGCAGTGACTGTAGGAGTAACTGTATGGCTCTAGACTCCTAAAATCGACATGGCAATATATGCAATTTTAGGCTCAGTGACATGAGACTTGGTCAATTTCTTAAATCGACACAGGGACATGGTCATTTCTTAAAATCGACATGGTGACATGGTCATTTCTTAAAATCGACATATGGGATATGGGGACCCTCCATCAAGGACCCAATTGTGCCGTAAAACTGTTTGTATCAAGGTCTTATCAATTGTCCTCCTTGTGACGATACCAAACATATTCTAATCTTATGATATTGGTGAGAAATGATGGACCTGGAATCCACGCGTGACTCTTGTTGTAACCTCACTTTGATATTAGGGGCAGCCTGAATTTATGTTGGACCTTTATGCCCGGGGGGGGGGGGGGGCAGCGTACTCCTTCAGATTTGACTACTGTGTGCTACCTTGATGTCCTAACATGATTCTGAGGAAAAGGGATTTTTGGACCCTAGGCACGGGCCCATTTTAGGGATAATTTCTAGGCAATTTTGGAGGAAAAGGGGTGCATTTTGGACAAAAAAAAATAAACATTCTCAAGTCTATTTTGATATAGAATTTACTTCGTCACAATTGCTAAGTGTCTTTTTCCATGAAGTTTCCTGGGGTTAGGGGGTAATAAGGGTATAATTTTGGGTTTTACCCCTTGGAATCTGAAATTCATTCATTTATTTATTTATTTTATTTTTTTTTAATTTTCAATCTTGATACGAGTAGGTTACCAAATCGGGAATCATATTCGCATATGGAAACTATAGAAGGCACAAGAAGTACTCTATAGGCCTAAGCACTTAAATGTATTTTCTGATGAACCTTCCTGTCCGGTAAACTTTGCAGGAGGGGTCATTTTGCACATAAATACAAAGCAACCAGGAGGATGTTGCTCCTATATAGTAAAAGGAGCTGGCTAAAAATGCCCTCATTTCCAGTCCTTTCTTTTCATGTAGCTATAACTTGTCCCTTTTGTTGCTCACAAGTGGTCATTCGAGTATGGTGCTAAAAAGGGGGATTTGAGTAAGTACCTAGTTGGGAGCAGTCAGTCAGTATAATATACTATAGAGTGTGTGACACTTGATAGTGCAGCTCTCTCTGTTCTAAACAAGGCAGGCGACTTCTGAGATTGATGTGGTGAGTGCAAGTACTTTGGTGAAGCAGTGCATGACTTGTTTAGAAAAGAGGGCACATACTCACAGCTCTTTTTACAATAGGAGCAACACCCTCCAGCTTCGTTAGCCCGTCCACCATAACCCCCCCCCCCCCCATAACAATTAGCAACCTCGATTCTTATATATGTATATTTCAACGGGATTTCAACATGGCTGTACCCCTACCCTCAAGACCAGCACTTATCCAAGACTTACAGTTGATAATGAATTCTTCAGTTCCATTGTTGTTGCACCCCGGCCCTTCTTCAAGACCGTTGTCTATTAAAAAACCCAATTGTTATTCAGGCCACCATAAAAAAGTGTCGTCAAAATAACGAAAGATTCCTCATCCTAAAGTTAATAGAAATCCGTTGTTATTTTCACAGAGATGTCGTAATTTTAACAAAGATTCCTTGTACCACCACAGTGCCACCTGGGGTTTCTTGTAAAATCTACACTGGCTCCCTGCATGCCTAATAATTACAGTGGCCCACTGTTCAGTTTTATGAGGATCCCTGGTAGATTCAACAGTAATATGTTCACACTGTGAGGGACTGGGAAAAAGATTAATGGCTTGTAACCCCCCTCCCCACCTCTATAGCAGTAAGAGATTTGGTCCAAAACACAACACCGACTGACATGTAGGATTGTTGATGTAATTTCACATGAGTTTAGGTGCCCAGACAAGAATATTCTTTCATCAAAATGATCAGATTGACATGATCGTTTCATGTTGAGAATGAAATCGATACAGCATGTTGTGCGTGGCATCAAAATGACCAAGACATTTTTTTCTGACAACTCTGATCGTTTTCAAACAAAATCTATAACTCTTGATTCTTTAACTTATGAATCGCCATCCAGACTTCCATGGAAGTCCTGGATCCTGGGAGGAGCTGGCTCTATTCCTACCGCGTGCTAATTTGTAAGATAACCCCTTTAAGGGCCACTGATGCAGTAATGCATCATGCCCATTGGTCATCATGATGCACCAATGAAGTGCTGGCGAGACTGATCGCCAGCACTTCATTGGAGCATCATGCCAACCCTCTGGGAGTTTGTGCATCAATCCCATAGGGTCGTCATGATGCTCCAATGAAATGCTGGCGATCAGTCTCACCAGCACTTCATTGGTGCAACATGACGACCAATGGGCATGATGCACTCCTGAATCAGCAGCCTTTAAAGGATTAAATATCACTGTGTGCTGGGTGTTTCATAGATTGTATGAAATATTAGATAATAAACCAAAAGGTGCTGCCTATGAGTGCAGCTTAATATAACCAGAGTGGAGTCCCCTGTTACATATGAATATGCTGAATGCTCTGGGCATCTAAGCCATGTGAAATTATACTGATCCCCCTCTAAGATATCCTGCTCTACACATGTCAATGCCTGTAGGTGCATGTTACATATAACATGTATGTTAAAGTGACATAGTCCGATGGTTTTTGGGCTCAAAAATCTTCTCAAATTTTTCTCAAAAATAAACCAGGATGTTCACATCAATAATAGTTCCTATACTTTATTTGCTCTCCTTACCCATAATTAAGCTCACATTTGAAGGAATTGATTACCTACATTTGGCATGCATGGCAAAAGTCTATCCATAGTAAAAGCACTGTAAAATGATAATAGCTAGGTCCATGGGTCTCCCCTTCTCAGCTTGTATAAGCTAAAGATACCAACAGATGGTCTGCACACACCTAGGTATGATGTAATTAAAGTGTACTATGTAACACATTAAAATAGGATTTGAAAAATGAAAAAAAATCGGACTATCGTATTGCCCTGTTTAAGCGTTGGGGTCTCAAATAAGCGCCGGTCTCGTATTTATAAGCGACGGGGGTACAGGGTCATTGAAATCATTCTTAACCACTAATAACAGTATTCAAATAAGCGCCTGTCTCGTTTAAGCGCAGGGGGTAAAGTGGGAACTAAATCAATGCGCGCCCGGGTGCTTATACGGACCATTACGGTATGACTTTAAATAGGTATAGATGCTCCAATATGCTCAAAATAGATGTCTTAAGATCTGTCTAAAAGTACCTCATATTACAAACACAAACTATGTGCATAATATTACATCTTGTAATAGGGTAAATTAACGGATAGAAGATTTGCTCACATTGTAAATTATATCTACAGCCGTTCGAGATCACTAGACTAAAAAATTGTAAATAGATTACCAACTAGACAACATGATGCTCCCTTATGTAAAACAATAACTCCAAATGATGTTTCTTATATTAGAAGTGTGGAGTTTCATGCACCATAACTTGGAATGCTTTAACATGTGGTAGAAGGAACGCTGAAACTTTAGAAATCTTCAAAGCTGAAACTAAGAAATATCTTAAATCCTTGCTACCCTACAGATAACTCATTATATCAATTTTAACTTACCCTAACCTTTTCATAATATGTTTTCTGTCCTCTCCCCTAATCCCTAAACTAATTACTCATATATTTTGGTGTCAAGTTTCATTGGTTTTAAATGTTTAAATAGGTAGGACCAGAAGGATCAACCCATAACACTATTATAGTGGGGATAAGGTCCATAGCCTTCTTTTTGCCACAAATCTTTCCAAAGTAATATTTGTTTAGTCTAAATTCTAATGTTTCTTGTATTACAACAACCATTTGTTCTAAAATGAAATTATAACATGACGTGGAAGACCTGATGAGGCTTCCACTTCATCATTATCTTGCTATCTTGTGATCTGATTAGGGTATTTGTTGTTATATATACTACCGGTATGGAATATCGATATTTACTTCTTCAAAGTTTTCTCCACTGACAAATTATTTATATCGTCAAGAACAAATGTGTAATATGTTATAACTTGCTATGGCAATAAAGAGAATTAAAACAAAAAGAAATGTCTAAGTTAGCTAATATATACCAGAGTGGCCTGTTTACGCGCCGGGTCTTTGAATGAACGCTGGTCTTGAATAAAACTCGACATTGAAGTGAAAAACACACTATGAACTATAAGCCTTGAATAAGGGCATAGGGTAATAGTGGTTTCTTGATCCTTAGCATCCTTGATAAATGTCCGATTGTAGAACCATAAAATATTAGCAAGCGTCTAACCCATCTTCCCAGTTGGTATCCTTGGGCCCTGAAGGTATTGTGGCATATACCCCCAGGCCATGCCTGACGGCCTTTTCCCCAGATTCTGGGGAGAGATTCACTTGAACTCTAATAGGTGGCAGTTTTAGATCTCCAACCACAGTCTATATATCCAAACATCTGCATAGGAGGGACATACTGGACCCTTGCGGTGAGTAAGTGTAAAAACAGGGGATGATTGACTGGGAACTTCTTTGGCATGGCCTGCCTGTAACATGTCCCCAATATACAGATAGTTTGCCAGCCAACCCCTCTAGCTTCAGCCCTGGCAGTGTGACTAGAGATGGCCCAGGTATGATGGGTACCTTCACTTCCAGGGACAAGCTTGTTCCATCTTATCAGCTCTTATCATTGCATGTTGCCGAAACCAGCTCCAGTCCCACTTATGCCCAATTCACCCCTCCCCCCATGGCCAGAACTCATCTGAATGTAGAAGGAAGGAAGTCAGCTATTTCTGACAGCCTGTCTAAGCTGCCCCCCCCCCACTTGGCTGGCTGCATCAGGACGTGTGTTACATTATACTGTTAGACTGTTAGTAAATCAGCTTTAGGTGGATTACTGGGACCTACAGAGTGAGGTCCAGTGCCGGCCTCAGGGTGGCAGAAGTCTGCTCTATTAACCCTTTCAGGGCTGTTGGTGCTGGAGTGAATCATGTCCATTGGTCAGTCTGTTGGTCGGCATGATGCACCAATGAAGTGCTGGCGAGACTGCTCGCCAGCACTTCATTGGTGCATCATGCCGACCCTCCGGGACAGTATGAATCCTGAAGGATTGTCATGATGCATGAATGTAGCCGTGGCGAGTTACTTTCCAGGGCTGTATTTATGCATCATGCTGACCCTTCTGGTTGATGCATTAGCGGACTTTAAAGGGTTAAATCCACCTCATACTTATAACTTACAACAGTATAAGATGTTTGTATTATACGTTAACCCCCCCCCCTCCCGCCAGCCCCCCCCCCCCTCTTCATGTAGCAAACCACTTATACACCAATACCGTCTACCCATGCCACCAGGGGGCTCTCACACTGGGCGATAATAGGCAGACTTAGGGCCGCAGTGAGTGTCAGGGTCTACGTCAGTTAGAGCCGCTGCAGCACCACTGTGCCTCTGGCGGCACATGGAGGTACTAGGACAGGGGACAGCTTGTTTGTCCATAAACCACAGACACCCATGGATATTTCAATGCATTGACATGTCATATAGACACTTTGACACACGCCCATATATTGTGTACTAATATAGGGACCTATGCCATAGTGTCCTAAGTAGGCAAGCCGAGGTACGGCACACACACAATGACACATTATACATGGATACCTTGATGTACGTTATGTTTCACCGTACCACCACAAAGTGCATGTGACGGCGGACTGACCATTGTACATACTTGCATAGAACCTAGGGAGACTTGAGCTCTATTTCTTTTTGATATCCTATACCTCACACTGTGGTGGGTAGCACGTGCATGGATAAGTGGGCAGTTAGTTTATCACATTGATCAACACACGACTATGGATAGGGTTTTTACATGTGCATGATAATAGGGACCATGTATACGGAAGTTCTATGTGAGAGGACTCTATAGTGAAGAGCCTGTGTGATATTTACAATACACATACTGAAACAGACACATCCTACTGCCCCGTGCTCTGTATGGGCCTTGTGTACCTGCAGTTTACCATGTAGGTAGGAATAGCACCATTAACTGATAAGGTGCCTCCCTCACAGAAACTACATTCTCCAAAAACAAATTTTGTTACTTTGGGCTCTACCAAGGATTATCTACAACCATTTTCATTGGAGGAGAACTATGAAACAATTTCCTGTACCTGAGGAGATTTATCTCGCTCTCTCACAGGAATTAAATCGCAAGTGAATAAGGGCTTCGAGCTCATTGTTGATCAAGGTGTGAAAGCTACAGCAAACCTGCTACTTATACTTATAGTCTAATTAGACTAATACAGTAACAGTGTTTTACAGCTCCCTGTTTCCACACCTAGCATTCACCAGTCATTATTGACCTCTATAGCGAGGTACATGTGTCCTCACACAAACTACATACAGACAGATAACGGCAATGTCTGCATAGTTTAATCATCTGCCGTATCCAGGAAGTCAGGGGCTTGTCAACCTATCTCACCTTCAACTCAGGTACACGGATACCATATACTTCATTATAGTTTTGTACTGAGAGACAATCTGCGCCCGCCACGGCGTTATTGCCATATTTGAAAATACTTAAGGTGAAATGTCTCACAAGGAATTTCAACTTGACGGCCATCCATTCTTATGATATGGCAGGGAGAAAAAGGAAATGAACCACACGTAGAGAGAAGACCATATCTTCAAATGAATTGATTTGTTCCAAACAATATCTGTTTTACCAAGGAGAGAATGACCTTATCTCATACCATTACAGAAGGCAGGAGACACGTACGGCCAACAAGAGTTAAACAGGTCCCTTAGACTTGGGCTATTGCATTGATACCAATAGGTTACCCCCCCCCCCCCAATTATTGCATTGATACCAATAGGTTATTCCCCCCCCCCCCCATTGAATTGAAAGTAGGCACATGTGGATGATCCTGTCTCCACCTAGTTCCACAAGTAACTGGATCGTGTACAGGTAATAACTAGATCTCTCACAGGTAGTAACCAGATCTTGTACAGGTATATAATCCAACAGGTGACCAGACCCTGTAGATCCATTACAGCCTTATACAGGTACCAACCACAGCTGACCCCTGAGGCACTCACCACCTGGAGGTTTACCTGGACCACACCTGGCCGCCATCCATACCCCATGTATCTCTATGTACCTGAGCAGGAAGGGTAACCCATGACGCAGCCCACCAGGTATCCTTTTACCTTACCTGTGCCCATATCTACCTGTATCAGCACCTGTATGTATGTTGTACACTGGTCAGCAGTAGGGGACCAGGGGCAGCTTTTATATTGGCTATAACTATAAACATACATTTATATAAATGTGTGTTTGTTCTGTCCCCCTGCCATATTAAACTAGGGACGGACAGGAACCT
Source organism: Acholoe squamosa (assembly GCA_949317995.1). Taxonomy (NCBI): domain Eukaryota; kingdom Metazoa; phylum Annelida; class Polychaeta; order Phyllodocida; family Polynoidae; genus Acholoe; species Acholoe squamosa. Next base: position 80,015,316 of record OX439042.1, read on the forward strand.
ATTCACACAGCTCTGCCAAACTGTGTCTCCATATAGAATAATATACCATAGGGGAACTACCTAACAAGTCTACACCTGTGAGGACTTATACCAATAGGAACATATACATTTTTTATATGTGCATGTATACTTGTATACTTGTACACAGGGTGGGTGACAAGTCTACACCAGTGAGGATCTGCACCAATAGGAACATATGAAATCCTCTTATGTGGATTCCCTCTGACTGTCTAGACAGGACAAGGTCCAAGTCTGTCACTGTGATATATGTCAGGCCTGAAGGTCCATCTATAGACTGAACTATAACTGAGATTGTCCATGCATAAGTGAGCTTTAAGTATACCACCTCCAGGTGTAGTAGAACATAGCCTACAAGGTACAGGAGGAGGTTTACATCACGTGTAGTAGATGTAGGTTCAACCTTTATGTATGTAGGAGGAACTCCTCTGCACCAGGAGGAGGAGGAGGAGGAGCTCCAGCACGCCATCTCCTCCCTCACTTACCCCCCCCCCACACACACATACACACTACCTACTACCCCAATCACCCCCCCCCCCCTCCCTTGATCCCTGATCCACCTATAGCCTCTACACATAGTGTCCAGGGATAAGCTAATACAGGGATCAGACCAGGAGAGGTGTGCGTGTTGGTGTTGGCACTGTCTAGTCCCCTGAGACCAGGCGGAAGGAGAGCTGAGACGGGGCAGAGCTAATTAAACAATAATCATGGCCACTACCTTTGAGGCTGCCGAGAAGTTCTTCTTCTGCAAACCGCCTGCCTCCAGTCGGCCGGCGTTCTCCGACCGAGTCAGTGGTGGACTTGCAGTGAGGGCTTTACCGGAACCTGAGCGCTCCCTCTCCCCGACTGATGCAGATTCCTATGGAGAGGAGCCCTCTGTGAGCCTACACCAATCAGGGCAGGAGGGGAACAGGAAGAACTATGGTGCCACATGGCTCAGGCGACACGTCAAGAAGAATGTGTCGGGCGGGGTGTATTCTTCCCATGATAGCTTCCTGAACCGTGTGCGCGGGGGTGGTGTTGGGGGCGCAGGCCGGTACCATGGGTCACTAGGAGGCTTAGCACCTTTGTTTGAGGAGCACGCCTCATCAGGATACCGTGACACATACTCGCATCAACCCTACTCTACCCGTCTTGCCACCTCTGATGCTAACCTCAACCTTCGGCGCTACAACTCATCCCTATCCCTGTTCACTGGAGGAGGTGGAGACGCGGGGTATTTCAGTAAAAAGGGCTCCAGGCCCCTTAGGATGGCCACTCGACTGTTCGGCTCTAGTCCTCAGCTGAACGGTAAGCACGGCCCGGCTGGAAGTAAACCACCCCCTATAAACCCAATGAACGGTGAGAAACTCCCTGATATCAAGAGTATGTCGGTCCCTCAGGATATTAACCTTAATGGGACATCCGACCCACCATCTAACGAGAAACTACCCAGTATATCCGACACCCATCTCACTGTGAGCAGTGACACGAGGACTGAGCCACGGAGACGCAAGCATCGTCACAGAGCAAAGCGTGTTGGACAGGGGGGTATGAGTAGTAGTGATGGTACAACCTCCACATCCACCATGCACACCACTACCACTGGTAGTACCCAGGTAACAACCACTACAGTGACAACCACTAATGATGAGGAGGAAGAAGATGGGGATGAGGACACTGAGCTACTCTCAGAGGACTGTTTCATAGACCCATACGACACCCAGACGTCGACCACAGAGAGCGCCTATGTGCCCCCTGAGGGGGGTCCTGACGCGGCTCGCCTGGAGGCGGAGAGAGTCGCAGAGGAGGAAGTGAAACATAATTGGCTGCTGGATGAAGACAACAAGTCGCGTATGAAGCGTTTTGAGTCGCGCTGTAATAGACTCACTATTAATGTTGCAGATGAGGACACGGTGGACGCCATTGAGGACCGCCTCGAGGAGCTCCGTATGATGGCCAAACCCAGGAAGGACGAGCGCAGCGTTCTCGACAGACTCAGTGAGGAACAGAGGGAGAAGATCCTGGTAAGTTGTTTTATATTTAATATCTCAATACTTGTAATTGACATTTCCCTTACTGATGTTATACACAATATATTAAAGTACCTTCTGTTCACAAACCTACACTGACTCTGGGGGTGACTAGTCTTGTAATGGAAGTTTCATTGATACCTACAAAATCGATACAGTGTCACTTGTAAAATATCAATCACTGCATCATTAACATGGGTGTCGGTACAGCCTTTCTGTCAGAGAAAGTGCAGAGAAAGGGCTTTCCAAAATTGAAGGAATCTTGAAACAAATCCAATTCGAATCAGAGTTATTGAAAGAAATGTGCCTTGATCCAATACTCAAGGGTGAGGATAGACAACTATTTCTAACTCTACACTGCAAAAATGGTGTTTAGATTTTAAATGTGTTTAGGTCTAAACACGTTTAAAACCTAAACATATCAGTCAGTTAGGTGTCTCATCGACTACACATTTAGGAAATGAACACTTTTATTTTAATTACATAAACATTTATGCTAAACATGTTTAGATGTTTAAAGTTGAGACAGCTGAATAATAGGTGTTTAGATTTAATCATCAATATGTTTAGATACTTGGATGTTGAATCCACACCAGGTAGCAGCACTACCTTTGACTGGACTATCTGCACACAGTTATAATCAATTGTTGTGACAAATGTCCCCAAATCCCATGTTTATCATGTTTTTATTTCATAGAATGTCATGTGAATAGAAAGGGCAATACAAAATTGACTAGATTCACCTCATGCCACCATCATTATCATATAATAATCAATAAACTCCATGACTGACACCTATTTGATGTTATTCTGGAATACATAGGGCAATGTCCTTCCTGCCAAGCTGTTGTACTTTCTCAAGTCTCTGATTCTGATGCAGTGTGTAATAAATGTACACATATATATAGCTGTGACTGACTTCTTTGGAGACTTTGACAAGTAAATACCTGCTGATGCCCCCCCCCCCCAAGTAAATGAGAAAACAAACAAAATATATCTTTTTTAATGCATACATGTCTGCAAACCTAAACTCTCCATCAAATCATTTAAACATCTAAACACAAAAATTCATAAACACCTAAACACAAAAATTCATATATTTAAACACAAAGTTTTAACCTAAACACCTACATTTCTAAACACTTGAGCTAAGCACATTATTTGGCTAAACATGTTTAGGAAATTAATGTGATTACAAAAACGTTGCAGGAATATGTTTAGAATTGTGTTTAGGATCTAAACACCATTTTTGCAGTGTACTTGTAATTGGAGCATTAAAAAAGGCCCAGATCAAGGCCATTGTGGCCTGTGTCAGGAAAGGTGTTATAATGGAACTATCAGGACAAAAATAGTGATGATCGCAATTGAAACAAACTGGAAAGCACTGACATTCCTCTCTTATACACAATATCACAATATCACAACACACAATGCCCTGTTGAGAACCACTGTTGACAAAACCACATTCATACCATCCATAGCTGATCCAGGAGGTCATTTCCCACTACCCTATGACAAAAGCCCTGACAAGAGTTATATGGAATTTTATGTGTTACTTTGTATATTGTAGATATAACACAAATCAAATGAAAATTCTCATTTGTGACATGTACTGGGAATAGGGACCTTAATGCTCCCTGCACTAAGGGCCCTTTTTTGCAGATCGTGTCTCATTTACAGAACCTGAGGCATATCTAATACAGTGCTACCAATCTTAGTGTATTTTTTTAGCGCCTCCCATGCCGCGTAGCGGCGGTACCGCGGTCACAACCGCATTTCTTGTTTAGCTTCTGTTTCCTCTATATCCAAAAGAAAACTCTTCTATATAAAGGCCCAGCACTAAATAACTCCCTTATAAATATGCCATAAATTATGGCCTCCTGGGGAGAACTGTATGTTGATAAGTTCCCTGTATATTGTGGATTAAGGTAATGATGTAAATACATCCAGTACCAGCCAACACTCAAACTCTATATACAGTCTGTACAGTCAGCGTACAAGACCTGGACATCTCAATATGCCGCTAATCGGTTAGCGCTAGGTTATGGTAAAAACTCACTGTAGTACATAACTATACAGTACTACTCTGTGGGGGTCAGAGCTATAGGTCATACTGTATGTGCAGGTACTAGATCTAAATCAGACTGACATGATGTATAATAATGAACTTATGATGTTCCATGACCCATGGTTAGAATCAGTTGGCAGAAGCCTACCGGGCTGTCGCGTTTAGACACTGGGTTTGAATGAGTGCCTGCCTTGTATAAGTGCTGGGGGTATGAGGTTATAGGGGTTATGAAATATACATTAAGCACTGAAAAGTAGATCTTGAATTAACATCTGTATTATACATGTATAAGGACCGTGTGTAACGGCCCCTCCGAATCTATGAGAGCTAGGCGTGTTTTTTTGTTTTTTTCGCGACAGTATGATAGATGTTGTTTCTGAAATGAGTAACTTATATCACAATAAGCAATAACTGATACACCTCTGAATGAGTGTCATGATACATCTAGGTCACCCACCAGCACTGCATTGGTGTATCATGGTGGATGGCCATTGGAGCATACCCATTGAACACAGATACATGAAACCTACATGAACATAGTCTCTAGGTCAACTATGTAGATGTCCCACATAGAATTATCTGAAAATGTTATGTCCTGAATATGCTTCAGACCGTTTAAAACAATTTCACATGATTTCACTTGCAAGAAAGTATAAAAGAGACATCTATATACATGTAGATATATCTAAGCCAATTATATTATAAAACATAAAATTACATTAGGTTTGAACCTACCTTCTGTAATCAGAAAAAAAAATAGAATAGCCATTATCAAAAGTCCTGACACTAGGATTTGAACCCACGCTGTGATAACCTTTGAGCATCAAAGCAGGAATCAAACCTGCAACGAAGCCAACCTAGGTGTCGATGGTGATAGGAGGCACTTGTTTGGCAAGTCAGTATGACCTCTTTTGCTACCACTGATGTCTCAACAAAAAGATTCTAAATCAACATATGAAACAAGTCTAAAGAGCGGTATACATATGAAGTTTTGTTATGTTGCACCATGTTGAACAATGTAAATTCTATCTAAAGGTTTACCCAATGTAACCAAGACATTAATGCTTTTAGTTCTTTAGACATTTAATATCTACCAATTTGCTACATTGGATAAGGTTTTGTGTTTACTGGGTGCTTCCAAGATGTGGTGTAAGCAGTAAATAAAATAGCGATTTTTGAATAATCACCAACCCTCAAAACCCAGATTCTGCACAGTAAGGTAATAGAATAAACACAATAAGCCCAATACATTATACAAATACTAAATAGTTAACTCTCACAACAAACACGTTGTTAATCCTCCTACCCCCAATTGAGCAATCTGTAGCTACAATTGAGACTGTCCATGTAGGCTGCTTTGTGTGTAAGTCCTGTTAGCCTCCTTAACACCATTACCAGCTATACATGGGAGCTAGGTTATACCCCACTTGGCAGACAAATAAGAACGTTTTGAACTAAAAAAAACACATTATTTCTGTTTTTCAGCTGACGCTTGAAAAACTCCAAACACACATTTTTTTCGGTCGGCCTTACATATAAAAGCCTATCCAGCATTCTATGAAACGTTTTTTTTTATTTCTGGATGTGAGACAGCACTGTGAAAAGAGGTGTCTAAACGTTCCTTGCACGGGAAAATCGTACTAGACAAACACTTTTTTATATCGATCCAGGCCTCCTTCTGACTTTCGAAAACGTAATAAAACGACTTTGTTTTAACCAATTGTGACGACTGCAGGATATATCTAGAATGTAGACACCAACAAACAGTGCAGATTACTTTGATTGTACCCTAAAACTATGTATTCTGTGTCGGAAGCCTTTGCCCATTTTTGTGTTCCCAACAGCCAATATCGTATTGTCTACCCTGAGAATCATGGGCAATGTACCTATAATTATACCCTTTCCAAAATTGAAATATTTTTTCTTCACAATCTATGTTATTATCATGACATTTTTGCTATTTCTATTAGAGACAACCCCTCGGCCCAGGTCACCAGCTGATTTCAACTGGTCTCTAACTGTGTGATTCTTTGTATAATAAGGTAACGCCCATTTTCCCGCAATTAAATCCAGATCTTGTGTCTTTCAGCGCATGAACGAGATCCCCATCGCTACACTGAGGAAGGGCAGACGGAAAGGATGGAAGGTGAGTGGGTGTGTTTACATGTTGCTAGGTTACCGGACGCTGATACAGCAGGCGCCCCCTGGCAGCAGACCTCTGTGGTTTGAACTGGTCCCAGCAGATGAAGCTTCTACATTGGTACTGTCACGGAACGACGGCTAGGGAAGGGGTGGGTTTGGGATGGACTAAACTCTGTACTGTACATTTTTGACAATGAATAGAGAGAGAGAGAGAGAGAGAGAGAGAGAGAGAGAGAGAGAGAGAGAGAGAGAGAGAGAGAGAGAGAAAGGGACAGACAGACAGAGACAGACACAGAGACAGGCAGAGACAGAGACAGACAGAGAGAGACAGAATGACAGAGACAGAGACAAAGAAAGACAGACAGAGAAAGAGAGAGAAATAGAGAGACAGAGCGAGAGAGATAGAGAGACAGGCAGAGAGAGTGAAAAGGGGGAGAGAATGAAAAAAAATGAGGGAAATAGGATATAATGAGAGAAAGAGGGAGTGAGTGAAAAGGGAGATAAAGTGAAAGAGTGAATACTCATGTGGGGAGGGAGAGAAAGAGAGGAAGTAGAAGAGAGGGTGGTTAACCTTTTAAGGGCGGAAGATGCATTAATGCATCATGCCAATTGGCCGTCATGATGCACCAATGGGCATGATGCACTGCTACATCAGGGTTAAATGAGGATAGTGTAGTGGTCAGCGGAAAATGTCATGGAGAAACCAGGACTCGAACCCGGGACCCTCCAACTTTGAAGTGGAAGCTCTACCCCTGAGTTACTTCCCCTGGCCTGACATTCTCTACCTTCTAACTACACCTGGATCGGTATGATACACACACTAGGGGGCAGTGATTACCTGGTACCGAGCTCTCTAGAGATCCCCCTCGTGAGGCAGGACCACTCAGTATCTCCACCAGGTACGGGGAATTCCTGCCCCTACAATAGCGAAAGACCCAGAGAAAAAGAGGCATGAATTGAGAGTGACACATGTAGAAGGAAAAAATATGTGATAGCGAAAGAGGATGAGCAATACAGTGCATGGCACTTAGTGAGAAGTTAGACCAATTAAAACAGAGAGGAGAGAGAGAAGATCAAAGCAAAAGGAAAGGGAGAGAATGAGGGAAAGAGAGAGAGAGAGAGAGAGAGCACGCTGGGAGAGAGAGAGCTGGGAGAGAGGGAGAGAGGCTAACGGACAGATAGAAGGAGACAAAACAATAGATATAGACAGTTTCAGATATAATGTTTTCAAAGCAATTCCTATTTCATATTTTTCTTTCCCCCTTTACAGATGAATCAAAATAATGTATACTTGCTGTAACTTTCTCATGTCAAGAGTAAGAACGCTGGTGTGTTTAGAGGTGTGAATATGGACTGTATAGAATAGTGATACACCTGGGACCCCCACTCCTTAAGATTCTAATTTTCATGATTACTAAATTCGACGTAATAAGCGCACATCCCTCTTTTTGCTTATATCTTATACTAGCAATTACCAAACATATTCCATTTTTAAAGCCAAGTTTAACTTTTAACTATTTTACATACACTTGGGATATTTTCACTGCACTCTGCGCTTATTACGTCAAATACGGTATGACTTCTCTCTTACATTCACCATATAAAAACTACATGGTTTCTGATTATCTTTTATTTGTATATAAATTCATTTCTTTGGTAGACAATAGGGAGATCCATGTTTCTTGCTATCATTATCAACCTTTTTTAGATTATAATTATAGAGAGAGTTCCCTGTTCCTTGCTATCTTTTGTCACTTTTTTAGATTATAGAGAGAGTTCCCTGTTCCTTGCTATCATTATTCACCTACCGTAATACCCCGTGTATAAGGCGCACCCTGTGTATAAGACGCACACTGACTTTATGGATCTGCTAGAAAATTTAAAATGAAATAACTGTTGTTCTAATCAATGGATTTTCAAAATTCCAAAACCTGGTAGCTAAGATGGCTGCCAATGGCCTAAGACCACTTTTGAATCTACGGAAGGCATTGTGAAGATTTTAGCCTCAGCTTTTTCCCGACCTATACGGCGATGGCGCACTAGGGCATATCCTCGTGTATAAGATACGCCCTATATACCGGGTATTACAGTATTTCAATTATTAGAGATAGAGTTCCCTGTTCCTTGCTATCATTTCTCACCTGTTTTCCATGCATCAGGAGGCAATGATTTTTGCCAAGACCGTCAAAAGCATCTCTAGAGTAAGTCTGGGTGTTTTTGGTATTAGTCTCACCATCCTACAACTAAAAAAATACAAAACTATGTGTCAGCAACTTTTCACATTGCCAATCTGGGCATTACACACCAAACTATTTGTACAATTCTGGACACTCTACACTAAACTTACTCTTTGTCCAACTCAGGGTATCATACAACAAACTCTATTTTGTAAATCTCTGGGCATCACACACCAAAGCCCTATTTGTATATGTTGTTGTTATGTATTGTGCAGTAATTGAGGATATCATACACCGACCCTACACTCTGATGTTGTACTGCTATCTGTTATTCACAATCAGCTGTTTAAAGCCCGGGATCCTCTAACCTGTTTCATATTTTGACTGTTGGTGCCCAACGGACTATCTAACAGCTTTTGCAGATGTCAAAAGTTGTTGATATCTGCAAATCCTGTTAAGGTCGAATCCCACATGGTGAAAAATGGCTAAAATATCTCTGCGATTTTGTCCCTTGCATTGTATGGCCCCCACAATGCAAGGATTGATCAACTAATTCCGAATCCCACAGTAGTTTAGGGTCAAGTTTGCGATAATCCTTGCGTTTTATGGCCTCAACAAGGGCCATGCAACACAAGGGACACAATCGCAGAGATATTTCAGCCATTTTTCACCATGTGGGATTCGACCTTTAGACATCCCTCGCTATGCTTTTTTCATGTGTGACAAGAAACACAGCCTTGGACATAGTAGTGGATCCTGGGTTTGTATCATTATAATGAGAAGTTCATGCCAGACCTTGAGGCATTATGCTATCCTTCAAGGTTACAGGAGATTTTTTCTCATTTATTTTAGGTTGTGTTGATTATTATGCTGTGGTGAAATCTATCCTTGTGAAATCAGATCATTTTATTTTCTTCACTGGTTTTGGCATTTTCTGGCACATCTTTGTCTCATGCATGTTGATGTATATGTATAACATTGTATACGGACACCACTCATCGTGTCGAAAGGTGTCCATTTAGGATAAATGTCACTTTAACAATCAAAAAGTACAAAATCAAATTTTGACAAACATAAAAAATAAGAGATTTTAAAGATTATTTTAGCCACAACATAAGAATAACCATACCTAACTTTCTGTGAATGAATGTTATCTACTGATAAGACTGCCAATGGTTTGAAATCTGTTAGCCTGAAATGGTGCCAATATACTTTGGTAGGGAGTATTCGAAGGGAAAAGCACAGAGATAATTTATATATTGGGCAGATCCTTGTCATTTTACATTTGGAGATGACAAGTTCCTTTGTAATGGGTGCTGTGTATAATGTACAATTGGCAGCTCTACCATAACTTTAACCTGTTTTACTTCAATATTTTTCTGTTTTGATTCCAGCCGATTCACAAATTGCGGTGGGCGTCTAGTATGATCGCTTTGCTGTCACGTGGAGTACAGGAACGGAAACAGTGAGTTGTTGTACCTACATCAATTAAGTTTACACTACTTTTTTATCAGTAAATTCTAATGAATAAAAAAAATATAAAAGGGCAAGATTAAGAAAGAACTTTTTTTTCAAGTGGATTACATAAATATTGAATCCTACAGCAATCATAATAAATAGTAGATTCTATATTGCCGTAAAACCTTGCGTATAAGACGTGTCCTCTACGCCAAACAAATGCCTTGTGCGTCTTATAGGATTTCTTCAAGTTGGAGGTGTGTCTTATACGAGGGGTAATTTTACTATAGAAATGTACTAATCTTACAAATTTACGCATTAAAATGTGCATCTTATACGCGAAAATGCATGTGCTGAGTTTGGGGTGCGTCTTATATGCGCAGCGCGTCTTCTACGCGGGAGATTACGGTAGTAATTCTTTGCACTTACAATTTAGACAAGCAGTATGTGTATTTATGCATTCATATGTGCTAAATTAAACATATGAAGGCATACTACACCATTAACATTAAATTTACACTTATTAAACTTGATATATTGCTTTAAGTAGACATGTGAGGCTGGGAAGGCCTATAAGTCCTTATTTTCCACTTATGAAGTCGGATAGATATAATGGTTACCTGGATGTTGCTGCTGATGTTGGTGTTGACGATTTGTTCATTGTTGTTAGGTATGTAAACAAGGCATCAGAGATGGGACAGATGCGGAGGCGGCTTGAGGCAGGGGAGGAGGAGACGACAACAGACCCAGGCACGCCCGACAAACCCAGTGTAAGTTCAATAACACTGCGCCATACACAAAATATTCATCAAATGTACCTTATGCCTTAGTGGCAACTTCATCAAATAATTCTCAATTATTCTCAATTCTCAGTATTAGATGATTTCATAATCCATGGCACTCCAGATAGTTAAGAATAGATCATAGTCAGGCAATTGACATTTTGATCAGTAAGCAATTAATTTGCTACCCTTTGTCTGTCTAGATGTGACCATCACTCATTATTTTAACATTTAACAGCTAGGACTGGACCTTTTACTTGCACTTACCACGCGACCACATCTACGAACCACAAAGACAGTCAAACGGGTAAGTACATCTTAGTATGCATATATTTGTGTACTATTCATGTCTAGGTCTTTTATGAGTACAGCCATAGTCACAGGTGAAATCTTAGCTGCAGAGGTGTACTATGAAAAAAGAGGCTAACATAAGAGCTTCCCCATCTGCAGCCTGACCGTTGTTCGACTGAAACATTACCCCAGGTAAACAAGCAAATACTTATTAGTAGGCTACCTGAGATAGACATGAAAACTGACCAATCACGGACCAGGGACAGCAGCAGCAGGTGGAGGAGGCCAGCAGCTGCTATAGACAATATGGCAGAGTTCTAACTCATACTTTTAGGCTGCAAACATGGTGTGAACACACTGATATCTTAGTTTGTGGGTAGAATTTCGCTCTCTAGTATATTTTTACTGACTAAATTGTAAATATATGGAGATAGAGAGTAAAGACAACCACTATCATTGCATAATTTCTTATAATGGGCATATCTACAATAACATCCCAGGTACACATCCCACCCCTACCTTACCCCAGGTACTCATCTCACCCCTACCTTACCCCAGGTACACATCCCACCCATACCTTACCCCAAGTACACATCACACCCCTACCTTACCCCAGGTACACATCTCACCCCTACCTTACCCCAGGTACACATCCCACCCCTACCTTACCTCAGGTACACATCCCACCCCTAGCTTACCCCAGGTACACATCTCACCCCTATGTTACCACAGATACACAACCAAACCCAACCTGAGATACACTATAGACCCTTTGACTACCTGAGGTACACTATGGACACCTTGCTTACTCGAGATACTGGGTATGGGTGGGTAAACTACCTATATACCTTGGGTAATATATGTATGGGGTAGACTACCTGGGGTAAGGTATTGGTGGGTAGACTACCTGGGGTAAGATATGGGTGGATAGGTTACCTGGGGTAATGAATGGGTGGTTAGGTTACCTGGGGTAATGTATGAGTGGGTAGGTTACCTGGGGTAATGTATGGATGGGTAGGCTACCTGTGGTAATGTATGGATGGGTAGGTTACCTGGGGTAATGTATGGATGGGTAGGTTACCTGTGGTAATGTATGGATGGGTAGGTTACCTGGGGTAATGTATGGATGGGTAGGTTACCTGGGGTAATGTATGGATGGGTAGGTTACCTGTGGTAATGTATGGATGGGTAGGTTACCTGGGGTAATGTATGGATGGGTAGGTTACCTGGGGTAATGTATGGATGCATAGGTTACTTGGGGTAAAGTAGACTTTGACAATTGTTGTCAGCATACTGTATACTGGGATAGCTAGACATGTCCGAAATAGAAAACTATGCCATGGTAGCGGTATTCTGTGCTCTAATTCTCAATATATTTGTTATTCAGTCAGTAAAATTAATTTACAGAGCATAATTCTACATAGAAATGCATATATCAGTGTTTTTACATCACACATACAGTCCCAAACTACGATCTACAGCCACTGCCATGTTATTTATAACAGCTGCTGGCCCCCTCCACCTGCTGCTGTGCACTCTGGCCTCTGATTGGTCACTTTCCTTGTCTCTCTGGGGTAGACTACTAATGAGCTAGACCTAGTTTACCTGGGGTAACGTCTCAGTCGAACAACGGTCAGGCTGCTCCCCATCTCGTAATAACATTAATTCCTGCCATTACTATTGTTTTACCATTTTAATCTACACTTGTACTGATCCAGTGGTTGTTTTGATAAACCTTTCATATCATCATCTGTCTACTTTATTTTATCAATGTTCTTTGCAGATTCTATGGTCACTTTGTCATGTTTTGTTTCTTTACCTACTCCTATATGATAATAATGTTGAACTTTTGAAGTCCACACTTGGACTTTTTCCTCTCTTCTTTGCTTTTTTTCTCTTCTACATAATGTATCCTTTGCCTCCATACAGATTCTGTGGTTATTACGAGCTACAAAGGCCTTCAAAAACCTGTTCCCTGCAGAAATGGAGATGGAACTGGCCAAGGTGGTCGGATATGAGCGGTGAGTGCCAATCTACATCTACATATATAATTACATCCCGCATATAAGGGGCACCCCACACTTAAGGCGCACCTAGACTTTGTGGATATGAGAGAGAAAAAATAAAAATTCAAAAACAAAATATCTGTTCTAATTGATGGATTTTGAGAATGCTAAGATCTATAACAATTTTGGAGCTTCCTTGCGCACTTGTCCCACTCTACTGAGAATCAGGGAGTATCGAGAGATTTTAGAAAAAAGATTCCTCCCCACTTTTGCTGCTTCCATGAGGGGGTCTCGATAGAGGTCCATCCTTGCATATAGGCCGCACCTTTTATGTGAGGTATCATAGATACAATAGATGGATATAGGTGTGGGGAGTATAAGGGGAGTCAGAGTGGGTGCATTATATAGAAAATACAAGGCATTGTTAGTTATAATTAGAACACATATTGAGACCAGATGACATTGTGTATGAATATTGAAAGTTGTTGCTGCTGCTGCTGCTTGCTGTTGCTTGCTGTTGCTTGCTGTTATTACGTGTCCAATTGGTTGAGCAATAGGCAAATAATATTTAAACATCCTTGCATTCAATGTAGTAGGTCACAGATTAGCATCGTAGTATATTGCTATGTAACATAATGTTGCTAAGCAACCACTGACAAAAGAAATAAACCAGGATGAAGCACCAATTTGTCTCAGCAGTAGCAGTGAGGCAGTAACACCAATAATATCCTTGGGGTTTATGTGCTTTTAGTAGGGATAGGTGATATCAGATTTATCCTATATGGCATTATGAGAATGTAGTATACCATTCCCCGTGTTCCTAGACCCTGGGCAGATGAACACTTAGAACTGCCTTTTATTTAGACATTAAAATTAGCACAGACTGCATTATAAACATTTAGGGACAAGTCATATATTGCTAGGTTGGGGGGGGGGCTAAATGGATTTTGGCAAATGACAAAAATGAATGTGCCCCCCCAACTAAGAACTGATTTTGTAAAATGACCCTCCAAAAAACGGATACACTCATGCAATGACGCGTCCCAATTGGTATTTGAATTTTCCATGTTTAGTTTTGACCCGCCCCCCCAGTGTGAAGGTTTATTGGGTTTTGCCCCCCTCCAAAGGGTTCTTTTTTAAAAATGCCCCCCCCCCCAAATATCTAACAAGCCCCCCCCCCCAAATAAATGACTCGTCGCTTAAGTGAACACATCTGGTGGTGAGGGTATTCTACTATGCAAAATGACAGTTGCTTGGAAACCACCAGTCCTCTAATGACCAAAATGTGACAAACAAAATCCCCAGGTCTGATTTTGTGGGGGTAGGTGAAGAACTGTGTGTAAATGAATATTTAAGACACGGTAGATAGGATTATGTTTATTTTGGACACCATTTTGGATTGTACGTAATTACCCCACAAGACGCCGAATTGAGAGAAATGGCAACATTAAAATCCTCCTATTCAGCCAGATCAATTAGAATCAGGAGAATCGATCCACTCAAAATGATTCACCTTTTTCTTTTGCTACATAAGCTGGTATTCTGTACCATACTGAGAAAACACAACATTAGCGGCTATCTTTAAAGAGTTCAAACTTTTACACCGCGAGCCCGGTGCCACCCATACAGCGTACATTAACTCTCACTGAGTGTTTGTAAATGGCGGTATGGTATTTATGGTAATACTTAATCATACTACTTCAATACTCAAGTGCCAATTATTCCCAAGCAGGAGGTGGTGGTGGTGGTGGGGGGGGGGGGGTATTCCAAGTATATAGCTCAAGTACAGGCCACCACAGAATCCTGTACACTGGCCATATAGTTATACTGTACCTATATTAAGATATTTATAAGTATGGCATATCAGGCTCTAAATGATTCAATCACTTGTGATTTCACCTATACCAAGAATTTGAGTCATTCTGTGAGGGTTATTTATGACATATGGGCTACACCCACTCATATCTGGTGTTATCTATACTATACCTATATAATGTGAAGTATAATTCACTTCCATAGTATACACTCCACCCATGGACACACTGCTAGCATTAACTTAATATGGCTGTAAAGCTACAAGTGGATTACAGGTAACCCTTCAAAGGCTATTGACGCAGGAGTGCATTATGCCCATCGGTAGTCATGATGCTCCAATGAAGTGCTGGCGATTCTGCTCACCAGCACTTCATTTGGAGCATCATGCCGACCCTCCAGGCCTATATCAATGCCATAGGGTCGGCATGATGCTTAAATGTAGTACAACGCTTTACCACCAGGAGGTAAGTTGGACAGGTCAAAAGGGGTTAGAAAAACAGGAAGAAAAATAAGAGTCTGCATAGAAGCCATTAGAAGTAAAACAGTTCTATGCTGTTGAATAGAATTTATAACAACATTAAACACAGGGTCTGTAGTATATAGGTCCTAGCTATGTGCATGTTTGATATCCCTGTACACACAGAGTCTATACTAGTCTATAGGTCCTAATGCTGTATATTAACTGTACCAGTAACAGTCTGTGTTAGTCAGGAGGGTATTTCTATAAGGATGAATGCCCTACTGCAAAGTCACTCAGCACTTTTCTTTTGACTTTAATAGAAATTAACCTTTGCCAGAAATGACTTTCGCAAAGGTAGTCAATTCTCTATGAGTATTTGCTCGTCTGACAAAAGTGACTTCCTTTGTAATTTTGGAAACACACCCCTGAGGTCCCTGTGATAGGTTTGACAATGCTGTGGGTCTTACCATAATGGGAAAAGAGTTTTTCATTAAAGGAGTACCTCACCATATGATATCCTACTTTCGCAGCAGTATCTACACTCTCAGCCCCAATTGTAAATGGGTAGTAAAGACCACTGTCCTGGGTGCTGGGCAACCTACTGTTGGGTCATTAGGTTTGTCATTAGCAGCAACTACTGTTTGCCAAAAATAAAATCCATCTATTGTAAACAGCTTGGCGCAGTCTGGCAGTGTATAGTTGCGCCAAATTAGTAAGGACGCAAAGTGTCAGGATATAAGTAATCTGAGTAACTATGGGCAAAATGGCCTAGTCAGAAAAAAAAACCTGGGTCGCTTTTCACTCTAATCAGTTGAGTTAGAAGTTGAGGGGTGAAAAAGACTAGACCGTTGAACCTGAGCTATTGAGAAGTCAGTGTACTTTTAGTCATTTCAGCAATAACCTCCAGTACTGTATAACTCTATAGACCTAAGGCCCTACTCCATGTGAAACATCAACAGTCTCACCCATTCACTGTAATAACACTTTTGGTACTTGTTGTAATGAATGGGTCCGGACTGTATTGTAGACTTATATGGAGACTGAGTTGATGCCTTCAGAGTGGTTTTGATAATATTTACATAAACCTAGAGACATAAGCTGTGTTTGATAAGCTGTGTTTTGAGTTATCCCCTACTTGACAGTTTATAGCGCATTAAATCCAACAAAAAATCACATAAACTAGTGAGTCCGCTCAGCTCTTTTATACCTAGCTACAATTTGCATATTGGAATCCCACTGAGAATCAATAAAAGCCTGTATGCTCATGACCGTGGAAAGCAGGACATAGGGTACTCATGGCATTACAATAAAAGTTCTTCACTTCTAATTCTAACTTTTAGAGAAAGAAGCTTTGAAAATGCGTTTATCTCTGACTAAAATGTAAACATAGACTAGTTTCGGTTTAGCAATGTGAAATAGAAATGGTCCTCTTCTTTCTAGCCATTTAGTTAGATTTAGATATGACTACCGTAATCTCCCGCGTATAAGGCGCGTCTTATACGAGAGGTTTTAGTTCTTTCTGGATCCAAAGGGGGAGATCAAGACCTTCATTTTGATATCTTACACTCCCATATAACCTTATCAGCTGAATATGGGGTCCAGGGGGGTCTGGGGGTCCATGCAACACATAGGTTTTTGAATTTTCAAAATCCATTCAGTAGAACAAAAGTTATGAATCTTTTATTTTTCTGGTCAAATCTCTAAACTCTGGGTGCGCCTTATACGCGGGCTGCGCCTTATACGCGGGAGATTACGGTAGATACCAAAATCAATGTTGCTGCAATGACAGGTACACCAGGGTACACCACATCAGTACCTGTCTTGAATTAGCATCATGGGTACATGGGTATTGAAATCAATACAAAGCATTGAAACAGTATTTGAATGAGCTGGTCTCGTTTAAGTGGTAGGGGTAGAGATGTATTGAAATCTAGAAGTGCCCGGGTGCTTATACCCACTGTACAAGATCTCGAGAATTTCTCAGGAATTTCTCAAGTCCCGACTTGTGAATACAACAAGAATAGGGAATGTGAATTTCACCAGAAATTTGGGCATGCCATAACATCTTATACTCGAAAAATTCTCGAGTCTAGATATAGAGAATTTCTCAGAAATTTTTTGGGAAACACTTGGGATATTCCCAGGAAATACTTGGGATGTTCCCAGGAACTGGACATTTTATTTTCTCGAGTATAAGATGTTCTGGCATGTCCAAATTTCCAGGGAAAATCACGTTCTTCTTGCCCAAGTTGTGAACGTTCCCAACTCGAGTCCTGTTCAGTGGGATAACAGCCTACAGCAGTACTTGGTTTTATCTGAAGTTGAATGCTGAGGCTCCAGGTTTAAGCAAGGAACCCCGTATTGCACACCCCCATGCAATAACCCGATTCCGTATTTCATGGTCAGGTGCCACAGCCTTAAATGGCAAATAACTATGATTAACTGCCAAATAAATGAAATTTGGAACATATCCCAGTAAAACAACATGAGATAAATGTGGAGGTTCACTCTAATTTGTCTGAGTGAGGGTTATCTCACTCGGCTCCACCTCATGAGATAACTCTCACTCAGACAAATTCTCGTGAACCTTTACCATTATACTGACTTAAATATGCTGCTACCAGGAACCTGTCACAACTTCCTCCGTGCATTAATATCATATCTATCTGATAGGTAGTGAGATAGATCAATAAATGCACAGATATCACTCTAACACTTGCACACATAAACCGTCCTTCTGGCATGGCTCCAGCGCTAATCTAGAGTCCTTCTGCTAATCCGCGGATAAACATAACTAAGCTGGTCATAGGCCGAGCATTGCCAAAACACGGCCAGGATCAATGACAGATAATCCTGTATAACCCTTCCACACCAACTGTTGAACATGATGTTCCACTGACAGTACCATAGGTTTGTGTGCCCCTACATGGCTGCCAAAAATAATGGCCATGTGTCCGTGTCAAATTTTAGAAAAGTGCCATGTCGCACAAGTCGTTTTTTTTTCTAATGTTTTATCTTAATTGTGATCATGTCCATCAATTTTTCAAAGTGTTGCGTCACCTTTCAAAACTCCTGGTTGCCCATGTCGACTTTTCCCCATGTATAGGCCTGTTTTTGCTCAATTACCCTCAAAGTACAATCAAAGTGATGGCCAAGTCAGAACTGAGGTATTCACCATGGTGTTTTATAGAAGTATAGCCCAAGCTCCACTAGGCGGCATGGGATGGCAGCATTGGGTTATCCTTTCTGCCTGCCTATGCAGGAATGCGGCGTTTCGCGTCTTTGTCGCGGCAATTTTGCATCAATATCATGCAAAACTGCTGCGACATTGACGCGAAATGCCGCGTTCCAGCATTGGCAGGCAGAAAGGATACCCCAGTCCTGTGCTGCCTGTAACGCTGCCGCCCCATGCCGCCTAGTGGAGCCCTGGCATATGCTGCATGTACGTCAAGGGTTAAAGATGCACTCACCATCTAATCCTAAATAGCCATTACAATGAGAGGCTTGTTGATAATTAATATGGTATAATATCCAGGTCTGTATATATGGGTGGGACAGATGTCACCACCTCAGTGCAATAAGGTTGTATCTGCATTCAAAATGTTTTGCAGGGGAGGCAAAAGTAAGTGTTAAAGTTGATATAGCAGCAAGAACTTCAGGTAGATAAGGGTCAATAGATGTCAAAACAGAACAAAGCCCAATTTTGCCATAATGCCACATTGTAAAAAAAAAATTTCGTCGAAATAACAAAGGATTCCTTGTCCTAAAGTTTCCAGAGATCCATTGTTATTTTCACAGAGATGTCATTATTTTTGTAGATATTCCTTGTACCACCACACTGCCACCTGGAGCTTCTTGCAAAAAATACACTTGCCCCCTGTTTTCTAATTATGGTGGTTCACTGTTCAGTTTTACAAGGACCCTTCTTTGATTCAACAATTATTCTTTTACAGTGCAGTTACAACTTGGTTGCACTTAATTTGGCCCATTTATTTGGCCTTATATAATTTAAATGATATACCCTCGTGTAACTTTATAACTTTCAAAAAAGCTAAGTGTATCTAGGCTTCCTACACCCCCCATCAGAAATGCTGTCCCCCTTCTGGATATTGGGCTAACTACATCCCAACATCTATAGACCAGGGTAGGCCTACTACTGCACCCGTTAATGCACTTTGGTTTTATGCATACCGTAATCTCTCGCATATAAGGCACAGCCTGCATATAAGCTGCACCTAGAGTTTGAAAATATTGCCAAAAAAATTCATATCTTTTGTTCTACTGAATGGATTAAAAAATTCAAAAAGCTACGTGTACCTAGGGTCCCCCAGACCCCTCTGGCCCACATTATGTCCTATTAGGACTTAGGGGAAGTGTAACATATGAAAAGAAAGATCTTGGTGTCCCCCTTGCAGATTTGGGGATAATTAAAACCCCTCGTATAAGATGTGCCTTATTAGCAGGAGATTACGGTAGTTATATACATGTGTATCCATTATGTCGTTGTAGGTACGATGACGGACGTATCATAACTAAACAAGGACGGGCACCTGACAGGTTCTACTACATCATATCAGGCAAAAGTAGGTCTCAATACCAGATACTAACACCAATTATAAAGATCACGTCCCCTCTTGAATATATCAGTAATGAAAATTAAGTTATTTAAAAACAACTGATACTCTAATAACTTTTGTCATTTTCCCTCCCCAATGGGCGTGGAGCAGCTATGAAAAGTATGGGATGGACATGTAAATTTTGTTTATTTTCTATATAATCTACCTGCCTATCCTAAAAAAGTGTTAAAGATGTGTCCTCCACATCCCCCATAGCTCTTGCACCATTGCCCCCTCATGCTGAATAGATATCATTGTCTGAGACCTATTGTTGTAGTTGGCATGCACCTTATATATCTATATCTGTATCTTACAGTCGGGTTGTTCCGTCAGTACCAGTTATCTACAGGACAGGTCACCAAGGGTATGGGTTTCCTTACCAAGGGTATGACCACTGATGTAAGTCCACTTTGATGTAATAAATGTTAGTAACATGTAAGTAAGTGACCTCTGATTTAGGTAAATGTAGTGTATGTTATTGTAGCCAGGATTTATGTCATATGACACCCTCTTCTATGGTTGGGCTCCAAGTCAGGACCAAGCTGCCCTCAGAGCCGGGCCAGCTCACTGTCATAGGGAGGCATCCTAGACAAAAAAACAAAAACAAACTCTGACTGCCTTCTTCTTCTTCTTGTTCGTATTTCCAGGCAGGAGTAGAGCTTACTGAAATTTGTACATAATGAAATAAATCACACTTCCTTTGATTCCAGCCTGAGATGATGGAGAAACAGCGGTGTCGGGAGGACAGTCTGGTCGCTAAGGGACAGGTGGAGGTCCTCATAGTGGACAAAGATGTAAGTACAAAAAAATACACAAATACACCAGTTAACGCAAACAGACAGTACTGTTGGTAGACTAGGGTTGCCGCT
This sequence comes from Acholoe squamosa, assembly GCA_949317995.1. NCBI lineage: Eukaryota > Metazoa > Annelida > Polychaeta > Phyllodocida > Polynoidae > Acholoe > Acholoe squamosa. The sequence continues at coordinate 80,036,030 of OX439042.1, forward strand.
AAAGAATAGTACAAAAAAATTTATCAGGGGTAGACACTAAGGTTTTTAGGCATTGGCCACCCACGCTTGCTAATTTAGAGAAGAAAGCGATAAGAACATGGGTCGTCATAATAATAGATACCCAGGACCTTGGTATGATACATTAGTGCTGGCCCTGAAGTTAAAATGTAATACAATTATATAAAACCAGCCTTTTTCAATACCTTGTGAGCTAACAATTACCATTATCTTCCATTCCAGGCTTTCTCATATTTACAACACACAACTGTCGGACCACCCATAGAATTCCTCAAGTAAGCCACTCATATAAATAGTCCCACTTGTTGCCGTTCATTCTTAGGAATGAACGGCTATAGGGGGGGACCCATTCTTAAATACAAGCTCTCATAGTGGTGCTTCCTCGCTCTCCATGTATAATCCTGTCATAGGTACAGTATTGAGTATGCCTATACCTGGATTAAAATCTGCAAATCAGTCAAGCATAGAAGTGGTGGCAGTGGTGGTGTTGGTGGACCTGTTATTGTAGACCCTGGGGACAGAGTGGTGGTAGCCCTGGACACCTCAGGCAGAGCCATGGTATATACGGTACATAGCTATTGTATTATTGACCAATGGGAAGCATCCCTGGCATTTACTGCAGAGACGGGGGCTGAAGGTGTTAGTCATAGTGCAGTCGGGGTCTAATGGCGGCCTTCATAGCCTAATGTGCTAATGCCCTATAGTATATATACCCCCCCCACCCACCTCTGAATAGTGGTGGTGGCTGTGCTCCTGTGGTGGCCCCATACCTGCCTGCCACCACCTCCCCCAGCACCATGTGGTTCTCTTCTGCTGGTGGTGTATTTCTCAGCACCACTGACTATTAACCCACTATTAGTGGGTGGCCTTTAAAAGGCCACCTACATGTATATTTTATGTATACATGTACACATAAGTATGATGCACTTTTTTAGGAGTTTTAAGTGGCGTGGCATTTGATTATTTGGAGTCTTGGGACCGTTTTCTATGTGTGTCGGCCATCTTGGTTTTCAGAAACACAGGGATCCAGGCCATATATGGTCAATTTTGATCTTAAAAAGTTATCAGATGGATGTTAGTGACCATTGGGACACCTCAACTACCCAATTTTATTGTTTGCCATGTGTGTCAGCCATCTTGGTTTTCGGAAACACAGGGATCCAGGTCATTTGTGGTCAATTTTGATCTTCAAATGTTATCAGATGAATATTAGTGACCATTGAAAGACCTCAACTACCTAATTCTATTGTTTTCCATATGTGTCGGCCATCTTTGTTTTAGGATACACAGGGATCCAGGCCATACATGGTCAATTTTGATCTTCAAAAATTATCAGATGGGTGTTAGTGACTATTGGGAGACCTCAACTAGCCTATTTTATTGTTTTCCATGTGTGTCGGCCATCTTTGTTTTAGGAAACACAGGGATCCAGGTCAAATATAGTCAATTTTGATCTTCAAAAGTTATCAGATGGATGTTAGTGACCATTGGGAGACCTAAACCAGCCTATTTTATTGTTTTCCATGTGTGTCGGCCATCTTTGTTTTAGGAAACACAGGGATCCAGCTCATATATTGTCAATTTTAATCTTCAAAAGTTATCAGATGGATGTTAGTGACCATTGGGACACCTCAACTAGCTAATTTTATTGTTCTCCATATATGTCGGCCATCTTTGTTTTAGGAAACACAGGGATCCAGGCCATATATGGTCAATTTCGATCTTCAAAAGTTATCAGATGGATGTTAGTGACCATTGGGGGACCTCAACTACCCAATTTTGTTGTTTTCCATGTGTGTCGGCCATCTTGGTTTCAGGAATCACAGGGATCCAGGTCATATATGGTCAATTTTGATCTTCAAAAGTTATGAGATGGAGTTAGTGACCATTGAAAGACCTCAACTACCTAATTCTTTTTTTTTTTTTCAATATGTGTCGGCCATCTTGGTTTCAGGAATCACAGGGATCCAGGTCATATATCGTCAATTTTGATCTTCAAAAGTTATGAGATGGATGTTAGTGACCATTGAAAGACCTCAACTACCTAATTCTTTTTTTTTTTCAATATGTGTCGGCCATCTTTGTTTTAGAAAACACAGGGATCCAGGCCATATATGGTCAACTTCGATCTTCAAAAGTTATCAGATGGATGTTAGTGACCATTGGGAGACCTAAACTAGCCTATTTTATTGTTTTCCATGTGTGTCGGCCATCTTTGTTTTAGGAAACACAGGGATCCAGCTCATATATTGTCAATTTTAATCTTCAAAAGTTATCAGATGGATGTTAGTGACCATTGGGACACCTCAACTAGCTAATTTTATTGTTCTCTATATATGTCGGCCATTTTTGTTTTAGGAAACACAGGGATCCAGGCCATATAGCTCACATAGCCATTATCAGCTGGGGGCCGCCATTAGACCCCAACGGCACTATGACTAACACCTTCAGCCCCCGACTCCGCAGTATATGCCAGGGATGCCTCCCATTGGTCAATAATACAATAGCCATGTGCCGTATATGGTCAACTTCGATCTTCAAAAGTTATCAGATGGATGTTAGTGACCATTGGGGGACCTCAACTACCCAATTTTGTTGTTTTCCATGTGTGTCGGCCATCTTTGTTTTAGGAAACACAGGGATCCAGGTCATATATGGTCAATTTTGATCTTCAAAAGTTATGGTTAGTGACCATTTGGACACCTCAACTACCCAATTTTGTTGTTTTCCATGTGTGTCGGCCATCTTGGTTTTAGGAAACACAGGGATCCAGGTCATATGTGGTCAATTTTGATCTTCAAAAGTTATCAGATAGATGTTAGTGACCATTGGGACACCTCAACTACCTAATTCTTTTGTTTTCCTTGTGTGTCGGCCATCTTGGTTTCAGGAATCACAGGGATCCAGGCCATATATGGTCAATTTTGATCTTCAAAAGTTATCAGATGGATGTTAGTGACTATTGGGACACCTCCACTACCTAATTCTTTTGTTTTCCTTGTGTGTCGGCCATCTTGGTTTAAGGAATCACAGGGATCCAGGCCATATATGGTCAATTTTGATCTTCAAAAGTTATCAGATGGATGTTAGTGACCATTGTGACACCACCACCACCAATACCACCACCACACTACTCCCAACCCTCACACACATTCCTTATTTGCATATTTTAATCCAGGCATAGGTTTACTCCATACTATAGCAATGGGGCAGGATTTTACATGGAGAGCGAGGAAGCACCACAATCAGAGCATATATTTAAGTATAGGTCCATTCCAAAGGCCATAGAGTTCATATATAATGATCTTTTTTCCTTGGATCATCATAGGAATATGCACGGCATTACAGCATTGCTGTGTTTACTTTCCTGAAAGTATGTTATAGACTAATAAATTGCAAAACACACAACATATGAAGGGCTTTTAGATTCCGTATTAAAATAATATTTGTTCTGAAAATTTTGATCTACTATCATATTAAAAATGTTGTAAATCAATTCTATACTTCTTAGAACATGATATGAATATGCACGGCATTACAGCTTTGCTGTGTTTACTTTGCCGAAAATATGGGATAAATTTCTAATCCGGGAAACGCACTGCAATTTAACTGCTTTTAGAATTGATATTAAACTCAGAATTGATCGTCAAATTTAAATATGAAACCCTAATATCTTGATCATAGATGACAGATCCTAAATTGAATCCTCTCAATTGCATCCTTAACACGGGCCTCTTGAACATAGATCTTAGATTCTAAATTTTCAATTGAATCCTTAACATAATCTCCTAACCATGGACCCCTTGTATAAATAGGCCCAGTCATTGTAAATAGACTTCCTGAAGCAAGCCACTATCACCCATTGTCCATAGACCTCCTTAATTTAGCCATTTATACTTCCCATTTGCACAAAGATTTCCTGTCAGTCCCCCACACATTTGGAGTACATGCTTTTTAAGTACTTTGTTGTCCTCTGTTTAAGAAGAGTTTTTCATGATTAATAAGCGACATTCATAATATATGAAAAATGGTCTATCCATCATAGAAAAATCTCATGATATGCTAATCACAGTGATATTCTGTTTTCAGGTCTTTAGATTTGTTTGAGGAGTTCCCCGTAGAGCGGTTCGGCCAGAGTCCTGATGCTATAGAATACACATATTATGGGTGAGTAGAAGTAGAATGTTATGAAATAATAGGATATTTCCTTCAATGAATCCTAAAACAGAAAAAGGTAATGGGACATGTCCTTCTGCAGTTCTTTTGTATTAGATATTGGGGTCATCATAAAGTTTGTATGGGCATCAAATACCATATTTCTATAATTTCTGTATTAGTTCAAATTCTACTCCGATGTCAGAACTAGGTGTGAGTCAGTAGTCATATTCATTTTCATCTTAATCTTCAGGACCGGTAAGGTTATCGTAAAAGACTCCAACCGCACACCTTGGTTACACATTGTTAAATCGGTAAGACCCTGAAGGTTTTTATCATCGAACATCTATTACATTACACTTTCAGTCACCCTTTTTTTTAAAAAAAGATCTACCAACTCATCACATTAATGTTTTAGTGATAGGCCTATGTTTAATATATGTATACAATACAGTTTATTCAGTGTTTTTAAATTGCGCTTTCTTTGACAATTTAAGTAGATTAACTTTGTGTTTGACCTTGATATTTCAGGGTCGTGTGAAGGTCGTAAGGTCACAGTTAGTTATAGATGCACGGGCATCCAATGAGAGTAAATTTGTCACACCCCGTATTGAGGCATTGGGATGCGGCAAACCATTTAGTCATGCTGGTGGTAGGTACAGCTTAAACTGAATAAGCATTACCTTTGTAACTGCATCTACATCATTTAATATATCAAGTACTGGGGATTCTTTGACTAGATAGAGATGCCATAATGATTACCGTAATCTCCCACGTATAAGACGCAGTGCACATATAAGACGCACCCCTAACTTGCCAATGGCTGTTTCACGTATAAGACGCACCTCTTAGGGGTGATTTTTGTAAACTCAGTACTGTTCTATAGTAAAAATACCCCCCTATAAGAAGCACCCCCTTCTTTGGAAAAACCTATAAGATGCACCAGGCATTTGTTTGGTCTAGAAGACGCATCTTATACGCGAGAGATTACGGCAAGTATTGTTCTTGTAAAGAAGGCAGTTATTCCAAATATCTTTTTTTCTTAAATTTGTAGTTTTTTTCATTGGATGGCCATATTGGATCTAATAGAACTTGTCAGCCTGGAATAAGTGCTCACTAAACTAGAAACCTTGAACACAGGCACTCTCCGCATGAACTATAACATACAGTCACCAGCTTCTTGCTAATGGCAAACATAGAGACCCTGATAGTCATTACAACTTTTCAATGTTGCAGCTATGTTGGGGGTCCAGGCCAAGCAGAGAAAGTTAAAATCAACAGCACAAGTCACACTCCCACAGGTGAGTACCCATTGATGTTTACCTTCTTTAATTTAGGTAATGTTTCCCTACCATTTTCTTCTTTATAAGAATGGAATTTGACAGAATCTGGCCAGAGCATCTTTGGCATGTGCCAGGGAAAGTTGTTTGAGAAAAGCTTGAATTTGTTCGCTCTCCCACTTTTCTTTATCGAAATGGTATATGCCAGACTCTGGCCAAAATATCTTAAGCATGCGCCAGGGAAATTGTTGAGAAAAACTTCAATTTTTGCTGTAATTTATAAACTACCTCAATTGCTGCATATGAGAATTTCTATTTCATCAGCATGTTTTCTCTATTGAATGTATATAAAATATTTCCTACATTGATATCTTCATTACCTTTGATCATGAATCCTGGTGCTGCTGCATAGAAGCTATGCATATTCTATAAATTTCTCATATATTTTCTTACATTCCTTGGGGCTTATTTTACACAGTCCTTCTTCCTCACTAGAGGAGGAGAGAAGTTAGTGAAACAGGTATGTCAGTCACATTGTATCACCTGTATGGTGTAATGTGTATGTGATATACACTCTAGATCACACTACATACACTGTAAACAAAATGTCATCAAAATTACAAAGGATCCCTGGTCCCAAAGTTGCCAGAGATCCGTCGTTATTTTCACAGAGATTCCCTGTACCACAGCACTACCACCTGGAGTTTCTTGTAAAAACTGCACGTGCTCCTTGTTGTATAACTACGGTGGTTCACTGTCCAGTTTTACAAGGATCAACAGTTATTTTTTTACAGTGTAGCTTATAAAATGTTTAATGTGTATGTGTTGGTTTTTGTCAATTTACACTCTATGTGATGCGTCCTACTATACGGCCACCATTGTATGATGTGTACGCCATGTCGCATGTCATGTTCAAGGAGACCTATATATGATATGGATGTAGATGTTAGAAATGTACTTCTACCATATACTTGTGGCATGAGACTTGAAGACTTTCTTTGGGCTTGTTTAAAGCAAGGGTCTGTAAGTTCCTCTTGGAATATACCCCCCCCCCCAGTGTCAAATTAAGATCACGAGGCCACAGGTTAAGAAATGGTAAAGTAACTGATCACCAACGTTTCACATAATGTAAGGTTTTTAGTATCTCATACCAATGTTCTGCATGTATCCCTACAGTCACAGGTCATGTATCTAAGGAATAAGGCATGAAGAAGTGTAAGGGGTGCACATCTATTCTCCCCTCAGTCTTTATTTGAGATTATCCCACGGGAAACTGAAGCGTTTCCAGAAATCTACAAGAGGTGAATTCATGCATGTGCCGGCAGAAAAAAAATCAGTGTTCAATTTCAAAAATAGATGCACAATCCACTCCCCTTCTCAGTGACCTTATTCCTGTTATAACATCTATCAGACTGATGTGGGTATATAACCCAATATATGCATGGCAAGAAAACAACCCTGTCACTCTCCAACCACATCTCTCATCACCATATTCCTACAGTATAGAAAGCAAGAATATGCTAGGTTTCTTGAATAAATGCACAACAGCCTTGTTATACACTATATACACTGCATGTATCACTGACACACTGGCCTTCATTTGTTTCACAGATACAGCGCGAGCCACATCTTGTCGTGAACCCGTTTAGTACAACAATTGGTGTAGAATCTCTCCCTTCATCTTCACCGGATCCCGCTGACAGGCCCACCAGTCACAGACGATCTGTATGTCACATTGATTTTCTTTTATCATTATAATTCCTTGTATCATCTGTTTCTATCTCTTTCTTTCATTCTAAGTTTTTTTTTCTCTCAAATTTCTTTTGCAGTTCTCCTTGCCTTATTCATCTTCTATTTTCTCCTATTTGTTTCTCTATTTGTCTGTCTGTTTGTTCAAATGTAAATTTACTTAAATCTTAAAGAATGTGAAAAATCGTGATCATCTGAAAAATAAATTGTGCACTGTAATTGTGAATTCATAATAACCTATCCAAGAATGTCTTCAATGTCAATTTTTAAAACCTTTTCCCATGCATGTGCATTTTGATAATTTTCAAGTTTCTTGAATATTTTAGCAATCGCGACAATCAAAGAAATCTAGGAGAAGTAAAAAGTCTAGAGAAGATGAAGAAGAAAAAGAGGAGGTGCGGGCAACAGACACAGAGGAAGGTGTAGAGAAGGAGAAACAGGACAAGGAGAAGGACACAGACATACCCCAAGTCAGCCCTAGTCAAGAAGGTGACATCTTTTACACATGTAGACTGGCTGTTAAGAAATATCATAAGAATTCATTTGCTCAGAAGAAAATGAGCATGCAAAATTAACATATCTCTACAACCCAAATTTATGTAGTAGGTCCAGCAATTCCTTTTTGTTTTTCTACATGTCTGGGTAACCGAAATCACTTTGGTACATGTTACGCCCAGCTTAGCTTCTGAATCCTATAAACAATTCGTTCAGGACTTTGTTAGGAAATGTATTTGCAATAGTTCAAATTTCCACCATCAGGTGGCAGGACCGTACAGAGAGGCCACAAGTCTTGTAGATTGCCTCCTCTAATAAGATTAACACTACTGAACTAAGTGTCCTGGTAGGTTTGCTAAGTTGGTTTTCCTAGACATGTAATAATCCAAAGAGCATTGACTGTGCATAATTGGCATGCAAAGATTATAGAAGCTAATTTTGACTCTTGGGCTACTATTGAGGTTTAACCCTTTAAAGGCCGCTGACGCAGCAGAGCATCATGCCCATTGGTCGGCATGATGCACCAGCGTAGTGCTGACAAGATTGCTCACCAGCACTTCATTGGCGCATCATGCTGACCCTCCGCGAGTATATATATATATATATTGACCCTGCAGGATCAGCATGATGCTCATATGAAGTGCTGACGAGCAGTCTAGCCAGTACTTCATTGGTGCATCATGCTGACTAATGTGCATGGTATATAAATGCATCAGCGACCCTTTAGGGGTTACTGGTAGAGACTCACTTTGAGGTGTGATGTGGAAACCTCCCACATTGAACAACTATACTTGGTGTTCCAGGAGAGCCTCAAAATGCACCACAGGAGGAGCCACCAGAGGGACAGGAAGCAGAAGTAGGAGAGGGACAGGAAGTAGGACAGCAGCAGGAGGAGGGACAGGAAGCAGGAGGTGACGGTCTCCATCCACCCGAGGGAGACACCACACGGCACTCTGCTGCACAGGTTAGTATCCTGAGGTAGTGGATTGTCCTATGGGCGCGGCCATTGCTGAAGCTGGTTACCAGCAGTTCTCACTGATAACAGTTATAAGATGGGTGCCACCTGCCCTCAAGAGGACTGTAGTGAATAATTGGGGTTATTCCATTGGCTGATAATTAAACCTGCTAAGTCGGTATACTCTATTGTCTCGAGAGCTTCTATATTGTGGTGTTTCTTATACCTGGTGTTCGGAGAATAGAAGACAAGACTTGTGCATCATGATTCTAAACTGCAGTTGTTTTTTTTGCAACAAATACAACAATCAGCTCAACCTTGAATAAACATTAATTGTTTGTTGATAGTCTTACGGCTTAATGATTCGATGCAAACTGTGGTCTTAATACACATTTCCTCTTTGAATGTATTCTCGTATATTTCAAAGAAGATATATTCAGTAGATTTTGATAAGTACATCATTACTTTATTTTTCATCTATTCTGCCCTGACATGTTTCTAGAATGGCAATACTGTCCTGTTTGTTATGTTATTTTATCCTCCATACAGCATCGACTTTGTCATGGGAGTGGTCCTTACAACTTGTACAGTAAAATTCCGTTATAACGAATCCAATTACAACAAATTTTCCATGTACAATAAACAGATTGGTCCAAACGGAACAGTTCTCTAGTAAACTAAACCCTTACAACAAACCTAACACGATCTAAAATTGTTTTGGCCGCCCAAGCAATTCGTTATAACGGAATTTTACTGTATTTGATATTTTGTTCTGAATTTATATGATTTTTTGAGACGTAAGTCTTTCTCTAATTCTCTTCTATAGGCCGATGTAAGTAATCATAAATTAAACAACACACAATCTCCTTTTTTGTGCAATTTTTCTTTTATCATTTTCATTTAATCTTCAAAATTGTTAGTGTTTTGTGACAAATAACATAGTGCTGACAAGAGGTTTATGATAATTTATTTTTAATTTGATTGTTTTAACATCAAGAGCGTTGTTTGAGGACACTAGGTGCATGCACAGAATTTAAGGGAAAACAAGTTTGGCCATCAGTTATTATGTATATTGTTTTACAACAAATACCACCACACTTTTATATATTTAACAAATTGCATATAATTTGCATTTTTTAATGTTCAGAAATTCTTTAGGAATTTTAATTATCATTGTCAGAAAAGAGTGGATTACCTTATTGCTCAGCATATGAGGCGATCACGCACTTAGGGTGCAATTTGAGTTTAACAAGGAGGGGGGGGGGCATTTAGTTCATCTTTAACGTTCTTCTTTAACGTGAATACATTTCACCTACAGTAAAACCTTGATCATAAGCCGTCCTCAATCATAATCCGGGGTTAGACTTCGAGGAAATGTTATGAGCCGATTTTGGGGCTTAATTTACACAACTTTCTCTTTAATCTATTTAAATAAAACCCCGGTCATAAACCGGGGGTATTGTTATGCAATAAGTTAGAAGCTGATTCCGACCAAAAATAGCAAAACGAAAAAGGCTTATGACCGGGGTTTTACGGTACATAAGAGGACACCTATGCACCTGAAATGTGAGGTACTATGGAAGGACTCTTTGAGCTAGATCCACCTTTGTGTTTACTGTGCAATTATGAGTATGTAAGATTGACAATGAAACCTACTGTGGATATACTGTATCATAAAACGATATCTAGTCTACAAATAACTCCTAACATGGTGCAACCAACATTGTGCTGACAGGGAAATTACCCTCTCTTGTATTATAAGTAATCTACATGTCTCCTTCCAATAAATTGGCAAAAATTAAACTAGAGAATCTTGTCTGTAATATCAGACTCTCTCACCTGATTGCTGCTGGTCCTCCTTCCAGCTCTATCTGTTTCCTTGCTCCATGTGTATATCTTGACATGGTTTAAATATAATTCCAATCCTGGTGTTCCAACAGAAGCGGCGGCGGAAGGATGCCACCCTGCCCATTATCAATATCCCCACGCGGGATCCTGGAGAGCCATCAAGCTACAATGCACACCCACTGTGGTTAACCCGGGAGAGGACCGATGAGACTGGGATTTTTATGGCATCGGACCAGAAGAGGACCAAGGAACAGGCGCACAGACAGGCCTACCTACAGCTGGGGGTCCTGGGGCCTGGGGATGTGTTTGTAAGTATATTTGTAAATGCTTTATATTTTTAATCCCTTTTTTATGGGTCATGTTTTTCCATCAGTAAAACATGGCCCTGCTTTATTTTTGTTACATAAAGAATGATTCTGTGTTTAATCCTCATGGTTCCCAATTTTGTATAGGGAGTGATTTTATGCTGGTTGGCCACTTTTGGCATCCCTTACGACCTTTCCCTAATTTTATAATACCATCTGTTTCCATCAAAGTTCCTTAACACATCCCTGTGAATTGCACTGCCTACTTTTCATTTAAATCCTTTATATTTTCCCTCAACTTGATATATTTTTATAACTTGATAGATATGTATACCTTCTCATAACTTGACTAATACTGTGTGTCTTGTGAAGGTATATCTAGACTGCCTGCTTGAAAGGTACCACTTCTAACTTATGTTATATTGGATTAATTTCCTATAGTGTAGAACATTCTTCCCCTCACCAAGCGTAAAAGTAAAAGAACAAAAGGTATGTAAATAGCGATGCATTTTGATACAAGTCTATGTGTATGCTAATGGATGTCGGTGGATGTTGGCACCAGTGAATGTTAGTACCATTTGATGTTGGTGCTAGCGAATGTCGATATCCACGGATGAAATTATGATGTCCAAGCCAGGGATTATTATGGCAGCACTTAAATCTAAAAAAAAACAGGACGATCAAACTAGTCCTTTGTTAAACCTGATCTCCACTAGTGGCAAAGCTGCGGCAGTGTACTTGTGCAAAATGGTTTTCTCTTTGCTCTGTATGTAATCTTTTACCTCTGGCTTTGGGGAAACAAGCAGAAAGGATAATCCAGTGCACTATATAACGTAAAAAATAACAAACAGAGCAAAGGAAACCTTGTGCCACAGGTAACTCTGCTGTGGCAGTGCCGCTAGTGGAGCTCGGGCATTAGGGTGACACTTATGTAAACTCACTGTGACATATACCCAATAAAGAGTCTGTTGCCATATCTATACTGTTGTATTCACAGGGTGAAACTCTTGTACATTGGAACCACTAGATATGGCAAAATGAACGAATTCCATATGTGAAACCATGTCATTTGTATTGGCTGTTGTCTTATGGCCTTTCTCTGTGACTCCATTATTCTATAGGAGTTTATATGTTATATGTGCAGCATGACTTGTAAGGAAAACAGGTGTGAACACTGCATGCTTTCTGTGAGAAACATCCTAAATATAACACATAGACTTATTGTATGGCACAGCATGGTGAACAGACCTAAGCCAACCAAAGCTGAGACCCCTAATTACCTGCCTAAGCAGACCTCAAACGATTGAAGGTTCTGTATTAATTTAGCAGACAAAAGCATAGCTTACAGGCAGGTCTTGGCATATTGGTCTTCAAACAGCCAGTGAACTCACATATCGGCCAGATATTTCTATGAACAGCAGGCGATTTTTATTTCAAACCAAGGTGGTCGATATCATGTCTTGACTGTATAGGCACTGTCATGCTTAAACTGGCAATTGCAATATTCACTTTGCTTTGCCGCTAACTTAAACAAGGCTATCAAACAGGTATACTCAATTACAGATAAATATTGCGCATTACGTCACTCCACAGACAAGCAACCATTTTAATTGCATACACTTTTGCAGGGCCTGGACCACATGCAGCCGGCATTGGCCTCAGAAGCACAAGGAGTCAGTTTGGTGAGTGTAGTTGACTGATGTAGTACTCTTTGTAGCATTATACTCCAATTCTTCTGACGGCACAGGAGTCTAAAGGCCAAATCCCACTACGTGAAAAATGGGTCTGAAATGTCTGTGATTCTGGATATCAACAACATTGGACCCTTGCCAATTCCCTAAATCACAAGGGTACTCACTGCACTTCTTACCACTCCAAATCCGACTATAGCTTATAGTAGCAGGGGAATCTCTGTGATTTTCATTACTGCACAGATGAGTTGCTAGAATGATTCACAGAGATAGAGTATTTGATATTAAAATCACAGTTGTCTCTGACTATTTTCTGTGGTTTGCAATGGTCTCCTCTATAGCATAAACAAATGTAGCTTGCATAAATCACAAGCAGAACCCCATTATGACTGTAGTATGTGGAACTTGGTTCCTGATTTATCAGAGACACACCTCTTCTGATTTCCTAGAAACTGTTGTTTTCCTCTAAATCACAGGGATTTTGAGTCTATAACAGAGATTTCAAGCCCTTTGTGAAGAAAATATCAAAAACTTTTGATGTACTATAATCCCTAAATACCAGCACTTTGACAGGGATTCTTAGCCTTTATAGGTCTTCCCTAGATGATATTACCACCCCAATATCGGCTAAGCACCCACATATCCTATTTCACAACGATTTCCCAACCATTTTCACGTTGTGGGATTTGGCCTTAACATAGGTATCGAGAGTAATGTAGTCCTGAAATAAATCAAATTATAACTTTTGTACAATTGCCCCCCTATAGTAGACTGACCAGGGACATATTCATTTATTCAAGTTGAATAAAACAGGCTCATAGATTTAACCAATAATCTTCTCATAGCACCCTAAGTGCAATATATACTCCACCCACCTTGTAAGGTAACCCTCAATCAGACCAATTCTGGTGAACCTTTACCTTTGTGTCATTGTGGCCATCCAGAATACATGCATCCTGACACCATGTGTCCTGAAAGGGCTCAATGTTTATAAATTGTTTCAGTAAAATCTTTGATGTTTACTTGTACCATTGTGTTACAGCTAAGCGATGGTGCGGAGGTCATCAAAATCAGTAAACGCTTCTTCCTGCAGAACGCCGGCAATAACACCATGCTTAAAGTGGAAACAATGGTAAGATGTTATACCACATCATGTCCAAAGTAAGGCCATGCTTAAAGTTACCAGACTATGCCCAAAGTAACAACACATTTTGATGTTTACACTGGGACTTACAGGCAACCAATATATATATATATATATATATATATATATATATATATATATCAATATATATATATATATATATATATATATATATATATATATATATATATATATTGGTTTACTTTAACCCATGGATGTATCATGTCCATTGGTCGGCATGATGCATGAATGCAGCTCTAACAAGTTACCCACCAGGGCAGCATTCATACATCATGGTAATCGGCCGGTCGGGATGATGCACCTATGAAGTGCTGGCAAGCAGACATGCCAGCACTTCATAGGTGCATCATGCCGACCAATAGGCATGATGCACTCCTACATCAGTGACCCTTAAAGTGCTAATTTATGAACAAAATATTAACCCACAGTGCCTATATTACTTATAAACATTGTGTGTAGATTGCATACAGGTACCTTAAAATATGCACTGTTCCCTTTACAGTGCAATGAATACATATCGGAGGAGGAGGCACAACAGGTGTTGTTTGACAAGGAAACGTGGTCGCAGTACAAGCATGCACTATGGGAACGGATGACGGCCGGACTGCCTCAGGTTCCCACTCAATAATCTTATACATGAACATTTATACATAATGGAGTCTTAGAGAAGCTTTTAGAGCTGTCTTTAAGGGCCACTGATGCAGTAGGGCACCATGCCGATTTGTTGTCATGAACCAATGCATCATTTGGGAGACTGCTTGTCAGCGCTTCATTGATGCATCACACTGACCCTCAAGGTGTATAAGTGTAAACCCTGTATGGTCGGTATGATGCATGAATATAGCCCTAGTGAGTTACCTGCCCGGGCTGCATCCAGGCATCATGACGATCGATGGGCATGATGCATCAGCAGCCATTAAAAGGTTAATGCTAATGGAGATCAACCCAGGCTGATGCTGATCTGCCTCACCCTTTATCAGCAATCTATTGGATTTCTGAAGGAGATGGTCAAACAGTCAGATTTCTTTGTTAAACTGCTACTTGAAAACACTTAACTAATTGAGTTTAGAAGGGCAAGATGATGCTAGGTGCATTTGGCTCTGAGAGCATCACAATGACAGTTAGAAATGAAGAGACTGATCCAATTAAATCCATGTGACAGAGTGCTTGCAGTTATCATGGGAGTAATCAGTAGTCATCGAGAGTCTTTGACATGTATTGACAGTATCATAGTTGGTAGTCACCGCCTGCTATAAGTAAGCACTGTAGTGTTTGTCTGTGGCTATCAATGGTTGGTAGTCACCGCCTGCTATCAGTAAGCACTGTAGTGTTTGTCTGTGGCTATCAATGGTTGGTAGTCACCGCCTGCTATCAGTAAGCACTGTAGTGTTTGTCTGTGACTATCAATAGTTGGTAGACACCGCCTGCTATCAGTAAGCACTGTAGTGTTTGTCAGTGGCTATCAATGGTTGGTAGTCACCACCTGCTATCACTAAGCACTGTAGTGTTTGTGTGTGGCTATCAATGGTTGGTAGTCACCACCTGCTATCACTAAGCACTGTAGTGTTTGTCAGTGACTATCAATAGTTGGTAGTCACCGCCTGCTATCAGTAAGCACTGTAGCGTTTGTCTGTGGCTATCAATGGTTGGTAGTCACCACCTGCTATCAGTAAGCACTGTAGTGTTTGTCTGTGACTATCAATGGTTGGTAGTCACCGCCTGCTATCAGTAAGCACTGTAGTGTTTGTCTGTGACTATCAATGGTTGGTAGTCACCGCCTGCTATCAGTAAGCACTGTAGTGTTTGTCTGTGACTATCAATGGTTGGTAGTCACCGCCTGCTATCAGTAAGCACTGTAGTGTTTGTCTGTGACTATCAATGGTTGGTAGTCACCGCCTGCTATCAGTAAGCACTGTAGTGTTTGTCTGTGACTATCAATGGTTGGTAGTCACCGCCTGCTATCAGTAAGCACTGTAGTGTTTGTGTGTGGCTATCAATGGTTGGTAGTGAGCACCTGCTATCAGTAAGCACTGTAGTGTTTGTGTGTGGCTATCAATGGTTGGTAGTCACCGCCTGCTATCAGTAAGCACTGTAGTGTTGTCTGTGGCTATCAATGGTTGGTAGTCACCGCCTGCTATCAGTAAGCACTGTAGTGTTGTCTGTGGCTATCAATGGTTGGTAGTCACCGCCTGCTATCAGTAAGCACTGTAGTGTTGTCTGTGGCTATCAATGGTTGGTAGTCACCGCCTGCTATCACTAAGCACTGTAGTGTTTGTCTGGCTATTAATGGTTGGTAGTCACCGCCTGCTATCAGTAAGGACTGTAGTGTTTGTCTGTGACTATCAATGGTTGGTAGTCACCGCCTGCTATCAGTAAGCACTGTAGTGTTTGTCTGTGACTATCAATGGTTGGTAGTCACCGCCTGCTATCAGTAAGCACTGTAGTGTTTGTGTGTGGCTATCAATGGTTGGTAGTCACCACCTGCTATCACTAAGCACTGTAGTGTTTGTCAGTGACTATCAATGGTTGGTAGTCACCGCCTGCTATCAGTAAGCACTGTAGTGTTTGTCAGTGACTATCAATGGTTGGTAGTCACCGCCTGCTATCAGTAAGCACTGTAGTGTTTGTCAGTGACTATCAATGGTTGGTAGTCACCACCTGCTATCACTAAGCACTATAGTGTTTGTCTGTAGCTATCAATAGTTGGTAGTCACCGCCTGCTATCAGTAAGCACTGTAGTGTTTGCCTGTGGCTATCAATAGTTGGTAGTCACTGCCTGCTATCAGTAAGCACTGTAGTGTTTGCCTGTGGCTATCAATAGTTGGTAGTCACCGCCTGCTATCAGTAAGCACTGTAGTGTTTGTCTGTGGCTATCAATGGTTGGTAGTCACCGCCTGCTATCAGTAAGCACTGTAGTGTTTGTCTGTGGCTATCAATGGTTGGTAGTGAGCGCCTGCTATCAGTAAGCACTGTAGTGTTGTCTGTGGCTATCAATGGTTGGTAGTCACCGCCTGCTATCAGTAAGCACTGTAGTGTTTGTCTGTGGCTATCAATGGTTGGTAGTCACCGCCTGCTATCAGTAAGCACTGTAGTGTTGTCAGTGACTATCAATGGTTGGTAGTCACTGCCTGCTATCAGTAAGCACTGTAGTGTTTGTGTGTGGCTATCAATGGTTGGTAGTCACCGCCTGCTATCAGTAAGCACTGTAGTGTTGTCTGTGGCTATCAATGGTTGGTAGTCACCGCCTGCTATCACTAAGCACTGTAGTGTTTGTCAGTGACTATCAATGGTTGGTAGTCACTGCCTGCTAACAGTAAGCACTGTAGTGTTTGCCTGTGGCTATCAATGGTTGGTAGTCACCGCCTGCTATCAGTAAGCGCTGTAGTGTTTGTCTGTGGCTATCAATGGTTGGTAGTCACCGCCTGCTATCACTAAGCACTGTAGTGTTTGTCTCTGGCTATCAATGGTTGGTAGTCACCGCCTGCTATCAGTAAGCACTGTAGTGTTTGTCTGTGGCTATCAATAGTTGGTAGTCACCGCCTGCTATCAGTAAGCACTGTAGTGTTTGTCTGTGGCTATCAATGGTTGGTAGTGAGCACCTGCTATCACTAAGCACTGTATTGTTTGTCTGTGGCTATCAATGGTCATATATTGGCTTGTTTCCAAAGGCATCAACAGCAATCACCAGATACTCCATATTAAAATACAGGCCTGTATAAGTGCCCGATATTTGAATCAGTGCCCGTCTTGAATAAGAATCAGGGGTACAAAAGTATTGAAATTTGATAAATTTATTAAAATCTAAGTCTAGACTTAATGAGAGTTTGAAATCAATGAGTGCCTGGCGCTTATACAGGCCAAAGTGGTAATCAACAACACACAATAATACTATCAGGTGATGCTAATAATGTGACTGGTGTGTCTAAAAGGACACCACTGCTTTGGGCTTTCTCCAAATAACAATCACTTAGGTCCACAGAGCTGTACGAAGTTGCGCAGTTGCTAAAGAATTGACAGAATTAGTCATTTAGGGGGCAATCCTCCCCTGTTTTCGCCTATTTCTCATTTAACATCACATTTTGAAAATGGATGTATACATTTATTTACACAAATGTGCCTCTTTGAATAAAGCTATATAGAGCCCTTAAGCACATCACAATAATGTAAATAGAATCCATGATGTTCATAATTATAATTTACTTTTGGTCAGTGTATCAATCGTTATCTTGCACATTCTGTGATATTGATCATGCAATACACTATGGGATTACACATCCCGAGGGCTCAAGCTTTTTGATATTAGTTATACAAGCAAAAATGTGATTTGAGTTTATTTTTTAGGACACATGTATTGTAATTTCTTTATCATATTCGCTACGCAATATGGGTGAAAGGGTTAATGCGGCTGCACATTAGACGTTGGTGTGATATAACTGTGATACTTCTTCCACACTGGGTTACTATGGTTACCGGGGGACATGCTGTGCCATATGAATTTATTTCTGTTCCTGAAGTTGATGTAAATATTTTGTGAATATTATTTCTATTCAACTGTTATAAATAAACATTTCCTAAAGAACTGACACAGAGTTATTTTCATTAATGATAAGAATTTAAAGTGTATCAGGGAGACAGAGATAGATAGAGAGAGAGGGAGAGGGAGAGAGAGAGAGGATTGGTAGGGATAGAGACACTGCAGTAAAAGAGTAGAACCATATAAAGACATTGGGAATACATTGTCACTATTTAGTGTACTTGCTTTAGGCCAACTCATGCAAAATGTGACAAGTGTTTCACTATTAGCAGACACGGTTCTGTTGTTCCTGTCCAGACAGCAGGAAATCAGTCACATGCCATGCACTGACAGCCCCAAGGTCGTCAGACTGACAATACCCAAATCTACAACCTTAGGTCATCAGATTGAGCACCCAGGGTAGTCAACCTGATGGGTTTAGGTCAACACACTCACCCAAGGTAGTCAAACTGATTACATAATGTTGTTGGAGTGACAACCTTGGTGGTGACTAAATTGGGTCCTCAATCTGACTACCCAAAGCTGTAGATTTGGGTATCGTCAACATGAGCACCTAAAGTCCTCACCAGTGAAGACCTTCAGTTGAAAACTGAAGGCCTGATCATCAAACATGAGTGGCTCATACCTGCCACCTTGTGAGTTTGTTACATATTGTCAACAGAATGCCATAGACTCATACTAAGGAGAGGTAGACTGAGGAATTTCACTCCTTGTAAGGTGCTGCCCCCTGTCTGTACCTCTTCTGATGACTATAGGTCCTCAATCTGACGAGTTTAAAGATCTGGAAGGTTTTCAGTGTGAGTCCCCTCATATGAGGCACAGCTTATAGGTGAGTGTTGTAAGGTCCACCTGTACCCAGGGTGTGGCTTATACAAGGGGGTTTGACACTATAGGACATGTGCCTATTTTCAAGCCCCAGGTATGGCTTCTTGCTTTCTATCAAATTCAAGGTGCGGATTATACGAGGGAATTTATGATGGCCAATATATATATATATATATATATATATATATATATATATATACACATATATATATATATATATATATATATATATATATATATATATATATATATATATTTATACCACAATTTCGGGACTTCCGGTGGGTTTATATGCAGTTTAGCCGTGCATTATTCTGCATATACCACACATGTGCATTTTTTGAATTTTTGGTATATACTTTTTCGAGGTCAAGTTGGGAAATGCTGGCGGACATACAATTTCAGTCTCGCCATTGTTTCAATGTGAAAAATCGTCCCAACTCATAGGAGAATTGAACCCCGGCCGCAGTGCTGGTTGGCGAGGATGTTATCCATAGCGCCACACTGAACGGTGATGAAATCCAATGCGAAAGTAAATAAATTCTAACCTGAGGTCCTAGTGCTATGTTTCCAGTCAGTTTTCATCTTGATTCCAACGTTGACATGTTATAATATCGAAATCCCAAGAAGTTTTTGATCCATAGATGAGGAATGCGTGCTAATTTTCTCCATTTTTTTCGATATAAATAAGAATCCATTGATTTTGCCATCGTACGCGAGTCCCGGCCCGGTTTGTTCTGTGTGAAGCCATTGTTTTTGTTCCTTGCTGGGAGAGGTACCGCCGTGTTCACACTCACTTTTCGTATGGAATCCAACCGTGACAAATTGAGAAATTAACAGGTTCATATCCTTAGATAGTCTAGATGATCCCTCCATACGTATTATGTCCAATATATTCAAAATAAAGGAGAATCCATTGATTTTTCCATCGTAAGCGAGTCGCGGTCCGGCCATTCCCACCCGCCTCCTTGTCCAACGAAAGTGTGTAAGTGGCCCGGATGTAGATATAGGTCAACTGCTCGCTGTACAAGAAAGACGTCGAAAATTTCGGACCCATTTGGAAAATCAATTGATTTACTCAACCCTCTTCTTATTCCGCCTGCGGGATCTGCCGTTAGTAGAAGTGCCAGGCTCGGATGCGTCCGTCTCATTGCCGGAGACATCCGAAGCCTTAGCGCCCTTCTTATTGGCCGAGCGTGGAGACACCCGACGGGTTCGGGTACTGTTGGCCACACTCGTGCTGGTAGAGGGTTCGGTTCCTGACCGCTTCCCTTTACCCTTACCTTTGGTGGGGGTTGCTTTACCCTTTCCACCAGCTGCTTTCACCTTTACTTGCTCAGTCTTCGTAGGGGTAGACTGAGCAGTTTTAAGGGAAGCATCTGCATCAGGTAGGGCCTTCTCAGGTACTACTGCTGCGCCTCCCAAGGTAGGAGCTTCAGCAGGAGACATGAGACGGTCCATCCGATCGGCCATCTTGGCTGTTACTTGCATGGGTGCGGGTCAGAGTACTAACTCCGGATGCGCCAGTGCATACTGCCTCTCCAATAGACGTACAACGAGGTCTTGTATTACCCCGAGTCTGTCTAGTGGAGACACACCAATACGGGCCTCTTCTGCCTCAATGGTTTGAGACGTAATGGGGACCCCTGGACAGTAATCCACAACAGCGTTACCTGCTGCTTCATACTCATCCGCTGTGCCTAACAGTAGGATCTGGTCTCTATCTATGTATCTAGAGACCTCATCTGCCTTGACACCGGTATAACCCGTTTTGTCAGACACGTAGGAAGGCCTATAAGAGGGATTCCTTCGGAAAGCCATTTCTGCGTCCCAGACGGCTTTACGAAACCATAAGTGGACTACCAATCCTTTGGCCATCTGATGGTAATCCATCAACCAGGACTCCGGAAAGGTATTAGCCCATTGCGGATGAGCACATTCCCAGATTGCGTTGACAACACGTTCATCAACTTCTCTGGACGTCCCATAACAGGTGGGTATCAGCATTTCCTCAGAAATTGCTAACATCTGTCCGTCATAGGGACCGGCTACATCGTGCCATTCTGGACTGTCTGGAAGGGGCAGCTCTAGGTACATTGGCCTGTCAACCGGAGAAGCAGGTCCCAAAGCACCGAATGAGGTACTCCCACCAAGACGGGGCGGCAGTTGAGGGGGAGGTGGCATCAGAGCCCTGTCATGACACTGGGCTCCTGCCGGTTCTCCACTCAAACCTTCGGATGGAGGGGCTACGTAAGGCTCACCTACATCAATTTGTTGTTGAACGCCTCAGCGTTCAGGACTAACTTGTCTGGAGTTGTCGTCTACTCCAGAGAAGTACTGATCAACATTCATTTGTTGATCCATCTGATCACAATCAGCATCGTATTGCTGATCGTCGTATGTATAAGTGGGACTCTGGGGAGAACCACTTCCATACTCTGGCGGGGTGCTGGCACCGGCACCACCGCCAAGGCGGACGGCCTCTTCTGCCATCGACAGAAGTGGCTGTTCGGGGATAAAATATCCCAATCCACCGGATAAGCAGTAAGTACTGCTTACCCAGTGAAAGGCGGGTGCCTTTTAACGAGGGCACACCTCGGAATATGGCTGTCACGGGCTATCAGACTCCAACAAGAGTAAGACCACCCTCGGCCACGTCTTCTTCCTTCGCAGGAATAAGACAATATGGCGGGATACTCGAACTTGAATCGCTGCGCATGATCAAACCGGCGCCTCACGTGACCATTCGAAAATGGGTCAACAACTTTCCCGCGTGCCCTTAATTAGGTCACGCGCCCTTACATAAAAACAATACAATACCCGATCGGTCGTCCGTCCGTACTCAGGGTTCAACTATGACAATTCGCTAGGTATTCTGGAGTTTATGGATAGCATAAGCATATCCACCGGATTATCCGTCCAAAACCATGGGTACATTGTCATAGGGCCTTTTCCAGAAGCTCATGACCGGCTCAAATATACATTGAACTAGGTTACAACATATAACAGTACACAGTACAGGACAACACACTCGTTGTGTTAACAGGCTAGGTTACGGCAGTCTGTAGCAACCTTGGACTGCGTCTAAGAGGTTTTGAGGCCTCTTTTATTGACCTGGTATCCATAAGAGCCTTTTCCAAGGTCTTCTTAGCCTTAGAAGGACCTTTCCTCTTATTTTTACCTGCGCCTGCCGAGACTTTTTGTATCTTCCCCTGCTTTCCGGATGTTACGACAGGGGGCACCACCCTCTTCGGGTCTGCAACCTTCCGTGGCCGCCCGGGTCCTCGCTTTCGGGTCGGTACCACTTCGAGTTGCTTAACACGACTCTGTTCCATTACTTCCAATAGACCATCGCCATACATTTCGGTGGAGGTATCCCTCCCTCTCCATGGGCGTAGTCTCGCTACATTTGACTTGTAACATTTACCAAGCTGTGATTTAATAATCACTGTGCAATCACTAATAACCTGAGTTATAGTGAAAGGTCCATCCCAATTGCTGGCTAATTTCAGGTTGGCTAGAGGTTGGTGTAGAAGCAGTACTCTATCTCCTAGATTAAAAAATCTAGCTTTTAGACCTGTGTCATAGCCAACTTTCTGCCAACGCGCAGTTTTCTGCAACTCGTCTCTAACCCTCTCATAGGCTTGTTTGAAATTATCCCGTAGGGATTCTACAAACATCACCTGGCAAGGGGTTTCCGGATTCATTCTTATTACGCCAAACACCAAATCGGCTGGCATAATCAAATCCTCTCCAAAAACGAGGAGATTAGGAGAACAGTTTGTGCTCGAATGTACAGTGCCATTATAGGCATGTACCACGAATTCACATTGTTCATCCCAATCATCCATCTGCTCATTTACCAGAGACTTCAATACTTGGATCAAAGTCCTATTGAATCTCTCTACTTGTCCATCGCTCTGTGGTCTATAGGGATTAGTTCTTGTCTTGCAGATCGCCAGACAATTACACATCTCTTGCCACAGACTAGACTCAAATTCTCTGCCTTGGTCACTATGTAACATGAGTGGGACACCTAAGTGCAGCACCCACCCTTTTACAAAGGCCATAGCACAAGTAACAGCCTTATGATCCGGTAGAGGAAACACTCGGGTGTACTTGGTATAATAATCAGACACGACCATCATACACGTGTTGCCACTAGGAGTGGGGGGAATCCCACTAATAATGTCAACAGCTATTCTAGCAAACCTTACACCAAACAGTTCCTGGGATAATGGCAGCTTGCCTAACCCGGGTCCTGGTTTGTTCTTACAGCACTCGGGACAGGTCTCCACCCATCGGGTGAGATCTGTACTCATGCCGGGCCAATAGTATCGTCTGGTCAGACGTTCTAGAGACCGTTTCTTTCCAAAGTGTCCACTAGTTCTATGTCCATGACAGAAATACATAATATCTCGTCGCATAGCACTAGGTATGACAACTTGCAAGGTTTTCTTCCTATTAGAATGGTTCTTCCATCGGAACAGAATACCATCCCGGACTTCTAGCTCGGCCCATTGAGCTAAGAATCGTCTCATCTCTCTGTTTTCCAATGACACTTCGGGTCTTGGAGGACAGATACCCTGATTAAGGAACTTAATCAAACGTGATGTGACTGCATCAGACTCCTGGAACTGCTGGATGGTCTCCAAGGACCAATTCAAGACATGTTCCGGATGGGTTTCGAATGGAACTCGAACCCCTGCCAACACAGCATTGTGTGCTCCACAATCAGTGCACTCAGCATTTGCACATTTCCTCACTGGGATTCTAGACAAAGCATCTGCATTCAAATGCTTTGCCCCGGCTCGGTGTTCAATCTGGCTGTGATTTAGACCGAATTCGGATAGGTGTGCTAACCAGCGACCTATCATCCCCTCTGCATCTTTGAAGTTCAATAACCATCTGAGGGAAGAGTGGTCAGTCCGTAGAGTGAAATCACTCACCCACAAAAAGTGCTTGAACTTCTTCGTATAGACCACCACAGCCAACAACTCACGTTTAGTGGTACAATAATTTCTTTGAGTTTTACTCAACGTGTTACTAGCGAAGGCTATAGGAACTTCAACCCCATCCTGGACCTGAGAAAGGGCGGCTCCTATGCTTTCATTACTAGCATCAGTATCTAGAATGAAATGATCATTCTCCGTAGGGTACTTCAACACAGGTGTACTTGCAAACAAATCCTTTATTTTCATAAAGGCCTCGTCTTGCTCGGATCCCCAAGGGAATTGTTCCTTTCTTATCCCGGGTGTCCAGTAGGACAAACTCTGGATAGGAAAGGCAACCCTTGAATATCCTGGGATAAAGTCCCGGTAGTAGGAACAGAATCCGAGGAAGGATCTGACTTCTTTCGCATTCGTGGGTGCCTGCCAATTTGACACGGCATCCAGTTTCTCCGGATCGGCTTTAATCCCTTCATTCGAGATTATTCGCCCCAAGTAATTAATAGATCTTTTGAAAAGATCGCACTTCTTGGGCTTCAGCTTCAAACCATTAGTTATGATCCTTTCCAGGACCATACCTAAATTTTCCAAGCATTCTTCGTATGTCTTCCCAAAGACAATCACATCATCTAGATAGACGAGACATTTCTTCCATAAGAGGTCACTTAATAAAGTTTCCATCATGGCTTCAAATGTCGCCGGTGCATTGCACAATCCAAACGGCATCACATTATATTGGAATAATCCAATATGACTGGAAAAGGCCGTCTTCTCCATATCTTTCGGATGCATACCCACTTGCCAGTACCCGGATTGTAAGTCTAGAGAGCAATACCATTGCTTACCTCCAAGGGAGTCTATAGTCTCATCAATCCGTGGTAAGGGATATGAATTCTTCTTGGTCATACCATTCAATTTCCGGTAATCTATGCAGAAACGGATGGTACCATCTTTCTTAGTCACCATGCACACAGGGCTAGACCAAGGACTGGTTGATGGAATTATTACATCCTGTTCAAGCATTTTAGCTATCTCCTCCTCAGCTACCTTTTTTTTTGCTAGTGGGAGTCTTCTATAAGGAATCTTAAAAGGTTCATTCTCACCAGTGTCAATCGTATGCAGTACCTTATCGGTACGCCCCAATTTTTCACTTGGTGCTGCAAAAGCTTTACGGTACTTGTATAACAAGTCAGTTAGAGCTTCATGTTGTTCATCACTTTCTACATGGCTTTCGGCTACTAGAATGTCTAGTTCCGGGCTCCTTTCGGGTGAGGAAGGGGCTCCGGGTGCCGAAACATGTTTACAGCCTTCTACCAATTCAGACAGGACAACCGACCCGAGGATCGTATCCTTCTGTACGTAGACAGTCTTATTACCGGTATTGGATATAGGAACCACCGTCCAAGCAGCGTTAGCTACTAGAACGTCGGCGGATTCCAATCCGATACTTGACAACATGGCCATGTCTGGCTCTACAACTCCAGTTTTTCCTGAAAACTGTCTGTCCGCTCGACATAAGACATCATAGGCTGTGCCTGGTGGTATCTTAACAGTCTGGGCTACACTGGCTACACTGCTTACTTGCCTAAGCACACATTGTACTTCGAGATGATACGGGTCTCTCACTTCCAATATTCCCCTCTGGGAATCTAACCTTGCTCCATATAATGCAGCAAAATCCAGACCAAGTATACCATCATCCGCGATGTTCGCCACAGTAGGAGTAAGGATGAAGTCCTTATCTTCCTGTAGACTGAACCTCATACATGTTCTACCGAACGTTTGTATCATGCTACCGTCGGCCGTACGAGCATTTCCTTCCGTTGTGAAAGTTTCATGATTCGTAGGCAAAAGATCGTAGAATCTCTTAGCAATGCAGGAGTGGCTAGCACCCGTATCGACAAGAAACTCAGCGGATCTACCACTCACAGATACAACTGCGTACCACCTCCTACCTTTCAAGTAGGTAGGACTACTTGCGTACTTAGCAAGTTCCGTCTTAGCGCCGAGATCAAATCCACATCCCTCCAAAAACTTGAGACAAGGATGACCCGGGGGGAGTTGGGCACACCCCACCCTGGCCAACTCGTTGGCCGCTCCCTCTGGACTGATATCGGGTTTCCCCTCTGTGTTCTTCTGCCGGTTCTTGACACCTGGTGTACTATCAGTCTCCCCAGCCTCATGAGTAAGGAGCTGATCAGGCTCCTTAACTTCACTGCTGGGCGAAATCGCTAGAGGATTCTCACCAGTACCGCAAGCGGCGATAGGCTGGCAGTCATGGCAATCATTCATTCGGGGGGTAATCCGGTTGCCTTCATGGACACCCCCTCTCAGTTTTCCTTCTTCACTGAGTCCTCCTTACCCGGATTGTTCCGGTAACGAGTGTTTCTATAAACTGGCTTATCTGCCTCACACTCGGCAGCATAATGCCCAGTTTCCTGACATCGAAAGCATGTCACTACGCTCCTATCAGGCTTAGGCCTCCTAAGATTTTCAGTAATCTTCTTTACCAAATTGTTAACCAGGTCCTCTGATAAAGACGGACCCGTAGTAGGTTTGGTATCGGGTTGAGTCACAGGAGGTTTAGAAGTAATCACTTTCTCCTTGACGTAACCCGGTTTCTTTCCCCAGTTCCGGTTATACCGGGGGTTCCCTTGGCCAATGGCCCCAACGTTTTCATCTTCGTCAGGTTCCCCTGATTCGGATGAATCGGTTTCGGGTATTCCCTCCGGGATTATCATTGCTGACATCCGTTGGGGTACCTTCCCGGCAAAGATACGGGCCTTTCGATCATAATGATCTAGGGACTGGAACAAATCTGTCAGAGAGGCATCATTCTTCCAAGCTTCACAGGCTACTGTCCTGTGTTCCTGATTCCGCAATCCTTCAATGAATTGTTTAAACATTTCATCTAGGAAGCATTCATCATCTAGTCTCCATTGAGGTCTGGCTTTATGCAACAGTCGTTGACATTCCAAGCCGAACACTTTGGCAGATTCCTTAGGCTTCTGCATTCTTTTAGTGAACGTCAGCCAAGGATCTTCTCCAACTATATTCCCATATAGATATGAAGCAATCTCTATGAGTTCATCATATTTCATATGGGCTGAGAGTCCTACTATTTGAGAATCTCTCCATTGCTCCACGGCTCCTTTTCCGTCGCCTTCCTTTAACCAGCATACTAGATAAGGGAGAGCTTCCGCTTTACCCCATCCATTGCAGTTAAAGACATCCGTGCAGCCTTGATACTCCTCCTTCCAAGGGTTCTTGGCATTAAAGGGGGTAGGTATCTTAGCTACTCTACGAGCCGGATTCGTGGATCCAGTAAGGGATAAACCCTTACTCCACTCCATGATCTCTGTATCATCCAGAGCAGGATACCGATGACAGCGGTTTAGCTAGTCCTCAGGGCTAGAGCGCCTGCCGCGTCCGCGCTGACGTAGATACGCGCAGGCTACGCGCAGACAGACGCGGTGCGGATGGGGGCATAGTCCTGAGGACTACCGCTAGAAGAAGACACACACTCATTTCTGAAATTCCAATAGCCAATGCCTTCCAGGTTTCTAGTCTTGGGGACTAGAGCCTGTCCTAGGGACTACCCTTTGCGTCCTGCAGGACTGAAAATGTAATTTTCAAGTCGTCAACACTAATGTGTGGTCCTCAGGACTATGGATGTAGTCCCGAGGACTACAGTCTAGTCCTGAGGAGGCCTTGATTGATTTCTAGCCCTCAGCACCATTTCTCCAGCCCAAGGCCTACACTTTTAGTCCCTAGGACTACAGGTCAGGACTAACATCTAATCATCATGAATGTGTAGTGGACCTCCCGAGGACTAAAGTCTAGTCCTCAGGACTACATCTTTCGTCTCTAGGACTAAAGATCTAGTCCGAAGGACATAGGATTTAGACCTGAGGACTAAAGATTTAGTCCTAAGGACTGTTTATAAATCCCCAGGACTACCATTCCAGGCTGAAAAAAAAGACACTGAAAGTCCTAGGGACTACAGATAATAGTCCTGGGGACTTTACTTTAGTTCTGAGGACTAGGTAAGTATATATTTAGTCCTCAGGACCAAACAGAGGTAGCCCTGGGACTATGAATCTAGTCCCCAGGGGACCATGACTGTTTCTCGCGTCTTGGGGACTACAGATATAATGGTCTAGTCCTGGACTGACTAGTCCTGAGGACCACTATACAGTCCTCAGGCCTAATGTTCTATCCCAGGGACTATGGAACAATGGCTGCTTTTTTGCGCCCAGGGCTATACCTATTTGACTGTACAAACATGTTAACAGGCACCCCTGGGGCCTAGGGCATTGGTCCCAAGGACTGTGTCTCTAGTCCCAAGGACAATGTTCTAGTCCCCAGGACTGTATCTTTAGTCCCTGGGACTACACAGAGCAGTCCTGGGGACTTAGAAGTAGTCCTCAGGACTAAATTTGAAGTCCTGGGGACTACATCCCTAGTCACAACTACATTAGACATCAATCAATGAATTAGTCCTCAGAACCACATGCATTAGTCCTGAGGACTAGGCAGATGTTTTTGTAGTCCTCAGGACTAAACAAGTAGTCCCTGAGTCTATGAATTAGTCCCCAGGTCTAAAAGCTTAGTCCTGGAGACTAAAAGCACAGTCTTATACAAAGTCATGGGGTCTGCAAGGTAATTCATGGGAATGTACAATTAGTCCCTAGGACAATATCCTCATGTTCTTAGTCCTGGGGACTAGGCTTTAGTCCTTAGGACTATGCTTTTATCCCCAGGACTTGACCGGTATAGTTTAGTTGTGGGCTAAACGATCACCTAGTCCCCAGGACTAAGGATGGCCTTACTAGCTACTAGTAGCATTAGACTTAAGCAACGCATAATTAGCTATAGTCCTGAGGACTACCACTACGCCCGCGCACCTACGCTCACCGCGGGAGGATCCGCGTAGAGTCCGCGCGGACGCGACAGGCGCTGTAGCCCTGAGGACTAGCTAAACCGCTGTCATCGGTATCCTGCTCATCCAGACCTTGATTGTTGAGCAATCAACACCTAAGTTAGCAATCGCTGCATTAGAGTCATGCTGCGCTTGTAACCCTGGAGAAAGAGATACTCGGCGACTGAGTCTCTTTTTCCTTGGAGGATTCGTACCATAAGTACTTCCAGGGCCTCCAGGCGGTGGTCCTCCTCCGCCCCCTGATCCTCCTGTTCCGTATGGAGGCACCTGTGAGAAGGTGTATCCGCTGGTTTGAGGAGTTGGCCCAGGATTATTGGTGGGTTGTGTATTTCCACCAAAGCTAAAGAAACCACTATTGGGATTAGTGTTTCCTCCTGTTCCATTTGACTGATTTCCATTATTGGAACCAGTCCCACCAGCAGAGGGTCTGCTTCTGGAATGATCTCCTGAAGGTCCGGATCCTTGGTCACATCCGGATTGCCCTCCAGCTGGACTGGAATTCCCGGATGATTGTCCGGTTGTTCCTCCGGACATGTTCCGGGTGTTACCTTTGGATGGATTCGCTCCTGTTTGGGATTGATTCCATCCATACTGGGCATACGGGCCATTTGGTCCCCCTAAAGGTGACTGTTGTGGCCATCCGCCGTGAAAGGTGGAAGTGTTTGCCGAGTGGCTTTGTTTAGTTCCACTCGCAGAGTCAACCCCACCATTTCCCGTACCTAAACCAAGAGGTTGGAAGGTATTATCCGTAAATCTAACCTGATGACTCTTTACTTCTTCATAACGAGGTACAGTTGTCTCTGTTACCCCGTCATCGCCCCTTAAAGAGTTCATCTGGTTACTCGTCGTGTTTATGGCAACTCCTGAAACGGTGAAGTCTGATTCAAGAGTGCCTACTGCACGACCAGTATCTTCTAGATACTTTGACATCTGGATAGCTTTAGCTTCCAGTTCGGAATAATCATCCATCATCTTTGTCTGTTTGGCAGCCAAATCTGTGGATTCACGTATCCATTGACCTTTGAGTTTTCCATGTTCATCGGTTTGTTTTTGATACGTTTTCCGAGCATCCTTGAAGGCTGATTCAATTTTCATCAGCTCTTCTTGGTACTTGCCATAGGCCGTTTGAGTTGAATTTAACTCTTGTTTAGTTCTATTCAACTCATCACACGAGGCTCTGTATTGCAGGTCCGCCGTGTATAGTGCATCACGATACTGTTCGTGCTGGAGTTGAAAATCTTGTTTTTCTTTCTCCATCTGATCCAATAACAATTGTTGTTGGCGTCTACAACTTTGATCGTAATCAAGACGTTCTGATATCAACTGTTTGTTTTCAGTCAGAATCTTGTCTCGGGTTCCGGTCAGTGTAATAAGATCCTTCTGGATCTTCTCGTATTCAGCTCTCATATCTTCAAGCTCGTCCATTTTGTTCCTTTCGAATCCACATTTCTGGTGTTTAATTCGAGAACTATATGGCGTTTCAAACATACCTGCACTAGGCTTTGGTACCTCAAATGGTAGTTTACCAAATTGAGCAGTACTTTTATGCATTGGTGCAGGTTTCCAAGTACCTCCTGGCATGAATAAGGAGTCTCCAAATTCATCCAGTTCATCATGTAAGTTTTTTCTTACATCCTCTAACCCATCAGGGTAGTGTTCCAGTGGATTTCTCCACTCTGTACCTTGGGGTGGTGATTTGATTTCACCATCCTCCATCGGGGAGTTTAGCTCATAATTTGGGCCATTTCCCCTGACTGGGCTCAGCTCAGTCATTTCTGACTGCGCTTACCCGAAGACCAACTGGTCACGGCACCAGTGTAATGGTTCGTCTCGTTAAGTTAGATTAAATCATAACGAAGAGAGAGAAAAGTTTCCGGGTAGGCAACCGAGCTTTTATTTCATAGCTTGCGTTACATACGATCACAGCCTCAGAGGACTACATGCTGCTAGGGCATTCGGTTACCCTTTCGGGTAACAACCTGGTTGAGCAGTGGGTAAACCACTACTGAGGAACCTAGGGCTAGGACCAGCCTTATATAGGGGAAAAGCCCGCGAAACTCAGACCGGCCACGTGACGTGTGGCGGACGAGTGGTAGGCCCCCTGGTGTAGTGGATACGAACCCAGAGGCAGGTGCTGCCACCTGCCATCCGGATTCCCCCACCACACCCGAAGGACCTAGGTCTGAGTCTCACGGGTACATGAACGTTAAAGTGTAAAATACCATACCCCTACAATAGCAATGATTTCACTGAATTAATGGGGTAATGTTTAAGGAAAATCGTTGCCTTATGGGAGTTTCAATGTAGGTTTTCGCCTCCTAAACACAGGTTGTTATGTAAAATGGTTGTTTCTAAGCAACTGTCTGATATGGCAACAAACAAATGACATGAATAGATTTCTTGGACCCAGTTAGGGGGTATATAATGTTATGTCTCTATTTTTTATATTTTGGGTGAATTCTTTCTGCATTTTGGAAGATTCAAGGAGACATTATGTGGAATTATCAAAAAAAACATTGGATGATGGAGGAACACTTTATTTGTCAATTTATTTTGATGTGCATGTTTTTATACAAAAATACACTGTGTGACTACTCAGCACCTATGTCAAGCTATTATGATATACCATTTTATTATTCCATAAATTCTAACATATTATTGTATTAATCAAAGAATATCTAAGAAATTAATACATAGGTTGGTTCTAAGAGCTATAAGAGCGCTCAAACCTTGTATAAGAGCGTTCATGCCCCACTGCACACCAAACCAAGTCAGTTAGACAGAGTTTATGACATCAAAGGGTCCGACCTAATGGTTTACTGCACAATATAATAAAAATGAGGGTCTCAGTGTGCGACCTCATGGTTCAGTGCACAAACTAATAACTTGTAAGTGAATGCAACCGGCCGTCACGGGTGCCTGAGCACCTCTGACGCCGTCATGAGTGTCTGAGCACTCTAATAACTGAACAATGGGTTACATAAGCACGATGCCATAACCTTCCGGTTGCTCTAGCGTCGCTCCTGAGCAACCTAGGTCAAATATCAAAGCATTTATGGAAAGCCCATAATTAGACGGTCAGAATAAGCCCAAGATCAAGGCGGAACTCCCATTATTAAGGAAGTTACGCCATGAAGACTGAATCGACCTCCGAATGCACTACAGACGAACCGGCGCAAGTTACGCGCTTATCCAGCGGGCATTATGAACTTGGCATATTCAACTCCGCGCATGCGCAAAATGGCGGTTATAGCCGCATAAACGACCGAGATATGAGGGTCTGAAGATGCAGAACCGACCAAGACAAAGGGGGACACAGCGGCGTCCATGGGGGTCCTTTGTGCACCCAGTGACACATGAAAGACTCCCCTCAAACAATTGCAGAGTTAGGCAAATGCTACTGGCTCCAGTCAGTCTGGAGGTGCTTTTCCAGGATTTGCTTCAAATAGCCTGGCTGCACCTCCTAGACAGTCAGAACACCAAGAACCGCTCTAGAGGTAACATCTCCAGTCATCTCCTGCTACCTGCTATACCACTGCACTATGGTGAAACTATGCTAGACAGGCATTGGTTTCTATCATTAGTGGCCAGGGGCTATCTTCCTCAAGACTTCCACCAGAGGGTAAAGTTATTCATTATTACATTATTCCTCTAAGCAGCAGGTCAGGAGCTAGGTGTGGGAACCCACCTAGAACTATGCTGGACATTGTATTATTATTACCTCACAGGTGGAGTGGAACAGAACATTATACCTGATAACTTACTGTATATTTACTGTATGTACAAATTACCTACATGCTAACTACTGTATGATTGATATTTCTTACATGTTGCCTAAAGCTGAATAAATCAGTGATAACTGGAAATAACACTATTTATAAGAGCCTTGAGATAATTACACTATATACCACTAGTCTTATGATATTTCTCATATGACAACTTGATCATGCCAATTACTTCCATGACAAAGTGGTGGAGAACATCCTACTAAGATCCCATTTCTCACAGGCTCATAAAAATTAAAAGCTGGCAACATTACTAAAAACAATCATACACACAGTAAACCCCACTCCACCCACCAGTGACCTTGACCTTGACACCATGTCCACAAAGGTCACCAGTGAGATCTCCCACATACCAGTGTGATCTCCCACACATCAGTGAGTTCTCCCACACATCAGTGAGATCCCACACACATCAATGAGATCTCCCACACATCAGTGAGGTCTCCCAAACGTCAGTGAGGTCTCCCACACGGCAGTGAGGTCTCCCACACGGCAGTGAGGTCTCCCACACGTCAGTGAGGTCTCCCACACGTCAGTGAGGTCTCCCACACGTCAGTGAGGTCTCCCACACGTCATTGAGGTCCACCCCACACATCAAGGTCTTATCAGTCAAGCTGGCAGAACAACACACACAGACCTTACGTAGTCAGGGGCCTGTTGAAGAGGTCTCCCTCCCACCTAGATCTAGGAGGCCCACAGGAGGCAAATCAGCCTCCAGTACAACAGACCCACACTCAGTAGACCCCACACCTCCCACCCTGTCTACTCAGGGAACAACCAGTTCTCAGGGATCCAACATTTCCCAGGGATCTCTACAGGACGCTCAACTCACACTATCTACCTCAGGGGGAGAAGGATCTACCTCAGGGGGTGGATCCACACCCTCATCTAGATCCTCCACCCCAGCTCCGGCCTTTGACAGCCACTCCTCCAGAGACACTTCCCCCACACCCTCCATCATGGACACCGATGAAGGCCCCCAACCTAATCAGACAGCTGAGAAGATAAGGGCCTATGAGAAGGCCATCCAAGATGCAGTTACTGCCCTAGAGACCAACAAGTCCCAGCAGGAGGAAAGGGAGAGGATCCTCAACCAACAACTGGCAGAGAGGAATGCAGCAATAGATGCCCAACAGAAGGCCATGGAAGACCAGCGGAAGTCCCTAGAGAGACAACAACAACAGATAGCAGACCTCATGAAGATGGTATCATCCCAGAACCCACAGCCTCCCACACCTGCCATCACACCTGTTGTCCCACCATCTGCCTCTGGATCCAAAGATGACATCATAATCTCCATGGTGTCCAACATGACCAAACTCATAGACAGAAAACAACAGGACGACAGAAAGATCAGGCTACATGAGGTAACAA
Source organism: Acholoe squamosa (assembly GCA_949317995.1). Classification (NCBI taxonomy): domain Eukaryota; kingdom Metazoa; phylum Annelida; class Polychaeta; order Phyllodocida; family Polynoidae; genus Acholoe; species Acholoe squamosa. The sequence continues at coordinate 80,070,100 of OX439042.1, forward strand.
AACCCAAAACCTTTTCACACCCATCACCACTCATGTCAACAGCACTATTCATTGATCACAAATTCCCAGAATATCTGAAGGATAAGTACATAGTAACAGACAGTGACACCATGGTAACATATTTACCCAAGTACCTTGAAGGACAAGCACTAGCTTGGTTTGAATCCTTCAGGGAAAGTGCCACACCTGATATGTTGACATGGACCAATGTAGTGAATAAATTAAAAGAGTATTTTGCTACTCGAGACAATATCATCTCAAGGACAGCACTCCGTGCACAAAAGGTAGATGAACCTGTCCTAGACTATGCATGCCATCTCAGGAAAGTGTGTAATGCCCAACGTCAAAGCGATGAAATCCTAAGCAAGGCATTTACCCAAGGCATGAGGCCCTGGATCTCTGTAGCTCTTGAGAACAAGAAAATAGACTCTTTTGACCAAGCCCTAGACCTAGCCTTAGAGGTTGAGACCCAAGAAAGATCTAGGAAGGTAAGGGAGGCAGAGTCAAACCCACAGCCTACTAAGAAAAAGGTCCAGGAAATCAGCACTAGTGCAGATGAAGATGTTAACCTAATGTCTAGTGCCCATGTAAGGCAACAGGAGGCTAAGGTTGCATCAAAAGACCCTACCGGTAGATATAGAGGAAATAACTATGACCCCAACTACCAATCCAATAGAGGTAGAGGTAGAGGGGACAACAACAACAACCGGGGGGGGCACAACAGTAGGAAAGACAACAGCTCTTCCAACTCCAACAATGGTAACTCTTCATACAGTGATAGGAGAGACAGAACCCCAAGTACTGGCAGATCCTATAACAATCAAGGATCCAAAAGTAGGAGCCATAGTCCACATAGGAACTACAACTCTGGATCCTACAACAACAATGGTTCCTACAACAACAGCCAGGGTTCAAACAACTCTGGATCCTATAATCAAGGATCCAACAGTAGAAGCCATAGTCCACAAAGGAACTACAACAGTGGATCCTACAACAACAATGGTGCCTACAACAACCAGAGATCCAACAACTCCGGTCAATACAGCAACTCTGGTCAATATAACCAGGGTTCCAACTCACGCCAGGAGGATTACAAACCTGACACAAGAGGTTACCAGGGGAACCAACACAGTAACCCCCAAATACCACCTCATGTGATGGATCAAATCTCCAAGCTCCTGGTGGCAACCATCTCAACCACCCCACAGAACCAGGAAAACTAGGATGTCACAGTGCCGATGGGCCAGTGCACTGTGACACCCCAAAAACAAACAATCAATCAGGATTAACAGAGATCCAACCAGAGACAATTGCTAGTGCCAATATACCATCTAACAGACAGAGACGTCCATCAGTGATACACATCACCCCACCAGATTCATCATCAAAGGATACAGGTGAGAGTACCAAGCTTTCTATTGTACTTCTTCAAAATGGCAGTATCAATGCAAATCTATATGATGTTTCAGATGTACAATGTTTGGTTGATACAGGTGCTACTATCACCTGTGTCAGACAATCATTCCTCATGGACCTCCAGAAGAGATTCCATATCCAACTGAGGAAATCTAAAATCAACATCCATTTGGCAGATGGATCGGTGTGTCATGTTAGACATTCAGCTATGCTGAACTTTAGAATCCAAGGTGTCAGATTCCAATACCAATTTGCTGTAATTCCAAACCTCACACAGCCCGTTGTTCTCGGCACAGATTTCTTAAGCACTACAAAATCTCAAATTGAATTTAATGTTGATCCTGAACAAATTCTCAAACCCATTAGGGCAGTGAGGGATTTTACCATCCCTCCATTCTCTGAACTTGCAGTATTGGGTAAGGTCACATCTACTCAATCACTGCAAGGCAAAACTGGAGTAGTAGATAACCTCCAAAGAAATAACAATGCCCCATATCTAGTTCAAAGGGCAGCAGTAACCCCCAGGGAAAATAACAAACATCCCCTAGTGTTACTCAACACCAGCAGGCGCCCACATAAAATCAAAAAGGGTGCCATCATAGCTCTATTTCAGGAAGTCAAGGAATCTGATTTAGAAAAACCTCAACAGGTGTCAGACACTACCCCACACACTGATCAATCCATCTCAGCCATACGGCCTGAGGATGTAACTCAATTCAGTGACACAGACTCAGACTGTGAGTCCACATATGCTGACCCTGAACCCAACTCAATCAGACTCTCTGAAATAGCTGCTATACATAGTGAGGCACATGACCTCAAGCCAGAATTGGAAGAGAATGTTCCACCAAAATCTGTGCTCATATCCAAAGATCAGCATGATAGATTAGGATCACTGCTGACCAAGTATGATGATATATTTGTAGGAAAAGATGGAGACATTGGTGCTACACACCTGTATACCCACTCAATACATGTAAAACCTGAAGCAGTACCATGTCATTTCCTACCATATAGACAAACACCAGAAAAACAGGCCGCAATAGGGGAAGAGTGTGAAAGGCTAGTACAACAGGGCATTCTGAGAGAATGTGCTGAGGGCCCCTGGACTTCCAGATCCTTTTTAGTACAAAAATCATCGGGAGGCCATAGGCTCGTCACAGATTTTCGTTATTTGAACCAGAACACGATAAATCAAGCCTTATCTACACCCCGAGCCGATGACACTCTAGACATGGTAGGGTCACTCAGACCAAAAGTGTTCAGTAAGCTAGATGCCCAACAGGGATTTTTTCAAATTCCTATAAGACAGGAGGACCAGCATAAAACCGCATTCATAGCAAATGACAAAAAATATGTCTATGAAAGGATGCCGATGGGTTTAGCGACGGCACCGGCGGGATTCTGCCATCTAGTCACATTAATTCTGAACAAACTCAAATACAAATGTGCCCTACCATACCTAGATGACATATTGGTATTATCACCATCAATCGAACAACACTTCCATGACCTGGAAGATGTGTTCAACAGCCTAAGAGTTGGTAAACTCAAACTGAAGAAATCAAAATGTGAATACTTCATAGACAGAATAGACTTCTTGGGAATGAGAGTCACACCCATGGGATTGCAACCATCCCCCACAAAGGTGGAATCAATCAAAACCTTCCCAACACCAAAATCAGTCAAAAATGTCAGATCCTTCACAGGCCTATGCCAATACTTCAAAAAGTTTATCAAAGGTTATGCCCAAATTGCTAGACCATTGTATGATCTACAGACACATCTCAAAGCATTTGTCTGGACAGAGGATGCAGATAATGCTTTCAAAACATTAAAGCATGCCCTCTGTACCAATGCTCTTCTCAGATATCCAAACTATGAGAAAGAGTTCAGTTTGGCAACTGATGCTTCCAATGTGAGTTTAGGAGCTGTACTCTCACAGAGAGATAATGAAGGAGTGCTAAGACCAGTAGCCTTTGCAGGTAGAACCCTCTCCAAACATGAGAGAAATTACAATACCACAGAGAGAGAACTACTGGGAGTAGTGTATGGAGTATTACACTATCTATCTAGAGACTAGACACTTCCAATTATACACAGACCATGCAGCCTTAATCCCACTATTAACCAATACAGGACTCACACATAGATGGGCCAGATGGGCTCTAGACATACAGCAATTTTCATTCACCATCCAACACGTAAAAGGTGATGATAACACACCACCAGATGCTATGTCTAGAAGAGAATACCCAGACTCTGGACCCATGACTAACCCTCCGCCCCCACCAAGGAGAGTTAGAGCAGCCAGTAGAACCAAGTTTGCAAAAGTAACAAAGAAAGTACCATTCAAAAGGGATGATCCACCCAACACCATTGAAAGGCCAGAGACACCCATTAGGGGTATCTTGAAGCAATCTACACACTATGTGTTTTGCCACTGTGAGAGAGAATACTCACAACTCTTTCCAGATAATGACTTCGAGCCTATCGAATTCTCATCACTCAATCAGATGCTGAAGGCAACTCCTAAGGAGCCACCCTTCACCCCACCTGACTCAGATGATGAAGATTCAGAAGACACAATATATGCTATTACTCAAGCAACTTCCAAATCAGTCAGATTCTTTGAACCAATGCAGGGAGAGGAAAAATCAAACCATTTGTGTCCTGTGACCACACGCTCAAAGACCAGAGAAATGATTCAGGAGGGCACACCAAAACCCCCCGCACAATCACAAACTATTCTAAATGAGAAAAAGGTCACAGGAAACAAACCTACCAAAACCCCACCTGCCAAGAAAAATGTCACAAAAGACACTGCATCTACTAAGTCAAAGAACTCTGAGACAAAGAAGAATGACAAAAAGCAAATTGTGCCTTTAAAGAAAAAGGTTGCCACTCCCATCAAGGCGAGAATAGGCCCTCCAAAGGAGCCTACACACCAAAACAAGAGTGACACACCCCAACAAAAGGCACAAGATAGGCCAATAGTCGATGAAAAAGAAAAAGAAAGAGACAGAATAAAACAACATGTGCTAGATATAAATCAACTACTGGATCAGATTCCCGACACATCCATCTCAGGTACAAACCTTGGCTTGGAACAAAGGAAAGACAAGGACCTATTGCCCCTCATACAATATCTTGAGGATGGGACCTTGCCTGCACCAAAAGCACAAGGAAATAGAATCATCAACCAAGGCCAGACATACACCTTGGTAAATGGTACATTAGTCCATATATGCCCCATAAATTGGAGAAAAAACAATACTGTACCACTTCAAATTGTTATACCACAGCAATGGGTAACGAGTACACTACAGTATTTCCATGACTCACCTACTGGCGGCCATCTTGGTTCAAGTAGGATGCTGTCAGCACTCCGACCTAGGGTATATTGGAAATCTATGCTAGCAGACACAACTAAATATGTTTCCACCTGCCACACATGCCTCACAGCAAAAAGGCAAGTACACTCATACAAAACACCAATGACAGTGAGAGAGTACATGGCTTCACCAATGAAGTTCCTAAACCTAGACGCGGTGGGACCACTTCCCACAACTGCCAGGGGAAACAAACATATACAAGTCTGCATAGATTATGCTACCAGATATGCAACAGCTTGGGCTACTACTGACTTAAAAGCTGAAACAACAGCAGCAGAGTTCTACAAGAACATAATTTGTCATCATGGAACACCAGCCACTCTTCAAACAGACAATGGAACATGTTATACAGGTGCAAAGTTCACAAAGTTAACTAAACACCTCAAGATCAAACATAAATTCTCCTCACCATACAGGCCACAATCAAATGGGCTTGTAGAGAGATTCAATGCTAGCATCGGCACAGCGCTCAGAGCATTCTGCTCAAAGCACCAAAACAATTGGGATTCATTTATTGAACCCATAACCTTTGCATTAAACAACACTGAATCCCAAACCACAGGATTCACCCCTTTCTTCCTACTCCATGGAAGGAACCCAGCCACCCCAATGGACTTAGGGCTGGGAATACAGGAAGACATATCCACCGTAGCAGACCATGTAGCTAACATGATAACAAATCAGGATACCTCTAGGAGGAAAGCTATAGAAAGGGTCGCCAAGCTACAAAAAGAAAGGAAGGATAGATATGATAAGAAACTTACACCACAGGAAATCAAGGTCACCGACATGGTGTACCTAAACATACCAAGAATCCTGACCAACACAGAGTGTAAGAAACTTCAACCCCTTTTTATGGGACCATATGTTGTAGTAGATAGACCTAGTTTGACAAGTGCCAAACTCAAAAACTTGGACACCAATCTATTGGTGGCCAGACCAGTGCACATAGACAGACTGAAAAAGGTTGTGGCTGTCAGAAACAATGAATTCGCACACAGGCTTATTCCACATGAAGCCAAATACTACAACAAAATTGTAAGGAACAAAAATGATATCACCCTTACAAGAGAAACCACAGGCATAGGCCCTATCAAGCCCAGGCCTGCACACCACATACTAAGAAAGACATCTAGGTGTGGTGCAGTTTCAAGAAATTAGAAACACATTGAGATACCAAAAGAACATAAGATTTTCAAAATGTATTACAAATTCTCTTCATCCACACATAAGACATGTGTGACTGATAATGAATTACTTATATGTATATAAAGCCAATTAAATTTGTAAATATATCAGTAGGTTATTGCCTCTGAAAGGGTAAAAGACTGGGACCCCCCCAAGTAAAGCAGACACAAAGTCTAAGAAGAGTAAGGGTAACACAATGGAGTGTCTAAAGCCTAATCCCCACATGAAAGAGCGCGCTATGCCAACACAGCAGTCTATAGAGATCAATTGACCTTATAAGCTACCCTCAGACAACTGTCTAGACGGTCATGAATGGCTGTCCTGGATGACAGGAGGAGCTAACTACCAGTACACAGACTACACAATAGACCCCACAGTTAGCAGACACTGGAGATTAATGCATTGTCTCCAGAGAAACAATACCATGCCCACAATGGATGTGGGTAGGGTAGGCTACATAAGAAGCACTGTGGACCATAGCCCACCATCAGTCTTCATCCAGCTGCAGTCTGGAACACAAGTCTACAGGACCCCACTTGGGAATTAGCCAGCCCACTTCTCCATTAGGAGAGACTGCACTAGGATAAAGAACACACCTACTTCACCTTCAACCTGACCTTACCATTTACTGGTCAATCTCTATAGACTCACCGGACATATTGCCAAGACAGCTCAATCTTGCAAAGGTACAGTTTGAACCACTTCATTTAAAGTGTTACACCATACACTTAGACTTTACCAGCACCAAATCACTACAAATTTGACAAGACTTTAAAACAGCAAACTTGCTTTACACAAGCACCATGGGGAGACTGAGAGTTTCACCCATACTGCTAACTATGCTGTTATTATATACTATAAAACCACTTACTGCAGGTTATACACCTGTGGTGAGACAAAACATAGGAGTAGTATTCAAACCTAGCCCTCAACCATTGGTCAATGGACATACTACCACAACACTGTTGTTAGCTATCCCCTACAAGATACCTCGGGCACCCGTTACCCAAGGATCCATAAGGGATAGAATACTCCAGTTGACCACTCCTACTCTACAAGATCATACCTCTGGCCAAATTATCCAACAAGCTAAGGAGCTAGACACCTTGCTGGAAATTGCAGACAAGGAGATAAATGAAACATTAGCCTCCATCAAATTGTTCTTATCCAACCCCATAAACACATTGGACAAGGCCAAAAGAGAGGCCATACTGGGTTTTTTAGCACCCCTGTTTCGCGGTGTGCTAGGTCTAGCCACAGTAGAAGATGTAAACCAAGTAATGGGACAGCTCAAGAACATAGATGAAATACTAAGAAAATTTGCTAAACAAGATCAGGAAGCAGCTAGTCTCATTGAAAAGATCACAGACAGACAAGATAAGTTTGTTAAAGCATACATCCAAGATAAGAAGGTACTAGACAGCACAATCAACACCATAGGTGACACCGTCAACCTGTGGGCCTCTAACATGTCCAGGTCACTTGACTCATATTCAAGGCACGAGAAAACTCAAAGGGAGAAAATGCAAGTATTAAATGATGCATTAATTATCATAGCAGCAAGAATGAATACAGTTCAATCACTGCAAAGGACAAATGCAGCCCTGAGGATGCTATCATCAGGGATCCTAACCCCTGATATAGTGCCACCCTCAGACCTTGCTAGATACTTAATTGACATTAATAACAAACTTAGGATTACACACCCTGGAGCACAAGTCGCAATTAATGACTTAGATTTCTATTATTCACAGAAGCTGACCTCATACACTTACTCAGCTCACCATATATATATTCATCTGGACATTATAATTCAATCTACCACCTCAACCTTCAAACTGTACCAAATGATTACATCACCCATGCCTATAGACACACAGGAGACCCCCACCAGAGGAGTCACCAAGTTACAAACCATTTTTACTAACCAGGCTCAACAGATTAAGGAACATTGCAAGTTTACAGTTTCACCACTGCAAGCACCTACCACCCATGGTATTTCCATTTCTGAAGATGAGTATCTGGTCACTACTAATGAACCCCATTACTTTATCAACTGCCATGGTAAAACGTCTGAAACTCGAAAAGCCCAGTCCTACTCAATCATAGGTGTACCCTGTGGGTGCACAATCAGTGTAGGTGAATTTTCTCTTCCAAACACAAGGTTGCCCTGTAACTCAACCTTATCATTTCATTACATTCTCAAGACAATCAATTTACCATTCATGGCAGCACTTAACCAAATTTCCGAAACCAAACCAGATGAAAGAGAGAATCTTCCAAATTTCCCAGTAGTAAACCTTTCTAGAACCTTAGAAAAACTACAGGAAAATCCAATCATGGATGATATTACTCAACTAAATTTAGAGCCTTTTGCCAAAAATTATTAAAAGATGCCTCCAACCTTGATAAGGCAATGGAAACACGCTACGTAGAGTCACACCTACGTCGAGTTACAGAGCATCCAATCTTCCAAAGCTTAGGACTCATCCTAGGGATATCAGCTCACATTTTTATAGTATACATACTACTCAAACTGTACAGACTAGGAGGGACTGTAGCCTACCTGCCTACAGCCAAAGCATTCAGACTAGTCACCGAGCTGCCCCTACACAAATTGCTCCCAGATAAAAATCCTACCAAACTAACCCCTACAGAGGAAACCCACACCCCTTTCCTCACAATTCAGGAAACCCACACCCTGATAATTGCTATATTATTCACCCTGACCATCTACTCAGCCTACAGAATAATGAAGTACCTTAAGAAATTTGCACAGACACACTGTGGCAAGAAAAATGTGGCCAAGCGCACAAATCCCTCAATATATTTTAAAATATATTGTGGAGACTCAAACTTCGCGCTACCCTTGAGGCCAATACCACATGAATTTGATGAGATTAAATCAGCAGCTGCCCCTACCTATAAGGATATAGTGGTTAAAACCTTCCCACTACCTAAGGCTATATTTACCTGGAATGGACCAGCAGTTATAACAACACAGAGAGGAGAATTTGCTTATCACCTCCCTCAGGTGATACACCTACCTTGGCGCACTAGGTTCAGTACTATACCAGCCCTTAAAAACAAAGGACTGTACTACTCCATGCTTCTCCAGAATGATTGTGGCACCAGCCCGGTGACCATGACAGCACTGGAAAATACAACAGATATAATTATTGATGAACAACAGGAGGAGACCGCAAGGTCAAACATGCAGACTATTGCTAATTTTCTAAACCACCAGCCCTCCCCGGTGACTGTGGAAACAGCCTAGACTGCCCACAGCCTAGACTGCCCCCAGTCCACCACCAGGAGACAACATATCAGAGACAGTATTCAGAACTTTTCGGACAATTTGCCGGCCCTGAAAAGGGCCTTTGGGATGGCGGGTTTTTACACCCTAGGTTTCAGTCAGTCGGAATCCTACCACAGATCCTCGGGTTCAACATCGATGGGAGAGTGGGAGTCCGAGTCCGATCCAAACATGTGGCCGTGGTCATGTTCCCACTCAACAAGCCGGGCCTCCATCAACCCCAGTCCATACTCGGCGGCCATGGATGGGTCCCCGGATGCCGCAAGATCGATGAGGGACGCTGCCAACAGATAATCCCATAGCACTCGCTCCCGCGGCCCGAAGTTATAGTCCATGGGCCAGAACCCCATATTACCCAAGGCCCTAGCCAGAAGGGCCACAGTGGCCCCCCGGCGCAAGGCTGAGCCCAAGAAATAGTGGCAGGAGTAATTGCAGAGCAACACATCACCATGCTCAATAATCTCCTTGAAATTCCTCACTATGTAACCATAGTGTATGGTCTGGTTGGCCTCCACCAGGGCCCTAGCCGGACTCCCCACCTCCATCACCTGGGAGACAGGCAAAGCAAAGAGAGCTTGAAGATGGGCCATGGTGTTACAACAGAGGTTTCCAGAGAGGAACTGATACTCCAATACCAGCCACACACTCCTTAAATGGACACACACACCCCCCCCCCCCACCCTGAACTGTCCACTGACACCAAGCTAGGCACTGACACAGACACATGCCAGAATCTGGCACCTAACACCTCAAGTGCCACCACTGCATGAGCACATCAGGGAGGAGACTCACATCACACTCCTGACACACCTCCACTGTCAATGAAATTATCAAAGTATTAGAAAAAAAAAAATATATACACAGCCACTTGTTGATGTATAATATGAAAATCTATGGTATTCTCACAAAATCGATGATTAATGCGCGCATATACGCGCAAAATTGCGAAATTGCAAACTACAAATTGTAAATTGTACAAATCTAACATTAATATACATGAATGCAGGTAGATAACTAAGACAGTTTTTGTACCCACTAGCACTTGTATACTATACCAAGGTTAACTTAAAGTAGCACACTTTAGGTATCCAAGAAAATTGTTGGAAAAATGAATGAAAAAAAAAAAATTTGTTGAGAAAAATTGTTGACATGAAACATGTTTACTTAAGATACTCACCAAATAATCTCTTTCAGGGACACATACTCAAAAAGCTAGGGGAAAAGTCAATTAAGCAGCGGCCCACTGCCGAAATTGCCAATTAATACACCCATATAGCAAAATCAAAGAGTAACTCAGAGACAAACAAGCCTATTGTACATGAAGTACTTTGTTTTTCCGGTCCTCGGAAAAATTTGTCTCAAATCCCAAAAATTGTATAGTGTAAACTAGATTGTACGTTTGTACCCAATTTGCACACTAAAATTGTATGTTGCACACCAGATTGTACGCTTGTACCCAATTTGCACACTAAAATTGTATGTTGCACACCAGATTGTACGCTTGTACCCAATTTGCACACTAAAATTGTATGTTGCACACCAGATTGTACGCTTGTACCCAATTTGCACACTAAAATTGTATGTTGCACATTATACTGTATGTCTGTACCCAATTCATATACTAAAATCAGGTTTTTGTTACAAAATCAACGTTTTAGGTGTAACCAAGCTGTACACAAAATTATACATATCCATACAGAAATTATCAATTGCACGCAAAATTATATGTTGGCATACTAAAAATTGTGAATTGAACGCGAAATTGTATATTTGCATACTAAAATTGCCAAATGTACGCGAAATTATATATTTGCATACTAAAATTGCCAAATGTACGCGAAATTATATATTTGCATACTAAAATTGCCAAATATACGCGAAAATTATATATTTGCATACTAAAATTGCCAAATGTACGCGAAAATTATATATTTGCATACTAAAATTGTCAATTGAACGCAATTACACGCGAAATTGTAAATTTGCACACTAAATTGTCATTTATGTTCAATTTGCACGCTAAATTGAACATTGAATGCCAAAATTGCACACTATTTGCCAAATTGTATGTTGTACATAAAAATGGAAAATTGTACCCAAAATTGATGTTACATAAGCAAATACACTCAGGTATGGTAAGATATAGAAACTCGGAAATGTACTTATACCCAGGAGAAAATTGTTTATACTGACAAAGCTCTACCACAAAAATTGCATTTGAAGCACTCCCCATTACTTCAAATCCTCTTACAAACAGTATATAACTCCAAATGAGGTAAAAATATGCAGATTGTACATTCCCTCGGCGAAATGACGGAGTTTCGCATTTTCTTGGGGGAGAGGGAGTATTCTATGATATACCATTTTATTATTCCATAAATTCTAACATATTATTGTATTAATCAAAGAATATCTAAGAAATTAATACATAGGTTGGTTCTAAGAGCTATAAGAGCGCTCAAACCTTGTATAAGAGCGTTCATGCCCCACTGCACACCAAACCAAGTCAGTTAGACAGAGTTTATGACATCAAAGGGTCCGACCTAATGGTTCACTGCACAATATAATAAAAATGAGGGTCTCAGTGTGCGACCTCATGGTTCAGTGCACAAACTAATAACTTGTAAGTGAATGCAACTGGCCGTCACGGGTGCCTGAGCACCGCTGACGCCGTCATGAGTGTCTGAGCACTCTAATAACTGAACAATGGGTTACATAAGCACGACGCCATAACCTTCCGGTCGCTCTAGCGTCGCTCCTGAGCAACCTAGGTCAAATATCAAAGCATTTATGGAAAGCCCATAATTAGACGGTCAGAATGAGCCCAAGATCAAGGCGGAACTCTCATTATTAAGGAAGTTACGCCATAGAGACTGAATCAACCTCCGAATGCACTACAGACAAACCGGCGCAAGTTACGTGCCTATCCAGCAGGCATTATGAACTTGGCATATTCAACTCCGTGCATGCGCAAAATGGCGGTTATAGCCGCATAAACGACCGAGATATGAGGGTCTGAAGATGCAGAACCGACCAAGACAAAGGGGGACACAGCGGCGTCCATGGGGGTCCTTTGTGCACCCAGTGACACATGAAAGACTCCCCTCAAACAATTGCAGAGTTAGGCAAATGCTACTGGCTCCAGTCAGTCTGGAGGTGCTTTTCCAGGATTTGCTTCAAATAGCCTGGCTGCACCTCCTAGACAGTCAGAACACCAAGAACCGCTCTAGAGGTAACATCTCCAGTCATCTCCTGCTACCTGCTATACCACTGCACTATGGTGAAACTATGCTAGACAGGCATTGGTTTCTATCATTAGTGGCCAGGGGCTATCTTCCTCAAGACTTCCACCAGAGGGTAAAGTTATTCATTATTACATTATTCCTCTAAGCAGCAGGTCAGGAGCTAGGTGTGGGAACCCACCTAGAACTATGCTGGACATTGTATTATTATTACCTCACAGGTGGAGTGGCACAGAACATTATACCTTATAACTTACTGTATATTTACTGTATGTACAAATTACCTACATGCTAACTACTGTATGATTGATATTTCTTACATGTTGCCTAAAGCTGAATAAACCAGTGGAAATAACACTATTTATAAGAGCCTTGAGATAATTACACTATATACCACTAGTCTTATGATATTTCTCATATGACAACTTGATCATGCCAATTACTTCCATGACACTATCATGTATATAAAAACAATGCAGTTACTAAAACAGATAAGCACATCTAACGCTTTTAGGAACACTTAGTGCCTGAAAGTCATCATCATCATTACGATGCACAAATATGACTTCAGCGATTAACCCAGGTGCATTAGCGATTGAACTTATCATCTCACCGTGCTACCATCATGTCATAGATGTGTGAAATGACCCTTGTACATTCAGGTATAACATAAATATACAACCTAAGATGGACCTTAAATTCACCCAATTATTAGTGAAAACTAAGATGTGAATTATTCACCACCATATGACCACCAAAGCTGCACATATAAACAATAATAATTATGGGATAAACACATACATACTTTTATCATGAAGCATGACATTTCTTGGGCCCACCAACCAGTGCAGGCAAGCCTTTTTTGGAGTTGCTTGCCGCGTAGCAGCCGGGAGCGCAGCGACCGTAGCAACTTCATTATGTTTTTTGGTTTGCCAGTGACGTCATGGTCACCTTGTGATGCAATTTTTGACGTCATACGTCAGCCGTGATGTCACACGTCGGCCGCAGAGTTGCCACATTTTTCTTGTTGTTAACTATAGCCATAGTCCTTCCACCATAGTGAGCTTCTATTGTGTCTTGGTACCAATCTTGGATAGTAAACCAGACAATGCTCTTTGGATTGCTACCGGATTGGATGTCCGGGGAACCTAAATCACTTTGCTAGACATCTGGGTTGCCCTGCTTAGCATAACCTGGAGAACATAGGCCTATGTTGAAGCATTGGTAGATGTTGAAAATGCCCTGGTGCCCTGTGCTACTACCTGGTGTTTAATACTGGTAGTATTGCAGGATTCTGAGGCCGAACTGGGCAGTATAAATGTCTAGAAATGTGGTTTGGGGTCCTCAGACATTTACCAAGCTTGAAAGCATTTTCAGGTTTATTATCTAACACTGGAAAGAGTCTTGGCCCAAGGACTACCATCTCTGTAGCTGAAGTAAAACACAAGTGGTGTGAGTCCAGAAGTAGTAGCCCTGGTGACAGAGATCACATGCCTCAAGCTAGCTGGTGATGACCACATCACATGCTTGGAGGCAGCTGATGAAGCACTAATGGCATGCTTCAGGCCAGTGAGGACAGCTATAGCCTCGTTCTGAGTCCAATTAGGTCATGTGGCCACTGGTCGATCGCCAGTGTGCAGTGATAGTGGAATCTGAAAGATTAGGGCTTAACTGTCAATCAACTAATCTCCAAGCTCTAATAGAAGTAGAAAGCCGGGGAGGGCTAAGGATACTGTCCCTATGCCATTCATCAGTGACTGACGGCCATCAGTGGGCCGTCAGTGAGCAGTCAGCTTATTTTGTTAGATATAATATCATCATTGGCTCGAAGCATGTAATCAATGGTTTATCAGTTGCCTCCAAGCGCGTGATTTTGTCATCACCGGCTAGCTTTAGGCAGGTTACAGTGTGTCCATAGGGGACAAAGTTGAGATGCATTGTGAAGGGAATTTGATCCACATCATGGTAGAACTTCATGGCAATGCTACCTGTGACCATGTATGTCCAATATGTAAATTTCAGATACGCTGACCCCACCTGACTATGAATTAGTCACTGCTTCAAGTATTGAAATGTACAGAACGCCATTGTAGGTCCCTTCTCAACATGTGAAGACCACAGCTCAGAGAATCCTTGATGGAATGATAAATGTTTACATTTTTCCACTTGTCCCACCTGTGCCTGGTCTAACAGGATCGTGGAAAACCAGCTTAGTGCATAATAATTAGTTTCGGAACCACCCAACCCCAAAAAGATCTTAAAAACCATTGTATGTGATGGTTTCTTGCAGTTTGTGAAGTGCGAATTGACCCAGCGTGGCGAACTGGAGTATTTATTGCACAGGGGGAGTGGGGATCACTTCTGTAATGTTAAATGTTTAGTCTGTGGGCAGTTTTTTATCGGCATGAAATAATACAGATTACCCTCAGATGTCCATGTTTATGTGTACTATATGTCACACTATATAGCGGCAAAGGCTAAGGCGCTTGTGTTATTACAATGTTACCTCTTAAGCCTCCCCGACTGCCATGGATCTGTTCATCTGCTTTTATCAACATATCTCTATAATTATTCACTTTAAACCCATTATCTTTTCTCTCAATCCCACATGCATTCTATCTGAAATTGGCAGTTATATAACAGAAATAATGACAGCGGTACTTCACCCATAGGGTTGGTTTTTGACTGAAGTGCAAGTCTTACATTTCGCTCATTAAGGCAGTCCTGGCATGCATCACCATTATGGGTATGACACATAGGTCTGAGAGTTCAGCTAAAGTGAAACTTTGCAATGCCAGATGCTGCACAATTCACTTTCTTGCAGCCAGCTGTGGGGTAGTCCCGCCATCGAATCTGGCCTTCCATTTTATGTTCTTTATAAGGGTTTTGGTTTCTGCTCCATAATCACAGTGCCATGGGTGCTGGTTAAGTTATATGTCATATTTGTAACAAGGCAGACAGTCAGCTACATATGCAGCTTATCTCAGATCCCACATCCAATATTCATGTTTTCATGTAACATTAATGTCATTGGCTGCCAAGGTTTCATGCAACATTTATAGTGTCAATCGCTGCATAGGTTTCATGTTTCCATGTAAGAATTAATGTCAATGGCTGCACAGGTTGAGGCGCCTCCGTACATGTACGCCATAAGTTACTCGTAACACATCAGCCAGGATTACACAGATCAGGAACCTAAAGAACATGGCGAGTGGCAGTGTGGTGTTTATGATGAGAACCCAGGGCAGGATACCAAACCTCACCATGAACAGAAACGAGCCAAACGACGTCTTCCACTGGAAGCTCGTTACCACCCACATGGAGCAGTTAGCCCATATGAGGAACATAATGGCGTCTTTACCCGGTATATTGTCTGCTGTATGTAATCGGCGTCTCCAGGCATCGATGGTGAAAACAAACATGGCACTGCTTTGTACAAAGTTCATGATGCACCCAGGGACAGCCATCTTGGCTGACCCACCATGGACTGGGTCGTCTATGTACATTATCGCTGCCACCGACATAAAACCCAGTAAAATGTAAGTGCCACCTAGTGAGGTGATAAGTAACCGCTCAGGGGTCCCCATCGGGTAGCTTTTCAGAAACTTCAGTTTGTGGGTCTGGTAGAAAGCCGGAACCAGAGCCACCAATGTCGCAACATTCCAGAACAAGTCACAGCCAGTGTGAATGCGGCCAAGCGTCTTGAGGAACCTCATGTCATTCTTCCAGCTGTCAAGGTGTATGTGCCAACAGGTGATGCCAAGAGTGATTAGGAATAGTGGTAATCCAATCACAAATCCCCAGTTAGGCTGTCTGCACTTGATCCGCCCAGTGTCCTCACTGGTCTCCCACACTTCCTTGGTTCTTGGGGTGAGGTGGATCTCAGGTCCCACACACCTGTACATTCTGTAGATGAGACCAGCAGCCAGCACAAAGTAACCAATCACCAACGGCCCCAGGGAGCGCCCGACCAGGAATGCCAGGTTATCTCCCACCATATCCAGGCAGTGCCGATATGCCAGGGAACTGGTGTCTGAAAATATAAAGCAAAATAGCATTATACGGAAATTAAAACTGAAGACATTTTTTTATAAAATAAGCAGATAATTATATAAAATCGATGGCATGACACTTCAAAACAACTAGAAGGAACTCACTGAAAATATTTGCCCTGTAAGTGATGGAAATACACCCCTGGCCTTGTTTTGTCAATTTAATTGGTACAGTAGATGTTAGTTATGAATTACTGAGGAGTTATATGTTATAGATCTGGAGAAGGTCTCAGGGATGTCTTAATTTCTTACTTGTGAACACCATAAGAACTCAGAATATGATTATATGGATTGCCAAAACTTCTTATACTCAAAGAAAAGATCTCAAATCTAGAAATATTAAGATGATGTCAGATTGATATGAGTATATTGTCAGTCACTCTAGAGTAAATGACATGTTTCTGTTCTCGTAGAAGGTGATGTCTTAATTTCATGAGAAATTCTGAAGTCTTTCTTGAGAAGTGGCCACCTCCCCAAATTGGTCCAGTTACAAATCAAGTCAAGTTCAGTGGGTATATAGACTGAGGTTCACACCTCATGAAATAACTCTCGGTTGGAAACCATCCGAGTGTGCCTCTGTATACCCATTTCTTGTAATTGTGGCCAGAAATGTTCAAAATTCTATTTAGGGACTATTTTCCAACACTTTCAAAATTTAATTTAATAGGCATGAAAGAATGTAATGAGTTAATTAGGAATTCATGCACATTTCAGGTGCTAATACTGGCTGTAGAATACGGCACCAGGTTATTCCATTCGAGTGTGAAATAAACAGCCGTAAAATTAAGCCTATGGGACTACTGTATTCCACTGTTTCCAACATGCAATCAAGTAAAAGAGTAGTTACCATAAGTAGCAGTGACGTTGCTGGTATAGTTGCCATGTGTGGATGTGTGGCTATCAGCCAGCAGCTCCTTCACATTCCCCGACTCAGAGAGAGCGACCACGTCTATTGCTGTAACCGCGATCATGTTAATCCATGCTATGAGGTTAGCGGACAACAGGTGGAGGAGGCCAATCTTGATCAGCGGATGATGGAAGTTAAACACCACCTGGTGACAAAAAGTGGACACTGTATTGATATCCGTTATGTCACAGCGGCATTATGGGATAAACCTTTTACCTACCATAGTCTGAGCGCCTCATGAAATTTCAACTACCTGCTGCCTCAATACATGTATACATGACCTACACTCAATTGAGGTCTTTTTGAAGAGGAATTTTAGGCTTCAGGGGGTTTTGACAGTGTGCAATATAAAACAGAAGATGCATTCAGTTGAAAGCCCTGCATCAAAATGGTGTACATATCACCATAATTAACATAGCATACCTTCCATACATTAGCAACTATCATAGCATACCTTCGGTACATCAGTATTTATCATAGAATAATTTCCATACATTGTTAAATATCATAGCATACCTTCCTTATATCAGTAATTATCAAAGCATACCTTCCTTATATCAGTAATTATCGTAGTATACCTTCCATACATTGGTAATTATCATAGCATACCGTACATATATCAGTAATTATCATAGCATACCTTCCATACATCAGTAATTATCATAGCATACCTTCCATACATTAATAGTTATCATAGCATACCTTCCATATATTTGTAATTATCATAGCATACCTTCCATACATCAGTAATTGTCATAGCATACCTTCCATACATTAATAGTTATCATAGCATACCTTCCATACATTAATAGTTATCATAGCATACCTTCCATATATCAGTATTTATCATAGCATACCTTCCATACATTGGTAATTATCATAGCATACCTTCCATACATTGATAATTATAATAGTATACCTTCCATACATCAGTATGATAAACCCCACATATATATAAGCCACAGCTTATTGACCATTTCAGACCCTGGGTGTGGCATATAGCACCTCAAGGAACTCAAGGTGTGGCTAATGCACAGGGTTTTACTTGTATTGATTAGAATGGGGACCATTTCTTGTGTAACTTATCGCAAAGCCCTAAACTCAAGGGGCAGCTTATACACAGGTGCAGCTTATACACAGGTGCAGCTTATACACAGGTGCAGCTTATACATTGGTGCAGATTATACACAGGTGCGCCTTATACACAGGTGTGGCTTACACACAGGTGTGGCTTATACACAGGTGTGGCTTACACACAGGTGCAGCTTATACACAGGTGCAGCTTATACACAGGTACAGCTTATACACAGGTGCAGCTTATATACAGGTCCAGCTTATACACAGGTGCAGCTTATACACAGGTGCAGCTTATACACAGGTGCAGCTTATACACAGGTGCAGCTTATACACAGGTGCAGCTTATACATGGGTACAGCTTATACACAGGTGCAGCTTATACACAGGTGCGGATTATATACAGGTGCAGCTTATACATGGGTGCAGCTTATACACAGGTGCAGCTTATACACAGGTACAGCTTATACACAGGTGCAGCTTATACACAGGTGCAGCTTATACATGGGTACAGCTTATACACAGGTACAGCTTATACACAGGTGCAGCTTATACACAGGTGCAGCTTATACATGGGTACAGCTTATACACAGGTGCAGCTTATACACAGGTGCGGATTATATACAGGTGCAGCTTATACATGGGTGCAGCTTATACACAGGTGCAGGTTATACACAGGAGCAGCTTATACATGGGTGCAGCTTATACACAGGTGCAGCTTATATACAGGTGCAGCTTATACACAGGCGTGGCTTATACGTGGGTGCAGCTTATACATGGGTGCAGCTTATATACAGGTACAGCTTATACACAGGTGCAGCTTATAGACAGGTACAGCTTATACACAGGTGCAGCTTATACACAGGTCCAGCTTATACACAGGTACAGCTTATACACAGGTGCAGCTTATACACAGGCGTGGCTTATACGTGGGTGCAGCTTATACATGGGTGCAGCTTATACACAGGTACAGCTTATACACAGGTACAGCTTATACACAGGTGCAGCTTATAGACAGGTCCAGCTTATACACAGGTCCAGCTTATACACAGGTCCAGCTTATACACAGGTACAGCTTATACACTGGTCCAGCTTATACACAGGTACAGCTTATACATGGATGCAGCTTATACATGGGTGCAGCTTATACACAGGTGCAGCTTATACACAGGTCCAGCTTATACACAGGTCCAGCTTATACACAGGTACAGCTTATACACAGGCGTGGCTTATACACAGGTGCAGCTTATACACAGGTGTGACTTATACACAGGTACAGCTTATACACAGGTGCAGCTTATACATGGGTGCAGCTTATACACAGGTGCAGCTTATACACAGGTGCAGCTTATATATGGGTGCAGCTTATACACGGGTGCAGCTTATACACGGGTGCAGCTTATACACGGGTGCAGCTTATACACAGGTGCAGCTTATACACAGGTGCAGCTTATACACAGGTGCAGCTTATACACAGGTGCGGCTTATACACAGGTGTGGCTTATACACAGGTGCAGCTTATACACAGGTGTGGCTTATACACAGGTGCAGCTTATACACAGGTACAGCTTATACACAGGCGTGGCTTATACACAGGTGCAGCTTATACACAGGTGCAGCTTATACATAGGTGCACCTTATACACAGGTGTCGCTTATACACAGGTGCAGCTTATACAAGGGTGCAGCTTATACACAGGTGCAGCTTATACACAGGTACAGCTTATACACAGGTGCAGCTTATATACAGGTCCAGCTTATACACAGGTGCAGCTTATATACAGGTCCAGCTTATACACAGGTACAGCTTATACACAAGTGCAGCTTATACACAGGTACAGCTTATACACAGGTGCAGCTTATATACAGGTCCAGCTTATACACAGGTACAGCTTATACACAGGTGCAGCTTATACACAGGTGCAGCTTATACACAGGTGCAGCTTATACACTGGTGCAGCTTATACACATGTGCAGCTTATACACAGGTGCAGCTTATACATGGGTGCAGCTTATACACAGGTGCAGCTTATACACAGGTGCAGCTTATACACAGGTGCAGCTTATATACAGGTCCAGCTTATACACAGGTGCAGCTTATACACAGGTGCGGCTTATACACTGGTGCAGCTTATACACTGGTGCAGCTTATACACAGGGTGCACCTTATACACAGGTGCAGCTTATACACAGGTGCAGCTTATATATGGGTGCAGCTTATACATGGGTGCAGCTTATACAAGGGTGCAGCTTATACATGGGTGCAGCTTATACATGGGTGCAGCTTATACAAGGGTGCAGCTTATACATGGGTGCAGCGTATACAGGGGTGCGGCTTATACAGGGGTGCGGCTTATACAGGGGTGCGGCTTATACAGGGGTGCAGCTTATACAGGGATGCAGCTTATACATGGGTGCAGCTTATACATGGATGCAGCTTATACATGGGTGCAGCTTATACACAGGTGCAGCTTATACATGGGTGCAGCTTATACACAGGTGCAGCTTATACAAGGGTGCAGCTTATACATGGGTGCAGCTTATACATGGGTACAGCTTATACATGGATGCAGCTTATACATGGGTGCAGCTTATACACAGGTGCAGCTTATACATGTGTGCAGCTTATACATGTGTGCAGCTTATACAAGGGTGCAGCTTATACAAGGGTGCAGTTTATACATGGGTGCAGCTTATACATGGGTGTGGCTTATACATGGGTGCAGCTTATACATGGGTGCAGCTTATACATGGGTGCAGCTTATACATGGGTGCAGCTTATACATGGGTGCAGCTTATACATGGGTGCAGCTTATACATGGGTGCAGCTTTTACCTTTGTGCAACTTATATGTGGGTGCAACTTATATGTTGGTGCAACTTATATGTGGGTGCGGCTTATATGTGGGTGTGGCGTATATGTGGGTGCAGCTTATACATGTGTGCACTTTATATGACGGTGGGGCTTTTAAGCAGGTGTGGTATATAAACTAGTGTGGCTTATTAACAAGTGTGGCTTATTAACAAGTGTGGCTTATTAACAAGTGTGGCTTATTAACAAGTGTGGCTTATGAACAAGTGTGGCATACGAACAAATGTGGCTTATTAACAAGTGTGGTTTATGAACAAGTGTGGCTTATGAACAAGTGTGGCTTATGAACAAGTGTGGCTTATGAACAAATGTGGCTTATTAACTAGTGTGGCTTATGAACAAATGTGGCTTATTAACTAGTGTGACTTATGAACTAGTGTGGCTTATAGGCGGGGTTTTATGGTAATTATTATAACCCACCTTGTGGTGTAGGAAGAGGAATAAGGTCTGAGAGATGAAGAAGATGATGCGTATAACGGCCAGCGTCTTCAGCGCATCGGTGTAACAGCGGCTGTTAGGGTGTCGTGAATACTGAACTAGACGACAGATGTCTAATGCCACCGCACTCACACCGAACACTGAAATAAATATAGTCATGAGTGCTAAATTTCAATGTCTGTTACGGAAAGGGTTATAGTAGGATATACCTTTTGCACTGGGTGTGGACCCTCCCTACTGTGACAAGCCCTGTTGACTAACACATGATTCAGGCTCGTGAAACCAGTTTTCGGTCACCTTTCTAAAAGTCGACAACTTTTCTCCCTATTTTCTCATAAAGCACGGTTTAGGTATGTCCCTTGAGGCACCTAAACTCTTACATATGGAAATTCTCTCTATGAGAACCTACCAAAGTTGACTGTTTCTGACTGGTCAGAAAGGTGACTTAACTGATTGACAGTCACAGTGTAGCTACTACACCTTTGATATTTGGCAATTACCTGGGGGTTGATCATTCACCAGATACATGTATGGTGGATAGCTAAATGACTGCTGTATTTAGAATATCTAAATGGAAAGTGCGCTGATCAGAAAGGTGAAATAATATGTCAGTCCAGTGGACAGTCACCATGTTAGGGTGGCCGAAGCATTCTTTTAAAACGATATGATTAATAATTTTTATGCATCTGCCGGTAGGCCTGATATTGACATTTGATAGAAATATTGTGTTAGGTTGATAGCCCAAGGTACAACATAGGATGCTCCCATCCAATATCAGCCTTAATCAAGTTACTAGACATTTTAACCTTGTCTCTTATAGAAAAGCGGTGTTTACGATAGCGTCAGATAGGGGAGGGAAACTCAGCCTGACCCTGCGGCCTCCCTAATCATGTGCTTCAAGCACGGCATCAGTGATCAAAATCGGGCCTTAAAGCTGTGGGGAATTTCGTCACTGCTTGAACTACAGTCAGCTGACAGTGGCTAGCCTCATTTTGAGTCCAATTAGGTCATGATGTCATGCAGTGATGGCGGCCACCATAATAGAATAACACAATTTAAAAGATTCGGGATGAATTGTGAACCAATATAACATACTCGAACCTCTGGTAGAACTAGAAAGCCAGGGACTCGAAGCGATACTGTCCCTCCGCCATCCATCAGTGCCTGAAGGCTGTCAGTCAGCTGTCAGTCATTTGTTTTTGCCCGTAGCAAACAGTGGCAAAAGCAGTGAAGAAATTCCTAATAGAGTTAAGGTAATGTGGATAGCACCATATGAAATGGGAATTGTGGAAAATAATTCTGCCCAGTAGGAAAAAAACATGTCCAAAACGAGGCACTGCACTCGTACCATCCAGGGGGTTGTATATTCCTACACGAATAATAAGACAGCAGAGACCACTGCACTCATATCAAACACTGAATACTTACCGTAAAACCCCGGTCATAAGCCGGATTTTTTTTTCTATTTCTGACCAAAACCGGCTTCAAAATTTCTCCCAAAGTCTACCCCCGGCTTATGACCAGGGTTTTATTACTATAGAATAAAGAGAAAATGGTTAAAATTTGACCCCAAAATCGACTTATAATATTTCTTCAAATTCTACCCCCGGCTTATGACTGGGGTCGGCTTATGACCGGAGTTTTACGGTACATGTAATGGAACATATAAATATTTACAGACATTGTATTCCAAGTACTGAGTCCTACATTGTATATTAAAGTGTGGCATTTTCATTGAGTACTTTGATACTTTGAGGGTCGCTAATGCATTAATGCACTTACCGTAATACCTCGCATATAATGCGCGTCTTATACATGAGGATGGACCCGTGGTGCACCTTATAGAAGCAGCAAAAGTTGGGTGAGGTTTTTCTCTGAAATAGTTATTATATTTCCCCATCCCTAGGTCTTTGAATTTTTAAAATCCATTGATTAGAACAAAAGTTATGTTGATGTTCGGTTCATGATGCCTCTAACGAGTTTCCTGTGTGTGTGGGTGAAAGGCCCCGGGGGGCCACTTCCTATATGGCCTATAGTAACCATGTGGGTACATAAAATACCGGGAAAGGGGTACTTTTTTCCCTTTAGGGCAGGATCCGGCTGGATCCATCATAAGGGGGCTATTTTAGGCAAAAAGAGGTACTATTTTGGACCTGGAAAAGGGGTGCATTTTGGCGCCTGAATTATAAAGGCATCTCACCAATAAGGGTATCATTTTTGGGCCTAAAATACTAAAAGATAAAGGCGTGCCCCAGCAAAAGGGGTACTTTTTCTCTGATTTGTGGGAGTGTGCCCCGCCCATAGGAGTGTGTTTTTGGCAATTTCTGACCTGCTAAAAGGGGTATGAAGCTATGGGCCATGTACGCACATGGTATCCATATATTGGTGAGTGGCCCACCCGGGGTGAAAGGTGACACTTGCTGCAGATTACCGCAGCTAAATGATTGGATTTTCCGATTTTCAACCTTTTCTCTCAATCTTTGATGTATTCAACCCCTACAAGGTTGATTACAAAGAATATGCCTACTTAGCATTTGTTTTGTGGGTTAAGATAGAGAATCAATTTTAATTCATCCCCATAACTTCTACTTTGCAACTTGGAAACCCATAAAAAAATGCAACCATTGGATAAAAGCAGTCACATGACACACCTCACTGATGTTGTTGGACAGGAAGCGTGCCTGAACATGAAGTATCACGGGAAACCTGAATACCCTCTATGGCGAACCTGAAGGTGGTAAACCTAACCACAGCATATACATGCCGGGGTTCTCCCTTCTGACAGAGATACCAATGGTGAGCCGTCTAGCTCATCCAGATTTGCAGTAGAGGGCGGCACGAGGCATGTCCGAGCTACACCTTATTCCAGCCTATGGCGGCCATATTGGAAAGCAGGGAAATCCGTGCCTTTTTGCTGGCCCCAACTGCCTACAGCCTAGAGATTATAACAGCTCCCGGACGTTCAAACTAAAAATGGCAGCTAATTTACCATATTAGATCAGGAGGGCTCTCAGATTATGGTCATTTCGATTGAATGTTTTCAAAGTTTTGTTACAATAACTAGGTGATTCTCTTATTTAATGATATCTTCAGGGGCCTAGGGTGCTGGTTAGCTGGCTTCTTCTCTAAGAGTATGTCACTCAATATGTTACCAACCAGGGCTTCCTTCATCATAATGACCAATAGGCATGATGCATTCCTGCAGTGGCACCCTTTGAAATAAATCTGAAGTCAAGAAGTAGTCCACAAAGATAACAGGGAGTACTTACAGAGTATACCAATCCTTGTAAACAGGTTAAAGCCGTATTTCGACTCGTATATCGCTGGTGCCAGTTTATGCCACTGGTGCCACGGGACATCAGGACTTCCGGCATCATTCTTCCCTGCATCATCAATCACATAGATTTCTCCTTTACTTCCACTTTTCCTCCTTTGATGAGTTCCTCCAAATTCTGTCTCTACCTTGATCCAGCAAATAAAAACAAAACATGTAAACCTGAGACAAGGATTGGTAAGTAACAAACACGAGGGTTTTTAAGTGTATGTCTACCTAACACTAGGGTTGTTAAGTACATCAGTACTGAACACTAGATTTGTTAAGTACATGTGAACCTGACACCAGGTTGATAAGTACAATTGTACCTAATGCAAGGGTTGTTAAGTATGCTTTTATAGAACATTAAAAATAAGTTACTTTTGAGTACATGTTATGACATTTTTGACAAAAGTTTAAAGAACTTAGGAACCCGAAAATAAAATAAATGTGGATTAACACGGTAAAAGATACGCCCGCGAGGGGGTGCGTGGGCGTACCTTTTACTGTGTTGATCCACAAATTTGTGTTAAATAAAGGCTTTTTTGGCAAGGAGGTTACCTCCGCCCCTGTATGCGTGCTGTGACCGTTGACTTCATGTTTCTTCTTCTTGAAGGACTTGTGAAACCTGACAGCGACGGTAATGTAAATCTGGAACACCATGCTGATGATGTACACATAGAGCGAAAAACCCTGTAATAAGAATAAATAAATGATCACTATACACAAAACTCTGCAGTAAGAATAAATAAATAAATTTATGTTAAGGTGAATACTTAGGCTCCATTGAAAATGCACCAAATATTGAACACCAAGCATTAATTCCACATGATGAAATCATTGCCAAGATCATGTCATAAAAACATTATAATTGGTGATGCGGAAGACAATGAGGTGTCTGATACGAACAAATGTGAGTTCATTTTAAAATAAATTAAACCAAAAATCATCAAACACCTTATCATGATCTTTACCCTTGTACACAGACAGCACAAAACCAAGCAGTATAGGAAGATTTCATGATCTATTTTTATCAAGACCTCAATCGGAAAACCGAGTGGAATTTAGCCCAACTTAGCATGGACGAGGACATTTACATTTATGTCATGGCTACACAGGTTTGAAAGCTTTTAAATGATAGAAAAATGATAATACTTACCTGGCATTTCACATGATCGCCAGCTGCGGAACAAGAACATATTGTATTCCATGCCCCTATGGAATACGGGGCTTCTAGTCCTAATCTATAGTAATGATGATATCTGCCATGACATAAATACTTTTATGTCATGGCAGATACGACCATTACTATAGAACAGTACTGGACATGTTGTATTCAATGGGGGGCATGGAATACAATGTGGCTGTATTCAATGTGTATCCGCCATCTTGGATTTTGAACAGAGCTGAGCCGTTTTTCTTTAATTAAAAGCAATTTAACCCAGTAGGCCATGACATAAATGCAAATGTCCATTCCAGGGAGGCCTGTCCACATTCAACTCCGCCTATAAGGCATCGTTGAATACATACAGCCTCACCTCGGTGAATACGATGCAAATTTATTCCCTGGTCAATGACATTTGCTTATATACTCACGGTATCAAAGTTGTCTCTCATCCGTGCGTCACTGCTGGATGAGGTGTACTGTGACACGGGGAAGGCTATCCCGAGTGACGTCAGCAGCAGCGCATACATACCACCTAGAGTCTCTGTACCGGATGTCCTGTAGATTAAGAGCATGTTTCTGTATGGGTACAGTTGTGTATAGAACCTTCAAGGTATTGAACATTAATGGTGCTTTCAGCACCTCCCTGAAAGGCTCAGATCACCATAATTTGTGTCACTTAGATCATTGATTTCAGAGGTGAAAAAACAAAACAATAACAAAATTTAGAAAAGAACAAAGTTGAAAAAATGGCCAAAAATCCATAAAAAGTAACATCCTTCGAAATTAGGCTTTAGTTCTTTAGGACTCCACATACGGAAAATATATTAACTGTGGGTTTCTGTTGATAAACATGGACCATTTTCTTTCTCCCCCACTAAAGTTTGAAAAGATCCCAGTGGATACAACTGTGAAAGTCTTTTGGAAATGCCAAAAAATCTCAGTGATGGATAAATAATCAAGTTATTATGATAAAGCGTCCTACCTATAAAATGAATTTTGTCTTGGACCACAACTTACGTACTTCTTTAAAAACCTTACACCATAACACATCACCCTGTGTACATAACATACATAATAACTCTATAAAAGACATACCACAGAGAACAGGGCCCCTTTGTGTTGTCATGGTTACCTATAGGGGCAGTCGTGATGTAGAGGGGCAAAGGGGTCCTTGTTTTGAACAATTTAGGCAGAATATTCCCAGAGCTTAATGATTTATGAATGGAGAGGTTTCACAGAGCTAGAGGAGGGTATATATTTATGAGGTATATATAAGGATAATAGTGACAGAGGAGGTATAGAGGTACTACTGCAAGGGCCCGGGTAAGCACAGGGTCTCAAATAAAGGTACCAAGGTATTGAAAACAATACCCAGCAAATTGGCGTGAGTCCTCGTCAACCCGTGTGAAGTGGCTCACACATGTCGCTAGATGGAACACAATGTCGTTATAGCACAAGATCACCAGGAATAGCAATTGCTATGCCACATGAGTCTAACACAAAATGGCGTAAGATGACGGAATGAGTTATCACTCAAAAAGGAGTCAACATTGATGACCAATCATGGCGACAGATGATGACAATTTGCTGGGTAACCGCCAAGGTGTAACAAACAGGCCACTAAGGTAGCATGCTCCATATCAAAGGTATGCCATCTGTGGTGTGTAGATATATGTACACAATGAAACCAGTGTCAATCACAAATCTAGCACCCTTTTATTGTATTTTTTGGGTGATATTATGCTGCACCGGGCCTGTTGTGTAAAAGCATATATAGCCCCCCACCTGAGACCCCTCCACAATACAAATTTTAATTCAACCCCTCTGCCTAGTTGTGGCAGACGTCTGGGTAGTACTAGGTACCACCAGAACCCTCACCTAGTTGTGGCAGGAGTCTGGGTAGGACTAGGTACCACCAGAACCCTCACCTAGTTGTGGCAGGAGTCAGGGTAGGACTTGGTACCACCAGAACCCTCACCTAGTTGTGGCAGGAGTCTGGGTAGGACTAGGTACCATCAGGACCCTTACCTAGTTGTGGCAGGAGTCTGGGTAGGACTAGGTACCACCAGGACCCTCACCTAGTTGTGGCAGGAGTCAGGGTGGGACTAGGTACCATCAGGACCCTTACCTAGTTGTGGCAGACGTCTGGGTAGTACTAGGTACCACCAGGACCCTCACCTAGTTGTGGCAGGAGTCTGGGTAGGACTAGGTACCATCAGGACCCTTACCTAGTTGTGGCAGGAGTCAGGGTAGGACTTGGTACCACCAGGACCCTTACCTAGTTGTGGCAGGAGTCTGGGTAGGACTTGGTACCACCAGGACCCTCACCTAGTTGTGGCAGGAGTCTGGGTAGGACTTGGTACCATCAGGACCCTTACCTAGTTGTGGTAGGTGTCTGGGTAGGACTAGGTACCACCAGGACCTTTACCTAGTTGTGGCAGGAGTCAGGGTAGGACTAGGTACCACCAGGTTCCTTACCTAGTTGTGGCAGGAGACTGGGTAGGACTAGGTACCACCAGGACCCTTACCTAGTTGTGGTAGGTGTCTGGGTAGGACTTGGTACCATCAGGGCCCTTACCTAGCTGTGGCAGGAGTCAGGGTAGGACTTGGTACCATCAGGGCCCTTACCTAGCTGTGGCAGGAGTCAGGGTAGGACTTGGTACCATCAGGACCCTTACCTAGTTGTGGTAGGAGTCTGGGTAGGACTAGGTACCACCAGGACCCTTACCTAGTTGTGGCAGGAGTCTGGGTAGGACCAGGTACCATCAGGACCCTTACCTAGTTGTGGTAGGAGTCTGGGTAGGACTAGGTACCACCAGGACCCTTACCTAGTTGTGGTAGGAGTCTGGGTGGGACTAGGTACTACAGGACCCTTACCTAGTTGTGGCAGGGTAGGACTTGGTACCACTAGGACCCTTACCTAGTTGTGGCAGGGTAGGACTAGGTACCATCAGGGCCTTTAGTTAGTTGTGGTGGGAGACTGGGTAGGACTGGGTATCATCAGGACTCTTATCTAGGAGCGAATCTAGTTTTGGAGATGTAGGGTTGAACTATATATATAACAGTAGTGTTGACTGCAAGCTATCAGACTATAGGCATATATGATGATGGCTGTGTTTACATAATGTGTGTACAGAGATTAAATGCACCCAGTTCCTATGTAGGAGGCTAGATGCTGCTAGATGGGTATAGCCTTACTGTTGACCCAATAGACTTGTCTAGCCTGGTGACAAATATTGACCACATTGAATCCTGGCATATTGTCCATGGATTAACGATGTGGGATCCTGGTCTGTGCCCAGGTGCATAGGGTGTGATGAGGAGGTCATTTCTTAACACACTACAACTGCAGTCGTAATGAGAAGCCTTACAATGTTTTCATTATGGTATTACTCACTAGTGGATCCTTATGCCTGCAGTATGACTGTTCTAGCAAACCCTATAGTACTGCACAGGTGCTCACTGTAGAGAGCAGCGGCAGGGTATTAGCTCATAATCGCTATGATCACCTGCTCTTTTCTTGGGGGTTTGAAAATCGCAATGGCTGAGGTAGTCATAGTGCCTTAAGAAATGGTCTCCTGTACCCAGGTTCATGGTGAACGATCAGACTTGGTATAATCTCCTCAGGAGGCCATTTCTTAACACACTACTCACTGCTCACCCCTAAGTCGTAGTGAGGAGCCTTAATTTAGGGACATTACAATCCCAACAGTATTGGCCATGTATGTCGTGTAGCACAACGACTGCCGTATCAAATTCTATGTGATTGCTACATAAAGGCTGATCGTACAGAGCAGTCGTAGGGCCCTACCTACGTTTACTGGCACTAAGATTTTGGGTTTCAAATCGTAGTGGCAGTGTGCAGTGGTAGTGCCATAAGAAATGGCCTCCAGTGTATTAGTCCTTGGGCTCGGACTCCTTTCAGTAGATGACAGATAGTAAACCTGACAATGCATCTAGGATTGGTAATGGCTAAATATTTATGCTGCACAGCTCACTCTCAGCATCCTGCACGATGTACAGCAGTATCGTTTTAGCAGTATCGTCAAACTGTTCACAATACAATGCTATACAAAGTGATTTGAATTCTCGGGACATATAATAATCCAAAAAGCATTGTCTGGTATACTATCCAGCACTGAAAACATGGAAGATCTGAAACTAGTCAGCGGTGACCACTTTAGGTCCTCAAGTTGACGATACCTAAAACTACAACTTTAGGTAGTCATAATGACGACCTGAGTTCTCAGGATGACAATACTGACAGTACAGAGTCATCATATTGATGACTCAGGTCTTCAGAAGGACGACCTAAAGTCGTCATTTTGACTACCTAAAGTTTTAGTTTTAGGTATCGTCAACTTGAGGACCTAAAGTGGTCACCGCTGACTAGTTTTGGATCTTCCATGTTTTCAGTGAGGATTGGTACCCATACAAAATAGAAGCCATGGCTGTAGTTATGGTGAGAACTAGGGCTCTAGTTTACAACACACCAAAGAAGCTCAATAGGATTGAAGGAGTCTATGGCGTGTTGGAAGGAGACAATAATGCAAGCAGCCATTATACACTCACAGGAGAACTAATTACTGGTGTGCTGGTACCATGGTTCATGTCAAACTCCCATTAAACATTTATTACTAGTGTAAGATGGGACAACTGAACAATGCTACTCTGTAGTGCCGAGAAGCATTGTGGCAGGAATTGATGGACAGAGAGAACAGGAAGGACTGGAAGAAGGCAGAGAGTGAGGGAGAGAGACAGAGAGAAAGTGTGTGTGAAAAACAGTGTGAGTGAGAGAGAGAGAGAGAGAGAGACAAAGAGAGAGAGAGAGAGAGAGAGAGAGAGAGAGAGAGACGCAGAAAGGAGGGTTGGAGACAAAGAGGGCGCAGGGTTAGAAGGAGGCATTGAGGGAGGGGGTTAGAGAGGGAGGGAAGAGGAAGGGGAATAAGGGAGATAGTTAGAAAGGGAGACAGTTCCAGAGGGAAGGAGGGAAGGAGAAGGGGAGATAAAGGTGAAGGGGCAGCCATGAAAAGAGGACGCCAGGCAGGGAGATGAGAAGAAAAGGAGAGTAAGACAGATAGAGATGGCAGGTGGAGAAAGAATAATGAATTAGATAGGTGCTAACTTACCTGAGTGCATGATGTAGGTCTTTGTCCATGTGTGCCGCATCCTCCTCCCGTTCCTTGTCATTGGCTGTTTTCCTTCTCCTGGTGCCCTTCACCTGGACCGGGCCGTGGTCATACGCAATGTTCTCCTCCTCCATCCTCTAGTCTTAATGTCCTGCAAGGGTAATACAAGTATAACTTAAAGTTCTGTAGTCTTAGTGTTCATTAACCTGAACATTGCCCAGCCTGAACATACCCAACCTGAACATTGCCCAGTCTGAACATCCCCAACCTGAACATCCCAACTTAAGCAATCCCCAGCCTGAACATCCCCCAACCTAAACACACTCATTCTTAGCATTCCCCAGCCTGACCACCCACAGCTTGAATATCTCCAACCTTAGCATCTCTAGCGTGAACATCTGCCAACCTAAGCATTTCCCAGCCAAAACATCCTTAACCTTGCCTTCCCTGGTCTTCGCATCCCCGAAACCCGAATATACCCAACTTTAGTATTTGTCAGCCTGAACAGCTCCAACCTTAACATCCCTAGTCTGGATATCCCAACCTGAACATTCCCCATACTGAGCATCATGCAGCTTGGACATCCCGAACCTTTACATCCTCCAACCAAGCCTGGACACTTGTAGTCTGAGAATCCCCCAGCCTGGACCCAGGCATGAAAATCTCAAATCTTTTAAACATCCCCCAACGTCTACCAATGTTGAATAATTGTTGATGTGATATTGTTTCAGCATTGATGGTTGCCCTGTCCACTTATCAACATTGAATGAACAGTGTTGTTTCAATGGTAACGACATCAAAGTTGAATTGAGAAGTCTACCTATAAACTGTAAATAGAGTGTACACCTAAATAGCCTGTGTGAGTGCCTCAGACCAAAATAAGTACTAAGGGTATGGGATATCAAAATAAATCTTAAGCACCAAACCAGTACTCAGAAAAGTGCCGGTCTCAAATAGGGGCCTAGTACAGGGGTTTTAAAATTCGCAACTGCCCATGTGATGAAACAGAGAACTAAGGTATGCCTGTGGTGTGTCCCAGTGTATCTCAATTCTTGCCTTCCAGGGCCCCCAAGCTCAGTCCCTTCATTGAACTTGTAGATCTACAAAATGAGGAAGTATCTGAACAACAATAGTTTACTCGGCCTATTCGGCCAACTCTTTTTGTAGGAGTTGTATCGATGAAGTCGGCTGAAGGTGCCCAGTGCATGGACTATTGGTATTAGGGTCATTGTTTTTTTTTTCAGATTCTAATTCGATCTTTTAGCATATTATTCTGGCTTTTAACCTTATCGATTCACTGTCTAAGCTGATGGGCAAATAACCTCACCTGACTATGCTGATAGGATCTGTACTTGTGTCCCATACTGCTCCATGTTAGGTGTAAGCGAGAACTAGTACAAGATGGCGCAGCGTACCCTATGACAGACCTGTATTTGAGCCCTGTGTGGGGTGTAGCTGAGAACTAGTACAAGATGGCGTAGGGTACCCTATGACAGACCTGTATTTGAGCCCTGTGTGGGGTGTAGCTGAGAACTAGTACAAGATGGCGCAGGGTACCCTATGACAGACCTGTATTTGAGCCCTGTGTGGGGTGTAGCTGAGAACTAGTACAAGATGGCGCAGAGTACCCTATGACAGACCTGTATTTGAGCCCTGTGTGGGGTGTAGCTGAGAACTAGTACAAGATGGCGCAGGGTACCCTATGACAGACTCATATTTGCTGATAGGATCTGTACTTGTGTCCCATACTGCTCCATGTTAGGTGTAAGCGAGAACTAGTACAAGATGGCGCAGCGTACCCTATGACAGACCTGTATTTGAGCCCTGTGTGGGGTGTAGCTGAGAACTAGTACAAGATGGCGCAGGGTACCCTATGACAGACCTGTATTTGAGCCCTGTGTGGGGTGTAGCTGAGAACTAGTACAAGATGGCGCAGGGTACCCTATTACAGACCTGTATTTGAGCCCTGTGTGGGGTGTAGCTGAGAACTAGTACAAGATGGCACAGGGTACCCTATGACAGACTCGTATTTGAGCCCTGTGTGGGGTGTAGCTGAGAACTAGTACAAGATGGCGCAGGGTACCCTATGACAGACCTGTATTTGAGCCCTGTGTGGGGTGTAGCTGAGAACTAGTACAAGATGGCGCAGGGTAGCCTATGACAGACCTGTATTTGAGCCCTGTGTGGGATGTAGCTGAGAACTAGTACAAGATGGCGCAGGGTACCCTATGACAGACCTGTATTTGAGCCTTATGTGGGGTGTAGCTGAGAACTAGTACAAGATGGCGCAGGGTACCCTATGACAGACCTGTATTTGAGCCCTGTGTGGGGTGTAAGCGAGAACTAGTACAAGATGGCGCAGGGTACCCTATGACAGACCTGTATTTGAGCACCCCATGTGTAAGTGAGAACTAGTACAAGGGGCCCGTTGTTTTGATGTATGTTGATAAGTGGCAGTGGGACATACAAAAATATACTGTCCTCAATATGAGATGAGTGTTTGCTTCCTCCATTTATGTGCTTCAATAATATACATGTAGAGCCATACGTTCCACATACCACAGTGGGACGTTTAAGTGCCTGCCCGGCAAATTGTTGTGAGTCCTCGTCAACCTGTGTGAAGTGGCTCACACATGTCGCTAGATGGAACACAACGTCATTATAGCACAAGATACCAGGAATAGCAATTGCTATGCCATGTGAGTCTAACACACAGTGGCGAAAGATGACGAAATGAGTTATCACTCAAAACGGAGTCACCATTGATGACCAATCATGGCGACAGATGATGACAATTTGCTGGGTGGGTGCATATTGATTTCAATACTTCTGTACAATCTTACTCAAGACAGGCACATTTTTTAATATTCAGGCTGAAGATTGTTTTCAAACACACTTATTCGCCACTGGCACTTATTTGATACCCTGGTACTTAGTGAACCATTACAGTAGTGGTCACATAAGCATCTCCTTCATTAGATCTATGAGTGTTGTTTTGGAAGAAATAAGAGAGGGAGGGAGTGGGACACAGGGTGAGGGGGTGGGGGTGAGTTTTCATGTGGAAATCTGTTGCACCCCCCTTGACGATGGCCCCCCCTCGCAACCCACCACCCCCTGTTGATAAAAAGTGACCACTCCCTTAGATTTTAACCTGGCTCAATGTACATTCTTCGCTTTCACTACTGTTGTACTTCCTTGCGCTTATCATTCAAGACCGGCACTCGTTCAAAGACCCAGCTCTTGAACAGGCCGCTAAAGGTCAGGTGGAAATAAATTCTGCCCTCTTGTGAGTCATATTGTATTCAGGCCTGCACTGAAGGATGTGCTGACTGCTGATTAGTTTAGAATTGGAATAGAAAAATATTGGTAAAATTATGAGAAAAATCACAGGTGTTCCCAAATAGCTAAACACTCTGTCAGATTTGTGTAAGAGGGATAATTTAATCATGCTACGGTTGAAATTATTACCAACGAACATTTTAGGCAGCTGTTTTTGTGTGTTTCCCCATATAAAAATATAGAGGAAATGGATTTAGTTCCCCGTGACCTATAGGACTGTGAGCGCCTGTTCTACTTCCTGGACCCCCACTATAAGCAGCAACATGGAAGCTGCCATAGAGTGGGAGGTCCATCTCACTCCGGTCACAGCACTCTGTATACTGTTACATAAGGTGCAGTTTATGTGCGAGGGTTGGAGCCCTTGTGCACCATATACGATTTGCCAAATTTTGTGGTGCGCCTTATAGGCATGGATGCTTTACTACAAAAGAGTACTCGACTGCCCCAAATCATGACCCGTGTGCACCTTATAGCGCCTCGTTCAACTCAGGGTGTGCCTTATGTACAGGGTGTGCCTTATATGTGAGGTATTACAGTATCTTATATACTATGTGTACTCTGGGGATGTGCCCATGGGTAATGCCTCCCAGACCCACCCTGTACTTTTACCTACCTCAATATGCCCTGTGAGTTGTAGTGGTAGATGTGTACAGACTCCTGTGTGCAGCTTATAGTTTCTAGTGGGCCTACCAGTAGCCTGACAGTAGACTGTGGGTGGTGTGAGGTGTGTGACTTATATTATATATGAGGCTCCAGGTGCCACCCCTGTAGCCTGTATAAGGTGGGGTAGGGGCTGCAGGTATGATGGAGGCAGCACGTTATGGAGGGTGTCATAGAGGGCTCCTTATGTGCTGGTGTTATACCCTGTGTAGGCAGCCATATAGCACTGTGACAGGTCACCCTGTGTAGGCAGCCATATAGCACTGTGTCTGGTCACCCTGTGTAGGCAGCCATATAGCACTGTAACAGGTTACCCTGTGTAGGCAGCCATATAGCACTGTGACTGGTCACACTGTGTAGGCAGCCATATAGCACTGTAACAGGTCACCCTGTGTAGGCAGCCATATAGCACTGTGACTGGTCACACTGTGTAGGCAGCCATATAGCACTGTGACAGGTCACCCTGTGTAGGCAGCCATATAGCACTGTAACAGGTCACCCTGTGTAGGCAGCCATATAGCACTGTGTCTGGTCACCCTGTGTAGGCAGCCATATAGCACTGTAACAGGTCACCCTGTGTAGGCAGCCATATAGCACTGTGACTGGTCACACTGTGTAGGCAGCCATATAGCACTGTCACAGGTCACCCTGTGTAGGCAGCCATATAGCACTGTGTCTGGTCACCCTGTGTAGGTAGCCATATAGCACTGTAACAGGTCACCCTGTGTAGGCAGCCATATAGCACTGCGTCTGGTCATCCTGTGTAGGCAGCCATATAGCACTGTGACTGGTCACCCTGTGTAGACAGCCATATAGCACTGTAACAGGTCACCCTGTGTAGGCAGCCATATAGCACTGTAACAGGTCACCCTGTGTAGGCAGCCATATAGCACTGTGACTGGTCACACTGTGTAGGCAGCCATATAGCACTGTGACTGGTCACCCTGTGTAGGCAGCCATATAGCACTGTGACTGGTCACGCTGTGTAGGTAGCCATATAGCACTGTGACTGGTCACGCTGTGTAGGCAGCCATATAGCACTGTAACAGGTCACCCTGTGTAGGCAGCCATATAGCACTGTGACTGGTCACCCTGTGTAGGTAGCCATATAGCACTGTAACAGGTCACCCTGTGTAGGTAGCCATATAGCACTATGACAGGTCACCCTGTGTAGGCAGCCATATAGTGTCATACTAGTACTTGGCATGATCAAGTTGTCATATGAGAAATATCATAAGACTAGTGGTATATAGTGTAAATACATCAGGCTCATATAAAATAGTGTTATTTCCAGTTGTCACTGGTTTATTCAGCTTTAGGCAACATGTAAGAAATATCAATCATACAGTAGTTAGTATGTAGGTAATTAGTACATACAGTAAACATACAGTAATTTATAAAGTACAATGTTCAGTTCCACTCCACCTGTGAGGTATTAATAATGCAGTGTCCAGCATACTTCTAGGTGGGTTCCCACACCTAGCTCCTGACCTGCTGCTTAGAGGAATAATGTAATAATGGATAACTTTACCCTCTGGTGGAAGTCTTGAAGAAGATAGCCTCTGGCCACTAATGGTAGGAAACCAATGCCTGTCTAGCATAGTTTCACCATAGTGCAGTGGTATAGCAGGTAGCAGGAGATGACTGGAGATGTTACCTCTAGAGCGGTTCTTGGTGATGTGTCTTCCTGGAGGTGCAGACAGGCTATTTGTAGCAAATCTTGGAAAAGCACCTCCAGACTGACTGGAGCCAGCAGCATCTGCCTAACTCTACAATTGTTTGAGGGGACCCTTTCAAGTGTCACAGGGGGACAAAGGACCCCCATGGACGCCGCTATGGCCCCCATTGTCTTGGTCGGTTCTGCATCTTTAGACCCTCATATCTCGGCCGTTTATGCTTGTATAACCGCCATTTTGGGCATGCGCAGAGCTGAATGTGCCAAGATTATAATGCTTGCTGGATAGGCGCGTAACTCCCGCCGGTTTGTCTGTAGCTTACTCAGAGGTCGATTCAGTCTTCATGGCGTAACTTCCTTAATACTGGGAGTTCAGCCTTGATCTTGGGCTCATTCTGACCGTCTAATTATGGGCTTTCCATAGAATTTTTGATATTTGACCTAGGTTGCTCAGGAGCGACGCTAGAGCGACCGGAAGGTTATGGCGTCGTGCTTATGTAACCCATTGTTCAGTCCTTAGAGTGCTCAGACACTCATGACGGCGTCAGCGGTGCTCAGGCACCCGTGACGGCCGGTTGCATTCACTTACAAGTTATTAATTTGTGCATTGAACCATGAGGTCGCACA
The DNA here is from genome assembly GCA_949317995.1 of Acholoe squamosa. NCBI lineage: Eukaryota > Metazoa > Annelida > Polychaeta > Phyllodocida > Polynoidae > Acholoe > Acholoe squamosa. The sequence goes on from OX439042.1 coordinate 80,107,909, forward strand.
CTGAGACCCTTATTCTTATTATATTGTGCAGTGAACCATTAGGTCGGACCTTTTGATGTCATAAACTTAGTCTAACTGACTGTGGCTGGTGTGCAGTGGGGCATGAACGCTCTTATGTAAAGTTTGAGCGCTCTTATAGCTCTTAGAACCAACCTATGTATTAATTTCATAGATATTTCTTTGATTAATACAAAATATGTTACAATTTATGGAATAATAAAATGGTATATCATAGAATACTCCCTCTCCCCCGAAAGAATGCGAAACTCCGTCATTTCGCCGAGGGAATGTACAATTTATACAATTTTTACCTTATTTTTGGAGTTATATACTGTTTTGTAAGAGGATTTGAAGTAATGGGGAGTGCTTCAAATGCAATTTTTGTGGTAGAGCTTTGTCAGTATAAACAATTTTCTCCTGGGTATAAGTACATTTCCGAGTTTCTATATCTTACTATACCAGAGCTTATTTGCTTATGTAACATCAATTTTGGGTACAATTTTCCATTTTTATGTACAACATACAATTTGGCAAATAGTGTGCAATTTTGGCATTTAATATTCAATTTAGCGTGCAAATTGAACATAAATGACAATTTCAGTGTGCAACTTTACAATTTCGCGTGTAATTGCGTTCAATTGACAATTTCAGTATGCAAATATATAATTTTTGCGTACATTTGGCAATTTAAGTGTGCAAATATATAATTTTCGCGTATATTTGGCAATTTTAGTGTGCAAATATATAATTTCGCGTACATTTGGCAATTTGAGTGTGCAAATATATAATTTTCGCGTATATTTGGCAATTTTAGTGTGCAAATATATAATTTCGCGTGCATTTGGCAATTTTAGTCTGCCAGTGTATAATTTTGCGTTCAATTGATAGTTTCTGTATGTACAAATATAATTTTGCGTACAGCTTGGATACACATAGAAATGTTGATTTTCTAAAAATCTGACTTCAGTGTATGAATTGGGTACAGACATACAGTATAATGTGCAACATATAATTCAAATGTAAATTGGATACAACTTACAATCTAGTGTGCAAACATACAATTTTAGTGTGCAAATTGGGTACGAGCGTACGATCTGGTGTGCAAACATACAATTTTTGTGTGCAAATTGGGTACAAGCGTACAATCTGGTGTGCAAATATACAATTTTAGTGTGCAAATTGGGTACGAGCGTACAATCTGGTGTGCAAACATACAATTTTAGTGTGCAAATTGGGTACAAACGTACAATCTAGATTACACTATTCAATTTATGGGATTTGAGACAAATTTTTCCGAGGGCCGGAAAAACAAAGTACTTCATGTACAATAGGCTTGTTTGTCTCTGAGTTACTCATTGATTTTGCTATATGGGTGTATTAATTGGCAATTTCGGCAGTGGGCCGCTGCTTAATTGACTATTCCCCTAGCCTTTTGAGTATGTGTCCCTGAAAGAGATTTATTTGGTGAGTATCTTAAGTAAACATGTTTTATGTCAACAATTTTCTCAACAATTTTTTTTTTTTTTTTTTTTTTCATTCATTTTTCCAACAATTTTCTTGGATACCTAAAGTGTGTTACTTTAAGTAAACCTTGGCATAGTATACAAGTGCTGGTGGGTACAAAACTGTCTTAGTTATCTACCTGCATTCATGTATATTAATGTTAGATTTGTACAATTTTACAATTTGTAATTTGCAATTTCGCAATTTTGCGCGTATATGCGCGCATTAATCATTGATTTTGTGAGAATACCATAGATTTTCATATTATACATCAACAAGTGGCTGTGTATATAATTTTTTTTTTTTTCTAATACTTTGATAATTTCATTGACAGTGGAGGTGTGTCAGGAGTGAGATGTGAGTCTCCTCCCTGGTGTGCTCATGCAGTGGTGGCACTTGAGGTGTTAGGTGCCAGATTTTGGCATGTGTCTGTGGCAGTGCCTAGCTTGGTGTCAGTGGACAGTTCAGGGTGGGGGGGGGTGTGTGTGTGTCCATTTAAGGAGTGTGTGGCTGGTATTGGAGCATCAGTTCCTCTCTGGAAGTCACTGCTGTAGTACCATGGCCCACCTACAAGCTCTCTTTGCTCTGCCTGTCCCCCAGGTGATGGAGGTGGGGAGTCCAGCTAGGGCCCTGGTTGAGTCTAACCAGACCATCCATTATGGGTACATAGTGAGTAACTTCAAAGAGATCATAGAGCATGGTGATGTGATGGTCTGTAATTACTCCTGCCATTATTTCCTGGGCTCAGCCTTGCGTCGGGGGGCCACTGTGGCCCTTCTGACTAGGGCCTTGGGCAGTATGGGTTTCTGGCCCATGGATTATAACCTAGGGCCGCGGGAGCGAGTGCTATGGGATTATTTGTTGGCGGCATCCCTCCTCGATCTTGCGGCATCCGGGAATCCATCCACGGCTGCCGAGTATGGGCTGGGGATGCTGGAGGCCCGGCTCGCTGAGTGGGAGCAGGATCACGGCCATATGTATGGCTCGGACTCGGCCCCGGACTCTCCCATTGATGTTGAACCCGAGGATCTGTGGTAGGATCCCGACTGACTGAAACCTAGGGTGTAAAAACCCGCCATCCCAAAGGCCCTTTTCAGGGCCGGCAAATTGTCCGAAAAGTTCTGAATACTGTCTCTGATGTGTTGTCTCCTGGTGGTGGACTGGGGGCAACCTAGGCTGTGGGCAGTCTAGGCTGTTTCCACAGTCACCGGGGAGGGCTGGTGGTTTAGAAAATTAGCAATAGTCTGCATGTTTGACCTTGCGGTCTCCTCCTGTTGTTCGTCAATAATTATATCTGTTGTATTTTCCAGTGCTGTCATGGTCACCGGGCTGGTGCCACAATCATTCTGGAGAAGCATGGAGTAGTACAGTCCTTTGTTTTTAAGGGCTGGTATAGTGCTGAACCTAGTGCGCCAAGGTAGGTGTATCACCTGAGGGAGGTGATAAGCAAATTCTCCTCTCTGTGTTGTTATAACTGCTGGTCCATTCCAGGTAAATATAGCCTTAGGTAGTGGGAAGGTTTTAACCACTATATCCTTATAGGTAGGGGCAGCTGCTGATTTAATCTCATCAAATTCATGTGGTATTGGCCTCAAGGGTAGCGCGAAGTTTGAGTCTCCACAATATATTTTAAAATATATTGTGGGGTTTGTGCGCTTGGCCACATTTTTCTTGCCACAGTGTGTCTGTGCAAATTTCTTAAGGTACTTCATTATTCTGTAGGCTGAGTAGATGGTCAGGGTGAATAATATAGCAATTATCAGGGTGTGGGTTTCCTGAATTGTGAGGAAGGGGGTGTGGGTTTCCTCTGTAGGGGTTAGTTTGGTAGGATTCTTATCTGGGAGCAATTTGTGTAGGGGCAGCTCGGTGACTAGTCTGAATGCTTTGGCTGTAGGCAGGTAGGCTACAGTCCCTCCTAGTCTGTATAATTTGAGTAGTATGTATACTATAAAAATGTGAGCTGATATCCCTAGGATGAGTGCTAAGCTTTGGAAGATTGGATGCTCTGTAACTCGACGTAGGTATGATTCCTCGTAGCGCGTTTCCATTTCCTTATTAAGGTTGGAGGCATCTTTTAATACTGTTTTAGCAAAGGGCTCTAAATTTAGTTGAGTAATATCATCCATGATTGGATTTTCCTGTAGTTTTTCTAAGGTTCTAGAAAGGTTTACTACTGGGAAATTTGGAAGATTCTCTCTTTCATCTGGTTTGGTTTCAGAAATTTTGTTAAGTGCTGCCATGAATGGTAAATTAATTGTCTTGAGAATGTAATGAAATGATAAGGTTGAGTTACAGGGCAACCTTGTGTTTGGAAGAGAAAATTCTCCTACACTGATCGTGCACCCACAGGGTACACCTATGATTGAGTAGGACTGGGCCTTCCGAGTTTCAGACGTTTTACCATGGCAGTTGATAAAGTAATGGGGTTCATTTGTAGTGACCAGATACTCATCTTCAGAAATGGAAATAGCATGGGTGGTAGGTGCTTGCAGTGGTGAAACTGTAAACTTGCAATGTTCCTTAATCTGTTGAGCCTGGTTAGTAAAAATGGCTACAGGGCATGTAGGCCTGTGTTTATAGATTCTACCATTTACATCTCTGCATACCTTTACTGTAGTACCTTCACATGCCTGCATGTCTGCTGAGTCCAATTCGATAAATAATGATTCATCGTAAGATACTGCTAGAAACTCAGTTGTGGTTTGTAGTTTGGTGACTCCTCTGGTGGGGGTCTCCTGTGTGTCTATAGGCATGGGTGATGTGATCATTTGGTACAGTTTGAAGGTCGAGGTGGTAGATTGAATTATAATGTCCAGATGAATATATATATGGTGAGCTGAGTAAGTGTATGAGGTCAGCTTCTGTGAATAATAGAAATCTAAGTCATTAATTTCGACTTGTGCTCCAGGGTGTGTAATCCTAAGTTTGTTATTAATGTCAACTAGGTATCTAGCGAGGTCTGAGGGTGGTACTATATCAGGGGTTAGGATTCCTGATGATAGCATCCTCAGGGCTGCATTTGTCCTTTGCAGTGATTGAACTGTATTCATTCTTGCTGCTATGATAATTAATGCATCATTTAATACTTGCATTTTCTCCCTTTGAGTTTTCTCGTGCCTTGAATATGAGTCAAGTGACCTGGACATGTTAGAGGCCCACAGGTTGACGGTGTCACCTATGGTGTTGATTGTGCTGTCCAGTACCTTCTTATCTTGGATGTATGCTTTGACAAACTTATCTTGTCTGTCTGTGATCTTTTCAATGAGATTAGCTGCTTCCTGATCCTGTTTAGCAAATTTTCTTAGTATTTCATCTATGTTCTTGAGCTGTCCCATTACTTGGTTTACATCTTCTACTGTGGCTAGACCTAGCACACCGCGAAACAGGGGTGCTAGAAAACCCAGTATGGCCTCTCTTTTGGCCTTGTCCAATGTGTTTATGGGGTTGGATAAGAACAATTTGATGGAGGCTAGTGTTTCATTTATCTCCTTGTCTGCAATTTCCAGCAAGGTGTCTAGCTCCTTAGCTTGTTGGATAATTTGGCCAGAGGTATGATCTTGTAGAGTAGGAGTGGTCAAATGGAGTATTCTATCCCTTATGGATCCTTGGGTAACGGGTGCCCGAGGTATCTTGTAGGGAATAGCTAACAACAATGTTGTGGTTGTATGTCCATTGACCAATGGTTGAGGGCTAGGTTTGAATACTACTCCTATGTTTTGTCTCACCACAGGTGTATAGCCTGCAGTAAGTGGTTTTATAGTATATAATAACAGCATAGTTAGCAGTATGGGTGAAACTCTCAGTCTCCCCATGGTGCTTGTGTAAAGCAAGTTTGCTGTTTAAAGTCTTGTCAAATTTGTAGTGATTTGGTGCTGGTAAAGTCTAAGTGTATGGTGTAACACTTTAAATGAAGTGGTTCAAACTGTACCTTTGCAAGATTGAGCTGTCTTGGCAATATGTCCGGTGAGTCTATAGAGGTTGACCAGTAAATGGTAAGGTCAGGTTGAAGGTGAAGTAGGTGTGTTCTTTATCCTAGTGCAGTCTCTCCTAATGGAGAAGTGGGCTGGCTAATTCCCAAGTGGGGTCCTGTAGACTTGTGTTCCAGACTGCAGCTGGATGAAGACTGATGGTGGGCTATGGTCCACAGTGCTTCTTATGTAGCCTACCCTACCCACATCCATTGTGGGCCTGGTATTGTTTCTCTGGAGTCATGTACCTAATCTCCAGTGTCTGCAACTGAGGGGTTCTATTGTGTAATCTGTGTACTGGTAATTAGCTCCTCCTGTCATCCAGGACAGCCATTCATGACCGTCTAGACAGTTGTCTGAGTGTAGCTTATAAGGTCAATTGATCTCTATAGACTGCTGTGTTGGCATAGCGCGCTCTTTCATGTGGGGATTAGGCTTTAGACACTCCATTGTGTTACCCTTACTCTTCTTAGACTTCATGTCTGCTTTACTTGGGGGGTCCCAGTCTTTGACCCTTTCAGAGGCAATAACCTACTGATATATTTACAAATTTGATTGGCTTTATATACATAGTAATTCATTATCAGTCACACATGTCTTATGTGTGGATGAAGAGAATTTGTAATACATTTTGAAAATCTTATGTCTTTTGGTATCTCAATCTTGTTTCTAATTTCTTGAAACTGCACCACACCTAGATGTCTTCCTTAGTATGTGGTGTGCAGGCCTAGGCTTGATAGGGCCTATGCCTGTGGTTTCTCTTGTAAGGGTGATATCATTTTTGTTCCTTACAATTTTGCTGTAGTATTTGGCCTCATGTGGAATAAGCCTGTGTGCAAATTCATTATTTCTGACAGCCATAACCTTTTTCAGTCTGTCTATGTGCACTGGTCTGGCCACCAATAGATTGGTGTCCAGGTTTTTGAGTTTGGCACTTGTCAGACTAGGTCTATCTACTACAACATATGGTCCCATAAAAAGGGGTTGAAGTTTCTTACACTCTGTGTTGGTCAGGATTCTTGGTATGTTTAGGTACACCATGTCGGTGACCTTGATTTCTTGTGGTGTAAGTTTCTTATCATATCTATCCTTTCTTTCCTTTTGTAGCTTGGCGACCCTTTCTATAGCTTTCCTCCTAGAGGTATCTTGATTTGTTATCATGTTAGCTACATGGTCTGCTACTGTGGATATGTCTTCCTGTATTCCCAGCCCTAAGTCCATTGGGGTGGCTGGGTTTCTTCCATGGAGTAGGAAGAAAGGGGTGAATCCTGTGGTTTGGGATTCAGTGTTGTTTAATGCAAAGGTTATGGGTTCAATAAATGAATCCCAATTGTTTTGGTGCTTTGAGCAGAATGCTCTGAGTGCTGTGCCTATGCTAGCATTGAATCTCTCTACAAGCCCATTTGATTGTGGCCTGTATGGTGAGGAGAATTTATGTTTGATCTTGAGGTGTTTAGTTAACTTTGTGAACTTTGCACCTGTATAACATGTCCCATTGTCTGTTTGAAGAGTGGCTGGTGTTCCATGATGACAAATTATATTCTTGTAGAACTCTGCTGCTGTTGTCTCAGCTTTTAAGTCAGTAGTAGCCCAAGCTGTTGCATATCTGGTAGCATAATCTATGCAGACTTGTATATGTTTGTTTCCCCTGGCAGTTGTGGGAAGTGGTCCCACCGCGTCTAGGTTTAGGAACTTCATTGGTGAAGTCATGTACTCTCTCACTGTCATTGGTGTTTTGTGTGAGTGTACTTGCCTTTTTGCTGTGAGGCATGTGTGGCAGGTGGAAACATATTTTGTTGTGTCTGCTAGCATAGACTTCCAATATACCCTAGGTCGGAGTGCTGACAGCATCCTACTTGAACCAAGATGGCCGCCGGTAGGTGAGTCATGGAAATACTGTAGTGTACTTGTTACCCATTGCTGTGGTATAACAATTTGAAGTGGTACAGTATTGGTTTTTCTCCAATTTATGGGGCATATATGGACTAATGTACCATTTACCAAGGTGTATGTCTGGCCTTGGTTGATGATTCTATTTCCTTGTGCTTTTGGTGCAGGCAAGGTCCCATCCTCAAGATACTGTATGAGGGGCAATAGGTCCTTGTCTTCCCTTTGTTCCAAGCCAAGGTTTGTACCTGAGATGGATGTGTCGGGAATCTGATCCAGTAGTTGATTTATATCTAGCACATGTTGTTTTATTCTGTCTCTTTCTTTTTCTTTTTCATCGACTATTGGCCTATCTTGTGCCTTTTGTTGGGGTGTGTCACTCTTGTTTTGGCGCGTAGGCTCCTTTGGAGGGCCTATTTTCGCCTTAATGGGAGTGGCAACCTTTTTCTTTAAAGGCACACTTTGCTTTTTGTCATTCTTCTTTGTCTCAGAGTTCTTTGACTTAGTAGATGCAGTGTCTTTTGTGACATTTTTCCTGGCAGGTGGGGTTTTGGTAGGTTTGTTTCCTGTGACCTTTTTCTCATTTAGAATAGTTTGTGATTGTGTGGGGGGTTTTGGTGTGCCCTCCTGAATCATTTCTCTAGTCTTTGAGCGTGTGGTCATAGGACACAAATGGTTTGGTGTTTCCTCTCCCTGCATTGGTTCAAAGAATCTGACTGATTTAGAAGTTGCTTGAGTAATAGCATATATTGTGTCTTCTGGATCTTCATCGTCTGAGTCAGGTGGGGTGAAGGGTGGCTCCTTAGGAGTTGCCTTCACTATCTGATTGAGTGATGAGAATTCAATAGGCTCGAAGTCATTATCTGGAAAGAGTTGTGAGTATTCTCTCTCACAGTGGCAAAACACATAGTGTGTAGATTGCTTCAAGATACCCCTAATGGGTGTCTCTGGCCTTTCAATGGTGTTGGGTGGATCATCCCTTTTGAATGGTACTTTCTTTGTTACTTTTGCAAACTTGGTTCTACTGGCTGCTCTAACTCTCCTTGGTGGGGGTGGAGGGTTAGTCATGGGTCCAGAGTCTGGGTATTCTCTTCTAGACATAGCATCTGGTGGTGTGTTATCATCACCCTTCACGTGTTGGATGGTGAATGAAAATTGTTGTATGTCTAGAGCCCATCTGGCCCATCTATGTGTGAGTCCTGTATTGGTTAATAGTGGGATTAGGGCTGCATGGTCTGTGTATAGTTGGAAGTGTCTGGTCTCTAGATAGTGTCTGAAGTGTAATACTCCATACACTACTCCCAGTAGTTCTCTCTCTGTGGTATTGTAATTTCTCTCATGTTTTGAGAGGGTTCTACCTGCAAAGGCTACTGGTCTGAGCACTCCTTCATTATCTCTCTGTGAGAGTACAGCTCCTAAACTCACATTGGAAGCATCAGTTGCCAAACTGAACTCTTTCTCATAGTTTGGATATCTGAGAAGAGCATTGGTACAGAGGGCATGCTTTAATGTTTTGAAAGCATTATCTGCCTCTTCTGTCCAGACAAATGCTTTGAGATGTGTCTGTAGATCATATAATGGTCTAGCAATTTGGGCATAACCTTTGATAAACTTTTTGAAGTATTGGCATAGGCCTGTGAAGGATCGGACATTTTTGACTGATTTTGGTGTTGGGAAGGTTTTGATTGATTCCACCTTTGTGGGAGATGGTTGCAGTCCCATGGGTGTGACTCTCATTCCCAAGAAGTCTATTCTGTCTATGAAGTATTCACATTTTGATTTCTTCAGTTTGAGTTTACCAACTCTTAGGCTGTTGAACACATCTTCCAGGTCATGGAAGTGTTGTTCGATTGATGGTGATAATACCAATATGTCATCTAGGTATGGTAGGGCACATTTGTACTTGAGTTTGTTCAGAATTAATGTGACTAGATGGCAGAATCCCGCCGGTGCCGTCGCTAAACCCATCGGCATCCTTTCATAGACATATTTTTTGTCATTTGCTATGAATGCGGTTTTATGCTGATCCTCCTGTCTTATAGGAATTTGAAAAAATCCCTGTTGGGCATCTAGCTTACTGAATACTCTTGGTCTGAGTGACCCTATCATGTCTAGAGTGTCATCGGCCCGGGGTGTAGATAAGGCTTGATTTATCGTGTTCTGGTTCAAATAACGAAAATCTGTGACGAGCCGATGGCCTCCCGATGATTTTTGTACTAAAAAGGATCTGGAGGCCCAGGGGCCCTCGGCACATTCTCTCAGAATGCCCTGTTGTACTAGCCTTTCACACTCTTCCCCTATAGCGGCCTGTTTTTCTGGTGTTTGTCTATATGGTAGGAAATGACATGGTACTGCCTCAGGTTTTACATGTATTGAGTGTGTATACAGGTGTGTGGCACCAATGTCTCCATCTTTTCCTACAAATACATCATCATACTTGGTCAGCAGTGATTTTAATCTATCATGCTGATCTTTGGATGTGAGCACAGATTTTGGTGGAACATTCTCTTCCAATTCTGGCTCGAGGTCATGTGCCTCACTATGTATAGCAGCTATTTCAGAGAGTCTGATTGAGTTGGGTTCAGGGTCAGCATATGTGGACTCACAGTCTGAGTCTGTGTCACTGAATTGAGTTACATCCTCAGGCCGTATGGCTGAGATGGATTGATCAGTGTGTGGGGTAGTGTCTGACACCTGTTGAGGTTTTTCTAAATCAGATTCCTTGACTTCCTGAAATAGAGCTATGATGGCACCCTTTTTGATTTTATGTGGGCGCCTGCTGGTGTTGAGTAACACTAGGGGATGTTTGTTATTTTCCCTGGGGGTTACTGCTGCCCTTTGAACTAGATATGGGGCATTGTTATTTCTTTGGAGGTTATCTACTACTCCAGTCTTCCCTTGCAGTGATTGAGTAGATGTGACCTTACCCAATACTGCAAGTTCAGAGAATGGAGGGATGGTAAAATCCCTCACTGCCCTAATGGGTTTGAGAATTTGTTCAGGATCAACATTAAATTCAATTTGAGATTTTGTAGTGCTTAAGAAATCTGTGCCGAGTACAATGGGCTGTGTGAGGTTGGGTATTACAGCAAATTGGTATTGGAATCTGACACCTTGGATTCTAAAGTTCAGCATAGCTGAATGTCTAACATGACACACCGATCCATCTGCCAAGTGGATGTTGATTTTAGATTTCCTCAGTTGGATATGGAATCTCTTTTGGAGATCCATGAGGAATGATTGTCTGACACAGGTGATAGTAGCACCTGTATCAACCAAACATTGTACATCTGAAACATCATATAGATTTGCATTGATACAGCCATTTTGAAGAAGTACAATAGAAAGCTTGGTACTCTCACCTGTATCCTTTGATGATGAATCTGGTGGGGTGATGTGTATCACTGATGGACGTCTCTGTCTGTTAGATGGTAGATTGGCACTAGCAATTGTCTCTGGTTGGATCTTTGTTAATCCTGATTGATTGTTTGTATTTGGGGTGTCACAGTGCACTGGCCCATCGGCACTGTGACATCCTAGTTTTCCTGGTTCTGTGGGGTGGTTGAGATGCTTGCCACCAGGAGTTTGGAGATTTGATCCATCACATGAGGTGGTATTTGGGGGTTACTTTGTTGGTTCCCCTGGTAACCTCTTGTGTCAGGTTTGTAATCCTCCTGGCGTGGGTTGGAACCCTGGTTATATTGACCAGAGTTGCTGTATTGACCGGAGTTGTTGGATCTCTGATTGTTGTAGGCGCCATTGTTGTTGTAGGATCCACTGTTGTAGTTCCTATGTGGACTCTGGCCCCTACTGTTGGATCCTTGACTATAGGATCCAGTGTTGTTTGAACCCTGGCTGTTGTTGTAGGATCCACTGTTGTTGTAGGATCCAGAGTTGTAGTTCCTATGTGGACTCTGGCTCCTACTGTTGGATCCTTGATTATTATAGGATCTGCCATTACTTGGGGTTCTGTCTCTCCTATCACTGTATGAAGAGTTACCATTGTTGGAGTTGGAAGAGCTGTTGTCTTTCCTACTGTTGTGACCCCCCCGGTTGTTGTTGTTGCCCCCTCTACCTCTACCTCTATTGGATTGGTAGTTGGGGTCATAGTTATTTCCTCTGTATCTACCGGTAGGGTCTCTTGATGCAACCTTAGCTTCCTGTTGCCTTACATGGGCACTAGACATTAGGTTAACATCTTCATCTGAACTAGTGCTGATTTCCTGGACCTTTTTCTTAGTAGGCTGTGGGTTGGTTTCTGCATCCCTTACCTTCCTAGATCTCTCTTGGGTCTCAACCTCTAGGGCTAGGTCTAGGGCTTGGTCAAAAGAGTCTATTTTCTTGTTCTCAAGAGCTATAGAGATCCAGGGCCTCATGCCTTGGGTAAATGCCTTGCTTAGGGTTTCATCATTCTGGCGTTGGGCATTACACACTTTCCTGAGATGACATGCATAGTCTAGAACAGGTTCATCCATCTTTTGTGCACAGAGTGCAGTCCTTGAGATTATATTGTCTCGAGTAGCAAAATACTCTTTTAATTTATTCACTACATTGGTCCATGTCAACATATCAGGTGTGGCACTCTCCCTGAAGGATTCAAACCAAGCTAGTGCTTGTCCTTCGAGGTACTTGGGTTAATATGTTACCATGGTGTCACTGTCTGTCACTTTGTACTTATCCTTCAGATATTCTGGGAATTTGTGATCAATGAATAATGCCGTTGACATGAGTGGTGATGGGTGTGAAAAGGTTTTGGGTTTTGTTACCTCATGTATCCTGATCTTTCTGTCGTCCTGCTGTTTATTGTCTATGAGCTTGGTCATGTTGGACACCATGGAGATTATGATGTCATCTTTGGATCCAGAGGCAGATGGTGTGACAACAGGTGTGATGGCAGGTGTGGGAGGCTGTGGGGTCTGGGATGATACCATTTTCATGAGATCTGCTATCTGTTGTTGTTGTCTCTCTAGGGACTTCCGCTGATCTTCCATGGCCTTCTGTTGAGCATCTATTGCTGCATTCCTCTCTGCCAGTTGTTGGTTGAGGATCCTCTCCCTTTCCTCCTGCTGGGACTTGTTGGTCTCTAGGGCAATAACTGCATCTTGGATGGCCTTCTCATAGGCCCTTATCTTCTCAGCTGTCTGATTAGGTTGGGGGCCTTCATCGGTGTCCATGATGGAGGGTGTGGGGGAGGTGTCTCTGGAGGAGTGGCTGTCAAAGGCTGGAGCTGGGGTGGAGGATCTAGATGAGGGTGTGGATCCACCCCCTGAGGCAGATCCTTCTTCCCCTGAGGTAGATAGCGTGAGTTGGGCGTCCTGTAGAGATCCCTGGGAAATGTTGGATCCCTGAGAACTGGTTGTTCCCTGAGTAGACAGGGTGGGAGGTGTGGGGTCTACTGAGTGTGGGACTGTTGTATTGGAGGCTGGTTTGCCTCCTGTGGGCCTCCTAGATCTAGGTGGGAGGGAGACCTCTTCAACAGGCCCCTGACTACGTAAGGTCTTTGTGTGTTGTTCTGCCAGCTTGACTGATAAGGCTTTGATGTGTGTGTGGTGGACCTCACTGACGTGTGGGAGACCTCACTGACGTGTGGGAGACCTCACTGACGTGTGGGAGACCTCACTGACGTGTGGGAGACCTCACTGACGTGTGGGAGACCTCACTGACGTGTGGGAGACCTCACTGACGTGTGGGAGACCTCTCTGACGTGTGGGAGACCTCACTGACGTGTGGGAGACCTCACTGACGTTTGGGAGACCTCACTGACGTTTGGGAGACCTCACTGACGTTTTGGGAGACCTCACTGATATATGAGAGATCTTACTGTTGTGTGAGAGGTCTCATTGATGTGTGGGAGATCTCACTGATGTGTGGGAGATCTCATTGATGTGTGGGAGATCTCACTGATGTGTGGGAGATCTCATTGATGTGTGGGGGATCTCACTGGTATGTGGGAGATCTCACTGGTGACCTTGGTGGGTATGGTGTCAAGGTCAAGGTCACTGGGTGGGTGGAGTGGGTCTAACTGTGTGTATGCGGTACCAGCTTTAATTTACTGTGTGCATGATTGTTCCCAGTTGCGGTACCAGCTTTAACTTACTGTGTGCATGATTGTTTTTAGTTGTGTTACCAGCTTTAAATTTTATGAGCCTGTGAGATATGGGATCTTAGTAGGATGTTCTCCACCACTTTGTCATACTAGTACTTGGCATGATCAAGTTGTCATATGAGAAATATCATAAGACTAGTGGTATATAGTGTAAATACATCAGGCTCATATAAAATAGTGTTATTTCCAGTTGTCACTGGTTTATTCAGCTTTAGGCAACATGTAAGAAATATCAATCATACAGTAGTTAGTATGTAGGTAATTAGTACATACAGTAAACATACAGTAATTTATAAAGTACAATGTTCAGTTCCACTCCACCTGTGAGGTATTAATAATGCAGTGTCCAGCATACTTCTAGGTGGGTTCCCACACCTAGCTCCTGACCTGCTGCTTAGAGGAATAATGTAATAATGGATAACTTTACCCTCTGGTGGAAGTCTTGAAGAAGATAGCCTCTGGCCACTAATGGTAGGAAACCAATGCCTGTCTAGCATAGTTTCACCATAGTGCAGTGGTATAGCAGGTAGCAGGAGATGACTGGAGATGTTACCTCTAGAGCGGTTCTTGGTGATGTGTCTTCCTGGAGGTGCAGACAGGCTATTTGTAGCAAATCTTGGAAAAGCACCTCCAGACTGACTGGAGCCAGCAGCATCTGCCTAACTCTACAATTGTTTGAGGGGACCCTTTCAAGTGTCACAGGGGGACAAAGGACCCCCATGGACGCCGCTATGGCCCCCATTGTCTTGGTCGGTTCTGCATCTTTAGACCCTCATATCTCGGCCGTTTATGCTTGTATAACCGCCATTTTGGGCATGCGCAGAGCTGAATGTGCCAAGATTATAATGCCCGCTGGATAGGCGCGTAACTCCCGCCGGTTTGTCTGTAGCTCACTCGGAGGTCGATTCAGTCTTCATGGCGTAACTTCCTTAATACTGGGAGTTCAGCCTTGATCTTGGGCTCATTCTGACCGTCTAATTATGGGCTTTCCATAGAATTTTTGATATTTGACCTAGGTTGCTCAGGAGCGACGCTAGAGCGACCGGAAGGTTATGGCGTCGTGCTTATGTAACCCATTGTTCAGTCCTTAGAGTGCTCAGACACTCATGACGGCGTCAGCGGTGCTCAGGCACCCGTGACGGCCGGTTGCATTCACTTACAAGTTATTAATTTGTGCATTGAACCATGAGGTCGCACACTGAGACCCTTATTCTTATTATATTGTGCAGTGAACCATTAGGTCGGACCTTTTGATGTCATAAACTTAGTCTAACTGACTGTGGCTGGTGTGCAGTGGGGCATGAACGCTCTTATGTAAAGTTTGAGCGCTCTTATAGCTCTTAGAACCAACCTATGTATTAATTTCATAGATATTTCTTTGATTAATACAAAATATGTTACAATTTATGGAATAATAAAATGGTATATCATAATAGCACTGTGACTGGTCACCCTGTGTAGGTAGCCATATAGCACCGTGTCTGGTCACCCTTCGCCTCATGCTTTTTTCTGGCCTTAAAGTCAACTTGTGCACCCATAATCATCGTATATTACATTAATAGGAATCAAGAGTAGATTTCCAAGGCCTGCATCCAATGAATCAAGAACTAATGTGTCATTGGAGGGTGTACTCAAGCTTTATTCAGGCACTAAGCTCGATGCTACATGGCAAACTTAAGAAATGCCCTGTAACATATGTAACTCGTGTGGCCATGTCACATGTCAATTTTAAGAAAAGCCTATGTCCTCAAGTCATATCTAAGAAATGGCCATGTATGAGAACAGCCACCTTGTCCCCCTGTAGCACACTACCTTATCGACCTGTATATATAAGCAGTCATCTTGTCCCCCTATAGCACACTACCTTATCGACCTGTATATATAAGCAGTCATCTTGTCCCCCTATAGAACACTACCTTATCGACCTGTATATATAAGCAGTCATCTTTTCCCCCTATAGCACACTACCTTATCGACCTGTATATATAAGCAGTCATCTTGTCCCCCTATAGAACACTACCTTATCGACCTGTATATATAAGCAGTCATCTTGTCCCCCTATAGCACACTACCTTATCCACCTGTATATATAAGCAGTCATCTTGTCCCCCTATAGCACACTACCTTATCGACCTGTATATATAAGCAGCCATCTTG
This sequence comes from Acholoe squamosa, assembly GCA_949317995.1. Classification (NCBI taxonomy): domain Eukaryota; kingdom Metazoa; phylum Annelida; class Polychaeta; order Phyllodocida; family Polynoidae; genus Acholoe; species Acholoe squamosa. The sequence continues at coordinate 80,123,530 of OX439042.1, forward strand.
TCCCCCTATAGCACACTACCTTATCGACCTGTATATATAAGCAGTCATCTTGTCCCCCTATAGCACACTACCTTATCGACCTGTATATATAAGCAATCATCTTGTCCCCCTATAGCACACTACCTTATCGACCTGTATATATAAGCAGTCATCTTGTCCCCCTATAGCACACTACCTTATCGACCTGTATATATAAGCAGTCATCTTGTCCCCTTATAGCACACTATATGGTCACCCTGAATAAGCAGCCATCTTGCCTATAGCACGCTACCCTTTCACCCTGTATAAGAAGTCATGTCCCCTATAGCACTGTAACTAGCCACTATGTGTAGGCATCTTGTCCACCTATAGCACACTAAATGGTCACACTGTGTAAGCAGCCATATTGTCCCCCTATAGCACACTATATGGTCACACTGTATAAGTAGTCATATTGTCCCCCTATAGCACACTATATGGTCACACTGTGTAGGCAGCCAACTTATCCACCTATAGCACACTAAATGGTCACCCTGTGTAAGCAGACATATTGTCCACCTATAGCACACTAAATGGTCACCCTGTGTAAGCAGCCATATTGTCCACCTATAGCACACTAAATGGTCACCCTGTGTAAGCAGCCATATTGTCCTCCTATAGCACACTATATGGTCACACTGTGTAAGCAGCCATATTGTCCACCTATAGCACACTAAATGGTCACCCTGTGTAAGCAGCCATATTGTGTCCCAATAGCATAATCCCACTGAAGAGGACTCGAGTTGGGAACATTCACAACTTGGGCAAGAGAACCTGATCATCTCTAGAAATTTAGACATGCGAGAACATCTTATAGATACTAGAGAAAATAAAACTATGTCCAGTTCCTGGGAATATCCCAAGTATATCAAGAGAAATTCCAGAGTATTTGCAGAGAATTTTCTGAGCCATTCTCGAGATCTAGACTCGAGAACTCTCTCGGGTATAAGATGTTATGACATATCCAAATTTCCGAGGAAAATCACGTTCTCTATTCTTGTTGTATTCACAAGTTAGGACTCGAAAGATTCCTGAGTAATGCTCGGGATCTCGTTCAGTGGGAATGCCTGGTCACCCTCTGTAAGCGGCCATCTTGTTACCCATAGCACACTAAATGGTCCCTGTGTTGGCAGCCATGTACTGTGTAGGTCTCAGTCTCTCCCTCTATAACATTGTTCAGATGGATGCTGCTTACAGTACACATCTGCCATCTGATGTGAATAACTGCTCTGAATAGATCTATGAAGGGTACCTCTATAAAGTGTTATATAAGCATGGTCACATACAAAGCAGAGGCAGTTCTTGCAGCTTTACATTAGTCTATATTACTCTAGTGGTTAGTGGCATAAGCACCCAGCGTTCTTTGATTTCAATCCCACTGTACCCCCGGCACTTATACAGACAGGTATTATTTCAATACCACTGTACTTCTCGTGCTTGTTCGAGACTGGTGATTATTTGAGACCCTGGCGCTTAACCCTCTAAGGGCTGCTGATGCAGGAGTGCATCATGCCCATTGATCATCATGATGCAACAATGAAGAGCAGTGTGCCAGCACTTCATTGGAGCATCATACCGACCCTACACGGTCAATACAACTCCCTGAGGGTCGGCATGATGCTGCAATGAATTGCTGGCGAGCAGTCTCGCCAGCATTTTATTGATGCATCATGACGACGAATGGGCATGAGCGGAGGTTAAAGGGGCCATTACGGTATTTTCCCTTTATGCACATACAAGTGGTTGCACCACCCACATTCTGTCCCTGTATAATGTATGCGCCACACGACTTACACCTGAATGACATCTAGCGTTTTGTGTAAATAGACTTCAAGTCTGATTCTAGGTCATAATTACCCCCCCCTCCTCCATCACCACCAACATAAAGTTATATTGTATGCCACTCCCTCACTACATACCTATAGCACATCCACCTCGATGACCATTACATATCATCATATCATCATAGCACCCCATCCCCTTCCCCATGCTCACCCCCACATCCAACTTTAAGAATCATATATACGGCTTTGTATGGAGGCCTAGTGGAACAGGCATTGCTTGATCCAGCACTTGGCGAGATAAGCACTGATAAGAACCAGCAGGATGGGTACCAGGTGTTACATGATGTACCCAAAGTAATCAGCAGGATATTATCTGATTGGTTAATAATGCATCCCAGATCAACCCTTTGGCAAACCCCTGACACTCCCACCCTACCCCTCCCTTTTCCACCTGACACTCCCACCCCTACCCCTCTCTTTTCCGCCTGACACTCCCACCCCCACCCCTCCCTTATCCACTTGACACTCCCACCCCTACCCCTCCCTTATCCACCTGACCCTAGAAACCCCTACCCCTCCCTTATCCACCTGACCCTAGAAACCCCTTCCCCTCTATTATCCACCTGCCACTCCCAACCCTACCCCTCCTATATCCAACTGACACTCCCACCCCTACCCCTCCATTATCCACCTGACACTCCCACCCCTTCCGCTCCCTTATCCGTCTGACACTTCCACCCCTACTGCTCCCTTATCCACATGACACTCCCACCCCTACCCATTTCCTTATCCACCTGACACTCCCACCCCTTCCCCTCCCTTATCCACCTGACACTCCCACCCCTACCCCTCCCTTATCCACCTGACACTCCCACCCCTTCCCCTCCCTTATCCACCTGACACTCCCACCCCTACCCCTCCCTTATCCACCTGACACTCCCACCCCTACCCCTCCCTTATCCACCTGACACTCCCACCCCTTCCCCTCCCTTATCCACCTGACACTCCCACCCCTACCCCTCCCTTATCCACCTGACACTCCCACCCCTACCCCTCCCTTATCCACCTGACACTCCCACCCCTACCCCTCCCTTATCCACCTGACACTCCCACCCCTACCCCTCCCTTATCCACCTGACACTCCCACCCTTTCCCCTCCGTTATCCACCTGACACTCCCACCCCTTCCCCTCCCTTATCCACCTGACATACCAAGAAATCTTTTTACCATGAACAGACATTACTGGGCTGTACACTGGAAAAAAAAATCTTAGAAATAACGACACACTCATTGTCTGAAAGTTGCAATAAATCTGTCTTTATTCTACGGAAATATACCACTGTACAGCCACCTGGGGCTTCTTGTAAAAACTATGCTGGTTCACTGCGATAAAATAACGGTGGTCCACTGTTAAGTTTTTATCAGGATCGTTGGTAGATTCAACAGTTATTTTTTACAGTGTAGCTGAGAGCAGACTTGGTGCTCCTTATAAAAACTGGTGTTTGTTTATTTAGTATGGAGGGATGGCCCACCAGGGGTAGAAGTTTTCATGTCTGCTCTGAAAAAAAGTATCCAGGATTTTTACCAGCAGGTAGATACCAAGAGAACGTGACTGGAGAATTAACCATGCATGGCCTCACCTCTATTGGCAAAATTTTTTTATTTAAATTTGTAATGTAACTTGAATTTCTTAAGAATAAACCCTTTGCAGAGCCAGATGGAGGATTTATCTCAGTCATCTCACTCTACTTTTTTTAATCAAATGGGAACAGGGGAGAGTTTTCGTGTGGAAAAGTATAGGCTTGACTAGAAATTGACCCAGCTAAATTGAAATGCCTCCCATACCAATTGGGCCCTGTCAACTTGCCATCTGGCCCCTGGATTAAAACTAGGTTCTTCGCATACAGCCGACAGTGTTGATCGAACACTGGGGTGTGTGGATCCATGGAATTTTGCGTAGATAAATGATTAGATGTCTAAATGATTTGATGGAAATTTAGGGTTTGCAGATGCATGTATTGAGGGTCATCTTTTGTTGTTTTTTCTTATATACTCAGGGACATAAGGAGGGATTTACAAGTGCAAAGTATCCAAAGATGTCAGCCACATGTATACATAGATATATGCACACACTTCATAAGATTGAGGGACTTGAGAAAGTACAACGGCTTGGCATTACATAACTTTATCCTTTATATAAAAAAAAAAAAAAAAAAAAAAAAACACAAAAAAAACACAAAAAAAACATAAAATATGTGTCCGGCATGGAACTATCATTTTATGTTAATGATGGTGGTGTGAGGGGAATTGTCTACTGATTTCTCATAGACAACTAGTACCCACTGTGATGCTCATTATCAGTCCTTATCTTGCCAGTACCAGCTTCAGCAATGGATTCGCACAGTGGAGGGTGTTGCTGGTATGTTAAATAGAGCTGGGAGTAGGTGCCCTCTTTTCCAAAGACAGTATACTCTGCTTCACCATTCAACTTCCAGTAACCATATAAGTCTGAAAAGGCACCTGTATTACTTAGATATAGTTTGTGATGCACTATGAGATACCTACTTTTGTCACACACTCTTTCAAGTGCTCTTGTATTGACCACTTGTGTGCAACACAAAAAAAAGGTAGGACTACAACTAAAGAGACTGCAGGGTGCAGGCACTTCTTAGGCAAAACTACCTTTTCCCATAGGAGCAACACCCTCCTGAGGGAGAGGCATATAGCAAGACAACACACAGAAACCTATTGATAATTCACCTCATACAGACCAGGACCTGATCATGTGGAGCCATAAAAACATGACGGTCTGCCGCAAGGTACTGGATCTTTCCACAAGACACTTGACTTGTAAAAAGTCAGCAAATCCACCCAAAGAAGAACAAGACCTGTGCTGGTGTAACCCTGTGGGGTTAACCCTCAGATCAGCATGACACACCAATGAAGCACATTGGAGCATCATGCCATCCTTCCAACAGCATAATATAGTTCTATGGTTGGCCATTACGCATGAACGCAACCCCAGCGCGTTAATTGGCAGGGCTATATTAATGCATCATGATGACCAATGAGTATGATTCATCAATGTATTACCGACCGCTAAAGGTTTAAGTTGTTTTCCCAATTCCTCCCTGTTCCTGTACAGGTGGTTATGTATTCAGGGTCTAATGTCCCTCCTCTCCTCCTCCTCATAACCTTCCAAATTTTAGCAGTATCATCACTGCCTCTGGGACCAGCATTTGTTGACTACTCCATTCTAACGTTAATCTTCCCACCAGCCGTACCAGCCACAGGTACCAGGATCCTACAGCCTCCCATGGAAACCCAAACACCTTGTTTGACACCCCCTGTATAAGGAGTACTGTGTACCCTGCCCTCTGCACCTTATACAAACAACAATATTCACACAACATGTCTGAGAAAATGGACCCTGAGAAATACCCTAGAGAGGAGGATGAGGAGTGGGTGACGGAGGAGTGGGAGGCCGAGCCGGGGGAGGGAGAAAAGGCGAGCGAGGAGGAGAGGGAGGGACAGAGAGAAGAGGAGAAGCAGAGGGAGGACAAGGATGAAGAGACAGGTAGTGTGGTTATTAATGAAGATAAAGTCTCTAGCACCATTTCCATCCATGTGAACCTGACCCCTGTACAGAAACTGGAGAGCAATGTGGTCCTAAGGTGAGCTGCTCTTGATATACTGTATTCAACATAATTAGCGCATAGTACGCTTAAAGATTGACTGATACTCTACACTGTAAAATCGCTGTTGTCGAAATAATGGCAGAATGCTTGTGTTAAAATTGCCAGAGATCCATCGTTATTTTCACACTGATTCCTTGTACCACCAGACATCCATCTGGGACTTCTTATAAAAACTATACTGGCTCACTGCAGTACAATTAGAGTGGTTCATGGTAGATTCAATAATTATTCTTAACAGTATAGAAATGATTTGAATCTGGTGGCAGTTGATGGTGTGCCTTATGCAAGAGGTACTAATTAACATCTTATTGCAGTTAGATTATATTGCACTTCTTCACATTTTAATAAATATTGATTATCATCCCATTCTCATTTTGTAAAGCATATATAACAATGCCTATTCTATTTTACTGATGTGAGTTTAAACTAAGTAGACAGTGTTGCTATGGTTACAGGCGGTTCCTGTTGGAGGTGTTCTCGGGGCTATATGCCATACTCTTGGTGGCGCTGGCTATCGTTTTACCCATCACGGTGTTCCTGGCGGGTGGAAACTTTCATAATGATGGACTCCATGTTACAGTAGGTTAATTTTGATTGTTAATATGTTTCTGTATGTGATTCGGTTTTACACCTATGCCTTGTCTACCAGAACCTGGCTAGGCTGACAAAGGCAATTGTGAACGATTTCTCTGTGGGTGTCTAATAGCTCTGGTCTGTGCTTACCATAAGGTATTATATATATATATATATATATATATATATATATATATATGTTTATTTCTGTTTTGATTGTACATAGGATAGGCTATAAGCCATAGAGGATATGCCCGTTTTATATCCATTGAACAATAAATGTCTCAAAATCATGTCCCTGTAGAGGTACTGTTATAATCAGTGTTAGATATAGTTCACGAGATATTAGTAAGTTCCCTGTCATAGCACGTACAGTGGTGTTTGATGGCCTTTGCCTTTTAATTTTGCTCTCATACCATCACCAAATCTCTTATAGTCAGTAATTGCCCTATATTCTACGCCAAGGGAATTCCGCATAGAGGCACAGCTATATTCTACACCTCTTTGAACCTTGTCGGGGTTTGCCTGTCATCGACATATAGGGAGTCCTGACTTTTTTTAAAAGCAAATTTCAAGATGGGCTGTTTCCTTCTTAAATATAGGGGGAGTACTTTGTACTTTTTATGTAAGGCAAGCTTATCCAAGAAGGGATGTGCTCTCTTACAGATGCAGGCACCTATTGAGATATAGTTGGGCAGGTCCAAGCAGATGTCCCTCCGTGACATTTCCTACTTTAGACTCTGGAATCCACATCTAAAAGAATAAAATCATTTCTTTTGGTGGGAATTTGGTGCCAGACATAAAGATGAATTCCCACCAAAAGAAATAATTTTATTCTTTTAGATGTTGATTCCAGAGTCTAAAATGGAAGTGTCACGGAGGGACAAAATGGACCTATCTGCTTGGACCTGCCCAGTTGAATTTCATCAAGTTTCTCCTTAGATGCTGCCCCATTTATAATGTCTCCATAATCAATATACAGCATTATCATCTTCGTAACTATATCCAGGGATGCTTTTTCAGTAAGTTTTTTCCTAACTTTTCTTAGCAGATATACCTTATGTGGGACATTTTTGGATATTGTCTTTACATGTTTGTTAAAGGTCAGCTGACAGTCCGACGTCACACCTAGATAAATATGTGGGGACATACTTGATTTCTTGGGTTTTAACTGTTATATGTGTAGTGGCCAGTGGAAAATATCATGGACAAACCGGAACTCGAACCCAGGACCCTCCAACTTCAAAGCGGAAGCTCTACCCCTGAGCTACTTCCCCTGGAGGGTGTTGCAAAAGGATAGGAATTCAATTCTGTCGGAGGTGCTATTCCCAAATGGGAACTGACTACCCTCAGGCAATGACTTCTCCCGTGTTTTGCAGCAAGGTAATAGGTTATAAAATTGATTCTTCAGTGGTCATGAATTTGGGAATGCTTCCCAGTATGACTCACACTAAGAGGATTGATTCTGTGTGTAAGGTGAGATGTGGGTTCTGAGCAGCAGAACAGCCAGGAACTGGATAGTGAATTACTACAGTTAGAATCCGCTTCCGATTCTTTTCGCAATACCCTCCAGGCCTGACATTATCTACCTTCCAACTAACCTGGATCGGTATGATATACATAGGGGGAGTGACACAATCAAGTGAACAGTCCCTCTGAAGGCTCTGTGCACCCGATGGGGTAACAAACCCCTACATATGCATCTTGGAGAATTTATTCAGCATTGATTTAGTGCCAAAGGTCATGAGTTTGGTCTTACTGATGTTCAGGGATATTAGCTTCACACCATTTCATTAAATTGTAAACATCGAGCCTGATGTTATTAACTACTTCTGGTGTTTGTTCGGGATATGACACATCAGCATAATGCTGCGCCTTTAACTTGTGACCAAATCATTAATATAAAGAATGAAAAGCAAAATTGCACAAAAGACGCTGTAAGGATATATTTAAGTTGTGAATGTACACTGTAAATATTAACTGTTGAACCTACCAGGGATCCTCATGAAACTGAACAGTGGACCGCTGTAATTGAAAAGCACTGAACCAATTTAGTTTTTATAGGAAGCCCCCGAAGACAGTATGGTGAAAATCGCAACGGATCTCTGGCAACTTTGGGACAAGGAATGCGCCATTATTTCGAATACATTTTTTTCCAGTGAACATCATAATGATGCATGTATTTTACCCTCAGATCTTCCAGATGTACATGTATGTTGTGGGCACCGCCTTTTGCCTCTACCTCACCATTATAGTCAGAAAGTACAGGAAGGTTCAGACTCACCAGCCTACGTCACATAATGATGCCGGTGACAACGTCAGTGACACGAGCACCAAAGGTACCTACGTCATCAATGACAATGTACACGCTGTAAGACTGGAAGATAATAGTGATGTCACCAGAAAGAGGGATCACCGAACAGGAACTGGTGTGCCCCTCATTTATGAAATAAAAGATGGTGTCAACTTCATCCTACGTCTTGGGCTTATTGGTAAGTCTAGATCAATTCTTGACTCTGAGGAGATCTTGCTGACTTAGGGCATACAGATAAATCTTTGACTCTAAGCAGATGTTGCCTACTTAGGCCATATAGATAAATCCTTGGGTCAAAGCAGATGTTGTCAAGATATAGCCATAGATGGATCCAGATCCTTCGTTGCCAACATGAAACCTTCTGAGGCCATAGATAAATCCTTGACTAACCAGATGTAAGATTGCTTACATGTAGACTACTTAAGTCATACACATCAATCCTTGGCTCTAACCAAATGTTTGCCTACATGCAAACTACATAGGCCAAGTAGATAAATCCTTGACTCAGCCAAACCAGATGTTGCTTACATAGCTGTTTGCCACAGAAGATTAAATGTTTGCGCAGAGAGGTGTGTTGCTTAATTGTATTTGCAGTATATTTGGCTTTTATGGTGTGTTGTTGATTCATCTCCATTTGCAGTATTTGGCCTTGGTGGCTTTTGCTAGTTTATTTGCATTTGAAGCAGTTGGTCTTAAGTGGCTATTCCACTGCCATCTGCCAGGTGAATTGTCACTAATCTGACTAACTTTTCCAATACTTTTGCAATATCAAAAATAATTGCATTAGGACACTTTAAAAAAAAAATCAGCTTTGCGGATACTTTTCTGAATAAAATGGTGCGGGACAGACGCTTTTTTTGTTTATGTAGTGGTTCGTCTCGTTAAGTTAGATTAAATCATAACGAAGAGAGAGAAAAGTTTCCGGGTAGGCAACCGAGCTTTTATTTCAGAGCTTGCGTTACATACGATCACAGCCTCAGAGGACTACATGCTGCTAGTGCATTCGGTTACCCTTTCGGGTAACAACCTGGTTGAGCAGTGGGTAAACCACTACTGAGGAACCTAGGGCTAGGACCAGCCTTATATAGGGGAAAAGCCCGCGAAACTCAGACCGGCCACGTGACGTGTGGCGGACGAGTGGTAGGCCCCCTGGTGTAGTGGATACGAACCCAGAGGCAGGTGCTGCCACCTGCCATCCGGATTCCCCCACCACACCCGAAGGACCTAGGTCTGAGTCTCACGGGTGCATGAACGTTAAAGTGTAAAATACCATACCCCTACACTGCCCCCCTTAGACAATAACTTGGGGGTAATTAAACCGCAGTGTATTAATAACCTAGTAAGTGATTGTTTACAATACTAAAAAGGGGTATTAATTACACTTGCTCGATGTGAAATAGGCTATAGTATAAGACTATCCTATTTCTGAAAAATTATACAATAATAGCATCGAGTGTCGTTCATGTTATTTCCATCACTAGCTTATAACAACCATAAATGATAAATATACAATTATCACAGATTTATAGTAACGTTTTGACAACAGTAGGGTCCTGAAAAGGACCGGTGGTTGTTAACAATGATCGTATTATGGTTATTGAACCCGGAAAAAAAATTTTCGACTTTTTAAATTAACAGCTCTGTCTACTTTACAGAGTGAATTAAATATTAATGATCAGATATGGACAATTAATCTGATACTATATGAACACAATTAGGTATTAACCTGAGTAATACAATACTAAGTTTAGAGAAATCCGTTGGACCTTCTCTTATTTTATAGAAAAATATTTATACTTTTGAGACGCAGCTCAGTTTATACCTTAGTGTTTTATATTTACAAGTTACAGAAGAATTATAGTCTCTTAATATATTGAGACCAGGAATGACCTATATAGACAGTTATAGGTCTAGGATTACCTTAAATAACTTTTAGGATTCGCAGATCCAGTATATTTATAGGTACCCTTATATAATAATATATCTTTATAAAAGATATTATATAGTTATAAATACAATTTTACATACAATATAATAATATCAACAAAGTTACTTGTTTTCATGATTGGAGGATGTAACAGGAGTCGGATGCTGCTGATGGCTTGGTATGGGCGAGCTGAACCCTGATGCCTGAAGTGCTATAGTAAAACTTGTTGGTGGGTGTAGCTAAACCCTGATGCCTGTAGTGCTAGCTAACTGGAGGTTATAGTAGATCCAGTTGTAGACTGTTGATGGACTCTATGGGCGTAGCTAAACCCTGATGCCTGTAGTGCTAGCTCACAAATAGTAGTGGTGTAGTAGTAAATCCGGTTTGTAGTTCAAAAGTCCATATTAGTGTAAATTGTCCATGATTTTATAATAGGCACAGTCATTACATTGTGGCACAGTACAATTATGGTGTTTACAGCATTCGTACTCCTCCTCCAGAGTGACTTGTTTGTTTTCTCCTTCTGTTTTCAGTTTCCGGATTAGGGTACAGTTTGGTACCCGAATCAATACGGGTTGGATAAAAAAATGGTTTCTTATCCAACAATGCATGGGTAATAGAACCCCGGGACACACAATTATGTCCGATCTTCATGCAACAGTTTTTTACTGTTCCATGTTCTCCTCGGGTGGCTGGTTTGGACCCGGTTGTTGAGCCAGTGGCTGAACAGGGGGGTTCATACCAGTTCCATCCGTAGGTGCCAATGCGGGGACAGCAGGTGTAAGTTTCACCTTTTGGCGTGCTTCGAACAGCTTCAAAGCATGCTCAGGTGTACCGTCCCAGTTATCCATGATAACTCCGAAGACCTTGAAGAACTTTTGCTGGTTCTTCATGTTCGTTGCTCGTTCTAGGTCGAGCATCTGAGAAGCTGTTTCCTTCTCGGATAGGGCCTCCTGCCGCAGATTAGCAGCTTCCTGCTTATCTTTGGCAACATCCGCTTTGATCTGAGTCGAGATTCGGTTGATCTCTGACTTCTGGATCGCGTCAATACACTGGAGAGTGCTCGACACGGTCCGACGATACATGTCCAGGTGGAGGTTTTCCAGATGGTGCTGTAGCGTCTCAAATTGTTTGCTCTGGATATTGCAAGACAATTTGTCCTCCTTCTTGAAGAAGGTCTCCACTGTCTGGATCAGCTTAGGCCGATGAACCACAGCACCAGGTGGGGGTACCTGACCCTGAGGCTTCGGCTGTGCTCCAGACCCACTCGCAGTGACAGCTACCTGCGTGTGCGAAGAAGCAACCGCAGTAGTAACCGCACTAGCAGTGGTCGAAGAAGGGCCTTGAGTTGGTAATCCCTGAACCAGGGGCAACCGTGACAATTCCCTTCTAAGGTCTTTGGCCGTCAACAATGGTGCGGGTGGACGTTGTCTCACCACAGCACTCATTGTAGGTCGGGGAGCTTGACCTCCTACTGTCGGCAGTTCCTGCTTGACCCTCCCGTACTGATCAAAGATTTGCATCTCTGGTCCGGGTGGGCCTATAGCAGGGTACTGCTTCGGGTCTTTGACATTCAAAGGCGCGTGTTTCCGGGCGGACTGGCCACTCGGTCCACTGACACCAAAGAATGTCGGGTTCTGTGCACCTCGTGGAGTTGGTGCTCGCCCATAATGGGAAGGAGTTCCAGTAGGAGATGGAAGATGTGGCTTCTTCCTTCCCCCATTTGTCTGTCTCTCCAGCGCCTCCAGTGGTGACCTGGCTCGGCTTGGAGATTCAGACGCCTGTCTCTTCCTATCTGCTACAGAGGGTCCCTGGCGGTAATCCCTGCGGCTTCGGACCTGTTCTCCGGATGGAGTTACATAAGCCCCACCACGACGGCGGGCCTTGTTGCTTCTCCATTCGTTTAACAGATCGTACTCCTCCTGAGCGTACTCTAGTTTGCCGGACCCGGGAGTCTGGGCAAACCGAGCCTTTAGTTTCTGGTTAGTACCAGGAACCGTAGGCGCAAACTGCTTCGTACTCGGTGTGAGGGAAGCCAACTTCTCTGCATTGAGGCCCCTAAGGTTGCCATAGAGTTCGGAGTGAATTTTCATCACCCGATCTATGGCTGCCTCCAGGCCCTCTCCATGCGAAGTCACATAGTGCCGGACCATGTCTCCGCGTCGGGGGGTGACACATCCTGTGCATTTAGCACATTTCTTGCCAACCTCTCGGTCGCAGACATATTCCGGCCTCTGGTGCATATGAACCTCCACGAGATGACGAAGGAACGCGTCTTTCTCGATGAAGAATTCAACCTCACCCTCACTTTGAGTACAACGTTGGAAGGGACAATCCTTACGATCCTCCCCGTAGTACTCATCTAGAGCAAACTTGAGCTTGCCCTTCTGGTCATAATTGTACAGACCATTGGGCGAATTCTTAACGAATTCCCAATAGATCCAGTACATATTGGCCGGCTTTCTATCAGAGAGCTTCTTGCGAAGCCACTCCTCCATATCTTCCTGCCTCTCACAGGTGATCCGAGGGGGCAGTCTCCATACGGATTTACTCCCCTTCAGGTGTCCCCTGTGTAGAGGAATGAAGTCGGCAAAGTTGCTATTGGCGTTAGCCCAGATAGCAGCCTCTTGCTCGTCAGTCGGAGTGACATCCACAACTGGGTCAACCGGCTCCTCTCCCTCCGGGTCGGATGGTACATCCACAGGTTGCACAACGGGTTGTTGACCCGCGAGGACCTGGGCTGCAGCATCTTGAGCGTCTCCACTCAAATCGGCCATTACGTCGTGTAGCTTGACGATTGGCACACCGAGCTCAACTTTTACGGTTGGGACAGCCGGTTCAGCTTCTGTATTATCAGCTTTATATCTACCTCGATAGGTTCAGGTTTGCGTTGGTCAACCTTCTTCTTATTCCTCCTGCGGGATCTGCCGTTAGTAGAAGTGCCAGGCTCGGATGCGTCCGTCTCGTTGCCGGAGACATCCGAAGCCTTAGCGCCCTTCTTATTGGCCGAGCGTGGAGACACCCGACGGGTTCGGGTACTGTCGTCCACACTCGTGCTGGTAGAGGGTTCGGTTCCTGACCGCTTCCCTTTACCCTTACCTTTGGTGGGGGTTGTTTTACCCTTTCCACCAGCTGCTTTCTCCTTTACTTGCTCAGTCTTCGTAGGGGTAGACTGAGCAGTTTTAAGGGAAACATCTGCATCAGGTAGGGCCTTCTCAGGTACTACTGCTGCGCCTCCCAAGGTGGGAGCTTCAGCAGGAGACATGAGACGGTCCATCCGATCGGCCATCTTGGCTGTTACTTGCACGGGTGCGGGTCCGGGTACTAACTCCGGATGCGCCAGTGCATACTGTCTCTCCAATAGACGTACTACGAGGTCTTGTATTACCCCGAGTCTGTCTAGTGGAGACACACCAATACGGGCCTCTTCTGCCTCAATGGTTTGAGACGTAATAGGGACCCCTGGACAGTAATCCACAACAGCGTTACCTGCTGCTTCATACTCATCCGCTGTGCTTAACAGTAGGATCTGGTCTCTGTCTATGTATCTAGAGACCTCATCTGCCTTGACACCGGTGTAACCCGTTTTGTCAGACACATAGGAAGGCCTATAAGAGGTATTCCTTCGGAAAGCCATTTCTGCGTCCCAGACGGCTTTACGAAACCATAAGTGGACTACCAATCCTTTGGCCATCTGATGGTAATCCATCAACCAGGACTCCGGAAAGGTATTAGCCCACTGCGGATGAGCACATTCCCAGATTGCGTTGACAACACGCTCGTCAACCTCTCTGGGCGTCCCATAACAGGTGGGTATCAGCATTTCCTCGGAAATTGCTAACATCCGTCCGTCATATGGACCGGCTACATCATGCCATTCGGGACTGTCTGGGAAGGGCAGCTCTAGGTGCATTGGCCTGTCAACCGGAGAAGCAGGTCCCAAAGCACCGAATGAGGTACTCCCACCAAGACGGGGCGGCAGTTGAGGGGGAGGTGGCATCAGAGCCCTGTCAAGAGACTGGGCTCCTGCCGGTTCTCCACTCAAACCTTCGGATGGAGGGGCTACATAAGGCTCACCTACATCAATTTGTTGTTGAACGCCTCGGCGTTCAGGACTAACTTGTCTGGAGTTGTCGGATGCGTCGTAGAACGATTCTACGTCGCTATCGTCTACTCCAGAGAAGTACTGATCAACATTCATTTGTTGATCCATTTGATCACAATCAGCATCGTATTGCTGATCGTCGTATGTATAAGTGGGACTCTTGGGAGAACCACTTCCATACTCTGGCGGGGTGCTGGCACCGGCACCGCCGCCAAGACGGACGGCCTCTTCTGCCATCGACAGAAGTGGCTGTTCGGGGATAAAATATCCCAATCCACCGGATAAGCAGTGAGTACTGCTTACCCAGTGAAAGGCGGGTGCCTTTTAACGAGGGCACACCTCGGAATATGGCTGTCACGGGCTATCAGACTCCAACAAGAGCAAGACCACCCTCGGCCACGTCTTCTTCCTTCGCAGGAATAAGACAATATGGCGGGATACTCGAACTTGAATCGCTGCGCATGATCAAACCGGCGCCTCACGTGACCATTCGAAAATGGGTCAACAACTTTCCCGCGTGCCCTTAATTAGGTCACGCGCCCTTACATAAAAACAATACAATACCCGATCGGTCGTCCGTCCGTACTCAGGGTTCGACTATGACAATTCGCTAGGTATTCTGGAGTTTATGGATAGCATAAGCATATCCACCGGATTATCCGTCCAAAACCATGGGTTCATTGTCATAGGACCTTTTCCAGAGACTCTTGACCGGCTCAAATATACATTGAACTAGGTTACAACATATAACAGTACACAGTACAGGACAACACACTCGTTGTGTTAACAGGCTAGGTTACGGCAGTCTGTAGCAACCTTGGACTGCGTCTAAGAGGTTTTGAGGCCTCTTTTATTGACCTGGTATCCATAAGAGCCTTTTCCAAGGTCTTCTTAGCCTTAGAGGGACCTTTCCTCTTATTTTTACCTGCGCCTGCCGAGACTTTTTGTATCTTCCCCTGCTTTCCGGATGTTACGACAGGGGGCACCACCCTCTTCGGGTCTGCAACCTTCCGTGGCCGCCCGGGTCCTCGCTTTCGGGTCGGTACCACTTCGAGTTGCTTAACACGACTCTGTTCCATTACTTCCAATAGACCATCGCCGTACATTTCGGTGGAGGTATCCCTCCCCCTCCATGGGCGTAGTCTCGCTACATTTGACTTGTAACATTTACCAAGCTGTGATTTAATAATCACTGTGCAATCACTAATAACCTGAGTTATAGTGAAAGGTCCATCCCAATTACTGGCTAATTTCAGGTTAGCTAGAGGTTGGTGTAGACGCAGTACTCTATCCCCTAGATTAAAAAATCTAGCTTTTAGACCTGTGTCATAGCCAACTTTCTGCCAACGCGCAGTTTTCTGCAACTCGTCTCTAACCCTCTCATAGGCTTGTTTGAAATTATCCCGTAGGGATTCTACAAACATCACCTGGCAAGGGGCTTCCGGATTCATTCTTATTACGCCGAACACCAAATCGGCTGGCATAATCAAATCCTCTCCAAAAACGAGGAGATTAGGAGAACAGTTTGTGCTCGAATGCACAGTGCCATTATAGGCATGTACCACGAATTCACATTGTTCATCCCAATCATCCATCTGCTCATTTACCAGAGACTTCAATACTTGGATCAAAGTCCTATTGAATCTCTCTACTTGTCCATCGCTCTGTGGTCTATAGGGATTAGTTCTTGTCTTGCAGATCGCCAGACAATTACACATCTCCTGCCACAGACTAGACTCAAATTCTCTGCCTTGGTCACTATGTAACATGAGTGGGACACCTAGGTGCAGCACCCACCCTTTTACAAAGGCCATAGCACAAGTAACAGCCTTATGATCCGGTAAAGGGAACACTCGGGTGTACTTGGTATAATAATCAGACACGACCATCATACACGTGTTGCCACTAGGAGTGGGGGGAATCCCACTAATAATGTCAACAGCTATTCTAGCAAACCTTACACCAAACAGTTCCTGGGATAATGGCAGCTTGCCTAACCCGGGTCCTGGTTTGTTCTTACAACACTCGGGACAGGTCTCCACCCATCGGGTGAGATCTGTACTCATGCCGGGCCAATAGTATCGTCTGGTCAGACGTTCTAGAGACCTTTTCTTTCCAAAGTGCCCACTAGTTCTATGTCCATGACAGAAATACATAATATCTCGTCGCATAGCACTAGGTATGACAACTTGCAAGGTTTTGTTCCTATTAGAATGGTTCTTCCATCGAAACAGAATACCATCCCGGACTTTTAGCTCGGCCCATTGAGCTAAGAATCGTCTCATCTCTCTGTTCTCCAATGACACTACGGGTCTTGGGGGACAGATACCCTGATTAAGGAATTTAATCAAACGTGATGTGACTGCATCAGACTTCTGGAACTGCCTGATGGTCTCCAAGGACCAATTCAAGACATGTTCCGGATGGGTTTCGAATGGAACTCGAACCCCTGCCAACACAGCATTGTGTGCTCCACAATCAGTGCACTCAGCATTTGCACATTTCCTCACTGGGATTCTAGACAAAGCATCTGCATTCAAATGCTTTGCCCCGGCTCGGTGTTCAATCTGGCTGTGATTTAGACCGAATTCGGATAGGTGCGCTAACCAGCGACCTATCATCCCCTCTGCATCTTTGAAGTTCAATAACCATCTGAGGGAAGAGTGATCAGTCCGTAGAGTGAAATCACTCCCCCACAAAAAGTGCTTGAACTTCTTCGTATAGACCACCACAGCCAACAACTCACGTTTAGTGGTACAATAGTTTCTTTGAGATTTACTCAACGTGTTACTAGCGAAGGCTATAGGAACTTCGACCCCATCCTGGACCTGAGAAAGGGCGGCTCCTATGCTTTCATTACTAGCATCAGTATCTAGAATGAAATGATCATTCTCCGTGGGGTATCTCAACACAGGTGTGATAGCAAACAAATCCTTTATTTTCATAAAGGCCTCGTCTTGCTCGGGTCCCCAAGGGAATCGTTCCTTTCTGATCCCGGGTGTCCAGTGGGACAAACTCTGGATAGGAAAGGCAACCCTTGAATATCCTGGGATAAAGTCCCGGTAGTAGGAACAGAATCCGAGGAAGGACCTAACTTCTTTCGCATTCGTGGGTGCTTGCCAATTTGACACGGCATCCAGTTTCTCCGGATCGGCTTTAATCCCTTCATTCGAGATTATTCGCCCCAAGTAATTAATAGATCTTTTGAAAAGATCGCACTTCTTGGGTTTCAGCTTCAAACCATTAGTTATGATCCTTTCCAGGACCATACCTAAATTTTCCAAGCATTCTTCGTATGTCTTTCCAAAGACAATCACATCGTCTAGATAGACGAGACATTTCTTCCATAAAAGGTCACTTAATAAAGTTTCCATCATGGCTTCAAATGTCGCCGGTGCATTGCACAATCCAAACGGCATCACATTATACTGGAATAATCCAATATGACTGGAAAAGGCCGTCTTCTCCATATCTTTCGGATGCATACCCACTTGCCAGTACCCGGATTGTAAGTCTAGAGAGCAATACCATTGCTTACCTCCAAGGGAGTCTATAGTCTCATCGATCCGTGGTAAGGGATATGAATTCTTCTTGGTCATACCATTCAATTTCCGGTAATCTATGCAGAAACGGATGCTACCATCTTTCTTGGTCACCATGCACACAGGGCTAGACCAAGGACTGGTTGATGGAATTATTACATCCTGTTCAAGCATTTTAGCTATCTCCTCCTCAGCTACCTTTTTTTTTTTTTAGTGGGAGTCTTCTATAAGGAATCTTAAAAGGTTCATTCTCACCAGTGTCAATCGTATGCAGTACTTTATCGGTACGCCCCAATTGTTCACTCGGTGCTGCAAAAGCTTTACGGTACTTGTACAACAAGTCAGTTAGAGCTTCACGTTGTTCATCACTTTCTACATGGCTTTCGGCTACTAGAGTGTCTAGTTCCGGGCTCCTTTCGGGTGAGGAAGGGGCTCCGGGTGCCGAAACATGTTTACAGTCTTCTATCAATTCGGATAAGACAACCGATCCAAGGATCGTATCCTTCTGTACATAGACAGTCTTGTTACCGGTATTGGATATAGGAACCACCGTCCAAGCAGCGTTAGCTACTAGAACATCAGCGGATTCCAATCCGATACTTGACAACATGGCCATGTCTGGCTCTACAACTCCAGTTTTTCCTGAAAACTGTCTGTCCGCTCGACATAAGACATCACAGGCTGTGCCTGGTGGTATCTTAACAGTCTGGGCTACACTGGCTACACTGCTTACTTGCCTAAGTACACATTGTACTTCGAGATGGTACGGGTCTCTCACTTCCAATATTCCCCTCTGGGAATCTAACCTTGCTCCATATAATGCAGCAAAATCCAGACCGAGTATACCATCATCCGCGATGTTCGCCACAGTAGGGGTAAGGATGAAGTCCTTATCTTCCTGTAGACTGAACCTCATACAGTGGTTTACCCACTGCTCAACCAGGTTGTTACCCGAAGGGATACCCGAACGTTTGTATCATGCTACCGTCGGCCGTACGAGCATTTCCTTCCGTTGTGAAAGTTTCATGATTCGTAGGCAAAAGATCGTAGAATCTCTTAGCAATACAGGAGTGGCTAGCACCCGTATCGACAAGAAACTCAGCGGATCTACCACTCACAGATACAACTGCGTACCACCTCCTACCTTTCAAGTAGGTAGGACTACTTGCATACTTAGCAAGTTCCGTCTTAGCGCCGAGGTCAAATCCACATCCCTTTAAGAATTCGAGACAAGGATGACCCGGGGGGAACTGGGCACACCCCACCCTGGCCAACTCATTGGCCGCTCCCTCTGGACTGATATCGGGTTTCCCCTCTGTGTTCTTCTGCCGGTTCTTGACACCTGGTGTACTATCAGTCTCCCCAGCCTCATGAGTAAGGAACTGATCAGGCTCCTTAGCTTCACTGCTGGGCGAAATCGCTAGAGGATTCTTGCCAGTACCGCAAGCTGCGATAGGCTGGCAGTCATGGCAATCACTCACTCTGGGGGTAATCCGGTTGCCATTGTGGACACCCCCTCTCAGTTTTCCTTCTTCACTGAGTCCTCCTTACCCGGATTGCTCCGGTAACGAGTGTTTCTATAAACTGGCTTATCTGCCTCACACTCGGCAGCATAATGCCCAGTTTCCTGACATCGGAAGCATGTCACAACAGTCCTATCAGGCTTAGGCCTCCTAAGATTTTCAGTAATCTTCTTTACCAAATTGTTAACCAGGTCCTCTGATAAAGAAGGACCCGTCGTGGGTTTGGTATCGGGTTGAGTCACAGGAGGTTTAGAAGTGATCACTTTCTCCTTGACGTAACCCGGTTTCTTTCCCCAGTTCCGGTTGTACCGGGGGTTCCCTTGGCCAATGGCCCCAACGTTTTCATCTTCGTCAGGTTCCCCTGATTCGGATGAATCGGTTTCGGGTATTCCCTCCGGGATTATCATTGCTGACATCCGTTGGGGTACCTTCCCGGCAAAGATACGGGCCTTTCGATCATAATGATCTAGGGACTGGAACAAATCTGTCAAAGAGGCATCATTCTTCCAAGCTTCACAGGCTACTGTCCTGTGTTCTTGATTCCGCAATCCTTCAATGAATTGTTTAAACATCTCATCTAGGAAGCATTCATCATCTAGTCTCCATTGAGGTCTGGCTTTATGCAACAGTCGTTGACATTCTAAGCCGAACACTTTGGCAGACTCCTTGGGCTTCTGTGTTCTTTTAGTGAACGTCAGCCAAGGGTCTTCTCCAACTATATTCCCATATAAATATGAAGCAATCTCTATGAGTTCATCATACTTCATATGGGCTGAGAGTCCTGTTATTTGAGAATCTCTCCATTGTTCCACGGCTCCTTTTCCGTCGCCTTCCTTTAACCAGCATACTAAATAAGGCAGAGCTTCCGCTTTACCCCATCCATTGCAGTTAAAGACATCCGCGCAGCCTTGATACTCCTCCTTCCAAGGGTTCTTGGCATTAAAGGGGGTAGGTATCTTAGCTACTCTACGAGCCGGATTCGTGGATCCAGTAAGGGTTAAACCCTTACTCCATTCCATGATCTCCGTATCGTCCAGACCTTGATTGTAACAATCAACACCTAAGTTAGCAATCGCTGCATTAGAATCATGCAGCGCTTGTAGCCCTGGAGAAAGAGATACTCGGCGACTGAGTCTCTTTTTCCTTGGAGGATTCGTACCATAAGTACTTCCAAAGCCTCCGGATGGTGGTCCTCCTCCACCTCCTGATCCCCCTGCTCCGTATGGAGGCACCTGTGAAAAGGTGTATCCACTGGTTTGGGGAGCCGGCCCTGGACCATTGGTGGGTTGTGTATTTCCACCAAAGCTAAAGAAACCACTATTGGGATTAGTGTTTCCTCCTGTTCCATACGACTGATTTCCATTATTGAAACCAGTCCCACTGGCAGAGGGTCTGCTCCTGGAACGATCGCTTGAGGGTCCGGATCCTTGATCACATCCGGATTGCCCCCCAGCTGTACTGGAACCTCCGGGTGCTCGTCCGGTTGTTCCTCCGGACGTGTTCCGGGTGTTACCATTGGACGGATTCGTTCCTGTTTGGGACTGATTCCATCCATACTGGGCATACGGGCCATTTGGTCCCCCTAAAGGTGACTGTTGTGGCCATCCGCCGTCAAAGGTGGAGCTTCCTGCCGAGCGGCTTTGTTTAGCTCCACTCGCAGAATTATCCCCTTTATTTCCCGTACCTAGACCAAGAGGTATAGAGGTATTATCTGTAAATCTAACCTGATGACTCTTTACTCCTTCATAACGAGGTACAGTTGTCTCTGTTACCCCGTCATTGCCCCTCAAAGAGAACATCTGGTTACTTGTCGTGTTTAGGGCAATTCCTGAAACAGTGAAGTCTGATTCAAGAGTGCCTACTGCACGACCAGTATCTTCTAGATACTTTGACATCTGGATAGCTTTAGCCTCCAGTTCGGAATAATCATCCATCATTTTAGTCTGTTTAACAGCCAAATCTGTGGATTCGCGTATCAATTGATCTTTGAGTTTTTCATGCTCATCGGTCTGTTTTTGGTACGTTTCCCGAGCATCTTTGAAGGCTGATTCTATTTTCTTCAGCTCTTCTTGATACTTGCCGTAGGCCGATTGAGTTGAATTTAACTCTTGTTTAGTTCTATTCAACTCATCATACGAGGCTCTGTATTCCAGATCCGCCGTATATAGTGCATCACGATACTGTTCGTGCTGGAGTTGAAAATCTTGCTTTTCTTTCTCCATCTGATCCAACAACAATTGTTGTTGGCGTCTACAACTCTGATCGTAATCGAGACGTTCCGATATCAACTGTTTGTTTTCAGTCAGAATCTTGTCTCGGGTTCCGGTCAGTGTAATAAGATCCTTCTGGATCTTCTCGTATTCAGCTCTCATGTCTTCAAGCTCGTCCATTTTGTTCTTTTCGAATCCACATTTTTGGTGTTTAATTCGAGAACTGTATGGAGTTTCAAACATACCTGCACTAGGCTTTGGTACCTCAAATGGTAATTTACCAAATTGAGCAGTACTTTTATGCATTGGTGCAGGTTTCGAAGTACCTCCTGGCATGAATAAGGAGTCTCCAAATTCATCCAGTTCATGATGTAAGTTTCTTCTTACATCTTCTAACCCATCAGGGTAGTGTTCTAGTGGATCCCTCCACTCCGTACCTTGGGGTGGTGACTTGATTTCACCATCCTCCATCGGGGAGTCTAGCTCACGATTTGAGCCATTTCCCCTAACTGGGCTCAGCTCAGTCATTTCTGACTGCGCTTACCCGAAGACCAACTGGTCACGGCACCAGTGTAGTGGTTCGTCTCGTTAAGTTAGATTAAATCATAACGAAGAGAGAGAAAAGTTTCCGGGTAGGCAACCGAGCTTTTATTTCAGAGCTTGCGTTACATACGATCACAGCCTCAGAGGACTACATGCTGCTAGTGCATTCGGTTACCCTTTCGGGTAACAACCTGGTTGAGCAGTGGGTAAACCACTACTGAGGAACCTAGGGCTAGGACCAGCCTTATATAGGGGAAAAGCCCGCGAAACTCAGACCGGCCACGTGACGTGTGGCGGACGAGTGGTAGGCCCCCTGGTGTAGTGGATACGAACCCAGAGGCAGGTGCTGCCACCTGCCATCCGGATTCCCCCACCACACCCGAAGGACCTAGGTCTGAGTCTCACGGGTGCATGAACGTTAAAGTGTAAAATACCATACCCCTACACTTATTTTTATCTGCATATATAGAGTGATGAGGGAGGGCCTTTTTTTATTTCTATTTACTAAATATATTTCTAGGTTCTATCATCAATAGATTGATCATTAGCCGCATGTAAACAGCACACTCACATTGTAGATGGGTAAATGGGGATTAATATGCTTTGTAAATTAAGTTTCTACTCAACATACTTGTTGAGATATGAACTGTTTAGTTATGGGAAGAATACTATTCAGTGGATGCAGGATTTTTACGTTTTTTTTTCAGGAAACTTGAAAAAAAGCTACAATGAGGCCATTTCTATATGGTGCAGGCAGATTTGTAAAGCTGATAATTTTTTTTAAGTGGCTTTATTGAGAATTCACCTGGCCAATTGCAGTGGAATATCTGCTTTATTTATTTCAATTAAATTCAAACTTTATTTCATGCTTCAGTTTTAGTACAAAAAGTCCATAGGAGAAGAAGGCACACACATATGATAAACAGGCACACTATGTAAAAAGCAGCTTACGGAATATTGAAATGTATGTACAGTTCTTGATACCAACATTTCCAGATATGAGAAGTGTACTGGCTATCACTTGTTGCTAAGCCTTTTATCAATTCATTTTTTAGACGACATATAAAACTGTAAACAAGCTTTCTTATCGTTGTACCACTTGTCAGCAGACCACAAACGGCTAATGTCTCCCCACCACTGGCATACCTGGGTATGCCCAGAAGCATATGCAGATCATCATTGTATGCTACAGTTAATTTTTGCATCAAGGCCTTATTAAAGCTAGCCCACAGCTGGGCCGTATACGAAGGTATGCAATAATCACGGAACAATTGAATGTTTACCTGTATACGCCACATATGGAACTTACATATAAGCATATTACCCTGTGTGTATAACATGCTCCGCTGACGCTGAATATCACTATCATCCCTCATCGTATTAGAGATAATATGCCCTAGGTATTTTACTTAAGAGGCATGTTACTAATTTATCTATGTTTGCAGCATTTGGCCTTGGACGTAGGCTGCTAATTTATCTGTGTCTACAGTACTTTGATTGGTATGTTAATCTATGTGTATTTGCAGCATTTGGACTTGGAGGCGTGTTGCTTGATGGTATCAGGACGGTGGAGTTTTCACGTATCCGCCCGCTGTGGGAGTGTTACGGGTTGGCACACAATGCTGCGGTCATATTTAGGCTTATCTTTGTACTCATCCAGACCTTCACACTCTTCAAGTACCACGCTGTAAGGAAGGCAGGATTAAACTCTTGCAGTCTTTTCACCATGCAGGACATTAGTTCCTGTAGATTTCTAATTCATTTGGATTCATAAAATTCTGAGAAAAAATTCATGTTCTTTTTACACTGTAAAAACCCTAATAAAGGTCTGATTTGAAAAATATTATAACATGGTCTGGGAAATGCAGTCAGCAATGTGAGCTATCAGTCTGTCGGCCCTAGAGTCACTGTATCAGCTGATTCCCGGCAACCCCGAGGGTTCCCGAGGAATAACTATTGTTTATACCCTATTACACTCACATCCCTCAGTACTGTGTCATTTAGTCCTATTAGACACATAATCCTCGTTATTAATTCTAGAATTAAGACAGCCAAGTACAGACTCTATCAGACACATAGTCCTTAAGTGGGACATGGACTTGAGCAATCTGCTTGTAAAGAGGATATAAGTTACTCAAATATATATATATATATATATATATATATATATATATATATATATATATATATATATATATATATTTAAGGTGTCTGGTTTTTATGATATCTCCCTGGAAAGTAATAATCCTCTTGGTAGGACACAAATTGTACATATCTATTACTTCTAATGTATGTTAGACATGAGAACCGTAAAAACACTCGCTTAAAAACTATGACTTAAAGACCATTTCAGAGCCTTGGTGCTTGAGTTCAGGATGCAGCTTATATGAGGGGTTTTGTATACATGTATAGACTTGAGGAAGGAATTGGGATCATTTTAAACCTTACTGCAGCTTATATATCTTCCTCACAAATTCAGGATGCGGCCTATATTTTTCATGTGGGATTTTCTGCCAATCATAATACATCCTGTTGTACTCCTATAGGTGGGATTCAATGTGCACAAGCCGCTGGTAAAGCTGGGTTTGTTACATACTGCAGCCACTAACCTATCCACCTGGGTCACCATCATTGTCACCCAGGTGGTAGAAGAATACAGCGAAAATG
Organism: Acholoe squamosa; assembly: GCA_949317995.1. Classification (NCBI taxonomy): domain Eukaryota; kingdom Metazoa; phylum Annelida; class Polychaeta; order Phyllodocida; family Polynoidae; genus Acholoe; species Acholoe squamosa. Next base: position 80,148,434 of record OX439042.1, read on the forward strand.
TGCACTATGAACTTGAGTCAACGACACCATCCAATAACAATGCTACAGGTAACATAACAGGTACGGAAGGGACCTTGTGATGATATAGGCAATATAGAGAACTAAACACTTAATGTTAAGGCTTGTGTATCCTAAGGGAGTTGTCATTTTTTAAAAACAGGGGGTGAGGATTTTTGCAAGCATATATATGCATTTTTAACCCCCTCAATGGGGTCTGAAGTATTTTGACCCCCTAAAACACCATCCACATAGTGGCCACTCCATATTATTGTGATTTAAAGATATTTGTGACTTAAAGGTAATTTTGTTGACTTAAGCCCCCAACAGCCCTTGTGGCGTTCTACACAATATTGGTAAAACCTAATATATGTAATAGGATTCAATCTGCAAATGATTCTAGAAGTTTTTGTGAGTATGCAAAACAAGGTAATCATAATGTATTACTGCATGCGCTATCAGAAGTCATGAAAACTTCACTGGGTTTAACAGTAAAGGAAAGGAAAATAGACAGATGTGCATTGTAAAGTGTTGACATGACCAATTTCTTCACGCAAGGGTTTGCTTTTTTTCCTAACAAGGCTGGAGGCTGCATTGGGAGAAACAACAAGCCCACAAGTGAAAAAACAGGGAGTGGAGACACTTTGAAGTGCATCTCTCTGTTCATTTCAGGTTCATTTTGCTGAAAGTCTCCAAAAAAAATCACTTTTATGATGAAGGGTTTGAGGCTATTTTGATGATGTCACAGTGGGGAATGGGGCTTTGCAGAATGAGCTTCAGTTTCTGTACACCATGATGGGGAATGGGTTTGCCTATGCTGTACTATAGGAACTGTTGTTCTAAACATGAAATAAAATCATTCCTCAACTAAACTGTATTTATCCTTTACCATGTCTAGGTACAACTGCGGTGGACGATGATGAACTTGGTGCTGCCGTGTGTATCAACTACCCCAACACGCTCTCTTCATCTGCCTCCCTGTTCCTATTCCCATTCATCATTGAGTACTCGCTGCTAGCGGTGGCCATCTTATACAAAATGCACTCATACGTGGGACCCGAGAAATACCACCAGGACCTACACCGGGCCAAACTGCACCAGGCAGACAAGGAGACCAGCCCAGAACTGTACACTGACCAGGATAGGCCCACTGAGTGCTCCAAAGCTAACTCTGGGCTCTTCTTTGGCTTGGCTACATTCACCATAGCTGCTACCGGGGTGTGCTTCTACCTGTATTTCTCCACACATGAGGAGATGGAACCAGACATGTCTGTGATTTATGTTGTAAGTGATCTTATTCTCAAAGCGCTGACCTTTGTGTCGATCATCATCGCCTATTGGCAGATTCTGAAGCTGTATTTTTATGGTATTTCTAAATCACGGCTGGACCAGAACATCTTGGTCTTCACATTATTTGGTGCATATCTCCTGGACGGTTTTGTCCTGGTGGCATCATGTCACCAAGTAAGCTCCAGTGATGCATCCATCAAACAGACAAGCCAGATGTTAGTCGCGGGGACGGTGTTAAACTTCATACAAGTCACTCTTCTCACTGCCTTTATCATTGACGGCCTCCATAGGCGCAGCGTGAAGTCACAACAGATGTCAGAGAAACCCGGGCGGTCACTAGTGACCTTCCTGCTCATCCTGAATCTGGCCATGTGGCTGGTGAACACCTTTGAGATGAAGCTGATTTACCAGTTCAGCATCTTCTATGGTTTCTATGGACACCTGGGGTGGACCATCATCATGGGGGTGACGGGCCCGCTGGCTGTCTACTTCAGGTTTCACTGTGCTGTGTGTCTATCCGCTATATGGACAAGTGCATACACCAAAGAACCCATGGAGAAAATGACTGACATTAAACTAGAAAAGATTGGCAAGATTCTTTAGCACTTTAAGACCGGTTTCTGGCTGGACGTTTCTGACCAGTTTCTGGCTGGACATTAAGATCCAGCATTCCATAGGGAAATGACAAAACAAATATTCCTGCACATATTTAAGATGTTAGGCTGCAGAAGCTTCCTGATTGTGACAGAATCCAATCTACAGCTCAATATAGCAGCCGGTCAGAAACGGAGCAGAAATGGTCAGAGACAGTCAGAAACCTCCATATTTGTTGCATCACCAATATGAAATATCCTGCAGGGTGAGACCCGTATGTAACTGCTGATCATTATTTAATGGTGCGGAACAGACTCAGCTATCATGGACTGTGCGCAGTGGTGAAAAATCACAAGGTAGCATGTTTGATATAACATGGCACCTTGTGGACACATAATGATACAAGTATCATGGCACCTTGTGGACACATAATGATACAAGTATCATGGCACCTTTTAGACACATAATGATACAAGTATCATGGCACCTTGTGGACACGTAATGATACATATATCATGGCACCTTGTGGACACAGAATGATACAAGTATCATGGCACCTTGTAGACACATAATGATACAAGTATCATGGCACCTTTTAGACACATAATGATACAAGTATCATGGCACCTTGTGGACACGTAATGATACATATATCATGGCACCTTGTGGACACAGAATGATACAAGTATCATGGCACCTTGTAGACACATAATGATACAAGTATCATGGCACCTTGTGGACACATAATGATACAAGTATCATGGCACCTTGTAGACACATAATGATACAACTATCATGGCACCTTGTGGACACATAATGATACAAGTATCATGGCACCTTGTAGACACATAATGATACAAGTATCATGGCACCGTGTGGACACAGAATGTAATGCTTCTGTAATTGATTTACCATTATTTATACAAAGGATCACATTAGAATTTGTAAAGATTTGTAGTAGTACTGATACATTGACCCCCATCTAGGCCAGCAGTGACAGATCTTATAACAAAGTGAGAACTTTGTCTTCATGTCTATTTAGATTTTTAAGAGGCTATATAAAAGAACATTTTGTATCCCTCAGTCTGTGTGTAGAATTACTAACTAGTTAGAACGACTGTGTTAACAACATGTCAGACAGGAGATGCATGGTGGACACTGGGGTTTAGAAGCTTTCTATGCTTAGAGGATATACATCTATATCAGGGTATTGTGTTAATTATGCAAATTGTGCTGTAAAAAAAGATTATTTTTATCATGTTCTAAACACGCTAGGCTTGTATTGACTGAAATGCCCCTAGAAGATGTCATTATCTCTTGTTCTGATGATAGAAGAAGTTATCATCAAAAGATATTCCAGACAAATAAATTATTAAAATATAATTTACCCATGTTGTGGTTTATGTAGTCCTTGTTTGTACCTATATAGTACCAGGTCGGAGTCTAGGGTACAGATCGCACAGCGCGTCTTATTTGCTGTTTCTGAACAAACCCAGAGCTATTTTTGTGTAAAAAAATTAACCATTTAAGGGCCGCAGCTGCAGGTGTACATCATGCCCATTGGTCGTCATGATGCACCAATGAAGTGCTGGCGAGCAGACTTCATTGGTGCATCATGCCGACCCTACAGGGGTGTATGAACCCACGAGTGTCAGCATGATGCATAGATGGGCCAAATTTTTTAAAATGGTACTTTTAGCATTTTACAGGGTTTTAAAGCTTTACCTACCAATACGGTCAAAGCCTGTGCACTAGCCTGGCATATTTTGGTTTCATTCAAGAGAAAACATCCTAAGCTTTTAAATGAGAGTAAACTTTAGCGAATCGGACCATAATTTTTTTGAGTTATGGGTCTACAGAGTTGAAAAATGACCAAAAAGTGTGTATTTTGCTGAAAAAAATACAATTTTCACACACCCCCACATGTTGCTTATACTGTACAACACCCCCAAAAATCACTTTTGGAATTCAATACATATGTTAACTCTGAGATCCAAAGGGTTTTAACCTGATGTACACGGTCGATTTTTTTTTCTCCCCTTCAGCCAAATTACAGCCACACCCATTTTCTTTTAGTCCTGGCCCTAAAGTGTATTGGCATACACATTTTTGAGCAGGGAGTAACATTTTGGTTAATGAATCAAATTCTACTGCTTCCATACAGTAAATCTTTGCTTTGCATATTGTATTGGCACCTCCTAATTAATCATGAACAAAAATTGGTTCCATATTGACTCTTTGTGCCATTTGTAGACCATAAAATATGATTGGATGTTACTCTCTGCTCAAAGTTCTAAGTCCTTTCGCTCTTAACCAGATGCCATACTTTGTTGGGGTCCAGATGCTTTTATTCTGATCAAAACTGATGTTGTCTGTCGGCAAGTGGTGGAATTTTGACATTATTTCTAAATGACTGGGCGTTATATGAGGTTGAAGCATGTCGCCTGCCCGAGCCCTATGTGTGTTACTCCCTGCTCAAAAATAGATTCTGCTGCTAAAACTCACTCTCCTGTCTGTCAGTAATCAAAATGTGTACTTATGATATCCTTCTCATAGATTATACACTCCTGCATCTTCCTGCAGTATTTGGTTATGGTCCTAATACTTTAAGTGTCTGTTTGAGTGTGGAAATTCCAAAAATCTGCATCGGACCTAAAGATTTATCCCACTTTTTCACATCTCATGTCCCTAATATTGTAAAGATTACTGTTTTTTGTGGCTTTTATGATAGATGTACCCCTCACTTATTCAAAAAATGTGTTATATGTTACCTACATGCAGTTATTTAGCCCCTCTAACCCAATCAATGGGGGAATTTGAATTTTGAGCAGAGAGTAACACCTGATATGAACATGTTTTAATTTTCTTGAGGAATATCCATCAAACTCCACCTACTACTGTTTCATTTGCTTGTTATGGAGTCCTCCTAACCTATTTATGTAGATTTGTGTACATAATTTGCACTTTGTGCTATTTGGGGGCTGAAATTAATTTTGAGCAGGGAGTAATGTGTTACTCCCTGCTCAAAAAAGTCAAATTATGGTCCAACTTGTGACCAGTTCTATCACAAACTACACCTAGATATGGAACAGATGGTAGTTGCATATTAAAGTATGCATATTGAAGTTAATATGGATGAATGTTGGTGATTATTTGACAACTTTTGACAAAGCTAGATGAAAATTGGGGTTTTAGAAAAAAAATTCTCAGAAAAATCAGTCAATGACAAAAGTTCAATATGTGATATCTCGGAAAGTTTTTAAAGGAACATATTGATTTTTTGAATCATGATACATACTTACTAGTAGATGTTGTAAATGGATTTAGGAGTCATTAGGATATAGTTAAGAGGTATATCCAGTTGGTATCTGAATTATGAGCAGGGAGTAACACAAATTACAACACATTATCTTTGAACGCTTATAAAAACCGGACCCGCTAGGAGTTGCTGCATATGTCAGGTGTTTTTACGTAGCCAAGACATTGCCCTTTGAATGTAGTAAAGTTGTTTTAACTTATTTTGAGTTTCACTGTTTTTGCTTTGTCAGGGCCAATAGTACCACATTCTATATATAGCCCTGGCAAGTTACTCACAAGGGCTGCAACTATGTATCGTGACGACCGATGGGGATGATGCATTAATGTATTAGCGGCCCTTAAAGATTTAAGGTATTTAGTATTCTACTGTGGGTTACCTGAATATAAAAAGTGGACCTTAGATGTGCCCCCACCCAGTTTACACACACAGTCTTAGTTTACTGGTGTGCTTGTTTTACATACTGTTGTTTGTAAAGAGATATTTGGTTGACCAACATTCTGACCATGTCCCGTGGTCTCTGGTGGCCTCTAGTACCGTAAAACCCTGGTCATAAGCCGATATTTTTTTTTGCTATTTTGGGTCAAAATCGGCTTCAATTACTAAGTCCACCCCTGGCTTATGACCTGGGTTTTATTATGATAGAATAAAGAGAAATCTGTTATAATTTCACCCTAATATCGGCTTATAACACTTTCCCAAACTCTGCCCCCAGCCTATGACGGAGGTCGGCTTATAAGCGGGGTTTTCTGGTAACTCCCTCCCCCTAAACAGGCTGCAACAAACATGGCAAAGGTTCCCTAAGTACTGAAACAGAGCGCTTCTGCACACATGGAATTGACTGCTTAAATATTGATATAGACCATTGGTACATGACAATGGCTCCCTTAATAGAATTGAAACAGAGCACTGCTACAAGCACAATAATGGCCGTTGCTAGAATTATGACAATGTGTCCCTAAGTATAATGAAGTACAGCTCCGTAAGTATTGAAATAGAGCGTTGGGACATGTCAATGGTTCCCTAACATTGAAATAGAATGATGGTACATGTCAACTGCTCTTTGAGTATTGAAATAGAACTTTGGTACATGTCAACGGCTGTTTAAGTATTGAAATAGAACATTGGTACATGTCAACGGCTGTCTAAGTATTGAAAAAAAACTTTGGTACATGTATGTCAACGGCTGTCTATGTATTGAAATAGAACATTGGTACATGTCAACGGCTGTCTAAGTATTGAAAAAAAACTTTGGTACATGTATGTCAACGGCTGTCTATGTATTGAAATAGAATGTTGGTACATGTCAACGGCTGTCTAAGTATTGAAAAAAAACTTTGGTACATGTATGTCAACGGCTGTCTATGTATTGAAATAGAATGTTGGTTCATGGCAAGGCTTTCTAGGTATTGAAATAGAATGTTGGTACATGTCAACGGCTCTCTATGTATTGAAATAGAGCGTCCGTACATGTCAGTGGCTCTACAGGTATTGAAATAGAATGTTGGTAAAAACATGACAACGGGTCCCTTAATATTGAAATATAGTAATGCTAATGTATTACAACAACCCCATAAATAGACCACATTTCCATTTTGGCTTTTCTGTGTTTGATATCGTTGGGTGGTATATACAACTCACCTAATCATGGACCAATTCATGTCTCACTCTACCCCCAGGTTCACCCAGACTTTGTGGACATGATAGGGAAATTTTCTTTTTTTTTATTTCTAATCAATATAATTTTGAAATTCAAAGACCTGTAGCCATCTTGGAGCCCCTTCCCCCCTATCCCCAAAAAGTTGTAAGAGGGGTAGGAGCAATATTGGGGATATTTTATAGAAAAACCTCTCCTGACTTTCGCTGGTCTTATTAGGTCTATCCTCACATATAAGATACACCTTATTTGCGGGTTTTACTGGTAGGTTAAAATTTTGAAACAAATTGGTAGATAATTACTGGTGTTTTTAAGCTTTTCATTAACGTGCCATATCTTCTTATGTATAGGCCAGGCCCCGTGTACTGGCCTATCCCGTGTATTAGCTTAATGAGACGAACCATTGCTGGCATTACAGGCTCAGCCCTGTGTATTAGCCAGGGGGTGGGGGAGTTCAATATAATGTAGGGAATACCTACAATTTATTGTTAGGATTATTTGCACACAACCCCTAACTATGATTGAAATCACGTCAGAGATGAATTGTGTCAATCTCCAAGCAAATAACAGGAATCATAAATTAAATTAAAGTGGTAAGAACTGTGGAAACTATGCAGGATCGATAGCACTTTGACTTATATTAAGATAGAGGCCTGCCTTGTGTAGAAGCCCGCAATATGAATAGGCCCGGTTAGTTAGTACACAGGGGAAATACAGCGACCCCCTTAACTTAATGGCATGCTTACTATTCAGTGAATGAAAATATCATCTCTTAAAGATTCATTTTACAATTCAAAAAAACAAACAACTATGCACTGATGAATCAGTTGTGGGATGGTGGTTATGGAGGACAAGCATTATCCACCAACAATGAAGGATAGGGACAGACATCCGCCCACGATACAACGTCTTGACAGCTCCATTTCCTGATAAAAGCTGTACGTATAATCATTTTTCATTTTCACTAAAACCTCCACACAGACTGCATAATGAATGATGATGAACTTTTAAAGACTACATGAGGCCGACAAGACCCTATATGTTTTAGCTCAACAGGGCCAGAGAGTTAAAGAATGATCCTACTGCTGTCTCTATCCAACATAAATGTGACATGAAATGTACCACAAACCTATTACCATTATGAATTAGGATATATATATATATATATATATATATATATATATATATATATATATATATATATATATATTTATTACCATTGTGTAGATTTAAATAGTTTAAAATTGTGATTCATCTAATTGCCTTTAAGTGGTCACTTACACATTAAGCTGGGCATTATCCCTTTTTAAGGTATGGCAGTGACACTCAATTATCCCAATTATACAGAGAACTGGTCTACAAAGAGTGGTTCTAGTGTGAAAATAACCCCTGTGAGGCTGATAATGCAGGAGTGCATCGTGCCCATTGTGCTGGCGAGCATGATGCATAATGCATTAGTGGCGCTTACAGGATTAACCCTTGTGCTTCTGAAGCGTATCAATTTGTTATCATGATACTTGTTATATCGTCTTCCCAGCAGGGCTGCATCCATAGTTGAAGTATTATGGACTTCATACACCTCAGGATGGCCAGCACCACACTGATGACAAGTTTAGGGTTAAATCATGGAAAATGCAGCAATTGCCTTGGTGTGGGAGAAAGCAATGCTGAAGAGCTGGTTTGTATTGCCCAAGCTCCACGAGCCACACAGGGGCAGTGTTCCTTGCAACAAACCTTTCCCTTTGTTCTGTTTGTTATTGTTTACACCATATAGTACAGTAGAGTATCTTTTCTGTTTATCAAATATAAATAAACACAAGTACAACAAAGGATTTCCAGTGTCGATAAGAACGCTGCCGCACCTCTGATGCTAGTTGAGCCGTGACGTATGGCGTGAAGAGTGCAGAATCAACTAACCCTTTAATGCAGGAGTGCGTCATGCCCATTGGTCATCATGATGCACCAATGAAGTGCTGGCGAGCAGTACTTCATTGGACCATTATGCCAACCAATGAGCATGATGTATTAATGCATCAGCGGCCTTTAATCACTGTGCAGAAGGTACTAGGGTAACTGGCAGTTACCCCATCCAACATGGCAGATGGTAAGCAAACAAGTGTGTGGACTCATTATAGTATTACAGAATCATAGCTAGGGTAGCTTATCAAAAATGTATAAGGGTAACTGATCCTTGTTTCTGTTTCTATAAACAGAGAGAGAAATTACCAGTGAACTGCGATGTCGCTTTTGTAAGCTCAGCAGTGATTCATTTGGACAAAATTTGGAACATTGTGTTACAAACCATCAAAATGAAAGCCTGTCAGTCAGATGTCTGCAAGTATACACATCTACTGGGAAAATGGTGTACAGCAGCATTCATTTTCCAGTTAACCCATTAAAGGCGGGTGTTGAGTATCCTCAACACCATGTATAAAACTTTATACACAGGACAATTGAATAAAATAGATATTGTGGCATAGACCGAGGGTCCGGTGGCATAGCCGAAACCACCCTGGCGTGTGGGCAGCGAGACCATCGGATTCGGAGTCACGTCAGCAGCCGATGCTTTGTTTACAAGTTGGCGGAGTAGATCCCCTGATGCTGGCTTGGGGTTTCCCGGGGCAGCGTTGGAGGATCCACAAGCATATATATATGGGAGTCAATCCTCTGTTCGAGCTACGAGCTGGTCAGGGCATACTCAAGGGCTTCCTCCAGTATACATCCATCAGAAGACGAAACTGCCAGGCAATAAAGACAACCATTGAAGTTAAACTGTCGGAGTTGTCTAATCGTTTATTCACAGGCGGGGTTGGCTAACGCTACAATATTTATTTTCCTATGTACTTGAAATAAGATTTCTTTCAACGATTGATTTACTGCCTTGCGGACAACTCCTGCATCAGTGGCCTTTAAAGAGTTAAAGTTTCCTAACTGTCCACAGTGTCACACTATCAATGAATCTTTAGTGACCCTAGTGCAATAAATACCATCACAACACTTTGTAGTTACCCTAGTACAGCATGTAGTCCATGAGGTGAAATGCATTTCTCATGCTTAGCCATTTGTGGTGTGATTTTGCTGTTCTTACCAGCAGATATCATTCAAATGATATCAATCCCATGAATACACAACAGATATATACTATAACCAGCCATTTATTGAAGATCTAAGTTGAATCTTTCCTTTACAATAATGCAATAACCTTAGTACACATAATCAAGTTACCCTAGTACCTGTTATTGTAAACATACCAAGTTACCCTAGTACTAACAAATCAAAAAGCTCTTTATACAGGTTGATACAGGATATCCTGTTTGTATAGCAGTTACCGCTGGAATGGCACCAATTTTGAAAAAGTGCTCTTATAAAAAAAAGCTATTTATACTACTGTTCTAGACAATATCAGCTTGCAGTTATTACTGCAGATGACTGCGTATGCTGTACACCACATATTAACAACACAGCATCACTCAAATCAGTAGAAAAACTGTGAAATCTGCCCTTTCCATTCTCTATACTACATTTAGGATCCTGCGGATCAATCAGTCTAATATAGCCTAGCGGAGAGGAAGCTTACCAAGCTCGTGCAGAGGTAGCTAAAATGTCATCATTTAAAAAGGGCCGGTCGCATCAAGAATGCATTACAGGTCTGTCTTTATAAAACGGCTGACAGTGCTCTGCTGCACAATAGAAGTGACCTTGAGTGCAGTATAAAAATACAGTGCATGGCTGAGCAAGGTCACCATAGTTGTAAACCAGTCAGGTACCCTTAATTCCTCTAGATATACATTGATTGGATACTTGATTGATTGGAATGAAATGTAAAATGTTTTATAAAGACAATAGACAACTCCTTCTTCACATCAGATCATTGTCTATTCTCTAAATAGAATAATTCAATACAATGCTGAGTCTAATTCCCTCAGTCTGCCTATGTCCTTCACCGTAAAATAAATGTTAAATGCACCTCGCAAAACCAAATAGTGAACCACCCTAATTGTATTGCAGGGAAACGGTGTAGTTCTTACAAGAAGCCCCAGGTGGCAGTACAAGGACTCTCTGTGAAAATAATGACAAGGATTTTTGGATTTCGCCAACATTTTTTCTGAATGTTTGCTACCTAGGTATCTCGCCCTTCCACCCACTGATCTTCATAAGTACACTACATACCCCTTTCTCTTCTACCATCTGCCCTTAGTATGTTACATGTATCTGTTCTCTTTCACACTCCTTCCCTTCCTTCCTTCCTTCTTTTCTTTTTAACCTTCTGTCCTCCCTTCCCTTTCTTCTTCCTTCCATTCCATTCTACATTTATTTGTTTCTTAGTTCAATTATCCTGTATTATATCCACCTTCCTTACCTTCCTTCTCATTAATCATTCCTTCTTTAATTTTTGCTCCCCTTGGTCCCCATTATGCATTCAGTGTAGAGTATGTCCGTCCCAGTTTGCCATGTCATGTCAACATGGTGGAAGCATCAGAGCGGAGCAGAGATGGAGGGGGTGTACACCTCATGTATAGACTGTAGGTACACTGTAAAACAAATATTTTCTAAATAACTGCTGAAATCTTTGTCCCAAAGTTGCCGGAGATCTGTCATTATTTTCACAGAGATTCCTTGTACCACCATACAGCCACCTGTGGCTTCTTGTAAAAAACACACTGGTTCACTGCAATACAATTACGGTGGGTCACTGTTCAGTTTTCTGAGGATCCTGATAGATTTAATACTTTATTTTTTACAGTGTAGGCACAGCTCCTGCAGTACCAGGGGTGGACAGGTAGAAAGTAAACACAGGAGGGGGATGGTATCTGTACATACCATGATGGTGCTTTTAAGCACCAGAGTATAAAATAAATACCAGTCACGAATAAACACGGCGGGACAGAGATGTTGAAATCAATATGAAGCACTAAGAAGAGTATTCAAATAAACACCCGTCTCAAATAAGGGCTGGGGGTAGAGAGGCATTGGGGTAAATAAGTGCCCAGGTGCTTACATTGGAGACTACGGTTGTTAGAAGTACCTGGGGGACATACAGTATGCACACACGCGGCTATCAGGTACCTTATTTACCAGACTGTAATTCACCTTGCTTCAATCACATCATTGCCTGCCACTTACCTCACAATCCTCACCATGTTATTGGCGTCTATCATGACCGCTGTCCTCGAGCCTCATCTCACTGTACCCAGTGGCAGCAATGGCTGCCCTCAGTAGACAAGGTGGAAGAGGACAATAGGAGGAGGGAGCAGGAAGCTAGTGTTGTTATATACTGTCTATATATCCAGTTTAAACCTCTTCCATTTATCCTGACACCTTTTGCTGCCATCCTATTCTGAAAGACTGGTGCTAATTCACACCACCATCTGCCTATATGGACACTTCTAGAGCACACAAACAGACCATCCTACCTCAACATCTTCACACCTTGGCCATTGCTGGAAAATCTGGAGAATACTTGTAGGCACTAACAGCACCAGACAATATGCTGTACTGATCACACCATTGCACATTAAAGGGAATGAGAGACTGTGTTATAGACTATTGCCGGCTTGTTTGTGATGCCTCTGCGGGTGATTGCTGCCCGTCTAATGAACTAGACCCGATACTTGAAACTGTAGCAAAGAACCACTTTGTATTGATTTTCCATACAGTGCTTACTGCAGAGACACAGCAAGGAAGTATTGGATATGTAGGGGTCATGTAGGGGAAATAAGAGAGAGAGAGAGAGAGAGAGAGAGAGAGAGGAGGACAGACAAGACAGGTAGATATATAGTAAGGACTTGGTGCCAGGATGAGGAAGGTGTCAAAGACACTGCATCTGAACTCTTCACCACCAGAGGGAGAAAGTCACACAGAGACACCGGAAGTGGTACCCAAGGTGCAGCTGCCCGCACCAATACATGATGAAGGATGGACGATGTAAGCTATTTTTGTTTGGGAAATATATTATGGGTCTTAATGGTGACATATGGGTCATATTAGGTGTCATGGGCCATATTTGTTTTGGTTATATATGGGTCATATGATGGTGATATATGGGTCATATATTGGTCGTATATTGGTGATATGTGGGACATATTGGTGATATATGGGTCATATATTGGTGATATATGGACCCGTGTATATGGGTGATATTGATGTTAATTATGTAGATCATATATTGGTGATATATGAGTCATATGTTGGTGATATATGGGTTAAATACCGGTTCTAACAATCACGGCAGTGACGCTTCTGTGACTTGGTCCCGGGATCAAGCACAAGGGGAGTCATTTTTGACTTGTATCCTTCAGCGGCTAATGCCAGGGGCCCTCGATGTTGTGCCCTGGTCCTGGGGCTACTCTATGGGAGCCGTGGTTAATTGCGTAGATCATATATTGGTTACATATAGTTCCTACATTGGTGATATACAGGTAATATTTGATATGGGTCATATATTGGGCATATATGGGTCATAGTGATGACATATATAGATCATATGTTGGTGATATGAAGATAATTTTGGTGATATTTTGGTGATATATAGGTCATATATTTGTGATAACTGGGTCATATATTGATGATATATGGGTCAAATATTGACAATATATAGGTTATATATTTGTAATACATTGCTGATATAACGGTAATGTAATGGTGGTATATGACCCATATATTAGTGACATATGGGTGATATAATGGTGATATGTGGGTGACTAATTGGTGATATGTGGGTAATATCAGTCATATATATGACCGCTATACTTAACTAAGCAATAGAACCAAACAGTGAAATAGTTTGTGACAATTGGCGCTCTTAATGCCCGAACCTTCCAAGACAATTGTCCTAGTGTAAGGAAAATATAAACTAAACACAAACATGAAGAAAGGAGGTTGTAACCTTGTCCTTCGACACCTTTTGATCTAGGCTATCGACAAGATATAATAATACAGCCAGACTTTGCCAAAAGCCTCAGGATTTGATGTCCAACCAATCGAGGACAAGTACAATGCTCTGCCTCTGCGGAGGGAATGGACATTTTGCCCACAATACCACACAAATTTTGACAGCCGACGGAGTTCAGTGGCAAAGGCTGAATATTCATTGGTCGTAAGTGGCCTCGCTCCCAGCACTGAAACACTTCCTGACCTGCCCCCAACCCAGAGATGGCGAACATAGGAGGTGACACATAAAGGCGATCCTGGTATGATGCTGAATGGGATTTCAAGCACCCGCATACCATATTGAATTGTCTTTGTGCGAGGCAAGGTGAGGAGTAGTCCCCAATCATTTAATGATACATCTTGTAGGCATATAGCTTGAGAGGAACTTCTTACATGTGCCTTGCGTAAAAGGCCGCAGAAGGCAGTAATGACCGCAGTTCACTAACATAATTGGAAGGACACTGACATGTCCGGGTGCTTGTAGAATTGGAGGAGATGAGTAGGCTCCTAAGCATAGCCTGTACAGGCAAATATCCCAGCTTACGTTTGGCCCCTAACATTGTCTGTTTGACCATGAAGTTGGTAGTATTGACTGGAGTGTATCCATGGAGGTTCTGCAGATACGACAAAGCACTTACATACTGTTCAATGCTGGAATACTTAAGCCTCTGGGCTAAGTAACCCACATATAAACAAACACTCTCCTGGGTACATGGAAGTGGCTAAATGTCAAATAAAGCACAAAACTCATGAAAGTCTTTCCATCTAGACCTGTACAATTTGTATGAACTCTCAGCCAGGGAGACTGCTGCAACCTGGGGGTATGCTAAGCGCGAAATGTTATTAGCTTCACCTGATCTGATATAGGAACATTTGATGTTGACATTGTACATGAATCCGAGCCAAAACAATTCTGGCAGTAGGTCCATGCTGACATTGTTACAACTCCTACCAGAGCTCAACATCCTGCAAACCTTGGTGTTATGACTCAAGATGAGGACAGTAGTGTCCCTATACACTGGACCCCAGCTTTTTGGGCGGTTTTGAACGACCGCAACACCCGCCCCCCTAAATCAGGACCGATTTGTTCGATTCTGGGAACGAGAAACCCCTACCCGTATTTCAGGAAAATTTCGATTTGCCTTAGCGTCTTCGTGCGTTTCTCCGTCCGGCTGTCGCCATCTTAGATTTGGACAAGACGACAGCAGCATGATGGGTTCGCATTCATTTTTTTCAAAATCTGTTGAATTAATAGAACAATTTGATTCAAACACACTTAATTCTAAAGAAGATGAAGGGATTCAACCAGTATTTGCAATAACATCATGCACAGAGCCAAAGTTTTCGACTGCCACATCCGGGCATCGTTCTCCTTCGTATATGCAAATGAGCTGGGAGGCACCTACAGGGGGGCTTGGCGTAATTCTGCCCGGTAACTCACTGGCGGCGTCTGACCATGGGGCGCTGATGGGGGATTCAAGTAACGCAGATGATTTTTCCACCGCTGCCAGTTTGACGTTTGTGCAGGTTTTCATCTTGTGGGAGGCATCAGGTATGCTTCTGCTGGCAGTCATCCCCTGATTTGCATTTGAAGTTATTGTACCTCCAACAGGGCATGGTGGGGTCAGGTTCAAATCTGGATTTATTCCTCTTCTTTATTGAACCCCCACCTGGGCCCCTCCCTAGGTGGAGGAGGAGGTAGTACTAGTGGCCTTCTTCTTCTTCTTCTTCTTCTTCTTCTTCTTCTTCTTCTTCTTCTTCTTCTTCTTCTTCTTCTTCTTCTTCTTCTTCTTCTTCTTCTTCTTCTTCTTCTTCTTCTTCTTCTTCTTCTTCTTCCTCTTCTTGCGCCTGGCCTCTTCCTCGCTGTCAGAGCCATCCTCACCCTCCTCCCTCATCATCAGAGTGGGGGAGAGGCCCTGAAGGGGGCCTAGTACCACCGAACAGAGGTGTTAGTACAGGTGTACCTCCAGGTAAACCACCAGGCCTAGGCGTACTAGTAGTAGGGGGGTCTATGCTTACTATGTCTAGTATCATGGAGACTCCTCCTTGCAGGTCAGTTACAGTGTCTTTGATGGATGAAAAGTCATTGGCCAGGCCTGTATGCTGTTGCTGTTGGGACTCCAGGCAGCCCTGAAGAGCCTGAAAGTCAGATTCCTCCCTTGCTCTGAACTCTGGCCACCTGACCAGGTGGGGTGGTGACTTTCTGTAGGAGTGCATGCTGTCTCATAGACAGGCTAGCTGGGTTAAAGCTACACTTCTTGCCTGTGGGGGGCACATGTTTTTAATCACATGTTCTACAGTTCCTTGGGGAGCCTTTTGGTGGCATGGTACTCCCAGTTTCCAGGGAAATTCCCAGAGAAACACTAGAAAAAAATTGGGAACTAACCAAAACAAAATGGTGGCCTCCTTCTGTGTGTGTGGTGGCTACCAGGGGGACAGGTGACCTAGATGACACTATGCAGGCCTGCTCCCTATGTGAGTCCCAGGGTAGCACACATAATTATACAGTAGCAGAACCACTACACATATATACCGTTATAAAAACTAGTACCGAGATAATTATAAGACCTATATAGGTCACCTTGATGATATATGGGTCATATACCTCGATGATATAAAGCTAATATGTTACTGATATATGGTGTGATTCAGTGAAGGATGTTCACCAGCCTGAGGACCATTGGAATCACAAACTCAATATTACTCAATAACACTTTATCTTATTGAAAGCCCTATATATTGGCTAACTAGAAAGGTTCATTCAAGTCACCAACTCCTAACATGTCAGATTTTATTGCCCACAGCATAAAACTATAGTTTTTACCCTCACATACGTAACGTTTTCCAACAGATAGTCATAAAACCTATTAGATATCATCCTATCTACATCATATTTCATGTCCATCATGTTATATTACATGTCTTTAAGTGTAGTAAAAATCAAATCCCTGTATCAAGACCTTTTTTTATTACACCTAATCGCCAAATATGAAGATTAGCAAAAGTTGTGAACATGTAGCTTAGCATTCCTAACTTTAACCTCATACATTTAAAAATGAGTGGATCTTCATGAAAATCAATCTCTATTACCTAGAATGACCCTACTTACAATTAATGTTACCCTTTTGCAACAATATAGCGTGCAGACATTCTGGTCCAGATCTGCATGGGTGTTTCTGAATACCAAAAAAACGTTACGTATGTGAGGAATCCAAATGATTTTCCACCTGAGCAATACTTTTAAACATTAACGATCATCTGCGTCACTATTTCCTGTACAGAATATGTTAGATTACCATTTCAAAGGCATATCTACACATTTTAGGCCACTCATTTGGTCATTTCCATTGCTTTGAAAAAAATCTCACATTTTCACAGCACTTCTCACTCCGAGGGCATGTTATGGCCCATAAGTCTATTAATCATTGCAAAACGGATAAACAACATATACCATTGCTCTGGACCATCAAGTTCATATATTGGTGATATATAGGTCATATAGGCGATATATTAGTGATATATGGGTCATATTAGTGATACATTAGTCATATATTGTTGATATATGTTATATATTGATGATATATAAGGGTCATATATGGGTCATATTTTGATAATATAAGTGTAAAATGTTACTGATATATGGGTCATACATTGTGATATAACAGTCATATTGGTGATAAATGGGTCATATTGGTGATAAATTAGTCATATATTGGTGATATATAAGTGATATATTGTTGATAAATAGGTCATATATTGGTAATATATATGGGTCATATTGGTGATATATGGGTCATATATTGGCGAAACAGATCATATTGTTTATGTAAAGGTTATATCGGGGATTTATGGGTTATATAAAATCATTTAAAACTGCTCCCTTTGAAAAATCTGCTATAAAATTGTCCCTAATTCCATCACCGGTTTACGGGTAAGGGCGGCTTATGAATGGAGTTTCACGATATTGTGCTTTACAAAGAGAAGTATGTGGCTTTTGAAGACCATGCCAAGGTTTCAGAAAAGGAGATGTATACCTGGTACGGTGCCATGATTGGGATAATTTTCATAATTGGGCCAGCACTAATAAACTTACATTAAATGAATCTGAAACAAAAATTATGGTATTTGCTGCAGCACCAACTTTAAAAAAGCTTCAAAACACGAATATTGTTTTAAATGGAACAGAATTATCTTGGTGTTACATTAGATCAGGAGATGTCCTTTAATATTCATGTTAAGTTGCTGATGAAGAATGTGTGGTATATAACTGAGAAAAATGTTATCCGACATTGTCATGTTAAAAGTTTACAAGACCTACATATTGCCTAAAATTGATTATGCTGATATTTTTTTACAGTTCAGTCAAAGACACTTTGCTTGATGAGTTGCAATGATTACCTTTAGAATAGATGTTTGAAAACATGTTTGAACGAACATATTCTCACCCCAAATAATGAGATTCATATAGTCTTGCTTGTGTTCCTAAGCTTAAGGACAGGAGGGACACCACAATAAGTTGCATGCTTTTAATATGGTGAAAAACGGTATTTATGTAAAGATTTCTACCAGGGTTACTAGAAAAAAGCCCAGAAGTAGTATGTGCTAGGGCATGGAATGTGCTACCCGCAGAATATCGAAACCTGACCACTATTTCAGAATTTAAAGAAAAAAATCAAACAGGGTCTATTGTCTACAATAGCTTAGACAAACTATTTATATGTACATCAAGGGTATTGACACTCAACTCCTCACAATATTTAACTCTTCCTTTGACAATTATTTTTCTTTTCTTTTTTTAAGATTCAATATTGTTTTTCAAAATTTCAGTCAAACTAAGGTTAAAGTATATCAATCATGCCGCTATTACATGTTTCCCTTGCAATTTATATGACCATATTTAATATAGAGAAATCCTGAGTCTACAGCATTATATTGGGGGGGGGGGGTCATAACAATATCTTTAGATACGGCTCCACCCATGACTTTGTTGGTTCCATAGTCTCAACATTTTATCCTCTTAATATGTGGTTTATATAATATTAATGGTACTGGTATAAATGGTTGATCTGATACGTGTTTGTTTCATGATCTGACTTATGTATAATACAACTCATGGACCAATAAAGTTGAATTTGTTCTAAAAACAAAAATTAAATTTGGTACAATAGAGGAAGTGGACTGTGTCTCAGGGTGAGTGATAAAAAAGTGAAATACATGTACCTGGCATTAGGCTACTCTACATGCCTTCTGTCAATATCCTATATCACACATTGTGATAATATTATTGAGACTAGTGCCGGGGTGTCTAGATGGCATGCTGTGCACCTACAGGTGTTTCACTTAGTTTCTGATCCCTCCACCATCCCAATATCACAATGTGTGATATATTACTGCACTCTGTGTATCACTACGCACCTCACAATATGTCACAATGTGTGACATATAACTGCACTCTGTGTATCACTACGCACCTCACAATATGTCACAATGTGTGATATATTACTGCACTCTGTGTGCTATGTATAGACCTTGATTACGGGGGTACTTTGGTAAAGTACCTCCCTACCTGCGCAATCAAGGTCTACTGTATGGGAAATCGTTCACAGGGTATCTGGCAGAGGGCAGCACCTGTCCTTTACTGTCCTACCCTTATTATAACATATGGATAACACCTATGCAGACTCAACATGGTAACCAGTCCACGCCCATGCTCTGTGTATCACTACGCACCTCACAATATGTCATCATCGTTTATGGAAGGCCCTTTAGGGTAGGTTAACCTAAAGACGTCCATATGTATACCTTGAGACGTCCACCCCCAGAAATTGTACCTTAAATTGATTTCCAAATGACATGTACCACAAACCTATTACCATCATATCACTGCCAAATCGTTGATGATCATTGAATCACCAAGTTGGTGATATTGATCTAGCAGCAAAGCCGATTTATCAATGGTTATTTCCTATGGTATGGTAGGTTGATGTATTTAGGTTAACATACCCTAAGTTAGAATATACAATAACAGAGTTTGACTGCAGTGAGGATAAATACACTCAACTTTGGATGTGGATCATAAGTTTTATTTCATGTTAAAAGGAGAGGAATACTGACGTCCCATAGACTTTACATAACCCTAGTCCGTATCTCAAGGCCAGTAGACGCAAAAGGACCATAACACATATAAATAATAATCATGTTATGCCATTTTAAAATAGTTTTGAAAATTCCTGACAAAAAAAAAACATAAAATAAATGCAAAGGTTCACAAGTTGTGGGTCTGACTATAACATATCATACTACATGACTCAGAGTTTACACTCAGTGTGGGAGCTCGTCTCTCCGCCCCCCCCCTCACCAACTCCTATACCATCCTACATTGAAATTTCACGTTTTACATACTGGGAATATTACCTGGGAAACATGAGGCTGCAAATCGGGCTTCCCTAGTGAAAAATCAAAGAGGAATTAGAATAATTATTTTTACTGGGCTTTCCCTCCCAAAAACCAGGAAATTCACCATCAGTGATATTACAGAGCCGAGTCAATGCCAGCATATAATATATCTCCCTCCAATGATTTGAAATGGAAAGACACACAGAAACAGCTAGTATCAAACAAAAGAGAGGAGGATAGCTACAAAAAGAGAGAAGAGGAAAGATGAAGGATTTTCACCGGCTTTGTCTCTGTGAAGAAATCCTTTGAGATGATAGAAACGAAAATACTTTTCACCGAGGTTTATCCCAAGAGAAAGGATGTGGGTGAGGTGGTAAAAAGATGTCCTTGAAATAATGACGGAATCCTCATCCATAAGATGCCAGAGATCCATAGTTATTTTAAGAGATTTTCCATGTATATTTGTGTACCACCGTACTGCCACCAGTGGCTTCTTGTATAAGAAACTACACTGGTTCACTACAAAACAATTATGGTGTTCCACTGTTCAGTCTGATAAGGACTTGTGGTAAAAATAACAGGTATTTCTTTAGACTGACACGTTTTAGACTGTCTCCATGTGTGATGTGCATTGTTTCCATGTTTCAGACTGGAGCTGGTGGGCATCCTGTCGGTGGTGTATGCCATTCTCATCGTTACCCTCAGCATGGTACTTCCACTCTCTCTGTTTCTGGCATCCGAACTCTTCTATCGTCAAAATGGTGTCTACATCACAGTAAGTATTAAATAGTTCATACACTGGATGGGTGACAAAAAGGTACGATACAGGTTATATTCCTCAGGACAATTCCAGGCCTGTTATCATCAAAGTTGGTATATAGGTGAGATGATTGCACAGCCTGGCCTTGTCGGAAATTGCTCCCGCAGCCACTATTTTCTTGTCGGGTTGGGTGATAGATAGCCTCCTACCAGATGATTGTCAATTTGTCCACAACCCCTAAACTTCAGCAGGGGGTGGGTGAGGTAAGATCGAACATTAGTATTGCTGGCAATATATCTATGATTATACCACGATTCTGGCACTTCCGGTGGGTTTATATGCAGTTTAGCCGTGCATCATTCTGCATATACCACACATGTGCTTTTTTGAAATTTTTGGTATATACTTTTTTGGGGTCAAGTTGGACTTAGAATATTTTTGGAAATGGTGGCGACATACAAAGTCAGTCTAGCCATTGTTTCAATGTGAAAAATCGTCCCAACTCGTAGGAGAATTGAACCCCGGCCGCAGTGGAGGTAGGCGAAGGCCTTAGCCATAAGCTGCGCGGCTCGGGTATATGCAGCATGTACGGCCCTAGGGCTGCAATATCCATGATCTATTAGCTTACTCAAGATGGGAATGTGATATAATCAAGATGCTTTTTTTGGTATGTAGGTATTATTCAATTTATAGAGTTTCTTGTATCAAACTTGCCACATGCAGGCCTCTCCAGCAGGATGGTGTCACTTTCTGACCTATCATAAAACCCAGCGGAAAAGCCACATCCATGTATAGGCATCCGAAGTTTGACTTTCTTTCTATCCAATGAATTTATAAAATCCAAAAAGAGCTCAGGGATATCTCCAGCCTCCTATGTTGACAAAGAAATTGGGGGAAGGCTTGAGAATGTGCTACTGCTACTTATCCCCCCCCCACCTCTCTCCCCTCCCAGGTGCTTGAAATGGTCTACAAGCCATGTCTTATACGCGGGGTTTTATGGTCACTTTTTGTCTGCCTATATTCCACTATATTCCAGCGGCGCTCTGTGTGCTCAGGTACCTCACACTGCAAAAAATGACTGTTGAATCTACAAGGGATCCTTGTAAAACTGAACACTGAACTATGTGCACCATAGTAAGATAACAGGGGGCCAGTGTAATTTTTACAAGAAACTCCAGGTGGCAGTGCAGTCGCACAAGGAATCTCTACAAATATAATGACATCTCTGTAAAAATAACAATGGATCTCTGGCAACTTTGGGATGAGGAATGCTTCGTAATTTCGACGACATCTCTTTTCACAGTGCATGATCTAAAGGAGGATGGTGTCGCTATGTTACTTCCTATGTTACAATATTACTTATCTGTCTGTCTATCTGTCTGTAGGTGTTCGACTACTACGTGTACCTGGTGGCACTAAGGGTGCTCAGGGAACCCGATGGTCTATGGCAGGATGGTGTTGCTATGTTACTTACTATATTCAATATTACTTCCCTCTGTCTTTATGTAGGTATTCCACTATTACGTCTACCTGGTGGCGCTCGGTGTGCTCGGGTACCTGATGATATATGGTAGGATGGTGTCACAGAAAGGTAAAGTGACCCACCTCACAATGGGTGATGTGCCGCTACCAGAGGGACAGGAGGCGCCGCCGCTCTATGAGGGAACAGAGGAAGTCAACTTCTTCCTGCGCCTCGGCCTTGTGGGTAAGTTTTACACCATTTGCTTCAATCTTATATTACCGTGGTAGTATCTATGTATCATTGTAATTGGCCGTTATTCAATTTGAATTATTGATCTGGAAATAACGCAAAAGTTCAGGTTCCTGCTTCAAGACACAAGACAGCAATAGGTTTGATTCAGACACTGTATATACAGCAAGGTAAGGTATGGAGGGGTGTATAGTAAGCTAATAGATAATGCATATCGAGGCCCTAGGGGAGTCTATGCTGGATATACCCTCGCCGCTCCGCGGCTCGGGTATATCCAGCATAGACTCCTCGTGGGCCTCAATATGCATCACCTAATAGGTTTATACCACCATTTCCTCCATTTTGTATTAATTTCTTACCTGATATCCACATAATATAGCCACGAGAAGACATTTTGTAAAAGCAAGCGATACGGCCCGGGTCACCGCTCTGCGCGAAGCCATTGTTTTTGTTCCTTGCCGGGAGGGTTACGCTGTGTTCACACTCACTTTTCGTATGGAATCCAACCATGACAAGTCTTCAAATTAATACATACATATCCTTCAACATTCTAGATGAGTACTCCATGCTTGATATGTCAGATACGTTCAAAATAAATAAGAATCCATTGATTTTCCAAACCGGTCCAAAATTTTCGGCGTCTTCCTTGTACGACGAGCAGTTGACCTATATCTACATCCGGGCCACTGACACACTATCGCCGGACAAGGAGGCGGGTGGGAATGGCTGGACCGCAACTCGCTTACGATAAAAAAAAAAAATGGATTCTCCTTTATTTTGAATATATTGGACATAATACGTATGGACGGATCATCTAGAATGTCTAAGGATGTGTATGTTTTAATTTGAAAACTTTTCAGGGTTGGATTCCATACGAAAAGTGTGTGTGAACACGGCGGTTCATCTCTCGGCAAGGAACAAAAACAATGGCTTCGCGCAGAGCGGCCACGGGCCGCGACTCGCGTACGATGGAAAAATCAATGGATTCTTATTTATATCGAAGAAAATGGAGAAAATTAGCACGCATTCCTCGTCTATGGATCGAATACTTCTTGGGATTTTAATATTATAACATGACAAGCTTGGAATCAAGACGAAAACTGACTGGAAACATAGCACTAGGACCTCAGGTTAGAACTTATTCACTTTCGCATTGAGTTTCATCACCGTTCAGTGTGGCGCTATGGCTAACATCTTCGCCAACCAGCACTGCAGCCTGGGTTCAATTCTCCTACGAGTTGGGACGATTTTTCACATTGAAACAATGGCGAGACTGAATTTGTATGTCTGCCAGCATTTCCCAAAATAGTCCAACTTGACCGCGAAAAAGTATATACCAAAAATTCAAAAAATGCACATGTGTGGTATATGCAGAATAATGCAAGGCTAAACTGCATATAAACCCACCGGAAGTCCCGAAATCGTGGTATAAAACTGAATGCATTCATGTTCATGACAGCTTTCAGTATAGGCGAGTGCTTCAAGGACAACATTATGGGTGTATAGAACTGACTTCTCATGGCAGCTTTTTAGTGTAGGGGGAGTGCCTTGAGGACAGGTTCCAGGTGTTTAGAACTGAATATATTGTGTTATCCATGCCAGTGTTCAGATTAGGTGGAAGGTTTGTGGAAGGGTTCCTGATGTAAATGAGTCTAGACCAATACCCAGTGGGTCCACCATTTTCAATTTTGCTTGATGTTTTTAATTTGGCAAAACACACTGATGTTGCCAGATCCAGTTCCAGGGCCACTTGGGTCCAGTAGAACTGAATTTGTTTACATTGTTCATGACAGCTTTCAGTATAGGCGGATGCCTCATGGATGCGTTTCTTGTGATGTTGTTTAGAACTTAGTGTGTGTTCTTTTGGTCAAAACAGCTTTCAGTATAGGCTGAGGGTCTGTTAACTGGTTCCAGACTCAGATGTCTATAACTATGTGTGTTTTGTTTTCCTTGACAGCATTCAGTATAGGCGGGTGCCTCATGGATGCGTTCCGGGTGATGTCCTTTGTTGAGCAGGACTCGGCGATCATGTGGCACTGTTTTGGACCATCCTACCTTGTAATCAGCGTCATACGCATCTTGTTCCTCATCATACAGACCTTTTCACTCTTCAAGTACCACCGGGTAGGGACGTTTTTATGAATAGGTTTCCCCTGTATACATTGTCAAGAAAGAAATAATGAAAAGCAAGAATTCACTGTTTAGTTTTCTGTCTAGTTTTAAGAGGATCCCTGGTAGATTATATAGTGTTTTCTACAGTGTATATAATGATATATTGTGTTTTACAGATGGTTATAAACTACCACCATGTAGTGATGAAGATGTGCATTATGCACCTCATAGCGGCTAATCTCTGTACGTGGTCACTTACTGTTATATTGGAGGCCGTCGAGTCTTACCACCACAACGAGGCTCTCAAATCTGGGCTCCACAGGAGGGCAGCACCTCCTGCAGGAGACCACAGGGCCAGCAACGACACAACATCATATGGTAAATATTATGTATTATGAAGTGTATTGCAGTAAAATTTCCCCTCAAGACAAAAAATCGGAATCTTAACTTGTGAGAAATGAAAACCTATTTTTGCATATTTGGAAAGGAAATCACCTATACCTAGACCTATACCTAAAAGCTTTTTTATAACCAGGCCTTTCACAATAATTTTGGCAAGAAACGGGGACTTGGTGCAGTGGTACCATGAGTGTATTGATGCTGAAAGAGCCCGGTTTGATTCCTGGAGGCCCTTGACATATTTAGCGAACCTTACACATACATACCACAGATGGAGTAAATTATAATGATTGGCAGTTCACTATGGGGACAAGTACTAAAATATAGGGACAAACTAAAACATGGTCATACTGGCGGCCATACCAACACAGCCGGATATTGCACACCTGATATCAAATATTGATTTTGGAAACACTTCAAGTTCACTAATACCATCTAACTCTATATCTTCTCCAGGTGTACCAAAATGCAGCGACACCCCGGACACCCTGTCCACTGTGGCCGCTCCCTACCTCTTCCCCTTCATCATTGAGTACTCACTGTTAGCGGCGGCCATCTGGTACAACATCAAGAGTAGGATGGGACCTCATGAGTACAAGGTAAGCTAATGCATGGTGATGATACTTGATACATGGTAACAAGAAATGCCGTTGTGACCGCGTAAAAAAATGCCTCCCACTGTTATTTTGTATTGTGAGACCTCATCACATGGGGCAAATGAAATCATCATAGCGCACTCCCGTACCGCTTCGCGGTATCGCCGCGAGGCGGCGTGGGAGGCGCTAAATAATACATATTATAAATCCTAACAGGTACAAGGTGAGCTAATGTGTTAGTCCTTGGTGCTAAGGAACCTTTCAATACCTATGTTGGATAGTAAAGCTGACAAAACTTTTAATTAAGATCACTTTGCTAGACATTTTGGCCTGCCCAGATCAGCTTCAGATGTGACCTCAATGTAGAAGTGAGTAGTCCCACCATCGGGTGACAAGTTGTGCCTAGCGGTCATATCTCAGGACTAGTACACACATTGAACCCACTTTTACTCTATGAGACAAAACCTGTTGTGCTGTGCTGTGCTGTGCTTGGTAAATGAGACAAAACCTGTTGTGCCATAGGGTGAGTAACAGATAACCAGACATGTTTGATGTTACAACAGATGCTGTCACCTACCTGCAGCTACAGGAACAGATATGATATATATTATTAGTGCCATCTAGTTAGAACTGGTAGAACCATCCTGTGTCATTTTTATGTATAGGTTACGTGGAACTAATTCCATTTCCTCTATGTTTCTATATAGCATAACACATAAAAACAGCCCCCCGTAATGTTCGTTGGTAATATTTTCGACCATAGCAAGATTAAACCATCTCTCACACACAATGTGTTAGAATATAGGATAGGCTTAACCCTGAAAATCTTAACTAAGGGAGCGATACGTACAGCAAGTGCCATTCTACCCTATTTTGGGCCTCAAAACCTCCATCGGCCAGATGAACATTTGCAGACCTGATAAAATCCCCAAACCTTGGCAAAATATAAAAACTCATCTACTGTTCCATTCAGGAACTATTTGGGGTCACTTGTGATTTTTTTCATAATTTTACCAATATTTCTTGCATATGATTTCTAAGCCAATCAGCACCCAGATCACCTTCAGTGCAGGCCTGAATACCATATGACTCACGAGAGGGCAGCATTTACGTCCATGTAACCTTAATTAGGGGTAGGGTCTTCAGATAAAACTAAAATGTTTTTCCTATCAAACCTTAGGGTCTGTCCTATAAAATCCTAAAGTTTGGTGGCAACAGCCTTTCTCAATATTATGATATGAGGGGATTGATGTGTGCAATTCACACTGAAATTCCTACCAGTTTTCAATGTGATTTCCGAGCAGCGACTTTTATTATCAAAGATCTATGAACTGCACAAGCATCAGTTCTAGAGCTGTCAAATTGCATATTTGCATTGAATTCAGTCACCTGATGATGAAGGGGGCATTGATTTTGCAAAATATTGTTAGGATTTTGCCAGAAAAACTCACAAAATCATGAAAAACATGATAAAACTGGTGAAAAATGATTAATATTAGGCCTATAATTAATCCCACTTTTTACAGATCATATCTTACCAGGGGATCATTTTTTAAGGCATGCCTTTTCTGTTACATGCATCAAGAATACCTGTTATCAATATTGTACTAATATTTGCACTGGGGGATAAATTACTACTGGTTAATTAGATAGTTGCGCTCTCACTGAAACTTTGACGAAACACTGCAAACCCGACCAAACTTCCAATGGACCCTATGGTAGGCCCTACATGGATATCTGTGCATCAATAACCCTAGGAAGATTAAAATGAGGCTAAAATGTCATTTTCTGCTGAAAATTTCATCCTGTAGGTGGTTTATGTCCAGAAAAAAGTTATGTTTTGGGAGATTCATAGAAACTGCAATATTTAGTGAATTACCCTACCTCCGCAAGCAAGGTTTTCCTATTTTTTTTATTTACACACCATTTCTGTGACTAATTTGGCCAGATTTCTGTAAAACCATCCTTGCTGTAACAGAAAAATGACATTAAGAGGGCATTTGAAATAGGCAGGTCAAATGTCCAATCATCCTATAGGTTACGTGGAACTAATTCCATTTCCTCTATGTTTCTATATAGCATAACACATAAAAACAGCCCCCCGTAATGTTCGTTGGTAATATTTTCGACCATAGCAAGATTAAACCATCTCTCACACACAATGTGTTAGAATATAGGATAGGCTTAACCCTGAAAATCTTAACTAAGGGAGCGATACGTACAGCAAGTGCCATTCTACCCTATTTTGGGCCTCAAAACCTCCATTGGCCAGATGAACATTTGCAGACCTGATAAAATCCCCAAACCTTGGCAAAATATAAAAACTCATCTACTGTTCCATTTAGGAACTATTTGGGGTCACTTGTGATTTTTTTCATAATTTTACCAATATTTCTTGCATATGATTTCTAAGCCAATCAGCACCCAGATCACCTTCAGTGCAGGCCTGAATACCATATGACTCATGAGAGGGCAGCATTTACGTCCATGTAACCTTAAACGCATAGTCCTTGTGCACAAATGAGCTTCCTTAGTTTTTGAGTAAATCTATCAATGCCTTCTGAATTACTACATCTTTAAGGAACCCAGCTCAATTTCCTAGACTGTTGCACAGCACAGAAAGACCAGGGTACTTTTTGACCTGGGGTAATTTTTGACCAAGGGCATTTTTTTGGGGGTTTACAGAACTTACTGTGTAGCACTAATAGGCTAACAGTAGACTTCAGGATATATATGACATAAAAATTGTGTGTGAATGCGTTCCTTAAACCTTTCGTAACATGTGGGCTATTTCACTGAAAACAGGTTAAATTATGTTGACCCCACCTCAGAGAGGTAAAAAGAAATACTGCCCCTGGTCAAGAGGTTGAAAAACCAGCCCCCCCCCCCATGTTGTTGAAAAATGATGACTCCCTTAATACAGCATATTATCTTATCTATCTTTACAGGAGGTGGAGGAGCTGATGAAGGAGAAAAAGGAGGAGAAGAAGAAGCGTGGTGCAGAATACAACGAGTCACTGTTTGGGGGAACGAGCTGCTCCAAGGCTCACACTGGACTGTTCACTGGGCTCATTGTCTTTATTGTACTTGCTGTTGCTTCCTGCTTCTTCTTATACATAAAGTCATCCCGCGGACAACCCACGGTGGTCACCGGCTACATCCACGTCATTACGGATATTGTGGTCAATATAATCGCTGTGCTAGGTTTAGTGCTCGCCTTCCATAAGACACACAAGTTGTACTACACAGTGCATCTAGATAACATGTTAGACCAGAACCTGTTGGTCCTGGCACTCTTTGGGTACTACGTGTTGCTGTGTGCTATGGCTATAGCGTCCTTGGCACAGACCACCAAGCCGGGGCTGGTAGGGCAGGCTTCTGGGCCTGTAGGGGCCATGTGTATCATAGATCTGGTACAGATCAGCCTACAGGTGCTGTTTATAGTGGACGGGTTAAGGCGAAGGGCTGTCAGCGACTACCAGGCCACCCACAAACCCGGCCGTTCCCTGGTTACCTTCCTCCTGATCCTGAACCTGGGGCTGTGGGTGATTAACACCTTTATGCTTAAGGAGTCCTATGCCTTCTCCATTTTCTACGGCTACTACGGTGACCTGGCCTGGATCATCATCCTAAACATGACGCTGCCTCTCGCCATCTACTTCCGCTTCCATGCCGCCGTGTGTCTCTCTGAGATCTGGCTCCATGCCTACAAGAAGGTCTCAAAGCGCAGAATCATGGGCCAGAATATGGCTCACTGTGGGAAAATACTCTAACTATACAACTGAATACAGCCCATTGAAAAAATACCATAGTACTAGAACAGAGCCCATTGTGGTAAAAACTAGAACTAACACTGCGGTAAAATATAATGTATGTAATCGGAAACAGCCCTCTGTAGTAAGATACTACAGCAGTCAAAACTAAAGGTTTCTCACTGTGTAGGCCACTATGTCCTGCAGATTTTGTCTTTCCGCAGGCCCGGATTGATATCTGCTGGACTGAAAACCTCAAGATAAATTTTGTTAGGTCAACCTTTACAATGGCTTTTGTTTTTCTCCTGTAAAAATCTTCACAGTTGTACAATTTGCAACCCATACAAACTAGCATATAGCCTAAGCTCTTCAGATTACAGCCTGAATTTTGGACTGTCTGAAGACTTCTGCCTCCCCAACAGAAGTTTTGCCGGCTACAGCTGGTGTCTATTTTTCTATTTAAAGTACCCGAACACAGCGCTCTGTGGTAAGACAATAATTTATCAGTATGTAACAGAACATGTCGCCCTGATGAAACACTATAAATAACACTGTGGTAAAATACTGTAAGTAGCCTACTGTAACACCTCCTGTATAAGGTGCTGCCAATACACAAGGTTTAGCTCTAGCAGTGCCATATATCCCTAATCTCAGGGTGAACCTTCTTGATGTAGGGCTATATTTGTATAGAACAGTACTAAAGCTTCAAAATTGAGCCCCCAGAGGGGCCACCCCCTATCTTTTCTATAGCTTTCTATGTGAGAACAACCCTCCCGAATTCGTACCCTAATCAAGGGAGCCAACATTGTAGATTTAGGGCCCTTTTGAAGGGACAAAGTCAGAATGCATACTGTGATTGGGGAGGACTCCACAAATAAACAGCCCCTTACCCTCTACTAAGGTACATTCAGGCAATACAAATACCTGGAAATATCAATTTATGGGGGGGGGGGAAGTCAATGGTCTGAGAGAAAAAAATTTTGGTGTAGAAATTTAACCCATTTACTTCAAAATTGTCTAAAAAAAAACACCCCTAATCAATGGTCCTCGAGGGTCTATGCATAGGGCCCAAAAAGTACAACCTTTCCCTCGGAAACGTATTTGCACACGTATGGTAACCAATTATGTGGGAGTGCCCCCCCCTGATTAAGCCCCTCACTGTAAACTATAGCGTTTTCTTCAACTCAGGGCTTGCCTTATACATGAGCCCTATATTTCATTGTAAAATAATGATGGGTAAATGGCAACTATAAGAGAGGGGAAGAACAGGAAAAGGATACAGAAAAAATCCGAAAAAAAGTAATAAAAAAGTCTTTAAAATATGAAAATAATTAGACAAAATTCTTCAAAATCGCAAAATAAAAGTTTTTTTTGACCCTGTTTTGTTAGGGTTGGTCGGGTTACTGGAGACAAACCATTTTTTTCTTATTTGGCCTGAGGTGTGCCTAATAAGCAAGGTATTACAGTGTCAAATTCTGCACTGTCCTCTGTGATGAAACGCTGGAATTAACACTGTGGTAAAACACTTAAAGCATGTAACCGAACACAACCCACTGTAGTAAGTTACTTATAGTATGGACCTGAACACAACCCGCATTTATGTGATAGGCTGAAAAGGGTAACTAAATATATGAACCAGGAATGCATTTCTCAAGATTCCATGACTGCATAAATCCACTACAATTTGAAACCCTCAAAGTTAGAATGAGTGATCGTAACTATTGCAGGATGACTGCTTAGTTTGATCAGCACTTAATGTACTAATTTACACAGGGTTTTGAAGGGCATTTGTACCAGTTCAATCATTAGTGACTACTAGAGGCAGGGTTGTGAGGGATGCCACTGTGGTCTTTAGGGGGTCTAGTTGTACGATGGTGAGAAATGCCTTCCAGAACAAAGCCACAATAGCCTGATGCTCTTTGTGGAAGTTAATACATGTACATTCAGTCCTAACTAACATAATCTTTTAGAGTAATGTCTCTTGTTACAATAGAGGGCAGCACCTAATTGCAGAAACCTTGAGGTAAAGGAATGACAGGGCCAGCCAGATTCTTACACATTGGACCAGTTATGGTGGCAGCAGTTTATGTACACATAGCAGCTCATGATACTAACCTCAGCAGTACAATATGTAACTAAAGAATATAGATAGTTATGCAGTGGTCAGATGGCAGGGACTAAGGGAATGTATAAATGATGTCTTGGCTTTTATACATATCAGCCTAGTCTGACCATATGGCAGTTTCTGAGAAGAGTTTTTTATGAAAATAGATTAGTGAAATTGATTCGATGCTAATGTATTTACCAGAACAATAAACTATATGGCGGTTGTTATTTTAAAGCTGGTGTTTGTTTTGATTATCCATGGGGTATTTGATAACAGGTATGTCTAATTAACTTATTAACCACTCATGCCTATGCCTCTGTTTATAATATTATATTGTAGAATTTAAGCCTTTGGTGTTTCGAGAACAGAAGACTAGACCCGGCCACTGGAATTCAGCTATTTTTATTGATTGGCTTCCTCTGCCACACTATGCCGGTCCCGTTTGTCTCTGCCTCACCAATTCAGAATAATGTTAACAAAGTTGTCGAGAGCTATACATAATTTGTGGCATGCAGATTTGAGGGGGGATTTGAATCCCTTCCTGGACGAATGTTGTTTATACATGTATATGGTTGAGGTGAATACAACT
Source organism: Acholoe squamosa (assembly GCA_949317995.1). NCBI lineage: Eukaryota > Metazoa > Annelida > Polychaeta > Phyllodocida > Polynoidae > Acholoe > Acholoe squamosa. The sequence continues at coordinate 80,180,640 of OX439042.1, forward strand.
TTGGGGCTAAATTGTCTTGAAAGCTAGTTATTCATAGCCTATTAGATCTAATCAGCTATTACTATTAGATTAGAAACACTTTATTATCCAATAAGGTCGGTAATTCCCCCAGAAGAGAAGAAGAAGAATTCTTTTAAGCCCGACACCCCTTGGAGGGTGTGTGAAGAGAACCCATAGTCTGAGTAGGCAGGTCCGCAGGTACCAGGGGGGCTACCTGCAAGTGCATCAAACAAAAAAAAAAATAAAAGTACACAGTACAGTGGGTAAATATCTAGTCCCCAGGAGCTTAATTCAAAACATACTGGGATCACGACCCCAGCAATCTTAGGAATAAATCAGCCTTATCCTATTAAGCGATCTTAAGAGTTGACTGGGTTCACATATCCTAGACAGCACTAAGATCGCATCGATCTTAGCCTCAGCCCTCCTACACTATTCCAAGAGAACTGACTAGGCACAGGGGTAAGAGTCCCAAAATAAAGGAATAGCTGTGGAGTCACTCTTCTTCACAGGAGTGCTTATACCATCGTTCCCCGTCCCCATATGGGCTAACAAAAGAGCACAGGGTGCAGTTGACCCCCGTACAGTATTCAAGAGTTGTTCCCATGAATGTATGATTTATGCTTGCCTATTAGAAGCATTGTGCCCTCCCCCCAGGACAAAGAGAGAGAAGGGAAAAATTAACTTACAGTGCACTTAACGCATGAGTAGCCCTAAGAGCCCTCAAGGACACTCAGCAAACATCCTCCCTCCCCTCTTTATGTATGCAGCAGGCTATTCACTCTTTCGATCAGGAGTGTTCCCTGTAAGTGCTCTTGTACTCAGGTGAAACCACTATGCATTTCTTTCACTATGATCACAGTGATCTTAGTGGTGGAAATGGAACCACTGCATTACATAGGGCAGACCAGCCAGGTCTTTTTTTTTTTAAATTGAAATCAAAGTTTATTGAGCCTACACTAAGATCGCTGGGGTTGGGATCCCAGGATGTTTTGAATTAAGCTCCAGGTCAAAAGTCCTCTAGACAGCATTGAACTTTGGCATCCCCTTCTCCAACACCCTTAATGAAATTCCAGGTCCGTCCATCGGACTGGTCCAGTTTGGTGAGATAAACTGGTGAGTTCCATAAGCGGTTAGCATGATCTAGCACTGCAATGGTGTTCGCTGTTACTAGGCGCGACGAGCAAAGGGCAACTCCTCCAGGTAGGACCCCGTGGATATCTCGCCTAGAAAGGACATCAGAGTGTAGAGTCGACAGTCCTCCATCCACCCCCAACTGGAGGGCCTCCGCCCCGGTAGAGCCCCAGGATGCCAACCAGCAAGGGCCGGTATGCCTCACTGATTGCCAACATTCCCCCCATCCTACAACTTTGTATAGATAGGCAAATGTCCATGACCAGGGAATAAACATACCAATCATATTTAATTTGAGGTTGCTTAATCTGAAAATGAGGTTAAGAAATGTCAGTTTTGATATGTCCATAGGGTGCCATATATGCTGGACATTCCCTGAGGGCAATGATATTTCACTATATTAATTTGTAATCTTCGTTACCAACTCACTCTGTGTATGACAAGTTTAAAATAAACTTAAACTTAATGTGACACGGCTCTGATTTAAATCAAACCAATTCACTATAAATTTATAAGATCTAAAAACCCTTTATTTGCAATTCTTCTTTGAATACATGAATATATTTAAATTCACATGAAAATAATTGGAAATAATTGATCTTTAAAAAATCTGCAGTTATTCTGGTCACTAAACTCACAAATTGTTGTTAATTTGCAAAAGGATGCTAATTCACAGTGCTGAACAGGTAGATTGATACAACCCAATGGTAGAGGGATTAGTATGTCAGAAAATAGCTTGAGACCCCTTTGATGGAGAATTAGTTTCTTAGCCCGTGGGCGACCGTGAGTTCTGTTTGAATATGTTAATAATATTATTAGTTTTCCCATTATTGCAGGCATGCTGCCTCATCTGCTGTTTTCAAAATATTTTCATATGTGAAAGGTATCACATTTATACTGTAAAATTGGGACAAACTTTCACAATCATTTTCCTACTTACGAACCGGAAGTGACCTAGTTTTGAAACTCTGAAAATGTAAACAAAAACAAATTAAGTCTTTTTACTACGTTGCTAACACATGTAAAAAAACAACTTGAAGACTTTTTTTCATTTTCCCACTTTTAATTTCACTACAAAAAAAAGGGTTACACACACACACATTCTACAGCTATATGCTAATAGAGTTTTTAGTACAGTTCCAAGAACATCCCGACTTTCTTGCTGCTGGTGGTGTTTCACTTTTTCCTCCAACGTGATTTCCTCCAACGTGTTAACCAACTTGTCTATGAGTTCCAGGACTAGTTCCACTACGACTTATATTTGTTGCATGTCATTGGCCATGTCCGTGTCACGGATCCTGTGAGATGCCCCGTGCAAACTACGTCCTCATCCATGGTTGGACTATTTTGTCCATTAGGTTTTTCAGTAGTTGAGAGAAGTTTTTCACCGTGTGAGAGGGGTCCTTGCTTCGACATGCCTCTATGAGAAAGTGGATGCAGTGAGCCCCACAAGTTTTGGCGTACAGGTTCTGAAGTTGCATTCTGTTGAAGCTTCCATGCCCATCTGACAATTTCGAGAAGAACTTGAGATGGTATATATTTAGAGGTGGTATGCCATTGGGATCAAAGTAGAAAACTTGACAGTTTTCTTTCACGTAGAAAGCCACCCAATGTTGACCTGGTTCAGAACTAGGGTCAGTGTTGCTTACGAAGCATGTGGAGGGTTTCGGAGTTTTAGGACATTGGTCACTGGAAAAAGTTCCAGGGTAGTGTCTTTGAGTGTGCGGATGGTTTTTCAACACGGCGGTGATGTCGCCAGTTTTCATTCCTAGTTCATGTGATAGTCTGTCGTGGGAAGCGGTCAGCCGTGAGTTGGATGTTGTTGTCGTAGAAGGAACACAGGATGGCCGAAATGGCGTGGGTGGTGGGAGTAGCGAACTTGAGCGCTATGCTTAGCTTTCCTTGTTTGATGAGGTTGATGCAAGAATCTTCCGGAGTTCTGTCCGGAGTTAGGTCACATATGAAGAACGCGTACCCGTCCTTGAACTCCTCCAGAGAGATGTCGCAGTTTTGCCCGAGTGCTAAGAGACCGCTGTCGGTGTACATTTGGTGATAAGCTTTAACGCAGTTGCCAATGTCAAAAGTCATTCTCAGTTCAAACTTTTGATCTTAATATCTGAGAGTGGCTTTCTTCAGATTGAAGGTTCAGGTTCTCAGTTTTGCTGCCTGCGGAAGCCGTTTCTTTGACCATAGCCAAGACCACATGGGTGGGAATTGACTGGTGTCCGGTTGAGTCCACCTGTAGTCTTGCGAACCACTATCCAGGGTATGCTTGGTCACTTTACACCTCAATATGTAGTAGTTGAATGACCCGAACTGCGAATTGACGACACATTTATTGCGAGTGTCGACCACCTTGTCATCGACTGTCATCTGCTTGATGCTCATTTCTGCTTTGGTTATTTGATCCAAAACTCTTGGTTGGTCGCTTGCATCATGTAAAATTTGGAATCATTCTTCTCAAAGATGAACTTTATTTCCCAGTGGGGCACTAATTTCTTGCACTGCTTGATTAGGTCCAGGTGTGGTCGCATGATATACGCGTGTTTGTTCCTGGCAGCAAACTCGGTCCTCCTCACCGTCCACCCCTTGTTGTCGGCTATTCTCACCTCCATCACTGAAGGCGGGTTTCTTTGGCTTCTCTGTTGTTGGTCAAGGTGTCCAGGATGTGAGACTTGTAGGGGTATTCCTCGTCGTTTCCCTTCACTTTTTCACCATTGATGAGTAGTTGACACGAAGAAAACAGAGAGTGTTGTTGACTGTTGTGTCCTCTTCAACCGCTGCCAGGTGGGTAGTTCTGGCGGTGTCCATCACTTCCAATTCCAGGTACAGTTCGACTTCACTCAGGTCTGTGTATAGGGCAGTGGCTTCAAACATAAAGTCGAAACTTTCTGCATGTGCAGTGAGTGCGTTGTTCGGGGTTTTGGTAATGGTTTGATTTTTGATGATGTCCTTCTGAGTAATAGGCAGAGTGTGAAGGTCCAACTCTCCCAGGGCGCACACCTGGCTCTTAAGGTGTATGAGACTCATCTTTTCGCTCAGTTAAAAACAGAGTACTGCGTCCCCTTTGGCTGCTTTCTTCTCAAGAACACACTACCCTCAAAACCCAATTGGGTTCCCAAGTTCTCAGGCAAAAGCAACACCATGCCAGGTGGAAGGGAAATGGAGCATTTTATGTTGTAATCGTCATAGAAAAAAACCTTGGCCTGGCTATTTTTCAGAAAGCTTCTGAAACTTTCCACCACTTCGGGAAAGTTTTCCATGAAGAATTTGTTCAGGTTGTTCACAAGGTGCCAGTTGTTGTTCAAGGAAGCCGGTTTCAAGGCCAAGACATGATAATGGCTCTGAAACGGCCAAAGCTTATCCACTAGGGGCACAAGGTCTTTGAAAGAGATGTGTGACTTGACAAACAAATGATCTTGGCCGGTGAGAAGAGGGTGTTCACCATATAGGTTCTTGAAGCCAGTGACTGTTTCACTCCTCAAGGATTTTCCTCGCTGGCTGGTTGGTTTGTTTTTGTTTCCCTCCTTTTTTTCCCCTCCCTCTTCTTTGCCACCTTCTCACTAGGTGGGGTAGCAGCAATTTCTACAGGGTGAGCGGGAGGCAGCATGTCATGTTGTGTAGCAGGGTATCTGGTTAGGACGACCCCTTGCCTGAGACAGTTCCGGAGGGCGACGCTGTTCAAACTAGTGGAATCTTTGTTGAAAATCCTTTTCCCTCCTTGCAGAAAGAAGAAGGGCTTTCGTTCGTTCAAGACTTGCACGGTCGACTTGAGGGAAACGTCCGGGTTGTTGCCTTGGATGAGGAGCAAAGTTTCTCCTGACGCGTTGTACCAAATAGTGGGACAGGATATTTCTTGAAGTGCACACTCCAAGGGTGAAGGTGTGACGTATTCGGCCAGCAAAGTGTTGTCTGTGGTCAGAGTGTTGTCTGGAAACACGCTCATAGAGGAATCGCTGTGTAGGGTCAAGGTGAACGCCATGCCTGCACGTTCTTGGCCGGCTCCCAGGTGTTGAACTTGTCTCTGTATCCCTTTCACTTGATCAGCCCCTCTCTCTATTTGCCTTTGCCCCTATATTTCAGCACCTTCGTGATGGCGTACCTTCTGCCTGGACGATTGACCATCTTCTGAACTTCGGGTTGGTATATGTGGCCTTCTCCTAGGAGGTCCTTGAGGACGTAGCCTCTCGGAGACAGTTTGGCCACTTCTTAAATTTCCTCTGTCCAGTTGGGTTTGTAGCCTCTGTTGAAGGTGTTTTCTCTCCTCAACATGCACACTTTGCTTTTCTTTTTAAGCTTCAAAGCTGGAACTTCTTTGTCACTAGATTGTTAATACAACCTGTAGAACAACACCTCGAAAATTCTTCGCTAGCAATAAATACATGTTTGTTTACATTGTCAACCTTGGGGGATGAACAATCAATGATAACCCTAATAGAACAATCGTCTTTGGGTACCCCAACAATGGGGTGAATGCAATACATAGAAATATCCACCTTTGAAATAAACCCCTGGTCAATTTCCGAGCATAATTTTTTTGACTATTTCAATTCTGTTATCATTTTTTTCACATTTATGTACCACTCACAGAGGTCTTCCCTGTGTGCTAATTTCTTAACACCTTATTACATTCCTTCATCCCCTATAGCCCATAAAGTCTAGCTTTCCTGTCTTTTCCTCTAAAGTTTCTGACCGCCTCCCACTTTAAACTCATTTTTTTCTACCTCCTTAGCATTTAACTATTGCTCTCAAGCAGGTCTGCATCCTCTCCTTGGTCCCCGACCATTCCTTCTTTTTCAATCATTTGGCCTTTTTTGTGTCTCTTCTAGGGTCTTAAAATACCCCTAGCTAGTCAGAAACTCTCACCTAGAGGGGGTGGGGGAGAAGAAGGGTTAAATAATATGTGCACAGGAAGAAAATGAAAGTCATTGGTGCAAAAGAAGGGGAGATGGGAAAGAGAACTGATTTTTGAACACTGACTGTATCAAGAAAAAAAGAGAGATAAGAAAAGAAAAGAAGATGAAAGGGAAGTTTTCATCTCTTAGCATGAAAATTGGGAATTTTGATTTTCTTTTAAGTAAAAAAAACTTGTTGAGAGAGTCAGAAATGGCCAGAAAAGGTCAGAAACTGTAAGGAGGAAAGGAAGTCAACAACAGTTAACCTTGAAAAAGCCAGCCAACCCATACTAATACACTTTTTATGGACACCGGTGTTATATTCAATGTGTAAAGAGTCTATATAGGCATCCTTTTCTGCTGCTTTCTCCGCCACATACATGAAATGTTCTGGGTAACCATGAAGCTCGTCGGCAGAGGCCTCCTCCGCCTTGGAGCCCCACGCCAAAGCAGCAAGCATAAACTCAGGGTAAATTGGCTCTTTCTTTACAAGGGGATGAAAATGGTCACTGTAGCTCCACTTACTCTTTTCCTTTTCAAGTTCATAAGGTGTCAGGGTCTTGGATTGGCCTACTGGCCTGCCTCCCCGTTGCCCACCTTCCGGCTGACTGCCTCCTGGCTGCCTGCCTCACGGTAGACCGTATCACGTGCATTTTTATTATGCCATAAATCTTAACATATGATTGTATTAATGCATGAAAATATGAGGCATTAATACATATCAACTCCACATGAACGTCCACGGTCCACTGACCACCAACTATGTGAATATACATAAGTTAAAAGACCAAAGCATCCGACTTCATGGTACACTGAGAGTCCAAAGGTCCAACCTAATGGTTCACTGACCAAGAACAATGGTGTATATAAATGTCTAGAGTCATTACAACTGACCGTCATGGGCTGCTAAGCACTGCAGACCGCCTTCACGGGCCGCTAAGCACCAAAAACTGAACCATAGGTGATGGCATTGTGAACTTCGCGCAGCTGTCAAGCTGCCCCACAGCCACCCAGCTCAAATATGGAAGCAGTTATGTCATTCCCGGTCCAAGACGGACACAATGAGCATAATCTGGGTGCTTAACTCGCATTATTAAGGAAGTTAGGCAACCAAGAGTGTTTCAAGCTCCGAGTGCGCCTCAGACAAACCGGCGCATTACGTGCACAAGCGGCAGGGCATGGAAAGCTGACATGTTTCCCTCTGCGCATGCGCAATTTAAAAGCTCTAGACACATAAACAACTGAGATATGGGGGTCTGAACATGCCAAACTCACTGGGACAATAGGGGAAGCTGGTCGGCTTATAGGGGCCCCCTATGCACCCACATGGACATGAAAGACTGTTCACTAATAGACAGAGACAGTGGCAGATGCCACTGGCTCCAGCCAGTCTGGGAGAGCAAGCCAGGGGTTGGCTACTTATACCCTGACTGGGACCTCCAGAAGGCAGTTTCCAGAGAACCACCTCAGCAGCAACATCTCCAGTCCAGCTCTCCTGCAAGCCTGCTATGCATCTGCCACAAGAACACTCTGTTGGGTTAGACTATGCCTGACAGGCATAGGACTACACCCCAGAGGGTATCTTCTACCATCCATCTACCAGAGGGTAAAGTTACACATTTATATTATCCCTCTAGCAGCAGGCCAGGATCTAGGTTGTGGGAACCCACCTAGAGCTGTATTGGACAGTGTATTATTATTATTATTATTATTATTATTATTATTATTATTATTATTATTATTATTATTATTATTATTATTATTACACACAGGAGTGGAACACTATTTTATACCCATATTATATTTACTGTTGTGTGAATTACCTGTGTAATAACATTTGTACTACTGTTGCATAAGTACTGCCTAAGCTGAATAAACCAGTGATAACTGGAATACATTGATGAGAGCTTGATATTCTTACTCACTATAACCACTAGTCATATGATATTCCTCATATGACAACTTGATCATGCACAATCTCTAGTATGACAACCTTCTTCCGGCAGCCCACCTCCCAGTAGACCACCTATAGGATCAGCTGCTTGCTCCTCCATATAAAAAATACCTCAGCCTCTCCTTTAAAGCTTTTTTTCACTGATCACACTCCAGCTGTTGCAGCTGTTAAATGAGATCCCATTCCTTGTCGTCTTGAACCACAGGTATATTCTCCATGCCTCCACTTGCTATGGGGGTGACTGAGATACAGGGCACACAGGCATGAGGGTACTAGGCCCAGGTGTAATGGCTACCTAACCCCTCACTCCACTCCTACTTGACTTCTGGTTCGGATCTCCGACAATCGATCCACTACAGTTCCTTCCCACAGGTGCCAGTTGGTGAGTTCCACATTTAAAACAATATTTCTCACCTGGCATAACAAGCCTGGAGTTTAGTCTGAGATATTAAAAAAAAATTGGAACACAAACCACAAGCATTGTGTGTGTGTGAGAGGTGGTGGAGGAATAACCACAACATAGGTAACCAAGGAGATGTACCATGAACCAGGGGGCAGCACCAACATACACAGGTGAGGTGCTGGAGGAGTAATTAACCGGTACCTTACTAATACATATATAATACATTATATACACCATTAAGTCCTGTTATCAATAAAAGACGGAGTATACATCACATGTATATTATCAAATGTGTAATTTTAGATCATTATTTTACTTATAATTCTTAATTAAATTTTCCTATGGGGAGAAATTAATATGATAGCATTTAATGTGTTTCAATGAAGAATAAGTGGTAGTTTGTCATGCCATGTTTGAATGGATCTTGTTCTATAATAGAGGTAATAGACCTGCGTGCATATGGGTCAATCGACTAAAAGTGGGCACTTGTCTATGGTAGAGGGTCATTTTTGAAAATTCAGCATTAGACCATGAAACTTGGAGGGTGTTGCTCCTATTGTAAAAAGAGCTGTGAGTATGTGCCCTCCTTTCTAAACAAGTTGTTACCCGGGTTCTCCACCACTTTGTCATACTAGTAATTGTGCATGATCAAGTTGTCACATGAGAAATATCATATGACTAGTGGTATATAGAGAGTAAGAATATCAAGCTCTTATTAGTGCTATTCCAGTTATCACTGGTTTATTCAGCTTAGGCAGAACATGTTATGTATCAGTAATACAAATGTTAATATGCAGGTAATTTCCACACACAGTAAATATACAATTGGTTATAAAGTATAAAGTTCTGTTCCACTCCACCTGTGTAATAATAATAATAATAATAATAATAATAATAATAATAATAATAATAATAATAATAATAATAATAATAATAATAGTCCTATGCCTGTCTGGCATAGTCTAACCCAGCATAGTGCAGAGCTATAGCAGGCAGTAGGAGAGCTGAACTGGAGATGTTACCTCAGTGGTGGTTCTGGAGATTCTGAATTCTAGAGGGGCTTGCCAGGTGTATAAGTACCATTTCCTGGCTTGGCCCCTCAGACTGACTGGAGCCAGTGGCATCTGCCTTAGTCTGTAGTTGTTAGAGGGGGGGTCTTTCATGTCTCAGTGTGCGCACAAAGGACCCCCATGGACGCCGCTGTGTCCCCCATTGTCTTGGTCAGTTTGGCATGTTCCGACCTTCATATCTCGATCGTTTATGCGTCTACAACCTTCATATTGCACATGCGCAAAGTTGAATATGTCAAGTCACCACTGCCTGCTTTCTGGACGCGTAACTTGCGTTGGTTTGTCTGTAGTGCATTTGGAAGTTAAAACCGTCCCGGTTGCATAACTTCCCTAATAATGGAAGTTAGGCCTTGATCTTGGGCTCATTCTGACCATCGAATTATGGCGTGACGCTAGAGCGACCAGAAGAGTATGGCGTTGTTACTTATGTAACCTATTGTTCAGTTCTTGGGTGCTCAGACACCCATGACGGCGTCAGGGGTGCTCAGGCACCCATGACGGCCGGTTGCATTCACCTACAAGACATTATATTGTGCACTGGACCATGAGGGCGGTCTCTTTGACTCTTAAAGACATTATATTGTGCACTGGACCATGAGGGCGGTCTCTTTGATGTTCTAACTTATGTATATTTGATATAGCTAGTGTTCAGTGGAGCATGAACGCTCTTATAGACATTCACTGTAATAATTTCTTTTATATTCTTTGATTAATACAGTAATATGTTAAGATCATTGGAATAATAAAATGGTATATGATAACTGCTTCACCTAAGTACTTGCACTCACCACATTAGTCTGAAAAGTCACCTGCCTTGTTTAAAATAGAGAGAGCTGCACTACCAGGTACCTACATGTCACACACTCTATAGTTTATTATACTGACTGACTTCTCCCAACTAGGTACCTACTCAAATCCCCTTTTTTAGCACCGTACTTGACTGACCACTTGTGAGCAACGAAAGGGACAAGTCATAGCTACATGAAAAGAAAGGACTGGAAACAAGGACATTTTTAGCCAGCTCTTCCTTTTACTATAGGAGCAACACCCTCCTGATCTTATTGATATCTTGGCTCTTTGGAAAGGTTCATTCAAGTCAGTTACTCCAAAGCGGTCAGTTTTTATTGCAGATATTCAAAATTATGAAAATGTGAGCAAAATGAATTTTTCTCTTAATCACAGAAATATTTGCAGAACTACATGATTTTCAGTTAGCATATTTGACAAAAGGTCCCAAAGAAACACCATGAAGAAAAAAAAGAAAAAAATCTATATTAACAATACATAAGGAAATAATATGAATGTAGTGAGTGTGAGCATAATGGGCATGAGCGAAACAACTTTTCCAGGCTTCAAACAGCCACTCAGTAGTATAACATGAACTAGCATTGATCTAGGTAATAGAAATAATTCAAGAATACATATAGGATGCATTTGGAATGCATCCAGAATGCCAACATTCTTGCACTGCATTTTACTCATGCCTAATACACTCATGCCTATTACACTCACGCCCATTACATCTGTCAGTTGACCCCTCTGTTTAGCATAGTCAGGGCATATAGAGACTCCATTATCTTCCTGTTGGTTGAAAGAAAGAAAACTTTGATAGTATTTGTCCTGGATGCAGAAATATGAATGTACTGTGCATGAGCAAAATGGACTTGAAAATCCTTGAATATGTATTGCATAATCATCCCTGCAAATAGACCCTAAGCTTCTGTACCAGAAAAAAGCTCCTATGAGGACCCTAATCTTGGTGGGAAATAAGAAGATTGAAGATAGTGTTTTAGTAGGCATACCAGTGTACTTTTATTTTGATCACACCAATTACATCAACTTTATTTGGTTACAAAAATGAACAGGGGAAAAAGAATGCCAACCAGAGCACCTCCACACAAATTGTTAGATAGGACCCCCACTAAGGAAGAGATAAAATTATATCAGCCTGTTGCTGCTTGGCTTGATGGTATAGAGCCATGAGTGAGGTGGAAATTGAAAAAAGGCAACTTTTGACAACTTTTCAACTTTGGGCCATTATATCTGAAAAAAATTGCTGGCATACGTAAATTTGCCCTTCTTTTGAAGCCCAATGTGTTTTCTTTCAAATGAAACAAGAAATAAGAGGAATGGTTAATTACTTCTTATTCTATAACCCTCTGTATCCAAATAAAGACCAAAAAACACCCAGGTGCCAACTTTCGGTGGACTGACCCATATACTGCAAGGTAATACCTGACCTAAGGGTATTGGTAGCCTAAAGGCATTCGTAGGCTGAAGGTGTTTATAGCTTAAAGGTATTTGTAGCCTAAAGTTGTTTGTAGTCTAAAGCCATTAGTAGCCTAAATGCGTTTGTTCTTAAAAGGCATATTTATAGCTTAAAGTCATCATGTGTGCCTTTGGACTACAAACGGGTACCTGTTTGTAGCCGAATGTCCCCATGTATGCCTATACCCGTTTGTAGCCCAAAGGCATGTTTGTAGCCTAATGACTAAACAAGACATGACTATCAATATCTTCTCTTTTTACCAAAAAGGCAAGTTCAATACATCAAATTGATATGCTACATGGCTATCAGATAGAGCTAATATTGATGTATCCAAAAGGCAAGCCAAAAAAAAAAGGCTCACCGAATGTTTCCAAATTAACGCAAATTTTCTTTTGAACTCTCATATCAACTGTTAATGAACCAACTGTTGTAAACCTTAAGGGAATGTCTTACTCATTTCGAAAAAGATCTGCTTTGTTCAATAGTGTGCCAACAAAAAGAATATACACAAGCACATTTTGCTTGCCAGTAGTCTTGTATAGAAACACCAAGATACCTAAGGGCCATTTTCCACCGCCTGATAGGAGTGCTCTATTGGCCGACAGCTGCCCCACACAACCACCTCGGCTGACGGGGCTGCCATAGGGTTCAATGGTGGGGGATGGCCCTCTGTTCGCTGACAAAGGCATCAACTATCAGTCCATTGGCCGATAGAAGGGCCACATTTAGTGGTACAAAATTGGCCTATAGGATGACCATAAGAAAATTTTATATTCATATACCTATATCTTTATCAATAAACATTTTTTCTTGATGCTCTTTATATTTATTATCCTGCAAAATTTCAATACTATATAGATCTCAGAATGTGCCTCGAAAATGGCTAACTAATGAGAATGGAAATCCTTAAGCCATGGGGAAACACATCATCACATGCTTGCATACTCTGGAACAAATGTTCAAATCATATTCACAGATAGTATTCATCAGGACCAACAAATTTGGCATAGAGTACTTTCATTTTTTAATAAGCGTTTATCAAAACAGACATGTGAGATGGTTGACTGCCCATCCAGGGCAGTCACAGTATGTGGGTACACATCGTGACCTAGAAAATGGGAGGGTAGTATTTACAATGTCCCAGGAATGACACAGTCTACTGAGTGTTATATTATAAAGTAAAGTTATATAAAGTATTCCTAGCACTGGAGGATACTGTGGATAGCAGGTATACAACTGTCTCTCTGTAGATGATACCTGGGAGATGATAATGAGGATTCAGTCTGTGCATTGGTGCAATACAGATAGGTAGAGGAGAGAGGGGACTAAACTAGTCAGTACACTACTAGACAGAGCCCCACACCCAGCTCCAATTGTACACATGATGTCCCACATGTTATAACAGTCTCACTCTGGCAGGTAAGTTTATACATTCTCAAAATATTGAGTTAAACAGTGGGATGGGGTCAGTACAAAGAGACTATCAGTATATTGATGTAGAGAAGATAGAGTTCCCAGTCACACAGGTCTGTGTGCCCTCAGCTATCAGATACTGTGTATATTATAGCAAGGGAGTCACATGGCACATGCTATCATATAATCCTTTAGTGTACACATCGGTACAGTGTTGCGTACTTCCCAGGGTTTATATATAACAAAGCAAAGACACGGATATACCTCATTGACCAGTTTACAATTCATTATCAGTGGATCATCGCCAAAGTGCTTCTTAATGTGAACTGTTCACTGATTGCACTAGTTACAGGATAATATGATAAAGTATGGAGGAGGAGCAGCCCCTACTCATTAACTCTGACACAGGAGTGACACCCTATGGTGTTAGGTCTACAGCAAAGAACAGAGCAGGTTAGTGTATGTTCAGAAAGAATTTCACAAGAATTGCCACAAACTGAGTGCCTCTTTAAGAATCAGCCTTGATGCAGGATTCCAAAAGGTGCAGTTGCATAGAATCCTGTATCAAGACTAACAAGTGAAGTAATATTCAGTTTGAAGAAATTAATCTCTATATTCATTTCATACCTTTTTATCTCTCCTTTAGAAAGCACTTAAATATGACAATTGTTTGAGTCTATTTTGATTAAGCACAGTGGGGAATGGGGCTGGGATAAAATGGGTTGTGATGGAGAATGGCTACTTGTCAATAACATTCACAATACTATATAAGTAAATGTCCACGAACATGGTATATATTTGGGACTGGTCACATGCCACTCATCCATATAATGGCTTTGTGGGATACGCCAGTCCCACCTCGGGGAATACAATGTAAAAAATCCCATGGAAGTGGATATTTGCATTTATGTCATAGCCTAGGGGGATATTTTGCTTTTAAATAAAGAAAAACAGCTCAGATCTGTTCAAAATCCAAGATGGCGGACACCAATTGAATAGAGACATGTTGTATTCAATGACCCCCATTGAATACAGCGGTTCTAGTACTAATCTATAGTGACTTTTGTGTCAGCCATAACATAAAAAGTCATATGGTGCATATCAATATTCCATAGTACACTCAAGATCATATGTCTCATATGGATAAATGAATGTTTATGTAGTGTTCTACCCCTCGATGTTCAATCAAATCTTTCGATAAACAACGAAGAACAACTATTCAGTTCCAGTTAAAACTTTATTGTCTAATAACACATAGGCATCAGCCGTTCTCGATCACAGTTACAGGTGGCAGAGTTTGAACTCTATAACAGGTTCGACACTAGGCCTTCTAGTGTCTACAGTTGATATTCCACATACACCTCCTCTGTGCAGCAGCACAGAGGAGTATTAGAATATGGTAGCCGGGCAGCCGCTAACCATCGCTCACGATGGTCAGTCGGGGCTGGACTGACCCTGAGGAAGGCCGTACAACGGCCTTATATACACCGGAGTCGAGGGCCACGTGACCAAGTGGTGACGTGGCGCTGGACTCCAGCGCCCCCAGGCGTCGGGTAATAGAGGTGCTCTCGATGTCGCCCACGAGGACCACGAAGGTACCTCGAAGACGACGCGGGACCACCACACCACCCCCCACTAGACTGAAACGAGGTCTCTGAAAATTCAGATATCCCGGATCAGTCTAAACAAATAGATAATAATATAAACTACTGGATCCGTCGACATGGTCGACAGAAAGAGTAGAGGTATATATAGAAATATAGTTTCTACTGTACTGTAGAAAAAAAATTATTATCACAGTTAATTATAAGGCATTGCTCCATCCAACGTAGGAGACCAGTGTCGAAACACTGCTTCACGACCTGCTCCTGGTCGATCCGAGGGCGGCACGACCGGGTATGGCAATCGGGGTCGTGTCGTTTCCTCCCTGTCTCGTTGAGAAGCTCCTTCCAGCGTAGGAAGCCCATCGATAGTGTTCTACTATGATGGTCCTTCGACCCTGAGGCCGAGGATGTGTGGCACCACCGGGCCCTAAGACCAGGGTGGCGTCGGATCCACACAGCTTCGCAGGGAGGTCCTGGGACAGGAAAGGTACCCCCACTCGTGGAGGGTACACCGTCGTCCGGGAACGAGTTCCCGGGGGTTCCATGCTGACATCGAGACTCTGTTCGATGTCAGCAATCCAAGCTGAAGAGGAGGAGCAGTAGTATCATACTACTGATCCTCCGAGATGAACCCTGTAGCGGCGTCGATTTTAGCCTGCTCTCCGTCAGTGCGCTCATCCTCATGTGAAGCACTGGCGGCTAGCTGGCCTGAAAACGTCGGCGACTCCGGCAATGGGGCCACACAGTCCATTGTCGTACTCCAAGCCTCGTTAGAGGTCTCGGGTGCATCCCGGGAGTCTCCCTCAGCATCTGAGTGGAGAACGGCCGAGTCTGCTGAGTCGCTTCCGTCGTCGTCGTCGCTCTCCCGACCTTCAAGGTTGTCCTTGTCTCCCTGGTTGGGGGGAGCCGTTGGAGATTGACCGACGACATTGACGTCCCCGTCTATATCCATCAATTGTTCCGCCTCGGCAGGTTCTACTGCTTGGGCGGAAGCCGACGGGTCCGGGCAGACGGCTACACTCGCAGGGGCCAGAGGTGTGATGCCATGAAGATCCGGATGGATCTTCGGTGACACCACTCTCTGAACCGGTGGCGGTGTAGGCTCGGTGGCTCCCGAGAGGGTTATCAAGGGAGCCGAGAAGGAAGGCGGGGCTGCTGGTGGGTAGACGGAGGCACCGAGAGACCTACCCGGGGTGTCAGGCTTGTCCTGCACCACCTGCTCTCAGCCCAACATCGTCATAGCCGAGCTCAGACTGTCTATCCTTGGAGATAACTCTCTCAAAGGATTCGTCTGAGCTGCCACCGTCCTGACGTCAGGGACCACTCCACCCTCGACGAGGTACCTCTGCGCTTCGCGAGAGGGCTCAGTTCGAACGGGCTTCAGGGTTCGGACGCCATGGTGCTTGTCCTTCATCCATTCCGAGAGTTGGACCCCGAAGACTCTAAAGAATTTGCGGTCGATTTCCTCCCAGCCTTCTATGATACCATCCCTCTTGGTGATATCATATTGGGCCTGTGACTCAAAGTTATTGAGACGCGTTCCGACATCGGTCAGACGAGAGTCCATCTCCATCTGAACGGTCTGGCGCGCCTCATCCCTAAGAGCCAGAAGGCCATCCGTAACGAGCTCCTATCCTTTTTGGGCTTCGAGGGAGCAGCCTGCGGCTTAGGCTTCTTAGGTTCAGTCGAACCGGCAGACTTGCCAGCCTCTACAGAGTGGGGCCTCTTGTTCCCACTCGTAGAGGCTGTCGGTCCTGGGTCTCGAGGACGACTGGCCTCCCGCTTCTTTGACCATTCTTGCGGTAGTCCTGAAGCTTGGTAAGTGGCCTGTCATCGACGTACTCAGTACATCGCTTGGCAGTGATTGCTGACAGCCACTTCTACTCGTCGACAGCCTTGGCCGTGTCTGGGGGAGAGGATACGGTGCTCTCCACGGCACCGGCATCGACTTCCGACAACTCGGTTCCAGGTTCTGGGGGTGTAGTAGACTCGCTACTCCTTTCCCGGGCTGGAGCCTTCTTGGCTGCGGATTCCTTTTTGCTACTTTCCTTCTTGGGCACCTCAGGGATCTTGAAGTCTTTCAAGGTCCCCTTGGATGCCTTCGATTCAGTGGGCTTCTTGCCCTTAGAACCTGAAGGGGTAGCACTTTTCGATGGAGCAGGTGTCGACAGCTCGTCGACCTCCATCTCGTCGGGGGAGGAGTCCCTCGAGGCGGCAGCAGCCGCGACTTTTAAGTCGCTCTTCTGCTGCTTGGATGCCTCCTTCGCCTTCCGGCGGAGCTCCTTCTCCCGCTCCTGGGACTCGGCCAAGGCTTTCTGTGCTTCCTCGATCTGCTTCAGAAGGGCTGCACTTTCAGCCGAGGTAGACTCGAGCTCTTGCTCGGGTCTGGTCCTCTTCTTCTTCTTCTTCTTCTTCTTCTTCTTCTTCTTCTTCTTCTTCTTCTTCTTCTTCTTCTTCTTCTTCTTCTTCTTCTTCTTCAGCGACTTGTGGCTCGCCGAAGAGCTGTACCCTGACAGCTCGTCGGACAAGGACCCCATGGTTCTTCCTGAACTGATGGGTTCCAATTTCAAGAGAAGACTTCGGGTCTCGAACCGTTCTCAGATGGGACGAGACGTCGAAGAGGATCTTCGAGGTGTTTCGATCCGCACTCTGGCGGGTCGAAGCCTCAAAGGTGCCTTCGATGTACCTCGAACTGAGCTCAGGCGGCTCGAGGGACCGAAGACTGGAGCCTCGAGAGAACACAAACCTGTGCTCACGCAGGTCGTGTCCCTCGACACTAGGCAGGGGAGACCTCCTACACTCAGGTAGGAAGTCCCCGGGCGGAGCGTACCAGCTGGAATAAGCTAGGCTTAGTCCAGCTTATCTGCGTCCGACTCTTACGAGAAGGGCGCAGATGTGACCTCCGTGGTGTGCGATGCGGCCTTTTATCCCTGTGGCGCACGCCTCTGATTGGAGGAAGGGCCTACGTGACCGAGGAGGGCGAACCCTATTGGTCCACAGCGCATCACGCCATGACCAAATAAGGTAATGCTCAAAAAATAGAACGACTCACTCTCCCCTCACCGTCACGCTCTGGTTCTCAAGTCGCAATGTTTGCATATGCCGTTATTTCCTATGCGGTCTATGGGTTCCAACACTATTAATATGGATCTACCCTTCGGGCAGAATCCACCAGCCTATACTGGGAACCCATCCTCACAGTCCAATAAAAATCAGAGGCCCCAAATTTCGATGTTTCCAGCGTCAGGTTGTCTCAAACTAAGAGGCAATCGCTTCTCGTTGTGTAATTTTTTATTCACCGTCGGCTTCACGTCCACAGACAGATTTACTCAAGAATGGCACCCGTTATTTTAAAGCCTCATTAAAAGAACAAGTTAGTAAAGCTGCTGCTTAGTATTGTGCGAATCATCGATTACTGAATAGGGTTTAATCTAGGACTTTTCCTGATTCTAACCTTCACTGTTGGAACGAGTGTTGAGCCTCGGGGCGGGTTACTATCACCCCCTCCTAGCCCGCCGTCCTTTGATGTGGCTGGGCCGACAGGGCTATTAACCCGTTTCCGTCGGCGTCTGCCTCCCATCACTTGTGACGGTGTGGATGTAGGAGCCAGGGTGTTTGCTCTGGGTTTCCTTTCATCCTCGACACTCGCTGACCGTTCCTTTGATGAGCCTTGGCGCTTAAGCCTCGCTCGAGTCATAGGCCCGGACTGGAGTGACTGATCTTTGACTTCAATCGAAACGTTTTGATGTAAAGTTTGTTCAGTCGTTCGCACCTTCGAGGGGGGGTCGGACTTCCGACATCCCTTCAAAGGCTGTTTAGATGCTTTCAACTTATCTCGACGAGCCGGTCAACCACGGCGCCGCTTGGATGGTTTACTGGCATCCAACACCTCCACCTCGAGTTTTCGAGCCTTTTGCTGTTGTTTTCGATGACCCTGCGTAGTTTGTTTTTTAGACTGAACTTCCGGTCGCGACCTTTCGATCTCTATTTCGACCTGTCCAGAAACAGACTTAGCCCTTTTCGTAGCCTTACGAGAAGGTGAATCATCATCAAGTTGTGGTTGCAACAACTCGACAGTTTGTGATAGTTCTACGCCCAACCACCGGCGCACTCTATCAACATTGCTCTTTTGCAACCGCCCGCGGGATGATCGAAGTAATAATCTCGACTCAGAGAGGACAGAATCCACTACGAACGGCCCATCCCAGTTGGGAGCAAGCTTCATAGCTGCCTGGGGGGTGTGGTACCTCACCACCTGTTCCCCAACTGAGTACCTTCTCTGCTTCAGCCCATAGTCATACCCGACTTTCTGGCGTTCCGCAGATTTACCTAGATTTTCTCTTACCATGCTGTAACTTTCTCTCAATTGGTCGCGAAGCTGTTCCACAAAAGTGACGGAACAAGGGACTTTGAGTGGGTTCTCGATTGAGCCGAAAATCACATCCGCTGGCATGAGAATTTCTTCCCCGAAGACCATCATATTTGGACTGCATCCAGTAGAACTATGTTCAGAGCTGTTATATGCGGACACCACATACTTCGCCTGTTCATCCCAGTTGTCCATATGTTTGTCTACCAACATAGTCAGACTCTGAATCAATGTTCTATTGAACCTTTCCACCTGACCATCGCTCTGTGGCCTGTACGGATTGGTTCTCTGTTTTACAATCGTCAAATATTCACACATCTCAGAGAAGAGTCGAGAAGACTCGAATTCTCGACCTTGGTCGGAATGCAGAAGCAACGGGACACCAAAGGTCAAAACCCATTCGTCCACGAAGGCTTCTGCACAGGTCTCTGCTGTGTGATTTGGTAGGGGAATAGCGCGTACATACTTGGTGAAGTAATCCTGGATTACTAACATGCAAGTATTCTTGTTTGGCATGGGTGCAAATCCCGAGATGATATCCATAGCTATCCTCCCGAATCTCACCCCGAACAACTCTTGGTGCAAAGAGGACTTACCCATGCCCTCACCGGGCTTTACCAGGCAACAGGTAGGACAATGTCGAACCCAACGACCTATGTCCTTCCCCATTCCAGGCCAGTAATATCTCCTTTTCACTTTTTCGAGCGTACGTTTTCGACCAAAATGTGCCGCTGTTCGGTGTCCATGGCAAAAGGAGAGTACCTCACCCCTCAGTTGGAGTGGTACAACTACTTGAATCGTGCGTCTAGCTCGACCCGCCTCGACTTTCCAACGATACAACAAGCCTTCACGGAAAGTTAATAGAGGCCATTGCCCTACTAATTTCCGTACCTCGGCGCTCTCGATTGATACATCAGGCCTAGTGGGTTTAGCCCCCTTAACTAGCCATTCAGCAACTCGTTTGATGTCGGCGTCCGCTTTCTGAGCATCAATGAGTTCATCGAGAGACCAAAATGCAACACCCACACGGCTGTCTACTAAACTACCTACAGCTGCAAAAACAGCATTATGACTGCCGCAGTCTGTGCAATCCGACCTCTGGCGTAGCCGCACAGGGATACGACTAAGACCATTGGCGTTTAGATGCTTGGCCCCACTTCGATGTTCGATCTTAGAGTTTTTGAGACCGAACTCTGAAAGGTGGGCCAGCCACCTACCCATCATCCCTTCAGCTTCTTTGAAATTCAGGAGCCATTTCAAAGACGAATGATCGGTGCGGATAGTGAAGTTACCACCATAGAGGTAGTGCCTAAACTTCCTGGTGTACACGACAACCGCCAGCAGTTCCCTTTTGGTGGTGCAGTAGTTTCGTTGTGTTTTACTTAGAGTGTTGCTAGCAAACGAGATCGGGACCTCTGCTCCATCCTGCTCTTGGGATAGAACAGCCCCGATCGCGGTATTGCTAGCGTCAGTGTCCAAGATAAAACGACCGTCGGGTGTGGGGAATCGAAGTACAGGTGTCTCCTTGAAACTTCGTTTTAACTCGACAAAGGCATGTTCGGCTCTCTCCGTCCACGCGAATGCCTCCTACCTTTAAGTTTTTGGATCACTAAGTCCTGCAAAGGACTTACGAGTTCCGCAAACCCCGGGATGAACTCTCGGTAGTAGGAACAAAAACCAATGAGGGATCGGATTTCCTTTACTGTAGTGGGCCTAGCCCAAGTCATTACATCGCTAATTTTCCCCGGGTTGGTTTCTATACCTTGTTCAGACACGATTCGGCCTAGGTACTTGACTGAAGTCCTAAAAAGCTGACACTTTTTAGGCTTCAACTTCAGCCCCCATGCTTGAATCCTGTTGAAAACTTCTGCCAGATTCGCCATTGCTTCATCCGTCGTTTTGCCGAAGACAATGATATCATCGAGGTAAACCAGGCAACTCTTACCCAGCAAACCTCTCAACATCTCCTCCATCATTCGCTCGAATGTGGCGGGGGCGTTACACAAACCAAACGCCATTCGATCGAACTCATAGAGCCCCCTCTAGTAGGAAAAAGCGGTTTTCTTGACGTCATCGGGATTCATCCCGATCTGCCAATATCCAGATTGGAGATCGAGACAACTAAACCACTTGTTTCCTCCTAGGGCATCCAAGGATTCGTCAATGCGCGGGAGAGGGTAGGCATTTTTCTTAGTCACTCCATTCAGACATCGATAATCGACGCAGAATCTCATGGTCCCATCCTTCTTCGTCACCATCTGGATGGGACTGGACCAGGGACTAGTACTTGGCCTAACCACCCCCGTATCCAACATCTCCTTAAGTTGTTCATCCGCCGCAGCTTTCTTGCTGAGCGGAATCCTTCTATAAGGGACTCGGATAGGTTGTGCGTCACCAGTGTCGATGGTATGCAGACATCGATCGGTGCGCCCTAACGGTTCATCTGGGGATTTAAAGACATCCACATGCTTACGTAGTAAGGCAGACAGCTTCAGTCTTTCTTCTGGCTGGGTCAGGTGGGTGTCACCATACATGTCTAACAGCCAGTTAGGGAGCTCCCCCGAGTGGGTTCTCGCAATTTCTGCCGTCTCGATGTCTGCAGCTTCTTGCTCGAGACGCATCATCACGGATCCTACCTCCGGTGAAGAGAATTCACCGTTTCTGTCAGCGTACTGTATAGTACCGACCACCTGGCCTTTCTCCAGGACAATGTCTCGATTCAGTGGATTACAGACAGGAAACACTGTTCGACGGACATTGCTGACAAGGGAAGCCTCACCAACCAACCCAAAACTTCTCAGAGTTTTCGGGTCGGGTTCGACTATGCCCTGTCGATCTCTTTCCAGACCTTCAGATTTTACCAGGACATCACACCGATGTCTGGCGGGTATCCTCGTGGTCTGTGCTACTGAGGCTATCGATGACACTCTCTTCAGTTTACACTGATGGTGCTCTTCTACCGGCTCGGTCATGACCAATTGACCCGTCCTTGGGTTCAGGATCATACCGTATAATGCCGCGAAGTCGAGCCCCAGAATGCCATCGTCAGCCACATCGGCCACTATTGGGCTAAACACATAGTGGGTCGATGCGACCTTAAGAGGTAGAACCAATCGACCATAGGTCCGCATTTCGGCTCCAGACGCAGTGCACGCCGTTATTCCCTCGTAGAGATTATCTGACGGCACTACTAACGTTTTCGCGAGTTCCCGAGAGACAATGGTGTGGCTGGCACCAGTATCTATCAGGAAGTCTAGAGAACGCCCTCGAATCTCTGCAGACAGGTACCATCGTTTCCCCGACAAGGGGGCGGTTCCTGCTAGCATTCTCAACCCTACGTCAGTACTCAGATCGATCCCTCTCTTCTTCAGAAAAGAGAGACAGGGATCATCTGAGGGAAGCTCTGTTGCGCAGACTCTGGCCAGCTGCCGCATCAGGGCTTCTCTCCCGGCGTCGACTTTCACTTTCGATCCAGTCGAACCCTCGACCTCGGAGTTCGGGCTGCCAGCGCCCTGTTCCTTGGCCATTGAGGCTTTTTCTACACCGACATCTTCGGAACCCGACCGGTGATCAACCGGTGCCGCTGTGGTAAAGGGCTGGGACGGCCCTACCGGGACCTTACCTAGTTCCCTCGAATCTACTGTCGTCTGATCAGGAGTGCCAGAGGTGCTGAAACACTGGCTTTTCGATGGTCGGGCAGCTCGATTGCCACGTCGAGCCGCCCGCCTCAGTTTTCCGTCGCGTCAGGTGGTAGTCCTTTAATCGGCTCAGGGCAAGATCGTGCGAAATGCCCCTGCTTCTTGCAGTTCCAACACTTGGCGTCAGACGGAGGGGTACTCGGCTTCTCCGAGTTAGTAACAGGGACATCCCCTCCCTCGATAACCCTGAGTAAATTCTTTTTATTGACTCAGCGAGAAGGTCTGTTCCTGTACCTTGGGTTTGGAGGACTTGTTTGGCGGTTTCGATTTACCAGCAGATTTCTGACTTTTCTTAGTCTTACTCCCCGCCCCGGGCTTCGAGTATGAGGACACCTCCCCCTGTCCCTCTTCGATCAAAGCGGCGTCGGCCAACGCCGACAATGCATTTGTCGAGGTAGGATTCACCAACTTCGGCAGGAGTTGTCGTTTCCGCAACAACTCATCTGCCAAGTCCATGAGATCCTTGAGAGACATGTAAGTGCGCCATTCCCGAAGCACGTCTTGTTGTAAATCAACGTCATACAATCCTCCTATGAACAACTGGTTGACTTTGGTTATGAGCCATTCAACCGAGAAGTCCACACCTGGATAGGCATCGCCAGCAAGACGTCTCAAAGCAAAGCCATAGGCTCTAATGCTTTCGTTCTTGCCCTGGCGTCTCTTCTCCATTTTGACAATGGGATCTTGCAGGCTAGAAGTCATGGCTTCTGTTACCATGTCGACCAGTCCATCCAAAGTCCCGTCTCAATGCTCCTCCCATAGCCACACAGTATCAGCTGCTGGGCCATTTTGGAGTAACATGAGGAGTTGAGCCAATACCATACTCGAGGTCCACACATTTACTCGACGGACGTGATTGAATCCGTGGTACCAACGGAGCCAATCATCCTTCCATGTAAATGGAGGGCACTCGACTGACCTAGTTTGGGCCGGTTCATGCCCGACAGAGGTATTTTCAAACATTCTGCTTGATCTCCTGACCTGATCAAGAGTGAATGTTGTACCTCTTCTAGGTATCTGATGGTCCATCCCCATGTTCCTCATAGTCGTGTCTGCACGACTCTGATTCATCCCCCAAGGGTTACCGGAATCGGCCTCACTCAAATGCGAAGCCTCGAACCTGATATCCCTATATTTGGGTGGATCAACATGTTGTTGGGTCGTGGTAGGGGTCGAGAACTGCCCGATCACTCCACTTAGACCATCGGTGCGCGGCATCGAAAGAACTGGTTGGGTCCGACGTGACCTCGAATCCACTTTCGAGATGTCGTCGATTGCCCCCACCATTCTATCTATCTCTGCCTGCTGCTTTGAACGTTCCGCCTGTCTTAATTCCGACACCAGGAATTCCAGGCGGGCATGTTCGGGCTTCGAGAGATCTCGTTGCTCGCAGAGGGCAAAGAGCTGCTTGACCTCCTTCATGGCACGGTCAAGCCACTCTCTGTAGTCAGGGTTTTCGACTAGGTTCTCTTGAGTGGCAACTCTAGTAGTGCTGCATTCACTACTTTGTTGCTTCTCTCGAAGTCTAGCGGCATGCAATTTCGATTCCGTCTGCTCCTTCAGACGTTCCTCGAGTGCGAGTTCATCACAAACTTCTTTATTCACCCTGGCTTCGTCAGCCTCCCTGCGAGACGATATCTCTCGTCGGAGCTTATCAATTTCTCCACGCATGGCTCTCAGAGTATCCGAATCCTTCTGATCCTTCAGTGATTGGGCTACTAGGGATTCAGATTTCAAGGAATTAAACTCGGCCTCATGCCTTGCTTTTTGTTCCATTAGAATCTGATATTCCGCCATCTTGTTTGCGTGTTCGATTCGTTCCTCACAGCGACGACATATTTCTGCCTCGTCCCTGGCTCGAGCATCCTCGTCAGCTTGCATCTGACAGAGTAACGACTCCCGTTCCTGACGTAGCTGTTTGACCTGCTTTTCATAAGCTGTTAGGTGCTCAGCTACTTCTTCAGTATGCTCGGCTGATTGTTGGTTCAACTCATGCCGCAACTCTTGCAGTTGTTCCTCCAACATAGTCTTCTCTACTTCTTGTAGTTTCAACTTATGTTTAAGGGACGTCTGCTCATGCTGGGCATCCCGAAAATCGTTTCGAGCTCTCTCGACACATTCTCGGCGGCTAGTAGCAAGGCGGTCGATCTTCGCTTTTAGTGATTGACAATCCATTGCTGTCAATCGACTATGCTCGATCTCCGACTTCGTTGCAAGTAAGGACTCTTTTTCGCTAGAGAGCTGCTTGACCTTCTCTTGAAGATCAGCAAGTTCTCTATCCGCGATTTGAGTCTTGTTCGAAGCCTCTAGCGCTTACTGCCTAAGGTGTTCCAATTTCAGCTCTATTTCTGTACTCTTCTCCTGAGCTTTCGTGGTGTTACTCGCGAGAGCATCCAAATGCTGACGACCCTGGCGCAGTTGGCGTTGCCTCTCTTGCAGCAACTCCTCGTTGAGTCCCCTGCCACTGTCCATACTTCCTTGTATCGACACGGGCGAGGGACCCTCGAAGGACCAACTGCCAAGGCCCATTGGAGTTCCCACGGGCGAGGCTGATTTTTCTACATAGGACAAACTCTGTGCCCTCAAGAAATTCTCAGCCGCCGGAGAGAGTTGAGTCGATACTCGCCAATTGAGTAGCCGGCTCCTTTGATACAGGCCCAACGGGTCAGACGATGGACCTATTATCAGAGAGTGGTTCAAACCACCACTGATTAGTGGATCGTTCCTATCCACTAACGGGCCTGTAGTCACTTGATGTTGGTGATTGGGGTCATCACCTTCATCCAAGTGACCCTGCATGTCGAACTTAAGCTCGCAGTACCTATGCAGACTAAAGTTAACAACTGGTCACGGCACCAGTGTAGTGTTCTACCCCTCGATGTTCAATCGAATCTTTCGATAAACAATGGAGAACAACTATTCAGGTTCCAGTTAAAACTTTATTGTCTAATAACACATAGGCATCAGCCGTTCTCGATCACAGTTACAGGTGGCAGAGTTTGAATTCTATAACAGGTTCGACACTAGGCCTTCTAGTGTCTACAGTTGATATTCCACATACACCTCCTCTGTGCAGCAGCACAGAGGAGTATTAGAATATGGTAGCCGGGCAGCCGCTATCCATCGCTCACGATGGTCAGTCGGGGCTGGACTGACCCTGAGGAAGGCCGTACAACGGCCTTATATACACCGGAGTCGAGGGCCACGTGACCAAGTGGTGACGTGGCGCTGGACTCCAGCGCCCCCAGGCGTCGGGTAATAGAGGTGCTCTCGATGTTGCCCACGAGGACCACGAAGGTACCTCGAAGACGACGCGGGACCACCACACCTATATAAAACTGCCATTAATAATGATAAGTTGTGAAAGTTTCTATCCTTGTTTGTGAATTACAGAAACATCATGTACATCCCGCATTCCCTGTAGATACATCTTGGTGTTAATGATATTCGGGGTAAATGTGACATGCTATACCCATCGTGTGGGGTTTAACATAGCCCTGGTTGCTATGGTTAATTATACAGCAGAGAGTAACCATGGTAACAACAACACATCACATGACTGCCCTCTGCCTGCAAACATGTCTCAAACAAAAAACAGTGTAAGTTACATAGGATTCTGACCTTTGCAGATCTACCTTTTTCTGCATAGCCTAACAAATATGGACCGAATGACACTGTGACAGAATAGTTTTCTCACCATAAGACTGATTCTATTTATTTAATGCTTTAATGATATAATGATATATTCACAACTGTATTCATACATCATGCTAGCTTTACTTCATCCTAACTGTATAGATCTAGTCAATAAGCCTATGAAAATCTATATGGTTAATCATGAGCTTATGAAATATCTGTATAGTTCATGAGAGTTATAAAATCTCCTATGGGCTTTGAGGTTGTTTTACATGGTATTGAGAATGTCCGTTTTTGCAGCAGCAGTCCACACAGGGAAGCTTTGACTGGGACGCCAACCTTCAGGGCATGTTACTGGGTGCCTTTTACTATGGTTACCCCCTGAGTCAGCTTCCCGGGGGGTACCTGGCAGACCGGTATGGCGCCAAGTATGTATTTATCTTTATAGGACTAGGTACAGGTGTGCTAAACCTACTCACTCCTGTGGTGGCCAACTGGAGTCCTTATGGAATCATCGTCATCCGGGCGCTACAAGGATTATGTCAGGTAGGAATTTGAATGAGACATTTTGATGCAATATACTTCAGTAGTTTAACATTGTTGCCAATTGTGGCTATGTCTCATAAAAGTGAGGCAAATGGGAAATGAAGGTTTCTGGCTGACGTTTCTGACCGGCTGCTATATTGGGCTGTAGTTTGAATTCTATCACAGAAAAATATAGATTTTTCAAATGTTTTAGGTCTGTACATATATTACCTAACCCTTTGTACAATTTTTGGCCAAATTTATCTCAAAGTTTTGGCAGGAAGCAAGCGGAAATATTGATACTGTAGTATTTTTATGAACTTTTAAGTTTTAAGGCTTTATCAATGGCTAACAAACTAAAATTGTGGCTATCCAGTTAACTAAGTGCCTACAGAGCACATATCCCAATGGAAAATTCCATACCTGTTATTTATGTAACATTTGTCTCAGAGATGAAGGTTTCTAACCGGCTGTCATTAAATCTAATCTGTCTGAGTAGCCAACAAATTAATTGTAAATGAAGGTAAATCTAGTTCAATATATATTAAAAGCAGGCAGCAGTGAACAGATTTAATGCAACCGGTCAGAAACATCCATTCAGAAACCTTCGTCTTTGGACAGATAACAGCCAATTGCTACCTCATAGAAGATATTTAAGGTTTATTTTACTTGTTGAATACATGTACAGGAATACTGCAGGAATACCTATGCTGTCAGTTCCCTATGGAATTCAGCTAATTTCTGCACATTTATGTCAGAAACCGGTCAGAAACCTTCACATTCAGAATTGCACCACAGTGGTGAGACATAGCCTTGTCTATGAAATTGACAGTTATTTAACCTTTAAATTTCAAATGTATGTTTACATTATTTTCTTCACTTTCCTCATAATCATGTTTGATCATCAGAAATCAACCATGGCATATATGTAGGAGTAACCTCTTTCTGCGCCAAACAGAAATGGCTCAACTCAGGATTATTATTGATCATTATTCAATTGTTCAACCCTTTAAATCTTAACAAAACAGTAATGCCTCTACTTTTGGTTGTAAAAACCCTAATAATGGTCTGATTTGCGAGCCATAAAAAATTTAGCCAAAGTTTCCAAGGATGGTCATGCAGTCTTGCAAAGTCCAGAGGCCTGGCAGCAATTTTACTGGCAAAAGTCTGTGTCCTGTGGATTTTCGCATTGACTGTTTGTATACATGGATATACAAATTATTTTATCCTAGGGTCCTTTAGCTCCATCCATGGTAACGATGATGAGTCGTTGGATGCCTCCCACTGAAAGGACCACCATGTATTCTATAGCTGCAACAGGTAACTGTAATTTGGATTAGATGTAAATGCTACTCATATTACCAGTAACTGAAAGTCAGGAGGCACAGCAGGACACTTAGAACCTGGAAGATCTGAAAATAGTCAGTGATGACGTCTTTGGGTCCTCAGGTTGACAATACCTAAAACTTTAGTTGGTGAAAATGAAGACTTTAGGTCGTCAGTATGACAACTTAGGTCGTCATCCTGACAACCTCAAGTCAACCTGAGAACCTAAAGTCGTCGTCGCCGTCGTCATCATCATCATCATCATCATCGAACTGATACTTGTACTGGTATTTCTCACTTTATACTGGATTTATCGCAGGTTTCGGTGTTGGGACTGTTGTGTCCTCAGGCCTATCAGGGTTATTGTGTGACTCTACATTCCTAGGAGGATGGCCGTCAATCTTCTATGTGTTTGGTGAGTTTGTGTTTGGTTTGGTTTTGTGTAACCTACATGCATGAATTATCAGTATAAGTATACAAGACAAATGAAGAGGAGCCAAATAAATTTAAATTGTTCTGTAAAAAGTGAAACTATTTCTTGGATCTTCTGTAATTTAGAAACTGGCCAATTCATATGATGAAGATGTGGATACATCTCATAATATTATTGGTTGACTTTGTTTCAGGATGTGTTAGCATTGTGTGGACATTATGTTGGATACCACTAGTTTATAACACACCATCAGAACACCCCAGGATCTCTGTGGAGGAACGTGCATACATAGAGAAGGGAACACAGGGTCTTGGACAAACCAAGGTGTTAGAAGTTGTTGAAATGTCATCCATACCAAATAAATATTTGACTAATAATGTTCTATGTAAGAAGAACTAGTCTGTATATTATATTATATAGTAACGCTTAACGTAGTAAATGGGACTTATATGGCAAATGATAATCGTATATCATATTTGATATTCTTAAAAATCGTCATGGTGTTTATATAGTGATGCTTAACATGGTAAATGGGAATTATATGGCAAATGATAATCGTATAATTTCCAATGGAAGGAGAAATTACACTTACCCATCCTTCTTATATATAAGAAAGCATATGGCAAGCTATTAGGATCTATTTATGTTATATTTCTGGGAGTATATATGTATAATTTAATCTATCATATTTGATATTCTTAAAAATCTACTTAACCCTAGTATCAGCAGCCTCCGTGGTGCAGTATCAGTAAGTCAGGCCCCGTGTGGGCTGTCATGGTGTTTAAGATAATGGACGGCTTCAGCTTCTACATACTGTTCAACTGTCTGCCAATCTACATGAAACAAGTCCTGCACTTTGACATATCAGAGGTATTGTCCTGTAAACAACTTACATGGGGTAGAATTGGCCCAGAAGGTTAATTCAAAAGGCTCTGCCATCGCTACCTATGCGATGTTGGCGTAGGCACATCTCTTACCATCACATAAGACCTAGTGTTACTACAACAAAATCGCTAGGTTTGTTAGGCCAGTAACTAATAGGAAGTACTATGCAGTCCTTCACTATTCCACTTCAAGCACTAACACCACCCCTTATTTTATACTGGGAAACGATATTGGTTTCCCCTGAGTTCAAGAGCACCTGTATGGGGGACATTCCTCGTCACAAAAGTGAATGCACCTGCTGAGAGTCATTCTGGGCTATTGAGGCTACTCATGAGAGCACTTGATTGGCTTTCTCAAAGTCCTTGAGGGCTCATGACATTTCAGGGTCAAGTGCACTTGACAGGGTATATATAATTAGCAGAACCCCAGTGTAGCCACTCTTGAGAGAACTAGTTTTTCCACTGCTATTTTTTACCTTCCACTGCTATTTTTTCTCTGTGGACCTGTTGCCACTCTGCACAGTTGTTAGCTGCTTGGAATAGTGAAAGCAGGGCTGAGGCTAACAGCGCTCACTAAAAAGTAGCTGGCTATCAGAAAAGAGGGCAGACCTACCTTACCATAGCAGTAAAGAATAAGGGAGAGAAATCACTAACATCTCATAGGTAGCGATGGCAGAGCCTCTTGAATTAACCTCCAGGCCTCCTATGATATACCAGGCTCTCAGTATTCATTAATGTAATGCATATTACATACCCTACATACAAGGTCAAGCCACATTTCATTCCATCACAGAGGACTTTGGCTTTTAAGGCTTCACTTTGAGTTTGCCTCTAAGAGGCTTTATTGCCATGAGTATAGACTCATAACATCAAGGCTAGAATTCACTATTTTTGTTTTAAATGAGTCCTAAACGAGGTTTTTTATAATGGTTATGATGTTTTCATTTGTTAATTAATTAATTAATGATATTGTCGAATACAATTACTGGAAAGACTTGCTAATTCCTGAGACAGTAGTACTATAATTTAGCCTAATAAAGTAAGGCCTTGAACTCATTTGATCAGATATAAGCTTGTACACTTAGAAGGTGACAGTAGTATAGTATGTATTGGAACGGGACTATAGTTAACTACAGGATATTACTCAATTGGCATGCAGCCAATCATTTGGCCTCCATTTGGTCATGTGACCCATAGCCATGGTAACGTGACCTACTTAGGGGATTAGCGACCACCTCTCAGCCAATCAGAGGCCAGCATTCTGGTAACCATGGTAATGTGGCCTACTTAGGGGATTAGCAACCACCGCTCAGCCAATCAGAGGCCAGCATTCTGGTAACCATGGTAACATGACCTAATAAGGGGATTAGTTGGACCATGTGACCCCTTGTTTGTAAACAACAACACATGGTCTAACTCCGTGTCCCCTTGTTTGTAAACAAAGGGGCAGGGCTGATTATGCAAATGAGTTACTCCTGAATTCTTTTGTGAGTGATGATAATGATAACTCGACTAGTTTTTTTTGTTTAAAAAAAAAAGAAGTTATGAATGAAATAAAACACAACAAAATAAATCTTTTTTATTTTTTTTTATTTTCATGAATCATTTCAATCAATCATTTTTCTTTCGTCCGAACAGTCCGCAAAGTCTTACTTTGCCATTCTCACAGTCACTGACTCTCTCCATCATACATTGCACTAGTTTGGATAAATCCAATACATTTCGGCCAGATATAGGACCTTTGTCTGCATAAATTGTCTACATAGATGCTTGCAGCACCCCGTTTCCCCTTTTTCCGATTTCTTGACATCATCATCATTGCGAGCCTCTGACTCACTGACCGGTCACTCAGTTTTGGGTTTTTGCTCATCCGCATGACGCATTTCTTGGGGTTTCTTTTTCGACATGCTTCAATCAGGAAATGGACACAATGAGGTCCACAGGTGTCAGCACTAGTGTCTTGGAGTTGAACATGGTTTCTTTGCCACTTGAACGGAGCAGAACACTTCAGGAAAGCTAAGAACTCTGCGCTCAGCGGAGGTAAGCCAAACGAATCAAAGTAGTACAGACCAAAGGCTGGCGGTGTCAACTGCACTCAGTGACCCCGCCTCCTCCCACTGGAGGATACGCCGTCAATCACAAGCAGCTCGCTGCATGCTGGAGATTCCTAGCAGACAATATTTAGACCAACTCCTCCTGCTGGAGGACATGCCCATTGATCATGAGCAGCTCACAGCATACCGGGAATTCCCAGCAGCTATATTTAGAACCATACTGAACTCTGTGAACCCCAGTGCTATGTTTGGGATCCCCCCTACATACCTGCACTGGAGTTCCCCAGTTACTATATTTAGCTCACCTGATACTATTTTTAGGATGAGCTTGGTGAGCGGCTCCTCCTACAAATACCTGTGGAGGGAGCAGCTCACTCATCTTTCCACCTTCATACTTCATACCTCACACATTCACGTGAGACCAAGGCCCTTGGCTCAAGGGCTAGGCTTGGACACTGTTGGGCACCTTTATACTGTATCACCATCTATACCTCGTGGACTTCTATGAATAAAGTGGATATCAAACTGGATTCCTGATTCGTCTGTATTCATCCTTATTCATCATTTACGGACTCGTTGACAATGGTGGAAAACCCTCACGTATCACCCCACAAATTACCACCTCTCATGAGCCATGGACAACAGTGAGACCCTACCAAAGGAGCCAGCCCCACAACGTATCCCTACATCTCAAGACAGAGATCAGCAAGAAGCCACCAGTGCACAGCACACCGCCCCAATAGACTCCTCGCCAGACGCGCTCCAGCTGGACCCAGTGCTGCCAGCCCATAGACGCACACATAAACAAACACCTGTGAGTTCAAACACCTTACATTTTTCGTCTACCATAGTGGACACCAACACAGGTGCACCTACCAGTACACCAGCAGGAGCCCCACCACCAGGTTTAAACCTCACCCTACCTGGCTATTCACCCTCAGAATCACCACCCCTAAGATTAGGTGGTCTTCAAAGTACCACATACAGCACGCCCAAAAATCAATCACCTAGTTACCTCCACCTAGATAGCCATCTAGAGGAAAGATCCAAAAGCCTGCAGGAAGCCCTGGAAGCTGCCGGACGGTCACCCTCATCCAGCAGTGATTCTGACCCACAGTGTACACCTGACCTAAGTTGGGACAACCTCACTGTACCAGATATCCAAGCCCACCCATCAGTAGCGGACAATTACTGGAGGAGCAGGCTAGACTCAGCAATCCACAGGTGGAGAGAGAACAGACTCAACACAGGACGTGCACAGCAGATACCAACCGGCGCTACACCAAGCTACCAGTGTGGTGAGAGTCCCTCTGTTTTTCTAGACAGGATAAACCATATTTTAGAAGAGCAGTGGCAAGACAGCCCCAATCTCACCAATTTGCTAAGGCCGCACCAAAACCCACAGCCTGATAGCAACCCACCTGGAGGCAACCCTAGGCCTTATTACTCCTACTCTACCTCTGAGGAAGACAAGGCGACACCCCCAGCACCAAATTCATCCCTGAGCACGCCACCAAGAGCCAGATCCTTTGAGAGGCCATACCCCACCAATAGACCCAGGAGAAGGGTACAATCATCCTCCCCTCAAAGGCCAAATACACCTGTATTTTACAGACTTCAAAGAAGCTTGGACTCTGCAGCTAGAAGAGGCGACCTCGTGGCCACTACTCCCATCCTACACAGAAGCAGTCACTTCCCCGCCCACCTACAAACAGAATCCACCTCTGAAGAAGACACAGAAATAACCTTCCCCCACCTGCACAGAGCATCTGCCTATCAAAACATGGCCACTGCAGCCCCACCCCCAGAGTACAACCAGGATGACATGACGAGGAACATAGTCAGAGAATGCACCCAGGCAGTCAATGACTCCCTCTCCAACCTGTTAACAGGACAAATGAACTTATTGTCTGCTGAAATAAAAAGGATTGGAGACGACTCCTCCCGCCAACTGTCAAGGATAAATGACAGATTGAATGACATGGACACCTGGAAATCACACCTGGAAAATGACATTGGCCACATACAGAGAAGAGCAGCTCAGGACAATGCCGATGTCCTGAGAAGGTCTGAAATAGCGTCAGCCAATCTGTCTGACAGAATCAACAAAAACATAGATGGAATGAGAACTGAAATATTCAGGGCTATTGATAGGACAAGAACACCTACCAACCAAGGCCCAAACAGCCATTTCTCACCCACCAACACTAGGCTACCCCCCTCAGGCCAACCTTCACAGGTTATGAGCACCTCTACCAGGACGCCGACATCATTACCGGCAGGGTACAGGCTCAGCCCGCCAAGCCTTTTCCAAAATACAGCCCAAACCACAGGTGCCACGCCCACCCAACAAGGCGTGACACATGCAGGTTTTGGTAGTTTGGCCACAACCCACCAGATGGCGCCCCCTACCACTCGTCCATCACCGGTAGCCGCCACATCATTTTCAGGCAGTGTTTACAACCATGTATACACACCCCACCAGGCACACACGCCCTACAACAACCCCATACCAATGTATGGTTTGTTTAAAAACACACCACCTGCCCAAGCAGCTGCCCACCACCCTGCAGCTCAATCCACACCAATGATACCAAATCTAGGACAATCCAATTTCTCCGCCCCCACTGGATATAGGAGTATCGAACCTGAGCGACTCACATCTGCTCAACTAAGCTGTTTCAACAAACCAGAACCCTTTGACAAGCCCTCACCCTACAGGTCTGCAGCCAGATTTCTGGCAGAATTCAAGTTCTATATTAGAAATGCATACCCCCGCAGCCCGACAATGCATGCATCCTGTATGTATACTTTTTTGAAGGGCAGAGCAGCACAATGGTTTTTCACAAACATTTTTGACAAACCAATCATGTATGACACTGAGGCAGTCTATACCGCCTTTCTCAGCAGGTTCAACCAGCCTGACCCTGCAACAATAATCAAAGGATATAGAAACAGAAAGCAGCAACCCAAAGAGACTGTAGAGGAATATATAGCAGACATGGCCTTATTGCTATCCAACAGCAACCTGGATGAGTCTGTACAAGTGGACTATCTCATAAATGGCCTCAAGGATGAAATAAAAAATTTTGTACTCTCAGACAGCCCCAAAAACATTAGGGAAGCCGAGACAGCAGCATTAAGACAAGAATTGGTCATAGAAGCAGCCAAAGCAGCCCATGCCTCAACCCAATCTTCAGACTTGTGTGCCATGAACTACAATAACTACAATGGGCAGAAGAACAACAGCTACAATAACAACAACAACAACAACAACAACAACAATAACAGATCCAGGAAGGACCAGTACAATAACAACAGCTATAACAACAAGCCCCCTGGAAACGGCAACAACAAGCAGTATGATGATAAATCTAAGTCAGGATACAACCAAAATCAGCAAGGTTATAACAACTCCAGATCCGGCTCAAACAACAGATCAGGCTCCAAGAATAGATATCAGTCACCAGGCAGGAGCAAATCTCAGGAAGGCAACAAAAGCAGGTCCAAATCCAGCGACACAAGAAATAATTTTGTCTTCATCCCTGTTGCCTCCACCCCCACCAACACCCGCCAGGTGTCCTTCCAGAAACTACTAGTCCCTGCAGATTTCCCGATCCCTGATGATTGGACCCAGCAACAAAAGAAATCTAGGGACCCAACACCAGGCAGAAATGACAACAAAAAGATAGGAGACAACCATCCTGACAACCAACCTCCTGATTCTGGACAAGGAGAACACTACAATGACAATATTGAATAGGACCCAGGGGAGGGCCACCATGCATCTTACGGCCCCGCCCCCACCTTGGACAACAAAATTGGAACGTCCCCCACATGCCATATTTCACACATGAATGATGGAGCAGAATTAAATTCAGCAGAACAACAGAACCACGACCCCCACCCTGTGAATTGTGACGAAGACTCCTCATCAGACAGTGAGGACCTCTATGAAAACCAGAACAAGAGAATTTCCACCCTCCAGTTGAAAGTCGAGACCAGTAAGTATGGGCAGCAAGGTAAGACCTCTTACATTAATACTAAATTGACTAAAGGCGCAGTTAATGTTGATATCAGTGGCAGTTCTTACAGAGCCCTTATAGACTCTGGAGCCTCCCTTTCCTTTATCAGCCAGAAAATGGCAGATAAAATCATATCAACCCCCAATTTCAGACATGGTAGGAGATCTCGCATGGTTATCCTACTAGCTGATAAATCCTAAGTTCAGGTCAACAATTCCATCACCATAACCTTTCTAATCGATAACACAGAGTTTAAAACAAGACTACATGTTGTCCCAAAGCTAAACCACCCCATAATTCTTGGCGTAAACTTTATGACCAAATATAGGGCCAAAATTTCCTTTGGAACCAAATCTCCTTCACCACACTTCATAAGGGCAGCCAAAGGTCTAACCATGCCACCAAATTCTGAATCCACATTCAATGCAATCGTCATAGGACCTGATTCCTTGATAGGTAAAACAGGCATCACAGAAAATGTTGACACGACATTACCGGTACTAATCAAACACGCCCTTGTTGAACCAAGGTCAACAAGAAAAATCATACCGGTAACAGTGGCCAACCCAAATGATTTTTCCATCAACATCAAAAAGCACATGAACCTAGGCATTTTTGCACTGAACAACTTAAACAAAGCCATTCCCATTGGAAAACTGAACAGCCAACACTCCCTCAACAGCATAATCTCTGACAAAGACATGCTCCCCATCAATTGTGGAGATGATCCTCTGGATCAGCTACCCAAAGGGGACGACCCTCTAAAATATACAATATGTGACAAGCTCACTGAGGCCCAAAAACAACAAATCAAAAACATTGCTGAATCAAATAGGGAGGCCTTTATATTAAATGAGAGTGCTATAGGATTAAATGTTGAAAATGAAGTCAAACTAGAATTAATCCCTGATTTCAAACCCTGCAACAGACCATCCTATAGAATGTCACCCAAGAAAGAGATTTTCCAAAGAGAGCTGTTAGATAAACACTTACAGCAAGGTGTCATTGAAGAATGCACCAAGCCCTGTGAGTGGAACTCCCCAGCCTTCTTAGTACCCAAACCCCAGGGAGACAGGTCTGTAGCCTCAGGATGGAGAATAGTCGTGGATTATAGATGGATTAACCAAAACCTAAAATCTTTTTCCTACTCCTTCCCCAGAGCAGACGACCTCATGCAACAAGTTGGCAGAACAGGTGCTAAATATTTTTCCAAATTGGATGTATACAGCGCCTACCATCAGATTCCCCTAGCTAAATAATCAAGGCCTTTGACAACCTTCTCCGCCAATGGCACAAGGTACATGGCCAAAGTATTACCCATGGGTTTAAAAACTTCTGGTTTGTCATTCATGAATGTAATGGAACAATTGCTCATGAAGTGCAAATACAGAAATGCAGTAGCCTATGTGGATGACGTGGCCATATACAGCCCCACATGGGAAAGACACCTGCAAGACCTAGATGAAGTGCTAAAACTTTTCATCAAAGGAAACATCAAATTAAAGTCAGAAAAATGTGAATTTGGCACCACCAAAATGGAATTCTTAGGTTTTACCTTAGATCGACATGGCATCTCACCTTCCCCAGACAAAATCTCACCAGTTGAAACCTTCCCAGCACCTAAAAACATCCACGACCTAAGGTGTTTCAATGGAATGGCACAATTTTATAAGAGATTCATTAGAGGCTTTGCCCATATAATGAAGCCCTTATATGAAGCCACAAAGGGTACCTTCAAATGGACCACTCAATGCCAAACAGCCTTTGAAAAAATCAAAGCATCAATTTGCACTGAGGCAATCCTAAAATTCCCAGACTATAACAAACCCTTCATCATCTTCACAGACTCCAGCAATTTCAGCTTAGGAGCAGTCATTACACAGGTAGATGAACATGGTTTTTATAGACCCATTGAATTCTCTGGGAGAGGTCTAACACCTCAGGAAACCAGATATGGAATAACTGACAAAGAGTTACTTGGGATAATCTTCGCTGTCAAAAAGTTCCACCATTATGTAGACGGCACCCATTTCAAAG
This sequence comes from Acholoe squamosa, assembly GCA_949317995.1. Lineage (NCBI taxonomy): Eukaryota > Metazoa > Annelida > Polychaeta > Phyllodocida > Polynoidae > Acholoe > Acholoe squamosa. Next base: position 80,218,369 of record OX439042.1, read on the forward strand.
TATATTCAGATCACACAGCCCTAGTCTCCCTCTTCAACAAAAAAGAAAATATCACCAATGGTAGATTGGCAAGATGGGTAGATACTGTTATGTCCTATGACTTTGAAGTGAAATACCTACAAGGTAGAGCAAATCTAGTGGCAGATTGCCTGTCCAGAAGAAAATATCCCCCTGGCTCTGATGATCCAATACCAATTAGATCACAAGGAAAAATTATCCTCCCACCAAAGAAGGTACAATTTTCAGATATATCCATGACAAAGGTTTTCAGATCAGACGACCCAATTCCCAATAATCCCATCTGTTTGGGACCTCCTAGATCAATATTAAAAGGAGGCAAAATTTGGGGAAGCACAAACAAACCACCAAAAGGCGTCATAGCAAGAAAAGGCACCCCAGAAAGGCAGCAGGGTGTGAACCCTGACCTGTGTGTACTTACTCGAGCACAGTCCCAGTCCCAGGACGACACACCTCCAGCAGCCAGCCAATCAGCGCCCAATAAAAAGACCCGCCCACTCAAGCCTAAGTGCAGCAGTCCTCGCCCCAGAGGCAGGCCCGCCAAATCTAGGTCATCTAGGGTCTCCATCAAAGCTGCAAACACCAAGAGAGCTAAGCTCTCCCGCCGTGTGCTACCTCTAGCTGAAAGGGCAATTCAGGAAATCTTTAAACACCAATCCCTGACACCTTCTAGAGAAACACTGATTAAAAGCCAAAAAGAAGACCTTTTTGCATCCTCCATGGCAAACTACATTGAAAAAGGTAGCCTGCCACACGACTCAGGATTAATGAATCAAATACTACGTAACCACGATCAATTCATCTTACTGGATGAAGTCCTCTTTAGAATTACTGATACCAATTTGGGTAAGACCTTAGAGCCCACACTGCAAATTGTAATTCCAGAAAAATGGACAGACTCTTTAGTGGAGGCAACCCATTGCTCTCCACTAGGTGGTCACCTAGGTGCAGTTAAAACCTATACAGCCATAAGAGCTAGGTATTACTGGAGATCAATGTTTAAAGAAGTTTTTGACTTCTGCGGTACTTGCCACACATGCCTGACCACCAAAAAGAGACCCAAAAACCTGAAAACTCCAATGAAATTACGTGACCCAGTGCTTACAGCATACTCTCATGTCACCATGGACACAATAGGCCCTTTTTCCAAGGCCACTGATGGCTCTCACTACATACATGTGGTGACCGACCATGCCACTAGGCACATAACTGCCTGGACAAGTGAAGAAAATACTGCTGCAATTGTGGCACTTGGTTTCTTCCAAAGAGTCATATGTATCCATGGCACTCCCTCAGTACTGAACACAGATAATGCCCAGCAATACGTCTCAAAATTATTCAAATATTTTTGTGAAAAGTTCGGCATTAAACATGTGACAGGAAGTGCACATTGGTCTAGGTCTCAAGGTCTCTGTGAGCGCCAATATCAAACCATTGAATCATCCCTCAGAGCTTTTGTATCAAAATCACAGAAGCATTGGTCAACCTTCCTACAAGCTGTAGTCTTCAGTATTAATAATACTATAAGCAGCGCCTTAGGCTACTCACCAAATTTGTTAGTCTTTGGCAAGCAGACACACCTACCAACTGAAGCAGCTTTGTCCTTGATTAAAGCTGAAAAAGACTCAAGCACCAAGGAGAAAATTATGACCAGCCTACTACAGTTTAGGGATGATATTCACATGAGAGCTGCAGAAAACATGATCTCTGCTCACAAAAAGATGAAAGCCAGACATGACACTTCAGCAGAACTCAGCTCATATAACACAGGCCAATTGGTATATTTACATATACCCACCCTACTGGTCAAATGCACATAAAAAAAGTTGCAACCCACATACTCAGGCCCCTACATCATAATGAAGATGACTTCACCAGTCACAGCTATTCTAAAAAGGCTACAAGATGAAAAAATACTGAAGAAATCAGTACATGTATCAAGGCTGAGGAGACCAATCACAAGAGCTAGCGCCAAAGCTATCATAAAAAGGCTACAATCAGGGCCCACAAGCTCACTTCACGACCCCGACCAGGAGGACCCCTCCAATGTGAGTCTCACCACTCCCAAAATAAAGAAAAAGAGAGGAAGGCCAGCCAAAAAGGGAACAATCTCCTTCAGCCCCATGCCCTCCAGAAAATCAAGAAAAATTCCTAAGCGTCCATTATAGATCACAAGACGCTGTGTCAAACACCAAGCATCCATATAAACAACCCTCCTTTAATCCCCACAGGCGCCACGCGCCCCAACAAAATTAATCAACCATTAATATACCAACCACCTAAACACACTGACAGCAACAGTCACAGCCCAACCCCCAACCTATTTATACTAACAACCATAAAAATTCCTATGCATCCAAAATCAACACCGCCTTGATTAACTGTATATACAACCACCTACCCATCCTAAGTGGAACGCCAAACACTGGCAAATGGATTATCAAATAATTAGGTTAGGTTACCCACGCCACATACCGACCGCCCAAGGCAGCGCTGTATCCTCGGTTTGTGTATAAACTTCAAAACACACATGCGACGGCTTGTTACCACTTCAAGACCACTATTTCCAATGATAAACCTATTGTAGGAAGATGGATCTCTGACACCCACACCCCATGTTTACACCACTGTCTCCGCCAACCCTTAAGTGCTGTGGTGGCACATATACAAATCAATAACGCGCCGCCCTCAAGGTCTTTAAAAACCACAGGGTCACCATAGAAACCATACCACCTTGGTTAGGGATAAATACCCCCCGCCAAGCTTCCCAATATTCTATTTTTAGACAATACCTCACCACCAACCAATCCAGGCCAGGATAACCCTAATTTGCATAAGGGGCCGTCGACCCCCCCCCTTGCATCCACCAATAATATTTGGCCTACGCCCCTTTCAGGGCAAGACATACCACTTTGGGAGATCTTGGACTGGGAAGTAGCCAAACTCAGTCTCAGGTTTATAAGCGCTTGCCCACCCACATCTGATCATAACACAACCTACAACCAATACCACCACACCTTAAGCACGGCAACAAGTGTCTGGGAAGGGACCATGGCAGACCCATCATGCAACCAGCCCAGGTAGGATTATCTTATGGGTCTATTTTTAGCATTTAGGATTTTTAACAGTCGTTCTAGCATTGTACATGATAGTAGTTTTATTATCATGGTGCCCAGGTACCCCTATTAACCAATGGCGGTGTGAGCCTTAAGTGTGTGTAAAATGTGGAAGAACTTCTCCACTATCCTATAATTTTTAACATTGATAATCCAATTTACTAAACCTCTTCAGCCAAGCAAATTCCCCACCTTTACCTCTCCACCATTCACAGCCCACTTAGACCTTTTTCCTTTATGACTTACAGCCTGGACCCACCGGCAAATAAGCACGGCCCAAATGCTACATGGACCATACACAGCCTCCTTGGACCACATGGGATCAGGAGTGATCTCATGGATCCTTTTGAAATTAGGAGCATAATCATGGAACAGCAACACCTCATCACCTTCCTCGCCCAGGAAGATATTAAACATTACCTCAGCAGCCCTGTGCTAAGACAGGAGCTGGACTTGAGCAATCACTCCATAGCAGCAACTATAAAAGCCTTCATGGTCACTGTAGCTGGGGATAATCCCTGCCGGCCTCCATGGGGCAGGTTTAACCATAGATCTGCATCATACATAGCACTTTTATGTGCTCGCACGCTTCTAGCGTCAGAACAGCCCCTCAGGGACTTACCCCGCCAATACTCCAGAATTGGACGCGAACTGGCCATAAGGAATACAGCCAGCCTGGTATTCCAGTTTGCTGTTTTCGAGATAAACAGATTTCATGCTCAAGCACGTGTACCGCCCCTGACGGTGACAACAGGCACTAGTCCATCTGCATAAATCCATTCATGTAACAACAACCCCACCACCCACAGAATCCCCGACCTTTGTAAATACTTGACCATACTAACATCCCATTTTGTGACTAAGCTAATGCTATTTTTAAGTGAACCCCACCATCAAATTTCGAAAATCCTCAAAAATTTCTCAATTTTTCTCATTTTTCTAGAGCAGCAGCCATCCTAGCAGTCTGTATATTCTTACATCTGCTCCTCGGCTGCACCTCAACATCAGATACCAATCTGAACACCATCTTCAGACCCAACTATGGCGCACTGTTTACCAAGTTACCCCAAACATTACTAGCCAATTACATGGACTATCCATTGACCTTCAGCCTCAACTTGACCTTTGACCAGAACTTAAGTCAGCCAGAACTGCTCAGCCCACTCATCGGCACTGATGCACCCCAATACATTAAGCACACAGCCCATGCCCTAGATAACATGATACAGAGCCTATTCTCCAAGTCAAAAACAACACTAGAAACCTTGTCAAAATTAATTTCCCCTCCAAACGTCAGACAAGCCAGAAATGCCCCAGGCCAAGTCATTGGTGACATTTTAAGAGCTTCAATAGGCCTCGGGACTCAACCAGAAATTGATATTTTAAATTCAGAAATGTCTGACCTGGATAAAAAGTTAGCCACCAAAATGCACGTGGTAGAATTAGCCACCCATTTCTTGTTAAATATTTCAGAATTCAATTACAATTCTGTCAACATCTTCTCAAAATTCCAAAACGACACTGATGATGCTCTATCTTTTATTTCTGGAAAATTAGAGCATTTAAATTCAAACATCTCATCAATATTATTAAAATTAGAACTCCAATCCAGACAAGACACCTTCTATTCCATGTTATTCACAGCAGCAAATTCTCAAATAGAGTCTTTAATTGACCTCCAAAATGACTTGGAGGATCTGCTCTTAACCATTGATAATCTACTTGAAGGCACCCTACCCCAATCCATCATCACACACAACGACCTCAGTTTAGGTTTAAACAATTTATCCAGCCTCCTGCACGAGGCACATCACGGCATTATTTTAGAAGGCCTACCCATAAGTTATTATTATAAACGCCAAGTACATGTGCACTGCAGCCATAACTCGAGCCTGTTAATAACCATACCAGTACCCATAACCAGAGGGGGAAGCACCTTTTCTATATTTAGAATAGAAACCTTCCCCGTGCCTTTCGACACCTCCGACACTAAGTCAGTAGGTCACACCCAGGTGGAGCCACTTCCCGGCTACTTGGCTATGTCCAGGACCCACTCACACTACATACAGTTTACACAAGCTGACCTGGATATGTGTGACCTCGGCCACCTTATCAGCTGTAACCTACCCCTACCTCTGTTGTCAGCCACACACCCCACATGCACTCTATCTCTATTTTTAGACCTACCAGAGGCGGTGCACCATACCTGCAGTTTTAAAGCACACATGGCAGCACCCATACCAAATCTTATCCAACCCCTATCTCACAGTACCTTCCTATTAATAACCGACCATCCCACTTCCATGCTCCAATGCACAGATTCAGGCCAAGTCAAAATTAAAAATAGTGCATACTCAGTCATCTCAGTCCCATGTCTGTGCTCCATTAAAAACGCCGGCATGATTTTAACCAATTCTGATTTATCTTGCACCCAAAATTTCACCCTAGAGCCCATATCAAAAGCCTATTTCAATTTACCACTGTGGCGACACTTTGGTCAACCTCCAGCCAATGTTTCCGGCATCACCATGGCAACCACCACCCAGACCCTTCACCTGCCCAATTTTGAAAAATTAAAACACCTACATAATCAAAAAATAGCACCACTCTTTCAAGACACCCTAGCCCTTAAAAAGGCCGCACAGGGACTTAAGGACCAATCAGCCCTCCTATCCACCAACTCCCTGATGCATCTGGGATATCACCTCCAGTTCTCACCCTGGATACACTTGGTATCACCCCTCCTGGCACTACTTTGCTGCGCATTAACCCTTAAGAACCATCTTCGTGTCAATCAATTGGCTCGCTTTATCACACTAGTCTCAGCAACCCGAACACCCAAGATGGCTAATGCGGAGAGTTGGGATCGTTTTAAAGATCTGATACGCCAGGCTAACAAGGACTGGCCAGCCCCACCAACGACCCCAGACACAGATCTAGAATATGTACAGTCGCCTGGCCGCTACCAGAATATGTTCACCTGGATTTTGATGGCAACCCTCCTATACATCACATGGATTACCGCCAAAAGGTGCCTGCGACACTGGCCCTACTGCAAACAGGACAGCCACAGGACACCTTCAATTGTGGCCAAGATTCATGCCAACGGTCAAACCTTTGACTTCACCGTTGGCAAGATGATCTATGGACAAAATCTCTGGGCACCCACCATCACAGCCCCTAAGGTCTCCCCAGCTCGCCTTACGGCACCCCTGGGCAGACACTTGGATCTCCATTGGAAGTCTGACATCAGGACGATGATCGGGGGACAAGTCCGACAGATTCCGCTGCAGCGCTATCCTCCGGTACCACTTCTATGGAGAATACCACTGTACAGAATCTTGAAGGGAGCCCACCACATGACAGTGGTAATCTCTTCAGAAGGACAGCCCGATTTCCAACTGGCCTCTAGTGATACTGACTCAGCCATACAGCTACCCTGTGAGTCCTGGCCAGCTGATCGCCATGACTCCCCGGCAGAGCTCACTAAGCACACCCCACTCCGGCATCAGCCAAAAACAGGCAAATACATGTACAAGCCACCGGAGATGATGCTCACACCACCCTCAACATCAACCCGCGGTAAGTTTCTTCAGAAACCTCCTTTGATCCTCATGTGGGGATCAAATAGCCGCCGGCCACCCCCCATATAACCTAGTAATGGACTCTCCCGGTAGTAGTATATACATGCAAACTGAGCGCAATGGATTAGCTACTAACTAGGTCATGACCTACTGGTAGACCGGAAGTGACCTAGTTTCAGCCAATCAGAGGGCTGGATTTGACAGGAAGTGACGTCATAAGGTCATGACCTAGTTTTTTCGACCAATCAGAGAGCTGGATTCCATTTGACCTAGTGACCTGACCTAGTTACATAAATTAAAAGAATTGTGCAATACCTAGAGCTGACCTACTTGCAAACCGGAAGTGACCTACTAACCTACTTGCAAAAACGTATGACCTACGTATGAGGGTGCATTGCGCAATGCTTGTAAGAATTTACACAATGTTCTGATGCAATACTTTTATGGATTTACGCAATACTTATGACTCATTTTGTTATGTCTCTTCATTTTCATGCATTAAAATAAAACACAACTCATTTATTTCACATAACAGATTATATTTTTTATTAGACACAATATTTACAGATGAAGACAGATTTTCCATTTCCGGGGCGTGCACATATACTACAAAAACATTTGTTGTGTGTGAATTTACTTGCTTGATACCAGCTTTGGCCAGTGAGACTAGTTTTCCATGTGTTGTGGAAACAATAACTGTTAAGTTTGGCTATGTTAGATATAGCATGCTCGAACAAAGCCTGGGCCAGGAAGTATGTTTGACTGTTTTTGGGTCCAGGTAAAAGACCAGATAAAAATCCATCCTTAAAGTTTACCTCAAAGGAGAAATGATTTTTCACTCCAGGTATACTTAAGGCATGAAGTTCCAGTGAGACCTGCAGACATGTGAAACAAATAGTTTTAGCAATAGCAGATACTTCCAGTTTACAATTACACTGACAAAACACTCCTACTATGGGATTACATTCTAACTCTTGGAGAGTAAGAGCAAACTTTCTTACACTTCCTAAAGTGTACCTTGTGTAGTGTCTTGGGCAGCCAGGTTCAGTGTGCAATTGATATACTCCTATACACCAATCATGCATTATCAAGTTAACTTTTTTCACTCGACAATAGTACATGCAGTTTCTGTAGGCGTCCCAAAAAGCTGAAGAGAAATATTTGTACATTTTAACACTAGTTATACAGTGGTCAACAGTGTCTGGTTCAGCTCCTCTAAAATAACCAATGTTTTCTGCAGGTATTATTTCCCAAAAGAAATTCTCTGAACATCCACATGCTACAGAACTTATATCATTGTCAGGTGTTATAGAAGAAGCTTGATTATATGAAGCAACACTTTGTAAAACTGGACGCATGTAATAGTCATAAGGTGGAGTTTCTGTGGTTTGCTCCACAAGCATAGCTTCTAAACTTTCCATGTTAAAATGGTTGCTTAAATCTAACCAGATACTAATAATCTGGTGAACGTGACGCTATGAGTTAAGAAATCTGGTACCACTTTTTTTTTCTGTTCCAACTTAATTTCTTCAGGGCCGGATTTTTTATTTTTTGTCGTGAACATGTGCAGCGTTCACTTTTGTGAAAAGTTTTTTTTATTTTTTGGGTGATACAGTTCACTTTTCTTACTTTTTTATTAGTTTTTTTTCATGATACAGTACACATTTTTTTTACCTTTGTTTTTTATTTGAAAAATGTTCATTTGAACAAAAATATTTTCCAGTTTAACACTGTTTTCTATGGAAAAAAATGTTCATTTGAACAAATGTTCGTTTGAACAATTGTTCAAATGAACATTTTTCAGTTTAACACTGTTTTCTATGGAAAAAAATGTTCATTTGAACAAATGTTCGTTTGAACAATTGTTTAAATGAACATTTTCCATTTTAACACTGTTTTCTATGGGAAAAAATGTTCATTTGAACAAATGTTCGTTTGAACAATTGTTCAAATGAACATTTTCCAGTTTAACACTGTTTTCTATGGGGAAAAATGTTCATTTGAACAAATGTTCGTTTGAACAATTGTTCAAATGAACATTTTCCATTTTAACACTGTTTTCTATGGGGAAAAATGTTCATTTGAACAAATGTTCATTTGAACAATTTTTCAAATGAACATTTTCCATTTTAACACTGTTTTCTATGAAGGAAATTTGTTCATTTGAACAATTTGTTTAAAAATTTTTTTCTTTCAACGAAATGTACAACTGGAAGTGAAACTAGAAAAAGAAACCATTTTTTATATAGAAAGGGGTAGGGTGCTTACACCGTCTTCACATACTTGTCTCTTTATGTACTGATAGGTTAGACCTTGTTTCCTTTGAGAGTAAGTCGTAACGCTGTGGTTAACTACTTTAAATCCTTTGTTGACTACCGTGACAACATTTTCACTGTCCAGTACTTCTTTGTACTTGTCAGTGGTCAGGGGGTTTTGTTTTTGAATTACACCTTTGCAACTCATTTTAACGGGCACATTTACTCCTGTGCCTATGTAACATTTGGAGTTCAAGGCAGTCATTTCATCACCTTCCCACTCCACTTTGAATAACCCGGGGGTTCTCTTGTCAAACGCCAGACGGCTCTTACAGCATGGTTGAGGCAGCCACAGCTCACCCAAAACTTTGGTCTGAACATAGGTCTCTCTGTGGTGACTGTTGTCACATGATTCAGAGGGCAACCATTTGTGACCTTCTCTGAAGAAAGCTTCACGTTTTTCAGGAATAATTACGTCTTCTATTTTCTCTGCACTTAAAGCAAAGTAAAAACTGTCAGTGTCCATTTCACACATTTCAAAATCTTTCTCGTCTATGTATTCAAGGAGAAAGTCGTAATAGAAAGCCAACATTTTAAGTTTGGCATATTGGTATACCATGAACCCTATTTGAACTGGGAGGTCGTAGGTGATGGAGGTGGGCAAACAGGACAGTTCTACCGTGTTGTCACTTATGTCTTGCACATCTTGCACTGACCAGTGCATGGCCAAACGTCTTGCCTTAGAGGGGTGAAGATACTTTGTTTGAACAAAGTTTTGTTTGTTGCATATGGTTTTTCCATATGAACCATTTCCCAAAAGTTTGTACAGATCTGACAAAATCTTACAGTCTATATTTTCGTCTCCCTTCCTCCTAGCTTTGGTTACTTCGTCCATGAAGGGTAAAAAAGTCTGTTCTGGTGTGTATTCTACGAGAAGGTGTACTGTTGTAACTACCAAACCTTTCTCCAGGTACCACTTCAAGAGAGGAGTTCCCAACAAAATTCCCTCTGCGTGGTAGCTGCCTATAAGTTGGCGTTGCGGTTGTTTTAGCTTACCTGATGCTTCCACGTAACGTTTCATATGTTCACCTACGTCTTTTTTTCCTACTAAACAGTTTTTGAAAATAGGTGTCATTTCACTGAATTTTTCTTTCAAGGATTCAGGTGTTTCTATGTCTACCTGGATAAGTCCAAAAGTTGTTCCTTTAGAAACCCCTCTCAGTATTTCATCCTGACTTTTTCTGCCTTGGCACAACGGTCTTTTAATTTCCCATTCACTTTTTGTTTCTCTGCACAAGTTTTCAGTTTTTTCTTTCAACCACATACACTCATACTTTTCCTCTACTTGGTAACCTAACGACTGAAGATATAGGGTAGTCAAAATGGTATTTTGGTTTTTTTCTTCTAACCATGCCTTTCCATTGGGGTCTCTCAAAACTGATTTAGTGAGGTGACATATGTGACCATGCCAGTAGCACCCGTGAAACTGGTATACTTTTTTTGAAGCTGGATTATAACCGTCCACTTTTATTTTCCTTGAACCCAATACTACTTCCCCGTAGTTGTATTGGTGTAATATCTTGACTTTGTCTGTCACAGTTTTGTATCGCAACCATTCTGTGGCTGAGTAGCTAATTTGTTGACTGCAGACAGCTTAAAAATCGTTTTCTTTCCTGCGCACCACATAATAACCTGTGCAGTGCTCTTCACCCATGCACTTGAGGTACAAGCTGTTAGCATCTACCCCTACTATGTGTCTGCATACTTTGCTTTGTGACCCGTATTTTTTTTGTCTTATTCTTGTTTCTCCACTTTTGTGATGTCTGTGAAAAATAATAGAGGGACCCCCTACTAAGTTGCGTCTGAGCAAGGAGTGAACATCCTTTTCTTTCTCACCAAAAAGAATGTAAGGAGTGGCATTAGGTGCAGTGTTGTTGAAAAGAAACTTCAAGGTTAAACCGGGCAAAGTTAAACCGTCTTTGAACATGTCTACCCCACGATCTATAAAAAATTTTGTGTGCTCGTTTATGGCTGAAACAAAGGGTTTAACATCCAGGTTGTTGTAATATATCAAGTAGTCCTTCATAGTTTTCATTTTGTTTTCTGTCCAGACCTTTTTACATTCAAGATAATCTTCTTTGCTTATTCCACTACCCGACAAAGAACTGTAGAAGCAGTGGCGTGGAGGAAGAGCTTTGTTGTTCAGTTTTCTTATGTTGTCCATCCACTCGTAGGGAAAAAAACCTTTTTTAGCTTTCCCTTTTAGAAAGGCTTTCAGGTAGTTTGCGTAGGAATAACCTGGTGCCAAATAGTTAAACATGTCAAGGAAAAGAAGATGGTCTGTGTACACTGCTATGTACTTGTTGCATTTTTTTATGGTTTTCATTTCTGTTTTGTCTGTGTCTATAAAAAAAGAATGAAATTCCTTTTTTATTAAATTAATGTCATACTTTCCAGAGTTGAAACCTAGAACAGGGACTCTTTCTATGTAGGTAAGAAGTTTTTCCTTCACTTCAAGAACATGGGAGATTTTTTTCTTGGAATTTTTTTTGTTCTTTGCTGGAAAAACTTTGCTAGCTTTATGTTCTAGTTCCTTTTGTTTTTCTTCTAGAGAGTCTAGTTCGTCTAAAACATCTCTAAAATTCTCTTTCACCTGTTCTCCTATCAACTGCCCCAAGTTGTTTATGTGTTCCAACACATTTTTAACCAAAGGATCGTCGTCCCTGTTGGAATTTCTGACAAAACACACTGGTTCTGTATGACCAGGAAAATCGGAAGCTACACTGGCAGAAAGGGGTATGTGAGTTTTTTCTATCACAGTGTTAGCATTTTCTGGGGACGAATTTTCAGGTTGGACGAAATAGCTTTCAAAGTCAAAAACAATTTTATAGGGGTATATTTTTTTCTCAGGTGAACAAACTATTCCCAGTTCCTCTAAAACTTGAAAAACTGTTTTGGATGGATTGTATGCTCCACCTTTGTACCTGAAGCTGACTTTGGTGCAATCTTTTTTCACCCCATTGTGTTGTTTTAAAAGGAAGCTACGAGTGAAAACTTTATGACACTTTTCACAGGGGTACATTTTACCATACAGTCCCATGTTAGTTATTAAACTTACATGGTTTCTGTGTAAGTTCAAGTTGATGATTTTTTTGGATGAACACATGTTTGACCTTATAATTTTAGGTCGCCCCTTTCTTTTACCAAAAGAGGGAAGGTAAAAAATTCTTATGTTAACTTCAAACATTTTTTCTAACCTGTCTAAATCTCTTACGTTAACACCCTCAAAAGTCTCCTTGTTCACCCCTGGATAGGCTTCAAGGAAAAGCTCTTGAGTTTTTTCTAAAGATTCATACAGGAAGAAAGACAGACATCTAAAGAAACACAAGTTGTCCTTGTACGCCCTTTTGGTTTTAGGGTCTCTGTGAAAGTGTTGCATTCCTCTTTGTCTTAAACCTGGTGGAACAGTTTTCATTTTACCTAAAAGATATTCTCCTCCCGTAGCCCTTATGAGTGTGATGTTGGCGTTCACGTTGCCTATTACACTCCATTTAGTAGAGGGTCTTTGAGTGTCTTCTTTAATGTTGTTTTCTATTAAATCTAAACACTCTGCAAAGTCTTTGTCGTCCCTTATGAAAATGTAAGGGTCTCTATGACTTTCACTGTCATAGAACAAAGACGAGTTGTTGGCAGAAGCATGAAAGTACATGACTTTCTCTTCTTCTTCCTCCTTAGAGGAAGACAACAACCTTCCAAAAGAGACAGCCACTTTGTAAGCCATAACTTGATTTCTATGAATAGAGGTAAGCGCCTCTGTTACCTGTTTGGCTCCCAAGTCTTTGTTGAAACTTGTACAAGTTTACCAGGACCATAGCCCGGCCTCCACTGGGGTCGGTGCAGTCTTGGTTCAAGGACAACAAAAGATTATCCACCTTCCTCTCTCCAAGGGCAGCTAGGCGGTGTAACTCCTTGTACTTTCCTAGGATGCACTCTATCTGGTCCACTAAGTTCCTGAATTCACGCGCCTCTAGGTTTAAGCACCGCTCGTAAGGTTTGTCCAGGTAGGTTCTCAAGCATACTCCCCTGATGCTAGGTTCCCTGTATATTTCTATGCAGGCGTTGTTATCCCCTTCCGGATAAAAAACTTGGTTGGGGGCAGGTGACTTTTCTTGGAAACCAAATCGAGCAGGCCACTTTTTTACCACCAAAGGCACTGACCTAAAGCCCACAAGCTTGCTGGAAGAACTGGGGGCAGTGCCCTCCCCAAACTTTTGCCTGTGTGACTTGTCTTTAGGAGACGGAACACCTGGGACAGAACCAATGGGCTCGGCACCATAGGATGAAGTCGCTGAGGAATGTGAAGCAGGGGTAGAGACAGGGGTTTTCTTGTGGTAGGCGCGCTTCTGTCTTTTTTTCTTAGGCTCCCCTTCTCTCTCACTGGAACAGTTTCTTTTTTCCGGCGGGCTTTTAAGAAGCAGCTCCTCTACCGGAACTGGGAGAGAGTACAGAGGAGAAGGGCCGGTTAAATCTATAACCTCTACCTGCGAATACCCCCCGCGGTGAGCAGGTGAAGGTGTCCCTTGTGTTAAGTCCACCACTTCTATGGGTTTAACTGCCGGTGATGAGGTTGTAAGGTCTATAACCTTAATTGGACTGACCTGGGGAGAAGGTTCCTCCGGAGTCACGGGTGAGTCAGAGGCGGACGTAGGTGCTTCAGTGGGGGGTTGGTAGTTCAAAGGTGCCAGGGGATTGATGTATTCCCTGATGTCAAAATCGCCGTCGCCAGCTTCCTGAGGAGAGCGATCCCGGACGCGATCCAGGAAATCAGTGATTTCGCCATGAAGAGCTGCAAGAGCGGCTTCCTGTTCTCCTGCATCAGGCACTTCAGTTGGAAGCCGAGCAGGAGTTGCAGGTGGTTTATCAGGTGAGGCTGGAGAGGTAGGAGGAGGGGCGATGCCCGACGCCTTTTCCACTGTCTGTTTAGAAGTAGTAAAAGTTAGTGGAGCCAGTTTTTTAGCTCCTCCTCTCCTGACACTAAGTCCCGTCTTCATGCGACCAGGCATTGTTCTCCTTGAAGATGAAAGGGTGGCAGGGCTGGAAGGTGCAGGAGCAGGACGGCGAACAGCAGACAAACGTCAGAAAAGGTTTGATGAAGATCGAGCAGCTCAAGTCTACTTTATAGTAACTATCCTGATACGATGCTGGGACGTTCCCTTGTCGTTCAGATAACGTACAACCACGTCCATGAGTCGTAGATAACCGTGCTTTTCCATTCATAGTATGTTTTACACTTAGTCAGTGTTGTTTTGGAAAAAAGTAAAAAAGCTTAACTCAAATAAAAAACGTGATAACGTTCAGTCAACGTTCAGGGTGAGGCTTGTAAAACGAATCTTGTTGTTACCATTCTGTAATTAACGCAGACCATTCGTCATTTATCAGAACTAGCTTCTCTCAAGCAGACATGGCTAACTTTTGTCCTTTGCCTTTGTCTTTGACCGTAGGTCACAAAAGGCGTCAGGAGGTGTTTATTTCAGACATCAGGAGGGGCGTAGAAGAAGGTAAGGTGTGGGCTGTGTGGAAATTCTGTCCTGAAAATTTGAACAGGGATCTTTACATCCCTCCTAACTGTAACTTCAAACAATGCTTTTTGCACAACCAAACCACTGCATTGGTTCCTGGTGGACCCTCTGTGAAAAAACTTATCTCAGAAAATGGGGAAAGTTTTTTTTCAGGTGTTCTTTTGGGACATGGTGCCATGGTACACTTGATGTCTAGACATTCCATTTCCTCTGGAAGTTCAAAGAAATTCATTTCAGACAGACAAAAACCCTTTTTTCTAAGGGATCAACCTTTGGGGGGAGGGCCTGGTAATTCAGTTTTCATCGATTCTACTATGGTGAAGGCTTTAATTAAAGCCACTTTACTTCACCCAGACAAAATTACACACTCTTTAGGTTCAAAAATTTTCTATGAAAGAGGATTCAGGACAGAGATTGGACACAATTACCATGGATGCTGTCATGTTGTGAGAGTTATTACTGAAATAACTACCTCCCATGAAAAAGGTCAGCTGAAGGTGGTAACAGCCTACCCCGTATCTAATTTTTGGTCCTCCTAATAAAACTGAACAAAAATAAACGATGATCCTCCGGGTAAGGCCCCTGGGCCAAACCCACCCTTCCACATGTTTTCCCCTCTTTTCAGAACGCTCAGGCACTGACCCTGACGTTTGTTTCGTCCTTGAGCAATAAATCATTTCAGGAAAGTGCGATAAGGAAAGACTGACAGGTTTCCTATAAAGGTTAAACGGGGACTAAACCATCGTTATTTGACACAACAACCTTCGCCCTACTATGTCGCGTTACTCCCTGCTGCGTGTATTAGAACAACGTCACCCCGACGACACTCAAGTTCTGACATACGTGAGGGAAAGAAATGAAATTATATGTTGCTCTTCAATTTGTTTCAGGTACGTGTGCAAATACTTGAAAGAATGTGTTCTTCACCGGAAAAAATTATACTTAGTTTTTTCTTCAGTGCAATCAAGTTTTACATCCAAAGACAGAAAAACCTTGAGGAAAATGGTTTTGAGTCATAACTTGTCGAAATTTTCAGCGGTGGAAACCTTGGGTTATGCCCTGAAGCATGGAAGAAAGGGAAAAGGCCCACTGAAAAACCCCTTCCATGTGGAAGCATTGAAAGCGGCAGAAGAGCATCACGCCAAAGAAAATCCCCGCCTACTTAACCAGCGTCTTCATTTCTTCATGTCTATTTTGGAACTTCTAGCTGAGTGCTTAGAAACCAAAACTTTGTTTTCCTCCTGCCCCATATTTCACATCCCATCATCGTCCCTGGATCGTTTCAGTGTAGAGGAGAAAGAAAAAGTTTGGTTTTATCTGGCTATGTGGTGCACCCAGCTTATCTCCCTTACTCACTGTTTTCACCACAATCAGCTCGCTTTACACTCAACGTCATAACAAATTTAAACGAACGAAGAACGATGTAACATGCTTACCTAAACAGGGGGAAGGGAATGGGAGAGATATATAGAATAGGATAGAATAGGGTAGGATAATATAGGGTAGGGTAGGGTAGGGTAGGGTAGGGTAAAAAAGGGTGGGGTTGGGTTTAAAAAACTATGGGGTGGGGGGGTGGGGGCACCCCTTAAGTATGGGGGGTTTGGGGCTTGTTGGCCCGGGCTGGCCGCCCAAATAACCCACCTAACCCACCCACCCACCCACCCACCCACCCACCTAAACCACCTACCCACCTACCCTACCCTACCCTACCCTACCCTACCCTATATAAGTCAACTGTATGCTTTCTAGCCTGTCATAACCTGCCTGCCTTCCTACCTGCCTGCCTTACTTGCTCAACACCTTTTATTTGGACGCTATGGAGTTTCACCTTTCGGACGAGTTGTTATTCAAGGTCAGTGAAAAAATATCTGAAAAAGACTACCCTCGATTAGGGGTTTACTTAGGACTTAGACTAAGTTTAATGGATTACATGGAAAAAATACCGTCTCTTCGTTCTATGGGGAGAGAAATGCTTATTTCATGGAGCAGAAAGAACGTGCGTTGCAAGTGGATGGTATTAAGACATGCATTAAGTGACATAGGTCGTTACGATCTAACTGATTATTTTAGATGGTACATGGGATATTACAACGTAGTGGACCATTGTGAAATTCCTCCAGAACAGTGGAAAGTTGATACTTTGTTCGTCAACCTGGCAGACAAGTTCGAAATGCTTGACTGGAGGAAACTGGGAACTCAACTTGGATTGAGCGACCACGAGCTTAACCTGATATCCACCCCTGTTCCAGGGAAAAAAGGTGTCACAAATCCTGTTTTCGAAGTTCTGATGGTTTGGAAATATAGAGAAATATCTCATCCAAGCTGCCTAATAGCCAGTCTATACAACATGGGACTTTCTGATGTAGCTCTTTACGTGGAAGGTTTGAACAAGGGTTCTACTGGTTTAAAAGAGGACGAGATTGCTCCTTTGGTAACTTTGGTTTAAGATATCGTCCAACATGGATCACAAGGAAAAGGAGATCATTTTTGACCCACGTCTACAAAGCCCCTTCACAATGATCATAGCTGGACCTACTTCTTGTGGAAAAAGTCAACTTGTTTTCAAGTTGATTAAAGGTGTAGACGAGCTTCTTACTCCAAAAATACACGACATATACTACTGCTACAGTCAATGGCAAGATGGATTCAACGAAATGGTGAAGTTGGGGGTTAAGTTTAACGAAGGTCTTCTTTCAGAAAACTTTTTGTTCGAGGATGAAAGAGACGTGACTAAACATGGACTGGTCGTAATAGACGATCTCATGGATCCCGAGTACGTTCCCACCATAATGAAACTTTTCACTGTGGGCTCTCACCATCGCAGTTTAAGTGTAATTTTTATTACTCAAAACTTGTTTTTCAACAATCCTGCCTTCAGAACCTTAAGCTTAAATGCACACTACCTAGTTGTTTTTAAAAACCCTAGAGACATGAGTCAGATAGGGCACATTAGCAAACAGGCCTTTCCAGGACAGAAATCCTTTTTGACGGAGGTATATAACTCAGAAACCAAAGAGAAACATTCATACATCCTATTGGACTTTAAGCAGAGCACACCTAACGAGCTTAGGGTAAGAAACAGCATAACAACTCCTTGGAACACCTTGGTTTTCATTCCTCAAGCTTCAGCTTCGAAAAGAAAAAGATAGAATGGTGACCAAAAGATCTCCTTCTGGAGGAAAATTTAAAACAATTAGGAAACATTACCACTTGTTGAAACACATATCCAAGTGTTCCTCGGCAGAGTGTTCCCACATTATCAAAGGTCTCAGCGACGAGGTCATTAGGTTGATGAGTCAAATTTGCGTCAACGTAATGAACAAAAACCTGTTGCGTAACGAGTCCGACGCAGTCAAACGTTTATCACCCTACAAGAAAGAACTCAAGTCAGTCACAAGGCACAAGGCTACCGTTAAGCAGAAGAGGAAAACCTTTGAGCAAAAGGGTGGATTTTTGGGAACCATTTTGGGCCTCGCCTTACCCCTGATAACAGGTCTCATAGGAGCACGTCGATAAAAAATCATGTCTTATTCAAGGATGGCCCTCGTAAGGGCGGATCTTGTTCCCCGAGAAAAAAAACCTTCTTTTGTTAGTCCTTCCTCTCCTCCCCAGCCTGGACCTAGTGTTCAAGACCAGTACTACAGCACTCAACTTTTAAGAGAAGGTTTAACTCCTGATTCCAGCCTGGTTCAAGTCCTGAACCACCTTCAAAGTAAAGCACATGAGGTGCTTAACTCTCCTAACCTCAAACTGAAGGAAAAGTTAAGGCAGTACAATCAACTTATGATGAAGTCGGGAATTTTAACTAAAAAAGCCAAGGCCTTAGGACAACGTAGGGAAGGTCCCTATCCTGGTCGAGCAGTAGGACAAGGCCCTGCAGGAGCAGCAGCAGCAGTAGCTGGGGGTGTAAACAATTCTTTAGAAGACACCGACGACGGCGACGACGATGATGACCACACTTTCACAGAGACTAGAGACGATCCACCACTTCCTGACGATTCAGACGGAGACAGTGTAGACGAGTTTAAAGGGGAGGAAGGCTTTAAACCTCGTGCAAGAGACAACACAGAGGGTATGGACGCCGACATAAAAGAAAGAATACCTGCAAGTTACAGAACGACTGCTAAAAATCTCTACAGAGAATTATCTCGTCACGGAAGTGAAATTTTGAATTGGAACAGAGACGGAGAAATATATGTTAACGGGGAACGTGTGCCTGGAACTGACATAACAGATTTGTTAGCTTTTGCTGCCCGACCAAAGTCTTTGAAAAAGGACCAACCTAAAGGAAGCCAGGTTTTCATGAGAGCAGTTAAAAGGCTGAACCCCACCTTAAAATTTGTCAAAAACAAGTCGGCTTTTGCAGGGCACAGTCCTTCCTTTGCTGCCAGTCCCTTGAAAAGAGCTTCCCCTATTAAGAAGAGGAAAGTAAGTCAAAAAGGAACTGGACGTAAGTTTATATGGCGCACAAGGCTTTGAAAAAAGATGTCCTCAGGTTTTACACAGATCCTAAACAACCTGGAAGTTTCACCAGCGTATCTAAACTTCAACGTCATCACTTCAAGAAAACAAAGAAAAAAACATAGAACAAGCTTTGGAAGATGTAGACGCTTACACCAGACACAAACCTTACAAGAGAAGATTTCCAAGAAGAAAAACACAAACATGGGGGATAGACAAACAGTGGCAACTTGACCTCATAGACATGCGAGAATTTTCAAAGGAAAACAAAGGATACCAGTACATTCTAGCGGGAATAGATGTTTTTTCAAGGTATGGTTTTGGACAACCTGTGAAAAGTAAGAGAGCTGATGACGTGACAGAGGCTTTCAAAAAAATGAGCAAAGAAAGAAAACCTCAACAAATTCAAACTGACAAGGGCAAAGAGTTTGTCAACAAAATTTTCAAAAAACACTGTGAAGATCAAAAAATCAATTTTTTCACAGGAGAGAACGACGACGTGAAGTGTGCCTTAGCCGAAAGGTTCAACTCTACTTTACAAGGAAAAATGTGGAGATGTTTTTCTCATTTCAATAACTACAAATGGGTTGACTTGCTGCCCGACTTGGTTAAGTCCTACAATTTGACTTACCACAAATCCTTAGGAGCTGCCCCTTCAGACATAAATAAAGACAACTCTGAAGTCTTGTTCTACAGGTTGTACGATCAACCTCAAAAGAAAAAAGTTCCTGTCCTTCAGTTGAAGAGAAAAAATCAAGTGCGAATGTTGAAAACAAAGAAAACATTTAACAGAGGGTACGAACCTAACTGGACTGAGGAAATATACACAGTCGACAACATTTCGCCCAAAGGGTACCACCTGAAAGATCTCCTTGGAGAAGAGATAAAAGGAAGCTTCTACGAACCTGAAGTTCAGAAGGTGCAAGTCCGTCACGGAAGACGCTACAACATAGAAAAAATAGTAAAAATACAGAGGAAAAGGCAAGAAAAGAGAAGCCTTGATCAAGTGGAAGGGTTATGGAGACAAGTTTAACTCTTGGGAACCTGTCAAAAACATAAACAAATGGCGTTTACCTTAACTTTACCTAGTAACTCATCTATGAACGTTTTTCCTGACAACACTTTAACTAGTTACAATACAATTTTGGCAGAATACATTAACTCTCCTACTCAGTTAGAGTGTGCTCTTCAAGAAATAACCTGTCCTACCACGTGGTACAACGTCAAAGAAGAACCCATTCTCTTGGTACAGGGAGAAAACGACCTGACAAACAACCTCCGCTCTGTAGTAGCTTTATTGAACAAACGCAGAAGAGAATTTTTTCCTCTGGAAAAACCAGGAGCCCATAGTGTCTTCAGTAGAGCTTCAAGCTCTACATCAAATTTATCAGCCCAATCTGCTTTGAAGAGAGGAGTAAAAATAACAAAAAACCTACGTCATGTCAACCCTGTGGGATCGACTGAAACCATTCCTCCTGCTGGTCCTGCAAGTGAAAGTCCACCGACTCCTGCTGCTGCGACTGAGACGCCATCTGGAGGATTCACTTCTAACCAACCCACGCCAGAGAAGGAGGAAAAGGAAGAGGAGGAGGGTGAGGGGGAGCGTGACACGGCAGGCAGAGAGAAAAGGGAAATATCGTCGGCTGTGGCTGAAGTGATGTCTATGGATGACAGGGAAAAAAGGTCTCTTTCTTTTTTTGAAGAAAAGGCCGTCTTCACAGACTCTGCTAATGTTTCTCCTCTCTCTCCCAGTCAGTTACAGGCTGTGAAAATATGTACACGCTTCAAGGAAATTAGCAGATACCTGTCTAAGTATTACTTCAAGGAAGGTAGTATCTACAATATGTTTGCCTTAGAAGGTGTGAACCTGGAAAGCAACTCAGAGTTGATAGGATACTTGAACAGGACCATAAATAAACTACAGAGCATGTTGGTGAGAAAACTAAGAAACTACAGGAAAAACAACAAAGCCACCGTGTTTCACTACAACAAATACACAATGAAAAGTGTAGTTTCCTTGCCTCCTGGTGTGGTCATGCAACTCCCAGAAAACTTAGGGAAACAATTAGGTTTTGACGGAAGTGTTTTCCTAAGTGGAAAAACACAAAGCCCCTACGTGGTAGACCTTCAGTACAAAAGTCGATGTGCTTTCGTGTACTCTGACATAGTCAAGCACAGTCTTGTGGGTGACTCTAAAGCACCCCTTCTGAGGCAAATCAACATAAATCGCTACAACGGTGACATGCAGACCATAAGTTTCCAGAACTTGATATATCTGCCAGTCACTAAAACCACCTTCAGGCAGATAGGGATATACTTAAGAGACAAGACTGGGGAACCTATACCATTTGAAAGCGGATCAGTGTCGGTGGTACTTGCCTTCAGACCTCTTCAAGGATAGGAGTATATTACCATGCTTCACTACTATGGAACACCTCCATACCTGGCCCCTAGGGGTCAGTACGCTGAATACTACAGAAAATCACAGTTTGGGAACGGTGCTTTACCAGCGTACGGTGGCAGGGGCAGACAAAGAGGGCACGGACTTGGTTCGTTAATAGGTGGTTTACTGAGAGGAGCTGTTCCCCTCTTAAGTAAAATAGGACGCTCAGCTGCCAAATCTGCAGGCAAAGCCTTGCTTACTACAGGAGCTGGAGTCTTGTCCGACGTGGTAACAGGAAAAGGCTTCAAGAAAAGTGTAGTTAGGAGAAGTAAAGCTACAGGGAAGAACTTACTCAAAAGGGCTGCTTCTTCTGCTCAAGGATACATAAAAGGTACATCTGAACCTCCTCCAGTCAAACGACGAGCAACCGGCAAGTGCGGAGGACGTAAGGGGCAACGCGGCAGAGGTAGAGGACAAGCTAGAGGAAGGACCTTGTTCTAGTCATGAGTCTCCTTCATCCCAAGGGTCAGGTATGTGCAGTAGGTGAACTAGACCTACACGCCTTGCCTGTCACTCAAAAGGACATATTAAAGTGTCAAAAAATAACCAAAACTACCAACAATGCCCTGACTCCACACACTGAATCATTTGACTTCACCTTCGAACCAAGCAACCTGTACACAGACCTCTCAGAAACTGAGCTGTACATGGAACTGGAAGCCGTGGCGGCAGACGGAACAACTCACCTTGCCGTAGGCATAGAAGCTGCTCCAGTCAACAACTTGGCACACGCTCTCTTTGCTTCCTGTCAGTTGTTGATAAATGGGGAGAAAGTCACCGGAAACAATGAAGACTATGGTCTCAAGGCCTACATTTTGGACACAATTTGTTGCAACAAAGAAGACAAAGAGACTCGGTTGAAAGGGTGTCAAAAGTACATGAAAGACACCTGTGGTCACATGGAAGCCAGAGCGGGCGAAAATGCTGGATGGACGGCACGGAGAGCAGAGTTCAGTGCCCGCAACAAGCATGCCTTAGTAATGAAGCCGCACCTGGATTTAATTAAACAGTGCAAGGTGCTGCCTCCGAACTGTGAAATCAAGTTCATATTTGAAAAAAATCAGCCCAATTACTACATGATGCAAGCAGCCGATCAAAACTACTGGGTCAAAATCACCAAAGCTGAAATGACACTTCTCCAAAAATGTGTCGACGACGAGGTGGTGAAAACTCACGTCAGCAGTGTTAGGAATCCACATTGGGGCCCTTTCAACTATCACATAGCCAGGTGTAAAGTAACTAAACACACTTTGGACGGCGGCTCACAAGACTACAGTTGGACTCAACCTGACACTACTCAGATCCCCACCAGGATAGTCTTGTGTATGATAAAGGAAACAGCAGCTGCTGGGACTAAGACAGAAAATCCTTTCAACTGCAGGCATTTCAACGTGAAGGAAATATGCGTGAGATATGACGATCAAAAGTTTGAGTTGAAGACCGACTTCGAAACAGGCAACTGCATCAGAGCCTACAGTCAAATGTTCATAGACAGTGGGCTGTCGGCTTTGGGGAAAGACTGTGGCATAACTTTGGAAGATTTCAAAGATGGATATTCCTTCTTTGTTTTCGACCTCACCCCAGACAGAGCACCTGAAGACAGTCGTATAAATCTCATCAAGCAAGGAAAGCTGGGCATTTCCCTTAGGTTTGCCGCCCCGACTACTCACGCCATATCTGCCGTCTTGTGTTCCTTCTACGACAACAACATCCAACTAACGGCTGACTGTCTTCCTGTCACAGACTACCACATGAACTGAGAAAAAAATGAGAACTTCAGACATAACAGGTGCACTGGGAAACCATCCACACACAAGGCGTTTCTACCTGGGAACTTTTGCCAGTAATCAATGTCCTAAAAAACCAATTCCCTCTACATGTTTCGTCAGTAACACAGATCCAAGCTCTAAACCTGGTCAGCACTGGGTGGCATTTTACGTTTCTCATAACGGGAATGTATTCTACTTTGATCCCTATGGCTTACCTCCGTTTACTATATATCACCAAAGGTTCATGCAAAAGTCGTCAGATGGTCACGGGTCGTTCAGCAGAAAACAAGTGCAAAACTTTTACGCTAAAACGTGTGGAGCCCACTGCATTAACTTCCTCATAGAAACATGTCGGACCAAGGATCCACACCACACTGTGAAAAGGTTTTCTCAGGTCCCCTTCAACTTAATGGACAAAATAGTCAGGCCCTTCCTGAGAAAAAGAGAGAAGAAGAGGCAATGAATTTCGAGATGAGTCCAGAAGAAGTAGCAGTCAAAGCAGACGTGAGCAATCTTTTGGTGAAAGGAAAAGTTAAACGTGAACTGGACGTGATAGACGGGCTTCAGAGCACGGCGGAAGTAATAGACAAGATTCTCATCATCATGGCCGAGTTAATGGACAAAGTGGTAGCCCTGGAGGAGAACGACATAGGAAGAAAGGCCTTGAAGGATTTAATGGAGAGAATGCGGGCCTTAGAGGACCGTAGTCAAAGTCCTACTCCAGCCAAGACCGGGTGCAGTTGGTACTGCAACAACAATTCATTTTCCATATAACATCCATGTACTCTGCTTGCAAAGCATATCTGATTATAATGATTCATACCTAGCATGTACTCTGATAGGAAGAAAAAATAAAAAGATTGAATTAAAAAAACCGAGTTGTGTCTTTGTTGCATTTAATCTCATATCAAAATAGTGAGTCATAAGTATTGCGTAAATTCATAGGAACATTGCATCAGAAAATGAGTCATGGTTATTGTGTAATTTCTTTCAAGGATTGCACAATACACCCTCATACGTAGGTCATACGTTTTTGCAAGTAGGTTAGTAGGTCACTTCCGGTTTGTAAGTAGGTCAGCTCTAGGTATTGCACAATTCTTTTAATTTATGTAACTAGGTCAGGTCACTAGGTCAAATGGAATCCAGCTCTCTGATTGGTCGAAAAAACTAGGTCATAACCTTATGACGTCACTTCCTGTCAAATCCAGCCCTCTGATTGGCTGAAACTAGGTCACTTCCGGTCTACCAGTAGGTCATGACCTAGTTAGTAGCTAATCCATTGCGCTCAGTTTGCATGTATATACTACTCCCGGTCGCCCAATCCACCGGATAGCCCCATCTAACACCTTCATGTGGGGATCATCCCCATCCTCAATAGCTCCAAATCCGACCCCCACCCTCAATTAAAACCATTTTACAACATCTCCAGTACCACAGCACGGTGTAGACCCACAATAACACAGTTATTTCGACTCACTGTGAAGGCCCACTGCACGATGAGACATCGCCATCTTGTTTCTGACGTCGCGTCTGGTTCTCCGCCAAACGCTGCGTCAGAACGCCGGCGCTGCGTCTCACCACTGCCGTCGGCCTCCCCAACGTCAAATCTCTTTCATTTTTCCCACGTTGGCATGACAACTTAACGTCAGTCAGGACACCCGTACTCAATATCTGCGTCAAAACAATAACATAAGCACGTGTTAGCAATATCACTAGACTTGTTCTCGACCCAAGTTAACAATACCACCCCGCATGAGAATTAAAAGCCCGCCCATGCCAATTTAGAAGCCCAGAATAAACAACATAACTTCTAACTGGTGGTGGACTTCAAGTGTATTATTGGATCAAATCACAGGCATAATCAGGCTCCCGGCAACATGTATAAATTATCACAGTTCTTGGTATCACAGAATCAATTTCAATCACATCTTTGCATTTGGCAGTGTCACCTTCTGATTTTTCTTCTTCTTCATCTTTCTCCCTCCATCCTCCTCCCATAAGGGCAGATCGCGACCTGATCCTTCCAGATCATATCCGTCGCCCGCCTACGACCGAATTTCTGAAATCAGAATCAATACCCCCACTTATAAAAAGCCACCACTCATGCCAAAATTCCGAATTCCAAAATTTTTTCTTTTTCTTTCCAGCCCCAGGTTACCAAACTCGAATTCAATAAACTCCAGCCTAAGTTACCAAACTCGATTTCAATAAACTCCAGCTACCACAACCCAAAAATTCAGCAAAATTAAGACTATACATACCGTCCACTCTAACCAAAAACGGTGCAGGGCCCGCTCGAGCCGCCCTCCGGGCCATCAAAAGGGCCAACGACCCGGTGGCAGTGGGGAGGAGACCACCCCACAATAACCCACAGAAGCATGACACTAAAAACATAAGAAACAGCACAGTGTCAGACCACCGGCGCACTAATGAGTTGCTCACCATCTCAAATTTCAAAATTAGCTCTCATGTCAGTACTCACCCGAAGTAGCCTACGGCCACTATGGCCAGGACCACCAACCCCGAAGGCATGGTGACAACTCGGGCATGAACAATCATCTCGACTCGAAATGTCCTCCTTTTTTTTTAGCCGTCAAAGTTAAGGGTATCTCCCAATAAGCTTTCGGTCGCCTTCTGATCCCAAAATAGCCTCCGCTCCTTTTTATATCAGGATCCAAAACGGGAGCATATAGTTAATTTTTGGACCTTATTTTTCGAAAAAGCGCATCACCAAAATTCAAAATTTCAGCCAACCAAACCCACCTTTAGACCCCAAAACCACCTAACCCAAAGTTGAGACAACCCTTACACATGACCCAATGAGGTCATGGCAAGTCTACACAATTCACCATACCATTTCCCCATACCATTTCACGAACGCCGAACAAACGCCAGCTCAGTGGCGCCAGCCAATGTTCGTCGCATGAACTAAATAAGAACAGATCCCCATACAGTGGCACTACCCGTGCCGCGCAGCAGAACTAACCTGGACCCTGGATATTCCAGTTTCCCGCTCACATTTGGCCATGAGTCTGCACTGGCCCAGTGACACTGTACATCAATATGCACTGCCTAATTCACTGCCTTACCTGTCAATTTGGTATTTTTGTTGGTCGCCTTGTAATCCATGCACTATGATCGACCCTACAACTAAAAATCCCCCCTTCTCTTGTTCCGTTTTTTCAATACAGAGGCCAACGACCTAATCGAGGAGGCGGAGACCGCATTGACAGGCCAGCAGGAGTTTCCAGCAGCAGACCAGGCACGACCATACCAACCGGCCTGCCCCATTGGAGCACACGAGTCTGCTCTCCAATAGGGCCACCCACTAGATTTGCCACCCTGGGAACAGATTGTCCCCACCTGATGTACAGCTACAGCTGCCCATGCAACATCAACAAAGACAATAGACCAGAAACTTTCAAAACAATTAACTCGCCCCAGGTCTGGAGACCCCTAACCAAATAAACCAAGCTTCATCTGAGGAGGATAGTGACTCCAGCACCTCCCTCTCAGCAGAACCAATAAACATGGACCCTGCATACAGTTCCGATCTGAATTTGCAGCCTGACTCAGGCAAGCCTAGCAGAATGCATTTCAGCAAAATTGTAAACTTTGTCCCCAACACCAAAAAATCCAGATCCAGGAGAAGACCCTCACTAGGTCGCTCCCTCAACCCAAACGTCTTTAACCACCAAGACCCACCACCAAAGGGTCTTGTAAACCAAGGTCGCCATAGAAGAAGAAAATAATTTCAATAACCATCCTCTATTTATTTTTATTTATTTTTGAAACTGTCTTTATATTATGGACTAAAAGTGTAGAGACACACTTCACTCACCGACCGCCCATGGACACTATGAACACTGACTCAGTCAGCCTAGTCAACTGATTTTTAAAGCCAGTTTTTCTTGTTTGTATAAGGCTATGATACATAACCATGAAAACACGCTGCATTTTATTTACATTTATTTTTCCTTTACAAGAACATTATGAAGACCACAAGCCAGGCAGCAGGTTTTTGTGATCTTAAGATGCCATAAGGTTCTTTTTCTCTCACACTGTACCTTTTTCAAACCCAACCATGTCAAATATTTATGGGTTTTAGCTAGTTTATATTTTTCTAAAAATTTTACAAGGAAGCGCTGGCAACCAGTATTTTTGCAGGATCAACTGAGATCCAATCTAAACATCAGCCAGAGCCACCATTTATTTTTGTATTAACCTTGTCCCCCTTTTCAGCCAATGATAACCCCAGGTAGACTGAAGGCTAAACATGCTAAATTTTCCATTAACTAAGACAAACCTTTCTACAAGTTAACAGAAACCTCTACAGATGAATAAAAGACCAAAAACCCAAAATTTTTTTTTTAGAAAACTCCTTAAACATATCACCTAAAAGCCTTCAGACTCCCTAAGCCTTATCAGTATTATAAGGAATGATTGATCGACTTGCCAGTCATCAATTACCTTACCTCTGTTTTTATTTATTATATTGCATTGTATATTGGCTCAAGACCTAAATAGTAAGTGCCTAAACTTCAGTAATAACCTGTCTACCTCAAGGTCTGCCTTAAAGCCAATAACCGCATGTTTTAGGATAGTTTTTATTCCTTTATTTTTGTGTGAACTTTAGTGCTAGATAAATAATCCAGCCCTTGTATCCTAACACGACCTGAATTTTTCATACTCTTCTTGTCAAAATTACAAACAACACCTCTTTGGCACAGTTTTGTTTTGTACTGTTTATGAATTATTCATGTTCAACCAAAAACCAATATTAAATATCTCCTTAATACTGTAAACTTTCAACTTAAATGATAAGATGTAATACCTATTATTACACATCAAACATATTGTCAGTAGACCTTTTCTCACAAACTTCCTCCTTAAAACCTCGCGTGGAATCGAGTAGGAATGTGGGGATTTGTCAGTAGACCGTTATAGGTATTATACTTATCATATTTATTTTTCACCTTGACTCTACCATGTAACCCAGTGTCTGAGTCTACCCACAAGCCAAACCATACCAAAGACCAAAGGCTGGCGGTGTCAACTGCACTCAGTGACCCCGCCTCCTCCCACTGGAGGATACGCCGTCAATCACAAGCAGCTCGCTGCATGCTGGAGATTCCTAGCAGACAATGTTTAGACCAACTCCTCCTGCTGGAGGACATGCCCATTGATCATGAGCAGCTCACAGCATACCGGGAATTCCCAGCAGCTATATTTAGAACCATACTGAACTCTGTGAACCCCAGTGCTATGTTTGGGATCCCCCCTACATACCTGCACTGGAGTTCCCCAGTTACTATATTTAGCTCACCTGATACTATTTTTAGGATGAGCTGGGTGAGCGGCTCCTACTACAAATACCTGTGGAGGGAGCAGCTCACTCATCTTTCCACCTTCATACTTCATACCTCACACATTCACGTGAGACCAAGGCCCTTGGCTCAAGGGCTAGGCTTGGACACTGTTGGGCACCTTTATACTGTATCACCATCTATACCTCGTGGACTTCTATGAATAAAGTGGATATCAAACTGGATTCCTGATTCGTCTGTATTCATCCTTATTCATCATTTACGGACTCATTGACAATAGTGTCACAAGAGAAAACACCTAGGAAATGGTGTTTTGTGTGAATGTTACCCTTCAACACTTTGTCTATTTCAAGTGTGTTTATACACTTTCTTCTTGTCTTCAGTTCATGTGGTAGTCTGTGATGGGATGTCGATCTCTGGTCAGCTCGACGACGTTGTCGTACACCAAGTAGAGTATTACCGTTGTGGTCTCTGGCAGCGCCACACCAAAACTGAGCTCCACCCTCAGCTGACCCGCCTTTATAAGGTTCACTCTACACCCGTCGTGTGATCCGTTCGGAGTTATATCCAGGGGAAGGAAGGAGGAAATGTCGTAGGAAATGTTGCAGGAGCGTGAACCCTTGTACATCCATGTTTCCGTGTGTAGTGCTAGGTACTCCCTCACCGCTTCCCTTTTGGTAAAGTCGGGCACGTTGGCGTCGTTCGACACCTTCTGGTCGTTCATTATTACTTGAAGCGAGTTGACGTTGCAATGTTTCAGTTCGAACGGGTTCTTGGTGTAATTTCCATTGAAGGCGTCGTGGTCTAGGAAACAAATCATCATAGACTTGGGTAGGTGACCTGTGTTGGAGTGCGTGTAGGTGTGATCTCTGTTGCCCGCAGGGATGGTGTAGGTCGTCACCTCCACTCTGTTCACTGGGTAGTCGAAGGGACCCTGTTCTATCACTGCCTTTTTGTGCGTTTCCACCACAGAATCAGCTATGACCACTCGATGCACATAGAGCTTAGCTTTGTGGATCTTGAGTTTGTATGCGGTGGTGCCCGCGCTCATCAGATAGAAACCAGGGGCAGCTTGTTTCAGAATGAGGTTGATTTCCGTCTCTCCAGCTATGAACTTTGGTTGATGAGCTAAGTCAAAGTAGAGTCTCGACATCAGCGAAAAGCGCCCTTTGGAGACAGGTTTCTGGCGAGCTTTGAACCCTGGGTTGTCGTTGTTCAAGGAGTCGAAGTGACCAGCCCAGTCTTGGTGCCAACCTTGGATGCTCATGATGTTCCTCTTGACGCCTTTGTCGTAGTTGAGTAAACCTTCCAGGTAAGCTCTGTAGAGGTAGGTCTCGGTGTTACCAGACACTTTGAAACCTCCGATGGAGACTTGGACATCCTTGAAGAGTGAGTGAGCCAACCCAGCAAATTGTCGTCATCTTTCGCCATGATTGGTCATCAATGGTGACTCCTTTTTGAGTGATAACTCATTCCGTCATCTTTTGCCACTGTGTGTTAGACTCACATGGCATAGCAGTTGCTATTCCCGGTGATCTTGTGCTATAACGACGTTGTGTTCCATCTAGCGATATGTGTGAGCCACTTCACACAGGTTGACAAGGACTCACAACAATTTGCTGGGAAGTTGTTCACCGGAGCAACCATGTCAGTGTCATCCAGGGCGTCGCCGTTCGGTTTCAGCACCTCGCATTCCAGATGAAGGTAGTTTTTGTTCAGGTCCATGTACTCTTGGGACTTACTGATTTTGAAATTGAAGTTGCTCCCATCTCCCAAAGAGTTTTTCGTTTCTAGTCCGACAAAGGATAGTAGTTTGAGTTGGCGCTACGGCGTGCAGGTGTACGTAAGCCATTGTGCTCCCTCTTAACGTCGGTGGTAGACTGGCGCCGGCGTCCTTTACTCCTGTTATGTATAGAACGCCTCCCTAGCGATCGAAAATGTCTCCCCGCCGTTTCTTGCAAGAACTGCTTCCTGTTTGAGTAGCTCCTCTCCGACGTTTGCCACCCGCTTTCTTGGGCGTTGTTTTTTTTCCCACCAGACTCTTCAGAGAGCCTACTCCTGTTTTTCACACTGTTCTTGAAAGTACCTTCCTCCATCATGTCCTTGGCCACACCCACACCAGCACGGAACAGAGTTTCCCCCACTGTCTTCAAAAGGGGTGTGGCCGAGCGCATGAGGCCTAACAGGGCGCCACCGAAACCACGCTCTGGAAAGATCAGCCGCTGTACATGTTGATTCCGTTACCGAACTGCATGTTGCCCACTCGTCTTTCTTGAATGGCGTCGTTGTAAATGTACACAGAGTACACGTCTCTGAAGGGGTCCATGATGTAGATGCCGGTGGTCATCGTCACGAAATGAGTCTTCACCCCGAATCCTAGAATGTGCACCAGATGTTCGGTGACGAGCACGCCAGAGTGCCGGGGAACGTTGATGGTGACGGGTCTTGTCAGTGAGTCATACAAGAAGACGGCCTTCGAATTTTTCAGAAAGTTCTGACCTTCTAAATTATCTGTCAGGAGCAGGTTCTAGTGCTCGATGAACTGACCTTTGCTTCCCGTGAAAATGGGCGGCACGGGAAAAATGTTCGGCAGCAGCATTCGCACGCACGTTTCTCTTTCCATCTCTTGAACCATGGCGTGTGCCATACTCCTCATTTTTCACCTCTTTTTGGACGTCTTCAGGTATTCGTTGTACAGGGCAGAATTTTCTTGTGTCAACGTGAAGTTCTTTGACTTCTTCCCAGGTTTTGCCTCCAAGTCTTTTTCTAACAGCTCCGGTGTCATTTCGTCAACAAAGTTCTCCTCTGTCCTAATCAGAGGGTAAGTGCCTTTGATGATTTTTTCCCCGGTGTTGTCTTTCAGCTAGAACCCTCTGCTACCCAACATTTTAGCGACGTTGAACACTTCCTCCTCCCAGTTTCCCTCGTAACGAATGGTCCTTTAGCCCTCAACATTCTCACTCTGTCACCCGGAACGATGACTTCGGTGTCGGAGCGAAGAGGGTTCATCTTTTTTAATCTTTCCTCGATTTGTTTCTTAGTAGGGAGGTCGTGTCTGTAGAAAATAGTTTCGCTGTTTTCCGCGCTAACGTCAGCAGGTACGTCAGATAGCAATAAGTATGCTTGTGTGTGAAATAGCATGACAGCTTCTCCTTCAGACTTCAATTCAAACGCTCCACTAGACTAGCTTTGATGTTCTTATTTTTGCTGGTGAAAAACTCTATTTTTTTACCCTTGAGATGATCTTGGAAGGTCTTGTTGAGAAATTTTTTCCCCGTGTCTGTTTGAATGGAGCGGGGGTGTCTCTCGACAGTCATTTCCTCAAACGCCTCGGTGACAGCTGCACCGCCTTTGGATTTGAAGGGAGCCGCCCATGCGTACCTGGAGAAAACGTCGACAACGGCCGTGACCACGTAACGGAACCCGTTGTTGTGAGGCGATAAGGCTTGCATGTCCATCAGATCTAACTGCCACTGTTGATCGATTCCCCCAGTTATCGTCTTGTTCCTCACAAATTTTCTCCGAATGGGTTTATGTTTAGTGTAGGCGTCCAGAGATCCCAAGGCATCTCAGATGAAAATCGAGTTTCGGTTGCGGAAATGATGTTTCTGGAGTTTGGTGATGCTGGTGAAACTAGAGGGTGCTTTGACGTCGGTGTACTTAGCCACCACTCGTCTCTTTTCTTTTTCCTTCTTGGTCAGTTTCTTAGACCTCGCCATCTCGGTGAATCGGAGTCGGAGTACACTTAGTGACTGCGTCCTTTCTTTTTCTTGCTTTGATTACGCAAATCTCCTGCTGGAAGTAGGGGTTTTGTAAATGTTTTGTTGTCATTGTAGTCGTCGTCCTTACGACGGGAGGTGGCGACGCCGATAAGGGGAGTGGCGTCGTCATAGAGGTAGTCATCGTCATCATCGTCGTTGGCGTCTTCCTCTTCCTCGTTGGAACTCATTTGTTTCCCCCCTTTGCCGGCAGGTATTCTGTGCAAAGGATTGTTAGAACCCCATGCTTTATAGACTTCCGATCAAGGAACCAGTGGGATCTTCCATGCTCAGCATGAGCTTGAACGGCGTGTACCCCTCGGGTCTCGATACTGTCTTCCTCAACCTGCTGGCGTCGTTCAGTAAGTCCATTATGCTAATTTGAGCCATCATCCTGCTCACCGAGCTGTCGTCGTTCCACTTGACCAAGTCAGATTTTTGCAGTCTTTTAAACAGCTTGGTGCTGGCGTTTCCTCTGTGGAACTTGTTCGAGCAACACCTCAAGGAGGGAAGCTTGGGGGGTCGGTGGTCGTATGAGAGCGGATGTAGGAATCCTGTGGTTGTTGGGATTTGCGAGAAAGAATTGAAACCTTTTCAACAGTCTCTTGTATTTCAGCATTTTTTCGCGCGATTTCAAATTGGGGTCATTCAACACTAGGTCCAAGTACCGGTAGATAAACTGTAGCACCTGGTGTAATGCGACATTGGGATGAAGACCTTGATCTGCAGTAGTAAGCCATATCGGAGGGTGGAGATACGGCGGTGGTCTTGTTTTCACGCTCATTAGCAGCAGCAGCAGCAGCAGTAGCAGGAGCAGCAGTACCAGCAGTACCAGCAGCACCAGCACCAGCACCTGTGGGGACATCAGGTGGTCCTTGTAATTTCGAGAGCGACTTAGGATCTACGAGAGCCAAGCGCTTGTAGTGTTGCTCCTCGGGGTTCGTCATCATCGAGGCAGCTGCGGTGGTGAGGTGTCGAATGAGGAGCTCTATATATGGAGAACGCTTTTTATAAGGGTTAAGACCAGACCTATCAGAGCCAGAATGAGGAAACCCCCCTGTTGAACCAAGACATTTCTCTTCCTGGCCTCTGATTGGCTGAGCTGTGGTTACTGATTCCCTAAGTAGGTCATGTTACCATGGCTACCAGAATGCTGGCCTCTGATTGGCTGAGAGGTGGTCGCTAATCCCCTAAGTAGGTCATGTTACCATGGTAATGGGTCACATGACCAAATGCTGGCCTCTGATTGGCTGCATGCCCAGTGAGTAATATCCTTAGATTGGCTATAGTCCCGTTCCGATACATACTATACTACTGGTGACACTATGGTCACAGTCTCTTTGACATGCTTGAGATAAAATTTTGTATGATTTCACATGCATTTATTACCATATTGGAACTTTTGCTATTTGAGATTTCAGTGTCTATAGGCCATTGTGCACTATTGTCTTATTAAGTGTCCTTTTATTGGTTTTCTCAGGATGGACTTCTTTCCTCTCTGCCCTACATCGCCCAGATCCCTGTTACACCACTTATAGGATGGTTGATTGACTTGTTTGGTAGAAAGAGTTATATCCGTGTGGTGAATATACGCAGGTTAACCGCTGTCATAGGTAAGACAACTTCATATTTCTTACGAATAGTTTATATCATCCCTTGTATTCATTAAGTTTTCAGTTAAAACAGCGGTGAAGAATTTGATTGTCATAAGTGACAAATGCATACACTGAATGCAGTGGAATTGCACATATTCGAAAACTATGAAATATGTTCCTTTAACATGCATGCTTTCATCACTGCAATTAAAACTTAAGATCACTTTTGTTCATAAAACCTTGTAGCAGCTGGTCTATTATTATCATATAGACTCAGTAGTATGTTAAATGTTGTTGGGGTAGCTTAATACCTGAAATGTTTGTACTTGAACAGGGAAGTTGGTACCAGCTGCTCTCATGCTAGTCGTGGGCTACATTGGCTGTAACGCAGATATAGTCGTTACATTACTCATCCTAAACAATGTGTTTGGTACATTTGTCATTGCTGGACCCTCTCAGTCATTGTTTGACATTGCACCACTCTATGCAGGTTGTTGATTTTAACTTCTTACACCATTCTCTAAATGATGACATAAACCTTATACTGCCTTTTTTTACTTTTTCAGAACTGTTCTAAAGATTGTCGTTTTGTTCTTTCATCAAGAAGGGAAGGGGTTTTGGTGGATTTGGGTGAACAAAGAAAAATCAGACTCTCATAGGGGAGGGACAAAAAATGACATGCCATTTCAGCAAAACAGCCTATGTCTAACAGGGAGGGATTTTGCTGCACACTAGCATAATTTCACCAAACCTCTATCAAAATATGAGACCACTTTATTGATAGTTTTTCCTTCCCACCAGGCACAATAATGGGTATAATAAATGGAGTCAGTAACACGCCTGGTTTCATAGCACCTCAGGTTGTAGCTGCTGTTACCGGGAACTCTGTAAGTATCAATACGATTTTATTGTGGAATGCTTTTACCATTGAAGACCTCCGATGTATTAACTCTTCATGTCAATTAATCACAATTGTACAAGGATACAGCATGTCAGAGCTGGCAAGGCTATATCATGTATCGTGCATCCATGTGATCATTCATCATGTGTGACTATAGACAAAGAGCCAAGTAATAATTGTGATACAATCATAAGAAGCAAAAGCTGTTTTCAATTGAAGATAAGCACCTGTGTCAAATAAGGGCCGGGGGTTATGGGGTAATCAAGCCTGTGACATTCATATCAGGCTTCAGAATGATACAAGAGTGTTTGAGGAGTGACAGCATTTGTACTTTAGTGCCATGCTAGGGATAAAAGCACAACGTTGATCCTCACCCTCACAAGGAGATCTGTTTGGAAATTAAAAGCCATTTGAGTAGTAAAAGCCCCCCCCCCCCCACAAGGGTCATATGGGTCCATACCATAGGATAGCTTAGCAATCTGCAATTTAGTCTCCATGTTTTTCTCTTGCAATATCTATTGATAAATGTGATATGATACTCACAGAAACAATTACTGAACTTTCAGGGTAACAGGAAACAATGGCAGACAGTTTTCTACATAGGAGCAGCAGTTTCAGCACTAGGGACTTTAGTGTACTGTGTGCTGATTTCTGACAGGGAACAACCATGGGCCAAACCTGACAATGAACAACCGCGGGCAACACTTGAAACAAACAAAAATGCAAAACATGCAGAACCAAAACTGTGATATGTATTTGCTCACAAGGACATAAATATCATCTCAAACAGAGTGGATAACAGCTGAATCCTACATGAGCTATAAGTGCTGAATTAGAAGGGATAAATGCTTATCATTTGTCTGAATTGCAATATGAGACCCTGCCTCCTTGTTACCATAGTAACCATTTAACCATTTCCCCGAACAACAAAATAAATAAAGACCAATATACAATATAGGTTATGCTTGATGAGGGAAAGTGCCAATTTATTATGAATTTAGGATTCCCACCACCCATGTTCTCATACTGATCTAATTGAATACTGAATAAATGGTGAATTTACAATGATTTCCCTATAAAGCTACTTCCTGTTCATTGTCCCTGTACCATGCAAAAAACCTTTTGCATGTAATTTTCTCTTTGTTTACATGCATATCAATAAATGGTCCTGGCGGTGTTGAACCCCCCCCCCCCAGTTCCCAGGCGGCCACCCATACCGATCTGACTGAATACTGGAATATCAATGTTTTCTCGCTTTTATTTCCACATTGACCTCTGGAAATATACTGCATAGAAACAGAAGTATGACAGAGTATGGCATTGAATATTCCAATTGATATTTCAAATGATGATTTGTGCTTTATATATCTTCTCGATTCACCATAAAACAGGCTGTGCCTTTTTATCAGAATCCAGAATAAAAATTTTAAATAGAAAATGTGGTTCACTGTTCAATTTTACAATAATCCTTGGTAGATTCAACAGTTTTTTTTTACAGTGTGAGAGAAAGGCAACAAGAAGGGTTTATCAGTAAACATGTAAAAGATGTTAATATCCTTTACCCATAACCTGGTTTTCACTTGGTATGAGGGTCACATGACACCTTATATCAATCAAGTACCCTGGCACAAACACATATCCTCCTACTTAGGGTATTATATCTTTACAGAGGTATTTAAGCAGTCAACTGAGTGGTGTAAATCTGAGCTAGGTCCCCTTGTGTATATATGTGTGCACATACATATACACATGAGGCAGTATGGAGGAGAAGCAGCCCCTTCTCAATAACTGTGACACACCTGTGTCTAACAATGGTCAAGCTACAAAGGGCAATGAAGGTAACAATATTTCATACTTAGTCAAAAAAAGTTTTTTGCCATGGTCTATAAATTGATCAATTCCACGAACACTAACGTTGGGTATCTTTTCAAAGTTGTATTGATTTTTACATGATGCATTCTCTAAGCAAAATTAGTCAGGTCAGCTTTAAGAAAAAGAGGCCTTTTAAAATTGTGCAAGGCATTTTGAGTAGAATTGTTTTTGAGGTGGATGAGGGCAATTTGGGTGTACTTATTCCAAATTTGACAGATAGAACTTGATATTTTCACTCTTTACACCCTGAAAATGAAAAAAAACAAACAAATAGCTGCCATTTTTGGCTAACAATGTCCAGTATTCAACATATATAACATGGCGGAGTGCCATGCGGGGACTGAACTGTAAGTGCAATAACCCCCTCAGATTCCTCACATAAGTGCTCCTTTGCATTTATTTCAAGGATACATCATCTACATACATCATCTTGACATGATTACATCATCTACAATTACTTAATTTTTACTTTTTCTGTAAAAGCATACCAGTAAACCATAGTTTTAAGGTTTATGTGATAATGGATTACCGTGATCATTGTACTGAAATTATAAAATTCTGTCATGAGGTAAACCCAAAGGTAAGAATGACAATGGTCTCTTATAATTATTGATCGACAGATACAGAAATGGGGTGTTTCTAGATGAATGACACTCAATAAAGAGATTACAATCTGCTAAGGAGGTCTTAAGCTAGGGGGAATCTGTCAATATATAAAAGATCACAGTAAGATAAATACTCTTGAATTCATAGCAACCATTTTGTGTTTTGTTTTAGCTGCATCCTATGTGTCTGGCATACCTTGTCGCTATATCCTGATTTTCATGAATTTTTTTTAGCAAACCTCACATGCTTCCTGCAGCCAACAGGCCCTCTGCCAGTCGACATGTCACATACAAAACGCAGTGTAAGTATATTACCATTCATACTGTTTCCGTGTATGTCCATTTAGGAGTTGGCGATTTCAATCTAAAATGTGAAGGGTGTGCATTTATAAAGTGATGTGCAATCATTATGTTCAATATGGCACGTGAATTGGCTTGTAGTCTTTTGGAGATGTTCATCATATGATTATGAATGACCAAATGAGTTCTTTGTTTGTAGCAGTCAAACCAAGGCAGCTTTGGCTGGGATGCCAACTTTCAAGGTGTGTTACTAGGTGCCGTTTACTTTGGTTACCCCTTGTGTGAACTCCCAGGGAATTTCTAGCCAACCGGTATGGTGCAAAGTAGTCTTTATTTTCATGAGACTGGGTACAGGTGTGCTTAACCTCACTCCTGTAGTGGCTAACTATAGTCGTTAGGGCATCATTTTCATACGGGTGCTACAAGGTGTATGTCAGGTCAGTAGGCTATTTATGATGTGTAAAAAACACTGAAGGACCATTTTATATATGACTACTTGTTTAAATACCCATTGAATGTTTTTACCATGACCATTGGTCATCATAATGAATGAAAAATGCCCATCAGAGTCTCCTCAATTAATTTGGGCATTATGTCATGAGGTTGGGAGTCCCTATCATTAATTGTCCTGGGTCAGATGTTTAACTTGTGCAAGCATGAAATCATAAATGCAAATACCATTTTTCAAGCAAAGAAATACTGCCTTATAAATATCAAAAGTCACTCTAAAACAATCTCCGTTTACGGATTATGAAAATACATGTACATAATGCTTAGATGTATACGTATATGCATACATGAAGGTATCCTGTTTATTGTAGGGTCCGTTGTTTTCTTCGACGTTAGCAATTCTGAGTCGCTAGATACCTCCAACTGAAAGGACAACAGCATATTCTATAGCTACAGCAGGTAAATTAAGAATATAATTAATTACAGAATTCACCTTTTACTGACTTTGATCTAAGACACAAGGTGTTATCTGGGAGAACAGTCCTTCGCTTGGGTTGAGGGAAGTGTCTGATCATTTAGTGCCATTATTACTCTGTGGACTTTATGACTAAACCGGTCATTCTGAAGGGATGGGTGATGGCAACAATCTTGTCCAAATATGTAATCTTCTACTTACATTGCAGGTTTCAGTATTGGTGTAGTATCATCTTTAGGTCTATCAGGGTTACTGTGTGACTTTACATTCCTTGGATGAAGTGGACTGATTAACAATCTACAAGTAATCTAAAACCTCGCTCATAAGCCGACACCTGTCATGAACCAGAGGTAGTCTTTCAGATAAAGTTATAAGGTGATTTTAGGGAATAACCTTTTTATATAAAAATAAATTGCAATGAAATAAAAGTTGACCCATTACCTGAGACCTATGGAGCTCCTTTATTTTTCCAAAGTAACAAGATCCTAACATTTATATAAGTTTTCCTTTCTTTACCTTTTCCTGACATCAGGGCGAAAAATTCACACGCTGGCAAAAACTGACACGGCAGGCCCTTTTTTTTTTTTAAGCAAAGTCATCTTCAAATGAACAAGCTACATATTTAACTATCCCTGACTAGTTAAGAATATTTCCTTTCCCTCTCTTCTTCTGCTACTCTTCTTAAATATTTTTCTTCACTAAATTTCTTTTGGATGAAAAAAAATTTCTGAGGCAAAATCTGACACTCTGGGCGAAAATCTGACACGCTAGGCGAAATCTGACACGCTAGGTGAAAATCTGACACAATAAGAAAAGGGTCCCTCTCTCTCCTACCTCTAGACTACCTATACATTGCCTTTACTCACTAGTGCATCACCTTAGGGTGAATTCCTATAGTCCTAACACTATTTTTAATACCTTTAATTCCATCAGAAGTGTTTAGGGTGAAAAACTGACATGATGGGCAAAAAACTGACACGATGGGCGGAAAAATTGGAGTGACTTTGATTAGTGATCATTGCAAACTGTATTCAAGAAAAAACAACTATGCAGTATTTACCCAATAAATATATGGAAAGTATGCAGAAGCAAAATATCTATGTCCTACTACCAAGAAAAAAAATCAGCCCTGTGTCAGATTCCGCCCTCAGAGTTGCATCACTTTGGGGAGACAAGGTGATAAAGTAAAAAATAGGGTTCAGTGCTGCACACAACCGACATAGTGGAATATCAACCTTGCATGATCCATTGCGTTTTAGGATGTGTTGGTGTTGTATGGATGTTATATTGGATACCACTAGTTTATAACACACCATCAGAACACCCCAGATCTCTGTACAGGAAGGGACCTACATAGGGAACACAGGGTCTTGGACAGATTAAGGTGTTTGTTCAATCATTTCCTGAGATTTAGATCAATGTATATTTCTTGTAACCATCTAAGTATCTAAGATTTTTCAATGAGAAAAATGGAACAGGTCCATTGAATTATATAGTGCAAACCCATCGACATAATTTCAAAAATTGAATGATTCAATTTGAAAAGTGAGGAAAGCCACAACTAGAAAAAATTACAATTAACTTCAATGCATTTTGTCTGCATCTTCACCCAGTCCCCAAGTTCATGTCAGATATAATATAAACTTAGCACATCAGAGGGTTGTTGCATAAGAAAAGCCATATTTACCACAAGCTACAAATTTTACGACAACCTATTTACAACTGATAAACATGTCTTAAGTCAGTGTGTTTCTAGATGGCTTATCCTA
Organism: Acholoe squamosa; assembly: GCA_949317995.1. Lineage (NCBI taxonomy): Eukaryota > Metazoa > Annelida > Polychaeta > Phyllodocida > Polynoidae > Acholoe > Acholoe squamosa. The sequence continues at coordinate 80,258,646 of OX439042.1, forward strand.
ATGACCAAGTAAAGTTATGGTTGAAATAGTTTTTTCTGAAAACCTTTTACTTATGAAACACATGATTATGTCATACTAGTAATTGTGCACGATCAAGTTGTCATATGAGAAATATCATATGACTAGTGGTATATAGAGAGTAAGAATATCAAGCTCTTATTAGTGCTATTGCAGTTCTCACTGGTTTATTCAGCTTAGGCAGAACATGTTATGTATGAGTAATTCAAATGCTAATATGCAGGTAATTTCCACACACAGTAATTATACAATTGGTTATAAAGTATAAAGTTCTGCTCCACTCCACCTGTGTGGTGGTGATGATGGTGATGATGATGATGATGAGGCTGAGGATGATGATGAGGATGAGGATAAGGATGAGGAGGATGAGGATGAGGATGAGGGTGAGGATGATGATGAGGATGAGGATGATGAGGATGAGGATGAGGATGAGGATGATAATGATGATGATGATGATGATGATGATGATGATGATGATGATGATGATGATGATGATGATGATGGAACCTCAGTGGTGGTTACCACTGCTTACTTTCTAGGCATGAAACTTGTGCTGGTTTGTCTGTAGCGCATTCTGAGGTTGAAACCGTCCTGGTTGCATAACTTCCTCAATAATGAGAGTTGGGCCTTGATCTTTCACTCATTTTGACTGTCTAATTATGGCAATTACATAACTGCTTTCATATTTGACCTGGGTTGCTCTGGAGCGACGCTAGAGTGACCGGAAGGGTATGGCGTCATTACTTATGTAACCTATTGTTCAGTCTTGGGTACTCAGACCCCCATGACGGCGTCAGTGGTGCCCAGGCACCCATGACGGCCGGTTGCATTCACCTACAAGACATTATATTGTGTGCTGGACCATGAGGGCGGTCTCTTTGACTTTTAAAAACATTATATTGTGCAGTGGACCATGAGGGTGGTCTCTTTGATGTTGTAACCTATGTATACTTGATATAGCTGGTGTTCAGTGGAGCATGAACCCTCTTCTAGACATTCAATGTATTAATTTCTTATATATTCTTTGATTAATACAGTAATATGTTAAGATAATTGGAATAATAAAATGGTATATGAGAATTAAATGATTCTATCTGACAATGCAGAGGCGTAGGAAGCAAACCTTCATTGGGGGGGGCCCCACCCGGCCACCATGAATTATCAGTTTGAGCGTGCTAATGTTGATGCATCACTGTATGCGATTTATATAAAAGGTTATTCCTCGATGGCTTATCTTTAAACAATGCTGCCATTTTCCCTAACTTAATGACGAATTTGTCCAATTTGAGTGGTGAGCTATGGGAATCTTTTATAGTGGGGCTTGACACATTTTGGGGGGGCCCAGACATATTCAGGCCCCACCTCCTCTGTGATTGGGGGGGCCCAGGCCCCCCTGGCCCCCCCCCCCTTTTCCTACGCCCCTGCAATGACTTCCTCTGTTCGACTTACTTGAGGTATGTAAATCCTTTTTTGAAATACACAACCTCTGTACATTCTGACAGAGTACCATATATGATAACAGAAGTTACCACAACCTTTGTCATAACCTAGTTACTCCAACCCCATATAGAACACACTGACTTTAAGATATCTTAAACTTCACTTATGAAGCACCTCTCTGTAGGGTCTATTCAAACTTTCTTCCTTAAGTTTAAATGACAAGAATATGTGAAGTTATACAATAGTTAATCATTATCTCCTTACCCTAGTCTCAGATGCCTCCATTGCTGGGTATCATTACATCAGGTCCAGTGTGGACCGTCCTGGTGTTTAAGCTGATGGATTCCGTCAGGTTTTACATTCTGTTCAACTGTCTGCAAATCTACATGAAACAAGTCCTGCACTTTCACATTGCTGAGGTAGTGTAGTGAACCCTGGACACTGCCTAACCTTTTCCAATAAACTAACAAGATATTAAACGATTAAACAACTACAGTCAGATTTTGCAGTCTGTAATACAAATATAGCTCAGCCATTACTTTAAGTTATCTGACTGCAACCTATAGCAAACATCCATGTCATGATGCCCTGATTATATTAAGAGACTTAATAACTGAGTGACATTTGCACATAATGGATTAATTTTAGTTCTTTAATAGAGGAGCTTTGACCATTGCAATAGCCTTCCTTCATATGACATATATGCTCAGTGCCAGTGTTTACTTATAGATATTTATTTCCTGTCTGTATTTTTTCCTCAGAATGGCCTTCTCTCTGCACTACCCTACATTGCCCAGATTCCAGTGATAAGCCTTATTGGATGGTTTGTAGATGTTATAATTATAAGAGGTTATATCCAAGTGGTAAATGTCTGCAGAACAGTCTCTACCATACATATGTACAGCATCTTTGCACTATAACTCAATTGATGCAATCACAATTAAACTCTTCAAGGGCTGCCCATGCAGGAGTACCTTAAGTACATTTGTTGGCATGATAGACCAATAAATTGTTTACAAGACTGCTTGCCCGTGGGTGAATCATCATATCTGTAGCTAAAGCTCTGAAGAAACTCTAACCGGCATTATGATAATTCATGTGCATTGACACAATTTCTATATTTGGGTTTCATGTGCTTATACTAAGCTAATAGATGATGGATATCGGGGCCCTAGGGCAGCCCGTGGGCCCCAATATCCATCTTCTAGTAGGTTTATACCACCATTTCCTCCATTTTGTATTAATTTCTTACCTGAGATCCAAAGAATATAGCCACGAGAAGACATTTTGTAAAAGCAAGTGATACAGCCCGGGTCCGCTCTGCGCGAAGCCATTGTTGGCTAGATCACATGTTGTTTACAAACAAGAAGGTCACGTGGTTGACCCCCATTTACATAATCGGGTCAAGTGAGCTAGACCATTAGCCAATCAGAGACCTTTTTTAGGAAATCACTCCAAAGGGGCTCTAGGTCACGTGATCAAGGGGGCGTGGCCTATTATGCAAATGAGGACTCATTAGCATAAAGGGGCGTGGCCTTTTATGCAGGACGTGGCCTATTATGCAAATGAGGCATCAGGTGACCAAATGGAGTGCTCTGATTGGCTAAGGGGGCGTGGCCTATTATCCAAAGAAATTGCTGACTACTGGGGGTCCAGGTCATGTGAGCAAATGGAGGCCTCTGATTGACTAAGGGAGCGTGGCCTATTTTCCAAATAAGGAGCTCACCATGGGGGTTCCAGGTCAAATGACCAAATGAAGACCACTGATTGGCTGCATCCCGGGTGAGCAATTTCCTTAGATTAGCTATAGTCCTGTTCAGATACACTATATACTACTATGAAGTGATAGCTACCCGTTGTAGGAGCCACTATTGGCTACATAGTGACCAGTCATACCTCCTTCATGATCTAGTATGCACTCCTGTGTTCAAATGAGCATAAAGCTGCAGTAAGGGACAAGTCATTTATTGCCAGGTGGGGGGGGGGGGGGCTAGTTAAATATAGGGGGTTCATTTTGAAAAAGACTCCCTTGGCAGAGGGGGGGCAAGACCCAATAAACCGTCACACTTGTGGGGTCAAAACTAAATATGGGCAATTCAAATACCGATCGCAACAAATCATTCCACGTGTGTTTCTAATTTTCAGGGAGGGGGTCATTGTGGGAAATCAGTTCTTCGGGAGGGTTTCAAACATTTTTGTCGGAAAAAAATCTGCCCATCTGCCAAAACCCATCAAGCCCCCCCCCACTGGCAATAAATGATTCATCCCTATCTATATGAAGGTGATCCAATCAGTCACACAAATGGTCAATTCTCATGAAAATGGATCATAATTTTAGATAAGGTCAATGGTCATGATTCTGCATACTGCTTATTTTTTCTAGGAGCCCAATTATAAAATATACAACACAATTAATTTGAATAATCCTGCAAAATCAATGCATATAGGCTAGATCAAAAATGCATAGATGTTATGATCCCACAATCTCTCAGAGGATGATTAAGGTCAGGGATGCAATTTATAGGAAGGTCCTCGACCTCTGTGAGTGGGTTGGCGTCAAGACCTTTTGGATCATTAGTCTATATATAGAGAGAATACTTATATGATTACAAAGCAAAGAGCACAGACTTGCTACATTTGAGCAAAGGAGTGCAGAGGAGAGCAGCTAAGACTACCCACTAATTATTCACATAGAGGGCTATCATACAAGCACCCCTTATTGAGTCACTGCTCTGGTGGCCAGTAGGCAGTACGGTCACCATGTAATGTAGCCAGCTATTTGGTCACTATGGCCAAAATCCTAAGATCAGCTGGTAAGATTTGGCCCATCTCCAATTGTAGCTGGCTGAACCTGTAGTAGAATCTATTGAAACAAGGTCCAGGGCTCTGAATATTTTACCTCATATCGATTGGTACAGTCGGTCTGTGCATCCTGCTGAGTCAATACCATTAACACTTGATCTGCTGTGGTCAGTGGACCGTGACATATTGTCCATCACTAATTCACACTCTCTTGAGTTAGAGTGGTAGCTGCTGTACGGTACACTTATACACTGTGGGAGAGGCACCAGCGGTGGAACATACAGGTAAGGAACATAGGGGGGTGTAATTAGGTAGTATGTCGATTTTAGAATACATATTCTATATGAATTGCAGTAGGAGTGCTGGGTGGACATGTATGGATGATATATGCGAGGCTTTAAACTCTCTAAACTATGAAAAACTATGCCGTATAATCCGTACGCTGCTCTCCATTGGTTGAGGGCTACTTTTCCACCTTTATTCAACCAACAGATCAAATACGGCAGAGCTTCTTCTTTTGTCCAGCCACTGCAATTGACTTCGTCGACAAAAGCTTGGTACCTGTCTTTCCATGGATCATTAGAATCATATGGAGGGGGTATCCGTGCCTGCCTATGTGCCGGATTATTACATCCGCGTAGTCTATCTGCTTCTCGCATGCTCCAGTTCATGACTTCCATGCCATCTGCTCCCTTTCGGTAGCAGTCAATGCCAAGGTTTTGGATACATTGGCTCCTGTCAAAGATGGTTTGCATCCCTGCAGGCATGGAAGTTCTTCTATTTGGCTTCCTGCCATCTCCTCCTGATCCTGATCCTCCGGATCCGGATCCTCCTGGGCCGCCTGGAGGGTTCTATCATATACCATTTTATTATTCCATAAATTCTAACATATTATTGTATTAATCAAAGAATATCTAAGAAATTAATACATAGGTTGGTTTTAAGAGCTATAAGAGCGCTCAAACTTTGTATAAGAGCGTTCATGCCCCACTGCACACCAGCCAAGTCAGTTAGACAGAGTTTGTGACATCAAAGGGTCCGACCTAATGGTTCAGTGCACAAACTAATAACTTGTAAGTGAATGCAAACGGCCGTTAGGGGTGCCTGGGCACCACAGACGCCGTCATGAGTGTCTGAGCACTCTAATGACTGAACAATGGGTTACATAAGCACGACGCCATAACCGTCCGGTCGCTCTAGCGTCGCTCCTGAGCGACCTAGGTCAAATATCAAAGCAGTTATGGAAAGCCCATAATTAGACGGTCAAAATGAGCCCAAGATCAAGGCGGAACTCTCATTATTAAGGAAGTTACGCCATGGAGACTGAATCAACCTCCGAGTGCACTACAGACAAACCGGCGCAAGTTACGCGCCTATCCAGCAGGCATTATAAATTTGGCATATTCAATTCCGCGCATGCGCAAAATGGCGGTTGTAGCTGCGTAAACTACTGAGATATGGGGGTTTGAAGTTACAGAACCGACCAAGACAAAGGGGACACAGCGGCGCCCATGGGGGTCCTTTGTGGACCCAGTGACACATGAAAGCCTCCCCTCAAACAATTGCAGAGTTAGGCAGATGCTACTGGCCCCAGTCAGTCTGGAGGTGCTTTTCCAAGATTTGCTACAAATAGCCTGTCTGCACCTCCTAGAGTACAGAACACCAAGAACCGCTCTAGAGGTAACATCTCCAGTCATCTCCTGCTACCTGCTATACCACTGCACTATGGTGAAACTATGCTAGACAGGCATTGGTTTCTATCATTAGTGGCCAGAGGGTATCTTCCTCAAGACTTCCACCAGAGGGTAAAGTTATTCATTATTACATTATTCCTCTAAGCAGCAGGTCAGGAGCTAGGTGTGGGAACCCACCTAGAACTATGCTGGACATTGTATTATTATTACCTCACAGGTGGAGTGGAACAGAACATTATACTTTATAAACTATTGTATATTTACTGTATGTGGAAATTACCTGCATATTAACAACTGTGTGATTGATATTTCTTACATGTTGCCTAAAGCTGAATAAACCAGTGATAACTGGAAATAACACTATTTATGAGAGCTTGATGTATTTACACTATATACCACTAGTCATATGATATTTCTCATATGACAACTTGATCATTCACAATTACTAGTATGACAGTTCCCTCCTGGTGGACCATTATTATGATAGTTTCCCGATGAACCGCCAGGGCATCCACCATTGTAACCGGCGTTTCCAGAAGACGCATACCTGGGGTAAGAATTATTTTGATTCCATCCCTGGTTATAGTTATTACCATTTTGATAATTACCACTTCCTGATGGATTATAATTATATCTATATCCATAGGAAGATGTTCTTGGTTGATACATACCACCATTAACATTGTTTTGTGGCGGGTTTGGTCTTGGAAAACGTCCATCAGTAGGACCATTACCGGGACCCGGAGGTGGGTTCGGTAATCTTGGACCTGCTGGTGTACTATGGCCAGGTTGGGAGAAATATGAAGGTGGTGTTAACATATGCCTCGGTGGTCCCGGTACTCTTGGTTGTGCTACGGGTGTATTATTGTTAGTTCCAGTAGCACTATCGTGAGTCGCTTTAATTTTGTGACTCAAATCTGGTATTGGTGGTGCCGGACCTATCGTATCCAGCACTGGAGTTGCTGGTTTAGGTGCGGTTCCATACCTGCGGTATTATCCGGTTTCTTATAGACTCCGGATACTACATTCTTATCAGCCCCGTCGTCAACGAATGGGTTGTATCTAGTTGGAGTTGCATCCTTGGATGTTTTCCCCAACATTTTAGACACCACAGCTGGATCTATATTACCTATAGTCAACTGGGCGGCTTCTACATATTTTTCTAAGGTTATTGCAGTAGTCTGCAATTCCTGAAGCTCATTCGTGAGTTTCTGTCTGTCTTCTTCCAGTTGTTTATTGTAAGCTATAATGCCTACCCGGATAGTTTCATTGTCTTCAGCCTGTTTAGTACACTGAAGTTTCAATTCCTCTAACTCGCTTTGATAATGGCATATTTCGGATTCGAATTTTGCCTTATCAAGACTTAGTTGGTCGTTCGTATCTATGTATGTTTGGATACGAATGTGTCTATTGTCATATTCCTTATTGAATGACTCTCTCATTTCCTGAAGTTTTAATTCTTCATTCTCGAGTTCCTTCATGTACTCACTCCTTCTGGCTTCGAATTCCTTCCGCATGCCAGTTAGGTCCTCTTCCAGCTGAAGTTTTTCATGGAATACTTCATCTTTAGCTGTGACCAAGGTATTTAGGTTCTCGTTCAAAGTTACATAAGTTTCATTTAACAACAGGACATCCGGTCGTTTAAATTCCTCACCTTCCGGTACCGCATAGGTTAAGTCGCCATCTATAGCGCTGTAATCTAATATTGGTAGTCCAGGTCTGGGTAATCTATAAGGTAGTTCTCCGAATGTTACCCTTTTTGGCATTGGTGCCGGATGTTCTGGATTAGTACTACCACCAACTTCGAACATCGAATTAGTTAACTCGTCAACAAGTGATTGTTGGCTCATTAACTTACCCTGTCTCTGTATGGACTGTTCACATCGTACAGAGTCTGGTAGATTCTCCTCACTATCATTATAGTGGGGTTCGGGATCTCTCCAAGATGCAGATTCCGCATCTTGGGAGTTCGAATGGGTTTGGAGCACTAATGATCCATTGCCATTCTCCTGGGCAATTAATTGCCCTGCTGGGTTAGCTTCCGTGAGGCTATCTAACCCATGTACCAGCCGTTCGGACGTCATAACGTCCGGGCTATACACCAGAATTAACTGGTCATGGCACCAGTGTAAGGGTTTGTGGCCTTACGGACCTGGGGGGTTCGGGTCTTACGATTTGGAAAGAAAGAGTAAGACAGTATTTCAAGTGTATGCTAACGGTTAGTTTTATTACTTAGTGCACACTCACGGCTGCTGAATGGTATAGAAGAGGCAGCTAATATTGATGGATAATGGTCTACATGGTGCGGAGGCCAGAAGGGCCTCTGACGTAGCGGCTGAGCCCCGGGCTTTATATAAGGACCCAGGTGTTCGTCGTCAGATGTCCCCACAGACCCGGATCGGTGCTGCCACCTATCCGGAACCTGAGGAACGTCCGACGACTCGACTCACCCGCCACGTCAGACGGTACCCAACTCTATGGTTAGACAATGCGTACCTCTACAAGTGCCTCAAGAAATTCTCTCCATTAATTGATCCTTGTAACAGTTTGGGAAGCAGAGTCCCAGAATTAATATCTAGAACCTGTTTGCATATCTTAAATGCACAATGTCCATAAAGATATTTCTCAAGATGGTACTATCATGTACCCTTTTATTTTGCCATAAATTGTATCATATGATTGTTTTAATGCATATAGTATGAGGCATTAATACATATAACTCCATATGAGTGTTCATGGTCTACTGACCACCAGCTATGTATCATATAAACCTCCTGGCACCTGCTAGGGCTCTATAGGGGGACAATAAGCCACAGAGGCGACGACATTGTGCAATTCGGGTTGCTCTCAAGACGCCCCACGGCTGCCCAGCCCAAATTTTGGAGCAGTTCTGTAATTGCCGGTCTGGCCACAAGTGGGGTACCTTCTGGAGGCTCAAGTCTGGGTATAAGTTGTGACTAGTCATACCATCTTGAGAAATGTACTCATGTGATATATAGGCAAAACCATTGTGATACATCAGATGGAAGGCATTTCTCAATATGGAACGACTAGACTACTTCAAATCATAGTGGGACCTGTCGCTCTCATGCCATTACAGACTTGCATCTAGTGGTTACTAATGATTGCACTGGTAAGACTGCCCTAGAAAACCCTATGTAATTACTACATTAAGTGCTGATTGTACAGAACAGCCGTGCACCATGGTGCCTTTTCCTGTGATCACTCACTCTTGTTTTGAGGGTTTGAAATTATAGTGGATGTGTGTAGTCTGTAATATTGTGCTAGCCCCCCTGGTTATAATTAGAGCATATCTACTATTGATCATGGTGATGGGTTATTATGGATTTATGTTTTACTGTGCTTATACCTGTACTGGGATTTGGGGGATTGGGGGATATAGCTCGTATCCCCACTTTAACTATGCCTGCTGTGAAGGGACCGAGAACCCGTCACGGCTGGCTGATTATGACCAATCAGAGGATGGGGTAGGGGCCTTGCCCCTTCCCGGTGGTTGTATATACCCTTACTCTTGGAGGTATCGTCAGAGGGTTGCTGGCTGGTGGACTAGAATAGCCAGGTTTGGGCCTTCTATCTAAAGTCACTTCTTCTACTTATAGCCCCAGGGACTCAGTGGGTGGTAATCTCTTCCCCACACCAAACACCTGGAAGACTAAGTCCACACTCCCTGTACTGTTTTTAATGTGTACTGTACTGCTTACTGTATACTTGTATATTACTGTGCTTGCATTTATAATAAAGGTTCCGGAGTCACCTAATTACTTGGCCTTTTTACTAGCCTTGTTACAAGTCATACCATCTTGGGAAATGCCCGCAGGTAAGGCACTGTGAATTGTAGCATGAACTAAGTATTGACTAATTCATAGCCCTGCCCCCACCCCTATCACCATGCACTGTGTGAGTGTGTGTAGGCACCTGGATGTAGGTGAGGCAGTCTGTATTTACAATACTAGGATAACACACACAGACTCAGCACAGGTAAGGTACAGTTTATAATATGTTGTATGTAGTCCACGAGACCTCACTTACCAGAATTAATATATAGACAAAGGTGCACGAGAATTGGTCAGTCTGAGGGTTATCACACAAGTCTGAGGGTTATCACACGAGGCGAAGCCGAGTGTGATAACCCTCAGTGCTGACCAATTCAAGTGCTCCTTTGTATTTATCTCAAGTTAATTTAGTCAGATATGTTCAAAACTCGATTTATTTGGCATTAGAAATGATTTTATCATCAGTTATTTGACCGTTTTGGATGTTTTCCCAGGGAGTGTGATACGGGGAAGGGTTATCACACTGTGGGGTGTGATACAGAGTTTCTTGGTTAAGCCTATGGGGCTCTCGTATTCAACTTGAGATAAAGGCTTTGTATGACTCATTTGACCAACAAAGGCTTAATGTACTATGGGTTTTTGAGGGGTAGCTTTGACAGACTAAGGCAGAGTATAGAAATCATGATGTAGAGGTGTGAATATAGGAGGTTTATAGAGTAGGGGAGAGAGGGGATGGCCACTCTGGAGTGTCAGTATGTATGGCCTATAGGTTTTAAACAGTGTGTGTAAGCCCAGTCTCAGACCCGACTCTATCAAATAGTAGAGTGCATAGTGGGGCTGGGCTCGAGGCTGGTGTAAGCCGAGATTTGTTTAACCATACAGCTTCACATGTAACACTATATGATGAAGGTCAAACAGCAAGCATTTGTACAAAGAGGTCACTAACTTTAAACTCTACCGTAATGTCCCACAGCTTATACCATAGTGGTCTGTAGAAGCGCCAGTCTTTGAATGAGCGCTGGTCGTGAATAAGTCCCAGTGGCACAGGAACATTAAATGTGAAATATATACTATGAACTAAGTCTTGAATGAGCATCGGTCCTGATAAAGACCTGGGGTACAGTCAGGTTGAAATCTATAAGCACTGGGGTGCTTAAACAGGCTACTACGGTATGTGTTAAGGATAACCCCCTCATACACCCTATAGAACCTGTCTTACATGCAACGATTGCTGCTAAAATGGTCCACATGAAGTCCAAGGTGCATCGTATAAGAATTCCTCAAATTAAGGGTGTGTCATGTTCTAGGGCATTTCTCATACCTTTAAGTGATATGCAAAAAGTGTCTAATATATATATATGACTTATAGATCTAGCACATTCAATTAATATCACCTTTATACAAAGCTGCCAAGTGTTATCTAGATATCATGTACAAGTGATGTAAATTTTGTGGCATGTGCTAGCTTGTGACGTTGTACAATATCTATAGTTTAATTTGGTAGGTGTGTGTTACCGATCAAACTGCAACCGTAAAAGTAACCTCCAACTCAGGTATTTATATTCTAATGTACCATAGGGCTTGCCAGACAACTATAGCATCAATATTTTATATTGTTCATGCGCTACATGCTACATAGGGAACAGACGGCACCCCTGCTATGTACCTTAAGACCCTGCAATAATGCATCCTACCCATCTTTTCATCATGTTGCATGTATAATGCCAACCCTATGGGTCTATTAATACACTACTGTAGGATCGTAATGATGCTCCAATGAAAAGTGCAGGCCAGCAGATTTGCCAGCACTTCATTGGTGCACTAATACGACCAATTCACCGCCCCTACATTACACTGAAAAACTGAGAGGCACGAAACTAGTCAGTGCAGACGACTTTAAGTCCTCAGGTTGATTATACCTAAAACTACAGCTTTAGGTCATCAAAGTGGCGACTTTAGGTCATCATCCTGACCACCTTAGTCATCAGTATGAGGAATTTTAATTGTTAGTATGACGAGTTTAGGTGATCATTTGACCTTGGCTACCCTAAACTCATCTGTATTGATGAGTTTTAGGCGGCGGCATGTTTTCTGTGTACGAGACCCTGAAGGATCCTATTGCGTATATTATGTTTTATCCATATAGCTAAGATTACAGACAATACATTTCCACATGCTTTCTATTCCAGACAACCATGGTGGTTTTACGTAAAGAGTCGCACATCGCTCTTACACTTCTGGCGTGTGGAGTTATTATTTACCTCATGTCTCCTGATGTACACTGGGGTACGAGTAAGTATAGAATGTACTTCTATTACAGTCTCATATATAACCAGGTTTCTGTTTGATAATTATATAATCAAACTTCATGGATCATTCCACATCATAATCTGATTTTTAGACTGGTCACATCCCATTCAGCGTCATGGAATATGCCATTCCCACCTCAGGAAAAATATTTCATGGCTGTGAACTTTTGTATTTATTTCATGATCACATCATCGAATTTTAACATCAGGACACCATTAGTTAGATGTGCTTAAGGCTTGTTTACATGGCCTTTTAAAATTTTAATGTCATGAGGTCACAGGGCATGGAATAAGAGCACATCGTATATAATGAGAGGATGGAATTTGGAGGTCCTTGATTAAATCTATGAGACTGTCATACTAACCATGAAATAAATTATCCTTTAATGCTGATAACAAAAGTAACAGCCATAATATAACATTGCCTATCTTTGTTTAGATGCTAAATTCAATAAATAAACGCACTTTAACACCAACTTAACCCAAAATATCTACAGAGATAAATTCCCTCAGACTTTGTACTCCAACAGATTAGTTTGATGAAAACATATATCCCATGTGCAGTCGTTGAACTCTGTCTATTTATGTCCTGACAGAATTAAGACCTGGGTATATATTAAGTATATTCTAAATATAGTAATGGCTAGTACTAAACTATGTCTCATAAAAGTGATGCAAGTAGCAAATCCGTTTCTGAGCAGTTTCTAATCGTTTCTGATGGGTTGCTATATAGAGCTGTAGTTATAGTTGAGCTGTAATTCTATCACAAACAGGAAGCCCCTGTAGCATCTAATATGTATCTTTAATTGAAACATTTGCAGAAATATTTGGTGTGCCAATTCTCCATGAAATTCTGCTGTTTCTGCACCTTCATGTCTGGTCAGAAAACAGTCAGAAACCTTCACATTCAGATTTACATCACAGTGGTGAGACATAGCCAGGCAATTCTAAAAGATTTCTGTACAGGTAAGCCTACCCCAGTCTCTCTCTATAGGGAGCAGAGCCATTGCTAGTACTAATCAAATTAGCTAGTAGGCTCATGTGGTGTGGGACTAGATCAGCAGTTGGCCTCTTTGCACAGTTTACTTTGGTTGGCCCTTCCTAATAGTCTATATGAAGCTATATTATAAAAGTATATACCTTTAGATAGCAAATACTTTAAACTTAAAAAATATAAGCTTTTTAATATAGACTTAGTTCTTTAAATACAAGATAAATAAACTTTAAAAGTTTTCTAAGAGTCACATATAATCCAGGTTGAGTAAGACCAAGCCATTCTCTTCCTATCAGGCTAATCCCCTCCATTCACACCTAAAACAATGGACAGTTACTCAGGGTGATTAAGATAGAGGCAGGGGCAGCTTATCAGTCTTATCAATTCCCATTGTTTTCTGTGGGTAGAGGGGAAGATAAGACATTACCCACAATCCTCTGCTAGATCCAAAATGGATGTCGGGGGCAGTTACATAACTGATTTCAAGATGGCCACCTCCATACAGGAATAGCTCTGTTCCCTATATGTATGTCTCTCCCTCTCTATCTATCTCTCCTCCTCTCTCTCTCTGTCTCTCTCTGTCTCTTTCTCTCTGCCCCTCTATCTATTTCTGTCTGTGTCTATCTGTTGTTTTTTTTCTTTCTGTCTCTATTTCCCTCTCTGTCTCTATAGATTAGTAACTCTTGAGATATTTCAGTAGATTCAATATTTTTGATGCATCTCATGCATGCCTCTTTCAGAAAAGGAAAAACAAAACACAGAATCAAGAAAATGTGACATTCTGCTCTCCCAGCCTGACCAGAATTCCCAACCAGTGAAACAATCTCAAACAGTAGAGATAGACAAACTGACATCCTCACAGTCAGTGAAATCATTGTCTGGGATGAACCAACCCATCAAAGACAACAGTTCTCTTAACACTGGCTTCTCTGTGGTAGAATATGTACAACAACTTAATAAGGTGAGAGTCTACTAATGTGTCTGTCTTCTATTCAGTACCGTCCATGCAGGAATGCATCATGCCGACCAATGGTAATGAACACTTCTGTATTGTAAATTATTAAAGGGCAGGCCTAGCCTCATACCATATTTAGTGTAAGACTGCGCTCATGGACAAAGATGCTGTGTTATGGACAGATTTTGAAATCAATGAAAAATTAATGACATAATCTTAAAATAAATCTGTTTCGGGTAATGTATTCCTTAGTCACTGCATTTGGAATTTACCTTTGCATTTACTTTATGTCATTTTAGTCAGAAGTGGTCCAAATATCATTAGATTGAAATGAAGCATTGAGTTTTATCTTAAGCGGGTATTCCACTGCCATCAGTCAGCTAAAATTTTGCTAATTGACAGCAGTGGAATCCCTGCTTATGTAAAAGAGCCATTTTGAATATTGTTGCTATAGCTGTGATGTAAATCTGGGGGAGAATACCTGAAAATGGGTATGAGCTGCAATACTTTAACTATGAGACTGTTTTATTCAACATGCAACACATAGGTGTTATTTCCATTTCAGATCAAGGGAGCTAAGAAACTGTTGGTGGCCTCAGACTCTCATGGCTTTGGTTTAGAGGAGGTTCTCAAGAAGTACCTCCCTGGATGGAAAATCAAGGTGGCCTTCTATAGAGGTTATACGATTGAGCGTGTCCAGAGCGAGATCACCAACATGTTGTCCTCACTGTATCCAAGGAACCATAGCTTTGTTATATTACATGCTGGTACTAACGACTTCTTCCAGTCTATGAGGCCTAGATCAGTTAAACCATTGACTGGTCAGTACAAAGAGCGCCATTCTGACTCCTATATTATTAACAGTACACAGACCGCACTGAAGACACTAGCTGAACAGTTCCCTTATGCCTACATAATCTACAGTGCTAACCTCCCCAGGGCCGACATACCCGAGTACCCACCATGTAAGGAGTATGTCAACAAGGAAATAAAAACAAAGATGGCTGACATTCCCAGAACTCATTTTGTTGATCACTCACAGTTGTTTCATGATAAAAGCGGGCAGACTGATAAAAGACTGCTGGTGAATGACTTGTTACACTTGAACACTGCAGGGCGAGATCTGATAATCAGAAACCTTATACGGACAATGGCTAATATATCAAAACTATAGATATCTGAAATATCTTACTGTATGTGTAGGGGACTGAGTTTTGGTCTCTGTATGCCAACAGAGGGACTGACATGATGGAAGTAGCTGAACTACACACTGTACGCAAATTTATTTTGTCGGTGTTTGCTGGTGGATAGCAGTACCCGTTGGTTGATAGAGAGTTTGCGATAGCGGTGGTGAGTAAATTGGGTGATCTTTGACCCACTGTTGGAGAAAGCATCATCTCCTCCTCCTCTGTTTCTGTTTCGTCATTGTCTGCCTCCTCCGCCGCCGCCGCCACCGCCGCCGCCACCTCATTATTTTCCTTCTCCTTCTACTCCTCTAGCACCTTCTGGGTCTCCAAATAATAATGTGTGTCACTGTAACCATCAGTTTTTTTTTGCGCAAGTAGTGGCAACAGCAGCAGCACCACCACCACCACCACCAACACCAACATATATATTGGTATATCGCAATGTATCATGAAAAATTGTATGTATGTTTGTGTTAAACGTCTATTTAATAACACATGTAGAGAGTGTCAACTTGAATTCCCCGACTCATCATCGTAATAGAACAAAATGAAAAATATGAAAATAAAGTGAAATGTGTACAAAAAAATATGACATTTATAAGAAATAAAAAAAAAGTGAAAATGTGTAATGCGGTTTCTGTTGTATTCCTTACCTTATCATGTAAGTTTTTTAATTTTTTTTTAAAAAGGGGCCCCCTCCCCTCCCAAAGGACCCCCACCCCTTCCCTCCAAAAGGGCATCCCCACCCCATACTATTAGGGCCGCCCAATATTTTTTTTTTTTTTTGCCAAGCTTTCAGCTTGCCTTTTTTTATCTATGAAAAAATATTTCATTATAAGTCACACTCTCATCTACATCATAAACCAACCACCACACCTCTTTATGCTAATGAGGTCACATGACCAAATTTTAAATTTCCAACCAAAATGCTAACCTCTGATTGGTCCAATCAAATTAGGGTCACATGACCTTATTTGCATAATAGAGATCACATGACCTAAACAGCCAGCCAATCAGAGGGCACCATTTTTTGGCGGGAAACCACAGGGGACCCCTATTTGAATTTCCTGCCAAAAGGGAGGCCTCTGATTGGCTGATTTGAATTTCCTGCCAAAAGGGAGGCCTCTGATTGGCTGCAGGTCGAGTGAGTAATAAACAGTACTTAACTATACTCCCGTTCCGATACACACTATACTACTGACACTCCTGTAGCCCCTTTTTCTGTAGAACTTGGAGTTTTTTTCTGATCATTTACAGAAGCACTATCAGTAACAAAGCTGCAATACTTGGTAGAACGAAGGTTTTGTAGATGTCAAGTAGCTCTTTGTAGCTCTTTCTTTATGAGGCTTCCTGGTAGCTTCAACAGTATTTTTTTACAGAACTGGGCAAGGAAGGACCTATGGTGTAGTCGTTTTGAAGTCAGTTACTGCAATTTGATATGCCGTAGGTCTGGTAACATTTTTGACCAAACCCTAAATACTATAAAATTTGAATATTTATAAACATGTTTGAATAGACTGTATGAACAAGTGGTCTACTGCTGATGAAATAGTTCCTAAATCATGTAGTTCTATTCTTTGCTGTTATAAATGCTTATCTCGTCGGGCAACAGAACAAGCAATGGTTGACCAACTGAATTACCATAGGGTTTTATGGCTAGCAAATCAGATGATTTTAAAGGTTTTTAGTTGAGTTTGAGATTGAATTCTATTTTTCGACAAAAAGGAGGTCTCACAACAATGTTACAATTTTAATATGTCACAAAGAGAAAAATAATAAAGTTTACACATGGTCAGTCATCAGACAAACAGTTCACTATTTATGGCATAAGACTTTACAAACTTCTGCTTCCAGTGGGCCTATGATTATGTATCAATTATACAGGCAAATGGCATGCACTGATTAATCACACAACTAACACCAAATATATAGTTTGGTGACTAAATAAAGAAGCTATAGCAAGAAAACTCATTAATATACATTATCAAGTATATATGCAGGCCTGCTGTGGATTTGGATAGATAATGGTATAATAGTAAAAAAATACACAGATTAATCCCTATAATAGTGTCGTAATGAGGCAAGGTATTTAGACCTATTTGTTTTAAAGGCTTCTATGTCAGGAATTAAACGATCATTTACACCAAGGTCATTCCTGAGACGGTAGCGTTTATATAATAAACTCCTAGTAAAGCACTTTGTCTATCCTACTTCCTGGTGGTGAACAAATGGCAATTTTTAAACCCCATTTTTGTAGACCTTGAAGCTGCTTTAATAGTGTAACGTTTGGATCATGAACTAGTTGCTTCTTGTGCCTAGATATGTAATTGTCCTAGGCACAATGACATAGACACTATGGTAGGCAGAAGCTGGTGGAGCCCCCTTCTGGTACTTACCAGCATTAACCTGGTCAAAAGCTCAAATGTTGTCTTCTATTGTCACATACAGAGAGCCCTAGTATCAATACCGGCTGTAGGTCAAGGTCATTCCAGTTGTGAGGTAAGCAATGTCAGAAAACCGCCTGGTGGAGTCTTTGTAAAGTACTCACCAAATGAATTGTTTGATCCTTATTCAATTTTGTGTAATCAAACCAATGATTGTAAATCCAAATATTCTTCTTCTGATGAAGACGTTGGTTTCCCTGAAATATCCAGAGTTGACAGGACAAAATTTGTTCATATGTAAACCAAGATGGCGGCGGTGAAATCCATTTGGTCATCAAAGACCTTAGTGAATTTGACAGACTACCAGATTATGTAGGATTTGCTGATTCTGTGAGTATTAGAAAGTCTTTCTTAATTCTATGACTGTGGTTTACCAATAGCATGTATTGAAGTTACTCCGGGCAATTTCCTACTGGTATTTGAGGGATGTTTGTTGGGAACCTGTCATTGTACATATATATATACTTCAAGGTGCTGTCACTCAGATTAAACCATGTAATGGAGGTGCATCCATCTTCAAATTTGACACTGTATGTATCTGTGATTGATTTGTTCTTACGGGCATTTGTAGAGGCTTTAGAATAGTTGATAAAGGGTGCTACACTAGTTATTATTGTGAAAATTACGCTAAAATTACTTCCGGCGCTCCTAAACAAGAAATGACTGATAAGATTAAATCAGAACTTGCACTGCACCAACCTAGGCATTTAAGACATATACTATCCACTGAAATATCAAGACGATCCCATGTCATTGGGGTATGAATATGTTGTCATGATATTGTCAGTAGACCGTTATAGGTATTGTACTTATCATATATATTTTTCACCATGACTCTACCATGTAACCCAGTGTCCGAGTCCACCCACAAGCCAAACCATACCAAAGACCAAAGGCTGGCGGCGTCAACTGCACTCAGTGACCCCGCCTCCTCCCACTGGAGGATATGCCATCAATCACAAGCAGCTCACTGCATGCTGGAAATTCCTAGCAGACAATGTTTAGACCAACTCCTCCTGCTGGAGGACATGCCCATTGATCATGAGCAGCTCACAGCATACCGGGAGTTCCCAGCAGCTATATTTAGAACAATACTGAACTCCGTGAACCCCAGTGCTATGTTTAGGATCCCTCCTACATACCTGCACTGGAGTTCCCCAGTTACTATTTTTAGCTCACCTGATACTATTTTTAGGATGAGCTGGGTGAGCGGCTCCTACTATAAATACCTGTAGAGGGAGCAGCTCACTCATCTGTCTACCTTCATACTTCATACCACACACACTCACGTGAGACAAGAGCCCTTGGCTCAAGGGCTAGGCTTGGACACTGTTGGGCACCTTTATACTGTATCACCATCTATACCTCGTGGACTTCTATGAATAAAGTGGATATCAAACTGGATTCCTGATTCGTCTGTATTCATCCTTATTCATCATTTACGGACTCGTTGACAATGGTGGAAAACCCTCATGTATCATCCCACAAGTTACCACCTCTCATGAACCATGGACAACAGTGAGACCCTACCAAAGGAGCCAGCCCCACAACATATCCCTACCTCTCAAGACAGAGATCAGCAAGAAGCCACCAGTACACAGTACACCGCCCCGATAGACTCCTCGCCAGACGCGCCCCAGCTGGACCCAGTGCTGCCAGCCCATAGACGCACACATAAACAAACACCTGTGAGTTCAAACACCTTACATTTTTCGTCCACCATAGTGGACACCAACACAGGTGCACCTACCAGTACACCAGCAAGAGCCCCACCACCAGGTTTAAACCTCACCTTACCTGTTTATTCACCCTCAGAATCACCACCCCTAAGATTAGGTGGTACCACATATAGCACGCCTGAAAATCAATCAACTGATCACCTCCACCTAGATAGCCATCTAGAAGAAGTCTAGGGATCTAACACCAGGCAGAAATGACAATAAAAAGACCGGAGATAACCATTCCGACAACCAATCTCCTGATTCTGGACAAGGAGATCAGTACAATGACAATATTGAATAGGACCCAGGGGAGGGCCACCAAGCATCTTACGGCCCCGCCCCCCACATTGGACAATAAACTTGGAACGTCCCCCACATGCCATATTTCACAAATGAACAATGGAGCAGAATTAAATTCAGCAGAACAACAGGACCGCGACCCCCACCTTGTGAATTGTGATGAAGACTCCTCACCAGACAGTGGGGACCTCTATGAAAACCACCCTCCAATTAAAAGTCGAGACCAGTAAGTATGGGCAGCAAGGTAAGACCTCTTACATAATACTGAATTGACTAAAGGCGCAGTTAATGTTGATATCAATGGCAGTTCTTACAGAGCCCTTGTAGACTCTGGAGCCTCCCTTTCCTTTATCAGCCAGAAAATGGCAGTTCAGGTCAACAATTCCATCACCATAACCTTTCTAATCGATAACACAGAGTTTAAAACAAGACTACATGCTGTCCCAAAGCTAAATCACCCCCTAATTCTTGGCGTAAACTCTATGACCAAATGTAGGGCCAAAATTTCCTTTGGAACCAAATCTCGTTCACCACACTTCATAAGAGCAGCCAAAAAGGGCACAATCTCTTTCAGCCCCATGACCTCCAGAAAATCAAAAAAAAAATTCCTAAGCGTCCATTATAGTTCACAAGACATTGTGTCAAAACACTCCCCACCCACAAAAACCCCCTCCATTAATCCCTACAGGCGCCACGCGCCCCAACCAAATTAATCAAGCATTAATAGGCCAACCACTTAAACACACTGACAGCAACAGTCACAGCCCAACAACCAACCCATTAATACTAACAACCATAAAGATTCCTATGTACACAAAACCAACACTATCTTGATTAATTGTATATACAACTACCTACCCCTTCTAAGTGGAACGCCAAACACTGGCAAATGGATTATCAGATAATTAGGTTAGGTTACCCACGCCACATACCGACCGCACAAGGCAGCGCTGTATCCTCGGTTTGTGTATAAACTTCAAAACACACATGCAACGGCTTGTTACCACTTCAAGACCACTATTTCCAATGATAAGCCTATTGTAGGAAGATGGACCTCTGACACCCATACCCCATGTTTACACCACTGTTTTCGCCAACCTTTAAGTGCTGTGGTGGCACATATACAAATCAGTAACACGCCACCCTCAAGGTCTTTGAGGACCACAGGGTCGCCATAGTAACCATATCAGCTTGGCTAGGGATAAAACACCCCCCGCCAAGCTTCCCAATATTCTATTTTTAAACAATACCTTACCACCAACCAATCCAGGCCAGGATAACCCTAATTTGCATAAGGGGCCGTCAACCCCCCTTGCATCCACCAATAATATTTGGCCTACGCCCCTTTCAGGGAAAGACATACCAACTTGGGAGATCTTGGACTGGGAAGTAGCCAAACTCAGTCTCAGGTTTATAAGCGCTTGCCCACCCACATCTGATCATAACACAACCTACAACCAATACCACCACACCTTAAGCACGGCAACAAGTGTCTGGGAAGGGACCATGGCAGACCCATCATGCAACCAGCCCAGGTAGGATTATCTACCTGGGCTGGGTCTATTTTAGCATTTAGGATTTTTGACAGTCGTTCTAGCATTGTACATGATAGTAGTTTTATTATCATGGTGCCCAGGTACCCCTATTAACCAATGGCGGTGTGAGCCCAAAGTGTGTGTAAAATGTGGAAGAACTTCTCCACTATCCTATAATTTTAACACTGATAACCCAACATACTAAACCTCTTCAGCCTAGCAAACTCCCCACCTTTACCTCTCCCCTCACTCACAACCCCCGACCCGTTGTAAATACTTGACCCTACTAACCTCCCATATTTTGTGACTAAGCCAATGCTGTTTAAACAAACCCCACCCATTACATCCAGTGGCGGTAAGTTTCCTTTAAACCCCTCCTTTGACCCTCATGTGGGGATCAGAACAAACCACCGGCCACCCCTGACATCCCTCAATAATGGACTCTCCCGGCCACCCAGTTCACCGGATAGCCCCACCTAGAACCTTCATGTGGGGATGATTTCCACATCCTTTATAACTCTAGAACCTGTACATCAACTTATACTGCCTAATCACCGCCTTACTTGTCATTTTGGTATTTTTGTTGGTCGCCTTGTGAACCATACACTATTAGCGATTCTTGTGACTAAGAATCCCCCCCCCTTTTTTTTTCTTGCTCTGTTTCTCTATATGGAGGCCAGCAACTTGATGAAGGAGGCAAAGACATCACCAACAAGCCAACATCCAACAACCTCAGCAGTGGTAGACCAGACACCAGGACTTACCACCAAAGGGTCTTGTAAACAACAATCGCCATAGAAAAAGAAAATAATCTCAATAATAATTCCTACAGCTTTAACATTCAAACTGTTATTAATTTATGGACCAAAAGTGTAGAGACACACTTTCCTTTCTGACCACCTATGGACACTACAAACACTGACCCAGTCAGCCTAGTCAACTGATTATAAAGCCAGTTTTTCTTGTTTTTTTTTCACAAGGCCATGATACATAACCAAAACAACATGCTGCATTTTTATTTTTATCCTTTTCTACTATTTAAGAACATTATGAAGGCCACAAGCCAGGCAGCAGGATTTTGTGATCTTAAGATGCCATAAAGTTCTTTCCTTTCACACCGTACTATTTCAAACCCAACCATGTCAAATATTTATGGGTTTTAGCTAGTTTATATTTTTCTAAAATTTTACAAGGAAGCGCTGGCAACCAGTATTTTTGCAGGATCAACTGAGATCCAATCTAAATATCAGCCAGAGCCACCCTTTTTATTTTATTTTTTTTTGTATTAACCTTGTCACTCTCAACCAATGATAACCCCAGGTTGTCTGAAGGCTAAACATGCTAAATTTTCCTTTAACTAAGACAAACCCTTTTACAATTAACAAATACTTCTACGGATAAATCGACCAAGACCAAAAATCCAAAATCTTTTTTTAGAAAAATTCCTCAAACATATTACCTAAAAGCCTTCAGACTCCCTAAGCCTTATCAGTATTATAAGGACTGATTGATTGGTTTTGCCAGTCCTCAATTACCTTACCTCTGTTTTTATTTATTATGTTGTATTGTATATTGGCTCAAGACCTAAATACTAAGTGCCTACCGGTACTGCAGCAGACTTCAATATTAACTTGTCTACCTCAAGGTCTGCCTTAAAGCCAATAACTGCATGTTTTAGGATAGTTTTTATTCCTTTATCTTTGTGTGAACTTTAGTGCTAGATAAATAATCCAGCCCTTGTATCCTACCATGACCTGAATTTTTCATATTCTTCTTGTCAAAATTACAAACAACACCTCTTTGGCACAGTTTTGTTTTGTACTGTTTATAAATTATTCATGTTCAACCAAAAACCAATATTAAATATCTCCTTAATACTGTAAACTTTCAACTTAAATGATAAAATGTAATACCTATTATTACACATCAAACACTCATGTCAGTAGACCTTTTCTTGTACTTATCATATTTATTTTTCACCTTGACTCTACCATGTAACCCAGTGTCCGAGTCCACCCACAAGCTAAACCATACCAAAGACCAAAGGCTGGCGGCGTCAACTGCACTCAGTGACCCCGCCTCCTCCCACTGGAGGATATGCCATCAATCACAAGCAGCTCGCTGCATGCTGGAAATTCCTAGCAGACAATGTTTAGACCAACTCCTCCTGCTGGAGGACATGCCCATTGATCATGAGCAGCTCACAGCATACCGGGAGTTCCCAGCAGCTATATTTAGAACAATACTGAACTCCGTGAACCCCAGTGCTATGTTTAGGATCCCTCCTACATACCTGCACTGGAGTTCCCCAGTTACTATTTTTAGCTCACCTGATACTATTTTTAGGATGAGCTGGGTGAGCGGCTCCTACTATAAATACCTGTAGAGGGAGCAGCTCACTCATCTGTCTACCTTCATACTTCATACCACACACACTCACGTGAGACAAGAGCCCTTGGCTCAAGGGCTAGGCTTGGACACTGTTGGGCACCTTTATACTGTATCACCATCTATACCTCGTGGACTTCTATGAATAAAGTGGATATCAAACTGGATTCCTGATTCGTCTGTATTCATCCTTATTCATCATTTACGGACTCGTTGACAATATATATATATATATCAGAATTTTGGTAATCCCTAAATATCATATAAGATTGTAGAAATATAATTGCCAACTAAATACAATGGCAATTATATATCAAACTTGTCATGGAATATAATGGCTCAGGGAGGCGGGGATAGGAGCAGGGAAGGTGGCAGACTGGCCCCAAGCCCCAGGGAGAAAGGGAGAGGAGCTGGGAAGCTGGCAGACTGGCCCCAAGCCCCAGGGAGGTGCAGGGAAAGTGAGAGGACAGCTCCAGGGCTCAGGGAAGCGGGGAGAGGTGCAGAGAAGGTGGGAGATGAGCCCCAAGCCCCAGGGAGGTGGGGAGAGGTGCAGGGGAAGGTGGGAGGCCGGCCTCAAGGATCAGGGAGGCGGGGAGGAGGGCA
Source organism: Acholoe squamosa (assembly GCA_949317995.1). Classification (NCBI taxonomy): domain Eukaryota; kingdom Metazoa; phylum Annelida; class Polychaeta; order Phyllodocida; family Polynoidae; genus Acholoe; species Acholoe squamosa. Next base: position 80,282,830 of record OX439042.1, read on the forward strand.
GGGAATTTGGGAGAAGGGCCCCAAGCCCCAGGGAGGCAATATTAAAAACCAAAGACGTTTTCAGATCTTTAGCTTCATTTTACAATACACATGACTTACCAATTGCATAACCATAGAGGGCTGTCTGATCATTGACTTTCACCTCAACTTGTCCAATCATCCCCTCTCGCTCCAGCAATGTTATGTTGCTGAGTAGTATAATGGCCTGATAGACATGGAACAATCTTATTAAAATTACTGTCCATCATTGCTTAATCCTTGTTTGTTGATATATGGAATGTGTTTTTTTGTGAAACATGTAATGACTATGAAATATAAATGTACAATGTATATCAAGAGGTCACTGATTTTGATTTATACAATCTATGGAGTTTGAAAAGGGAAGGCACTGCATGGCGTACTACCATTAGATAGATCCCCTACGATATGGTAGAATCGAAGGAAAAAAACAACAAAGTAGGCGACATTAGGGCATCACTCCATGAGATCAGGTGATCAGCTTTTACTTCATCAACATAACAGATTCTCCTATAAGATAATGGTATGAAGCAAATTCTACCGTCAATATTTGACTTCCAGGAAAATAATGCAAAACTAACCTGCAGAGTTTTGGGGTCCACTAGAGAATCCATCTTCCTCGAGAGAGACACCGTCAGGTTAGTATGTCTCATGCACAAAATGTTTTGCCTCTTTACGTTCCAGTGGTGCCCAGGTCCATTTTACTGTGTCACCGACCATAATAGTCAGGTCCAGGGGGCTCCAGGCATAGTTAGACCCATGCACTGTAAGTAGAATGAAGTTTGCCATGCACTTTCTTTCATCATTTACTGTCAAATCTGGCATATAGAGGGTGCATATAGAGTGTTCTATAGTGTAATATCCTGTGATTATCTTGTGAGGATTTTACTGGTAAGTTTGCGAAAACTGGTACTCATCCTCTCCATGCCAATAGCTATGCCCAGCCATGGCAACCATTTCCCTTAGACACAGTAGAAAGTGCATCTGCTCATTTCAAGGTGCTTCATCAATGTCTACTGTTACTATGGAAAGTAGTTGCCATGGCAACAGGAACTGATAATTTTGAAAAATGACCACCACCATTCAATTCTACACTCTCAAAGTAATAAAGAAGTAAAGTTCCCTAAATTTTAGAATGAAATGCCCCTAGGCCAAGGATATTTTGAATATCGGTCTCTACTAGTCTAGAATATTTTGTGGGGTCTTTGCCAAAGTAACCACTCACCTCTGTTATCAAGGTCTGTGCATAGCAAATAAAGGCACCAGAGGGAAGCACTGTTCCCTTTACTTTCTCACCCTTACTATAGCATATGGATAACACCTACACAGACTAAATCTGGCAACCAGTCCACGCCCATGAAGTGGACTATGGGTTTCACCTACAATCACCTACTCTAATTCCCAAGGTTTCAAATTATAGTGGCTTTGTTCAATTGTGCCATCTTGAGAAAATTTCCTGATGTATTTATACAGCACACACTTATACGGCACATTTATGCGGCACACACCTGCGTGTGTGCCATTGTTAGTTACAATGTGTTCCCGTGCTGTGGATGGTGTGGTGCAAGTACTCTGTGTATGGGTAACAGAGGATACGGCACATTCCCGTCCATTCACACTGACAGACACCTGGATTCTGTCATTAGAGAATCCTGTCCCTGTCACTGTTATCCTTGTATTACCATGATTTGGTAGTGGTCTAAGCTATACACATGGGGATAAAATCCCGGAATCCTACTTGTCCGTATCTATCATGATAAGGGAGATACAGCTTTGATAACATAGCATTCATATTCTCAAAAATGATGATTTAATCAAACTTCAAACATGCATATTTCAGGAACCCCTTCATCAAATTGAAACGAAATAATATGCATATTGTAACTATTCTTTTTTCATTTTCAAGTTCTGAAAATACAATGATCCACATGGTCACATTGTACCATTTCTATTTGGTTACTATGGCTACCAAATTCATGCAAAAATCATTATTTTTAGTACTTTTTTTTGGTATCGAACAAGCGGTCATACCTTGTTCGGGGTATTGGTACCTAGGGGGCCTCCCACCTGTGTGACCCAGTGCCCTACCTGTCACACACCTCTCACCTGCACTCCACTCACCTGCACAGGCAGGCCCAGTCAGTTCAGTCCAGTCACTCCACTCACCTGCACAGGCAGGCACAGACATTTCAGTTCAGTTCAGCTCTGTCTGTTTATTTTTTGTTTCTGTGCCTTTCACCATGGGAGTCACTTGTGACTCCTGCGAGGAACAATACCATGGGAATTCTAGACTGTGTCCATTTTGTAAACATCCCAACCCCAAATGGGACCCACAGAACCAGCTATTGGACCAAAAGGGCCATGGAGGACCACCGGTGGCAGTGGAGTCAGTCGACCATGACCACCCCGGGGCCAGGCAGGACGCCGGATCACCCGGGCAGGATGGCCGGACCACTGGCCAACAATCCCCTATGCAGACCGGGAACAAGGATGATGCCATTGATGAGAATCTACAGGATCTTCAAGCTCAGATCAAAGCAGAGAAGGCCAGGGAGAAGCAGATACAACAATTGAGTAGGAAGAAGGAATTGGAGTTGGAATTGGCCTCCATTCGGGCTCATAACACACATACTTTGAAGGAAATCTCCCAAGGTGAACGCGCGTGGAGTGGCCTCATGGCAGCGTTTGACTGTTCAGACCCCAGTACCATACCTCACAAGTATCTGCTGGTAACTGGCGAGTCACTGCCAGATGCATGGGGACCAGTGCAGCATGTGGCAGTAAGAGACCAAAAAGGGCATTCGAACGCACCGACACATCATAACATCCAAAATGGAGGACCGGGCCTTCCTGTTGGCAGGGATACAGCTACAGCAGGGACAAATTCAGGATATATTGGCCATCTACAGGCCCCTACAGCCCCCAGCAACCCTCAACAGGTATGAACAATGTTGGTTGGGAAAATGTGGGCAGTAGTTTGTTTTCTGAGACCCGCGCGGTACCGAGCAAGGGCCACGGGGTACCCAATATAACCCAGTCGGCGAGCACGAACATTTTGGACACTTCTTACTTGCTTACTTGAGGTGGATTCAACAGCAACAACAGTCATACAGGGCTCAGGGTGGACTGTTACCTGATCCCCCCCTGTAGAAACCCATTTACCATCCCAACAACAACAGTCAGTCCAGCCCCCTGCAGGGGGGCAGATTTCTTACATGATGTCATCACAGCTCAGCAGCAGCAACTTCAGGCTATGCAGCATCAGCTGCAACAATTACAGCTCCAGTATCAGGCCCGTCTCGCAGGCAATATCGGTGCTACCAATCAGCATCACCAGGGCAATCCGGCCCCCCTGTTTTCTGCGGAAGTGAAATCTCCATACCTACAAACCCTTCAATCAGGCTTGACATCAGCAGGCCTGACAGCTTCATCACTAGGTCTTATCAACGGAAACCTGAACAGTTTATTCTCATATCAGGGGGGTGTTTCAGGTATTGATGACCCTTTTCTCAAAAATATGAATTTGTTTTCGGAGGCTAGTAAACGTAAACGCTCTACAAACTGGCTGCATCCAGATTTTCATATTGAATCAGATAAAAAGTATGAAGAGATGTCTGTTACGGAATTATTGTACGGCATGCAGGGGGTCTACGAGGTCCTTATCCAAAAGGATTTGCCTGAGCTTCCAGCATCAGCTTATCTCGAACACATGAGATTTGTGAAACTGAAGGCGCAGGGAGGCTCTTTCTCAGCCAAACAGTTGGCCAAATATGATTACAAGGTAGTTACCAGGGTCCTCGAACAAAAAATCCCATTCTTCGTTGCGGGGGACGAAATATCCATCCAAGCCTGTCTCAGTGCAGAACATGTCTTGTGTTTATGACCCGAAACCATTTCCTACAGCAAATCAGGGTAACCGTAAACGCAACCGTGGTAGGGGGGCCCGGTACGAAGATAAGAAATGGGAATATACGGATGTATGTATTAATTGGAATTTCACTGCCTGTTCTAATGACGAATGCCCCTGCAAACACATTTGCAAACACTGCAGGGGTTCCCACAAGGGAAAAAATTGTAGTCTAGACCGCAACTACCAGTCAGCCAATCAGGGTGGTAACCAAAGTCAGGCATGACAAATTAATACTGTCCCGGAGTTCAGCTGTAATAGCACTTATGATATGAAACTTAGTGGTCTCTTTCCGTTAACCTTTGATGACATTTGTTGTTGTGATGATTTAAATGAATTTCCTCATATGTACACAGACTATGCTCCTTTATGGGACAGCCTACCAGGATATCAGTGACATCATCTCAGAGGAGTTAGCCTCAGGTAAGCTAACGGAAGTGAGTGTCCAGCCTCAGTGCATTCACGCTTTGGGCGCAGTTAAAAAACCCTCCGGAGGCACCAGGCCAATAACCGACGCTAGCCATCCCGACTTGTGCTCAATCAACTGCCACATGAGTCAAACCTTCAGGTCATTTAGTTACAAATCGGTAGATACTGTATCGGACCATCTAAAACCCAGCTCGTATATGGCAGTGACTGAAGTTACGGCAGCTTACCGCTCGATAATGGTCCGGGAGTGCGACAGAGCTAGGCAGGGCCTGTCTTGGGAGTCTAGGTTTATTCAGGACAACTTCTTGTCTTTCGGTACCCACGTTGCACCATACGTGTTCAACAGTATTACAGACTCAGTAGCGCGGTACCTCATGGCACACAGTATTTTCTGTGTCAATTACTTAGACGACATGTTGGTTATGGCGGTTAGCTTTGAAGCCTGTCGGACAGCTCAGCTCTTCCTCCACAAAACACTGCGCTAATTAGGTTTCTACATTTCCTACAATAAAGTGCGCTCCCCCAGTCGGATTCAGACTTATCTGGGAGTGGAAATCGATTCAGTAAATATGCAACTGAGACTACCCGCAGACAAATTGTGCAAACTTCAGATGGAGTTGGATTTTTTCAGTGGTCGTCGCAGGACGACGAAAAAGCAACTTCAAAAATTATGCGGTGTTCTGGCACATTGCGCAACTTTGGTTTGGGGTGGTCGCACTTTCTCTCATTGCATTATCGCAATGTTAAGTTGTTTCACCCCCAGAAAAAGGTACATCACATTGTCCAAGTCTTTTCACCTGGATCTAGCCTGGTGGGGAGACTTCGCAATGGTGATGATTCTTAAAATAGGCCAAAAATAGGCTTTCATGTCGACTTTTAGGCCTGAAAGAGTTTTAAGGGCCTCTGATGCAGGAGTGCATCATGCCCGTAAGTCATTATGATTCACCAATGAAGTGCATGCGATTAGTCTCGCCAGCTCTTCAATGGTGCATCATGACGTCCAATGGGCATGATGCATTAATGCATCAGAGGCATGTACTGTAGCATGTCAACAGGATAGTCAAGGCTATCCTGTTGACGAAATCCACCCTTTGTTTTTTTGTCGGTTTATGTAACATTTTCCTTTTCACTCTATAGCATATATTCTGAGAGGTATTTTCAAATGAAATTAAATACCCACAATATCTATTGTTTATGTGTTTATTTTTTTTTTAAACAAAGAAAGCGTAATCCATTATTACTCGGCTATATATTCTAAAGCGATAGATTTTGTATATTCCCTCCGGTACATACCGTTGAGTACAATTTAATATATGATCAAGCCTGGTCTATAAGACACATCCCCCTCTTTTAGGAGGTCATATATGGTACGAAAGGGCTAAGATTCCCATAGCCACAGCTCTTTTAAAGAAGATACAGCGGTACTTAAGCATTACCAATGATGTTGTTGATCACCATCACCAGTTTCTCCAGTACATCAGGGTGGAGCGCCAAGTTATACATCAGGAAGGCTAATGATGTAGACGTTATGTCATACCCAGCAATAAAGAACAAGATGGTGTTAGCCAGGATTTTGTCTGTATTGATACCTGCAACATACATAACATGCATGCTGATCAATGATAAAATGATGGGATGAAACAATTTACACTTTAAGGGCCACTACTGCGGAAGTGCATCTTCTCCATTGGTCGTCATCATGCACCAATGAAGTGCTGGTGATCCTGCTAATCAGCACTTCATTGGCACATTATGATAAGATTGGCATGAATGCAGTACTAGCGAAGCACGCGCCAGGGCTGCATTCATGCATAATGCCAACTGATTAGCATGATGTATTGTAGCCATTGTAGTAATTATAGTGTGATTACTTAAGGTTATGTAATAGACAATGATATGATTATGTTATGAATATGATATATGATGATTCATGTTTAATATATTGGGCGTGGACAGCAAGCCGATGTAAGCAATTAAGCAGGATTTCAAAAACTACCTTGCCCCCTGGTTCCACACATCAGGCATAGTGGTCAAACCTTCAGGTCATTTAGTTACAAATCGGTAGATACTGTATCGGACCATCTAAAACCCAGCTCGTATATGGCAGTGACTGAAGTTACGGCAGCTTACCGCTCAATAATGGTCCGGGAGTGCGACAGAGCTAGGCAGGGCCTGTCTTGGGAGTCTAGGTTTATTCAGGACAACTTCTTGTCTTTCGGTACCCACGTTGCACCATACGTGTTCAACAGTATTACAGACTCAGTAGCGCGGTACCTCATGGCACACAGTATTTTCTGTGTCAGTTACTTAGACGACATGCTGGTTATGGCGGTTAGCTTTGAAGCCTGTCGGGAAGCTCAGCTCTTCCTCCACAAAACACTGCGCTCCTTAGGTTTCTACATTTCCTACAATAAAGTGCACTCCCCCAGTCGGATTCAGACTTATCTGGGAGTGGAAATCGATTCAGTAAATATGCAACTGAGACTACCCGCAGACAAATTGTGCAAACTTCAGATGGAGTTGGATTTTTTCAGTGGTCGTGGCAGGACGACGAAAAAGCAACTTCAAAAATTATGCGGTGTTCTGGCACATTGCGCAACTTTGGTTTGGGGTGGTCGCACTTTCTCTCATTGCATTATCGCAATGTTAAGTTGTTTCACCCCCAGAAAAAGGTACATCACATTGTCCAAGTCTTTTCACCTGGATCTAGCCTGGTGGGGAGACTTCGCTGCTTGGTTCAACGGCACAGCAAAGATAATCTAGCCTCCGGTTAATACTTCTATGGTGTGCACGGATGCATCGGGTACTGGGTTCGGTGCTTACTCTGGCTTGGATTCATTTTGTGGTAGGTGGCAGGAGGACTTCGAGATGAAAAGAGACCGCCACAACCACTGTGTCCCCAAACCGGTCCATGATGTACCCTGTAATATTAATGTTAGAGAACTGTACCCTATTCTGGAGGCCCTCACTAGATGGGGCCACATGTGGGTGGACCACCGGGTAGAATGCGTCATGGACAATACGCAAGTGGTGGCGGCTATAAACACTGGTAAGAGCGGAAATTCAGCTTCAATGCACCTCCTCCGCTCAATATTTTGGTTGACAGTGATGTTCAACTGCCATCTGGTGGGAGTGTATCTACCGGGCAAGGACAACCTGGTAGCGGATACTCTCTCCAGAGCTACCCTCATCAATGAGTTACCAGTCTTTTTGTGTTGCAGAGGCCCGTCAGCGAATCCGGGAACTGGACTACCCCGCAGCGGAGCTTCGCAGTCAGGCGTGGGTGCCAAGTACCTGGAAGACTAAAGCATCTCAGTGGCGCAAATATATCAAGTTCTGTGCATCAATTCGATGCCCGGCAGTACCCACAGACACAACCCTTATGTGTCGCTACGCAGTCAGTTTGGTTCCAGATCTGAAATATAGATCAATCCAGAACTATTTCAGTGCAGTGATATCTCTGAACAATTATTCCGGTTACGACATTAAAAATGTTAGATCAGAGTTCGAGTTGATCGCCACCCTAGAGGGTATACGCCGTAGGCTTGGTGACCTGGAACCGACTCGCCCGTCTTTCACTCTTCGGGACTTATTATTGTTATCAGACTGTGTTAACTGGGATCGGGTTGAGGAGAGGGTCCTATGGACTTGTATAGCGGTATCGTTTTGGGCCCTTCTACGGAAATCAAATATTGTCCCTGATTCAGCATCAAACCCAGTGGGCCATTATCTTCGACGCGGAGCGATAGGTCTCACACAGTGGGGCATAGAACTGAGTATCTCCTCATCTAAGACAGTGCAATATGGTCAGACAATCCACAAAATACCTATAACTTTTAGTCGGGGTTCACCCCTTTGTGCAGCCTCCCTGGTACGGGATCACCTTGAGGAATTTCCATCCTCCGATACCATGTCCCCAGCCTTTGTAGTACCCAAAGGGAATCGCCTCATCCCGGTAACCTACCCTATGCTGTTGGGGTACCTCAAAAAACTTATGATCTCAGCAGGCATGAACCCACAGAGGACAGGCATGCACTCCCTAAGATGGGCAGGGGCACTCTATAAGTATAGCCTTGGTCTCACCCTGGAGGACATCCGTCAAGCGGGGAACTGGAACAGTATGGCTGCCTTTATCTATCTCACAAAACCTCATCACCTCCGCGTGGGCACGGACCTGATTGTGTCTAAGTGCCTAAGTACCAATCTACAATTATGAATAATTACTCCTAGTTTGGGAGTTGCCGGCGTATTCGCGCAGGCCCAAGTGGCTACCTTGTCCCTGTTTCTCCCTCGCTAGGATCAATGGTATCAAACAAGTGGTCATACCCTGTTCGGGGTATTGGTACCTAGGGGGCCTCCCACCTGTGTGACCCAGTGCCAAACCTGTCACACACCTCTCACCTGCACTCCACTCACCTGCACAGGCAGGCCCAGTCAGTTCAGTCCAGTCACTCCACTCACCTGCACAGGCAGGCACAGACATTCCAGTTCAGTTCAGCTCTGTCTGTTTATTTTTTCTTTTCTTTTCTTGTTTTGTTTTAAGTTGTTAATAAATAGGCCGGCGTATTCGCGCAGGCCCAAGTGGCTACCTTGTCCCTGTTTCTCCCTCGCTAGGATCAATAGTACTGCCATATTTCTTTGCATGGAAAAAAAACTCTCAAAAGTAGCTTTTCACTGAAAAAAGAACATTATTTACATTTTCTAAGATCTTTTTGATTAAATATTGTTTAACTTGGAATGATATTTCTTGTATTTTCCCTCATGTTTGGACGCTCACCATATCTAAGAAATCAAAGATAGACTCCAATAATTCCATTTCCCCAAGAGACCAACTCCCATATGTCAGAGTCTGAAAAAAATGGTAAAGTTTGACTTATTCTTGAGGAAATGTGATGATTCTGAAAATAGGCCAAAAATAGGCCTTCATGTCGACTTTTAGGCCTGAAAGAGTTTTAAGGGCCTCTGATGCAGGAGTGCATTATGCCCGTAAGTCATTATGATTCACCAATGAAGTGCATGCGATTAGTCTCGCCAGCTCTTCAATGGTGCATCATGACGTCCAATGGGCATGATGCATTAATGCATCAGAGGCATGTACTGTAGCATGTCAACAGGATAGTCAAGGCTATCCTGTTGACGAAATCCACCCTTTGTTTTTTTGTCGGTTTATGTAACATTTTCCTTTTCACTCTATAGCATATATTCTGAGAGGTATTTTCAAATGAAATTAAATACCCACAATATCTATTGTTTATGTGTTTATTTTTTTTTTAAACAAAGAAAGCGTAATCCATTATTACTCGGGTATATATACTAAAGCGATAGATTTTGTATATTCCCTCCGGTACATACCGTTGAGTACAATTTAATATATGATCAAGCCTGGTCTATAAGACACATCCCCCTCTTTTAGGAGGTCATATATGGTACGAAAGGGCTAAGATTCCCATAGCCACAGCTCTTTTAAAGAAGATACAGCGGTACTTAAGCATCACCAATGATGTTGTTGATCTCCATCACCAGTTTCTCCAGTACATCAGGGTGGAGCGCCAAGTTATACATCAGGAAGGCTAATGATGTAGACGTTATGTCATACCCAGCAATAAAGAACAAGATGGTGTTAGCCAGGATTTTGTCTGTATTGATACCTGCAACATACATAACATGCATGCTGATCAATGATAAAATGATGGGATGAAACAATTTACACTTTAAGGGCCACTACTGCGGAAGTGCATCTTCTCCATTGGTCGTCATCATGCACCAATGAAGTGCTGGTGATCCTGCTAATCAGCACTTCATTGGCACATTATGATAAGATTGGCATGAATGCAGTACTAGCGAAGCACGCGCCAGGGCTGCATTCATGCATAATGCCAACTGATTAGCATGATGTATTGTAGCCTTTGTAGTAATTATAGTGTGATTACTTAAGGTTATGTAATAGACAATGATATGATTATGTTATGAATATGATATATGATGATTCATGTTTAATATATTGGGCGTGGACAGCAAGCCGATGTAAGCCATTAAGCAGGATTTCAAAAACTACCTTGCCCCCTGGTTCCACACATCAGGCATAGTGGTCAAGCACCAGTGAGCTTGACACAATATGTTAAGTATTCCCCAGAAAAAGGAATGAAAATCAATTCTTGTGTTTATGGTCATTGATTGTTAGATGAGACATGGGATATGTATAAATATATTCTACTCAATAAAACAGTCTAAAACAATCATATTATAACACTTATTATGGCATAGAAAACACAACAGCTGTCCGAGTCTGGTTCACCAAGTGATCCTCTATTGAGTGCAATAAAACATGGAATGACATCATGGCAACTTCTGGCCTCTTGTATACTCCCTGTAATAATGAAACTTTGACCTATGTCCCTACCCCTAAGCTAGGGTGATAGGTTTGCACGGCAGGTACATTCCATAGGAAGGCATCTTCACAGGCACCCTCCACCCTCTGCCTGTGAATATGTCTACAGGAACCAGCGTAAAGACACACATATCACATCCCTCTATACAAGGGTTAACTACTGGATTCTTTGGTATTACTTTAGCGGGGAGACATGAACCCAAAACCTAATAATTATTTAGAAAAATAGCCGTAACTAACCAACAATGTCTCAAATTCCCCGAATGAACCCCTGGGCTACACACATAGAATAAGCTACTAGGGCCCCGTCTATCAAAATCAGTAAAGCAAAAAAAACTAGCCAGTAAAAGAGGGATTAGGCCAAATCTGCTGGATGTTGTGATCTTGCTATTATGATAAATAGAACATCAGTTTAGGCTTTGCAAGTTTCAAACGTGTTACTTGGTTCAATGTGTTTCAGGGTTTGTTGGTATTTACGTTGGATACCACTAGTTTATAACACACCTGCAGAACACCCCAGGATCTCTGTGGAGGAACGTCTCTATATAGAAAAGGAGACCAAGGTCTTGGACAAGTCAAGGTATTATTTATCACTAGTAGGAAGCATTGATATGTTTAAAGGAAAAGACAACCCTATTTTCATGCTGGCTTATTTTGGTAGTACTTTCATAAACTAAAAAGATTCAGGCATACTTTGTAATACATCTGCTATTGTAAGGGCAGGGAGCCTTTCATTATTAGCACTAAATAGTCCCATTGAGTTATCCTACATGATGTGAAGAAGTTGTACACTTTATTTCTACCATTAAAACAGATGTTAAAGCATCCCCAATGCTCACACGGTGCATAACCTGATGCACTCTCTACATCAGTGTGGGCTCGTCCATGCCCTAACTGTGGCAGATATGTTAAAAAGTATACCTGAATATCTAAATTCAATGAGAATACTGTCATACTAGTAATTGTGCATGATCAAGTTGTCATATGAGAAATATCATATGACTAGAGGTATAAAATGAGTAAGAATATCAAGCTCTTATTAGTGCTATTCCAGTTATCACTGGTTTATTCAGCTTTAGGCAGACATGTAGGAATATCAATCACACATATGTTAATATGCAGGTAATTTCCACACACAGTAAATATACAATTGTTTATAAAGTATAATGTTCTGTTCCACTCCACCTGTGAGGTAATAATAATAATAATAATAATACACTGTCCAGTATGGTCCTAGGTGGGTTCTCACACCTAGCTCCTGACCTGCTGCTTAGAGGGATATAATATATATATATATATATATATATATATATATATATATATATATATATATGTACCTTTACCCTCTGGTAGGTGTCTTGTAGCAGATATATAGCCTCTGGCCACTAGTGGTATAGTCCTATGCCTGTCTGGCATAGTCTAACCGTGCATAGTGCAGAGCTATAGCAGGTAGCAGGATAGTTGACTGGAGATGTTACCTCAAGGGTGGTTCTGGTGATTCTGCCTTCTAGAGGGAGCAGCCAGGGGGTATAAGTACCATTTCCTGGCTTGGCCCCTCAGACTGACTGGAGCCAGTGGCATCTGCCTAACTCTGTGATTGTTTGAGGGGAGTCTTTCATGTGTCACTGGGTGCACAAAGGACCCCCATGGACACCGCCATGTCCCCCATTGTCTCGGTCGGTATGGCATGTTCAGACCCTCATATCTCAATTGTTTACACCACTACAGCCTTCATCTCTCGCATGCGCAAACTTGAATATCTCAAGTTACCACTGCCCGCTTTCCAGGCACGTAACTTGCGCTAGTTCATCTGTAGCTTATTCAGAGGTCAAAATAGTCTCGGTGTCGTAACTTCCTTAATAATGAGAGTTCTGCCTTGATCTTGGACTCATTCTGACCGTCTATTTATGGCCTTTTTAATAAATGCTTTCATATTTGACCTAGGTTGCTCAGGAGCGACGCTAGAGCAACCGAAAGGTTATGGCGTCATTACTTATGTAACCTATTGTTCAGTCTTGGGTTGCTCAGACACCCATGACGGCGTCAGTGGTGCCCAGGCACCCGTGACGGCCGGTTGCATTCACTTACAAGTTATTATATTGTGCAGTGGACCATGAGGTCGGACTCTTTGATGTTGTAACCCATGTATATTTGACATAGCTGGTGTTCAGTGGAGCATGAACGCTCTTCTAGAATGTATGAGCGCTCTTCTAGTCATTCTATGTATTAATTTCTTATATATTCTTTGATTAATACAGTAATATGTTAAGATGATTGGAATAATAAAATGGTATATGATAATACTACCAAAATAAGTCATCATGAAAATAGGGTTGTATTTTATTTTAAGCTCCTCTCATGAGAGAAATATTAAATTTCAGTAAATCATTGAGAGTAAATCTTTCTTTGTGAATAAGTACTTTAACGTTTAGTCCTTGTTACATTTTGAAAAGGAATAGCAAAAAGTACAAACAATAACAGATTTCTTTTGGTCTATATTTGATATATGCTGAGAATATCTTAATTTGTATAAATATTGTTGTTCAACTGTCATCTTGACAATCTTTGCAAAAGCTATTATATAAATGACAAGACAATTTAGAGTCTTATCATACTAAACTTCAAGTTTCTTTTGAGTGGGCCATCCTGGTGATTAAGGTGATGGATGCCTTTAGGTTTAAAATCATCTTCAGCTGTCTGCCAATGTACATGAAACAAGTCTTGACATTTGACATTGCTGAGGTAGTATAATTCATATTTTTTCCTGTAATACAGTCGAGGAATGGATATGTCACACACTGAAATCTGGTTGCTTTTGGAGTTAGCCTGTTTGTTATAGCATCATAGAGAAGGTTTCATTTCCTGCTGTCATTTATCTGCCTCAACAATACTCATGGATAGCATAATGCAAGTTAAGTGGGATCCTATTGCCACATTTTTAGATACATTGAGTAATTTTACACATAAAAAGGTTAGATTTTGTTTTAATGGAGCTCTAATTGTCAAGATGGCCTACATTTGTTTATATTTTAAACATTACCAGTGTCCATGACCAAAGATATCAATCTCTTGTCTTTTTCATCCTCAGAATGGGCTTCTCTCAGCCCTAACCTCTGATCTGAAGATTCCATTCATTCCTCTCATAGAATGGTTTGTAGACGTCATAATTAAGAAAAGGTTATATGCATGTGGTGAATGTCCGAGGAGTTGTCTCTTCCATAGGTAGGTACAGCGTCATTGCAGCATTACTCATATCATATTATCAAGATTAAGGATGCTATTGTTTTCTGCATTTGGTCTGATGGCAAACACCAGCCACTTATGCAGTATTTACTGCCATTTGTTATATTTTGCTAACCTGGTATTTTTTTTTGCTGAGTGTGATAATGATATTTATTTCATGTAAATAACAACTGTCCATGGATTTAACACTAAGGTGGCCACATCCCAATAGCTTACATGTCTCAAATTACACTGCTGGTCAATTGACTATTTCTATGTCTTTAAGTATATGCCTTGGTAATGTCTTGGTGGTAGTGGTCTATTGGCTGTAACACTGATCAATATGGCTCTAACTGAGATATAATTTGTAACAGGAATGATGGTACTGGCCAGCCTCCTGCTAATTGTGGGCTACATCGAGTGTAATGCTTCTCGTCCTCAACATGGCCTTTTTCTGCTTTACTCGTGTCTCGACCAACACAGTCTGTGTTTGATATTGCACCACTCTATGCAGGTTAGTTCTTTCAATCCCGGTACATGTTATCGAATCGCCATACTTTAAATGACTGCCTCAAAAGGTTAAAGTACCTTTGTGATAATTGGGATTTGCTCCTGTCACAATTATTTGACTGAATGGTTTCTGCTAAATGGTGATTGTTTCTCATTACTACCCTTGTCATTTGAGATTTATGTTTTCAAAGTTTCCATGTGATATGAAATAGACAAATGTCTGAAGGAGTAAAACACGTCATTCATTAGTTATTATTCCCTATCATAACATTGTCCTCTTATGAGAAGGACATAGACAACTCATCATTATGCTATCTTTAGTCGGTTAATGCCAATGTCTTATTTCCATACAACTTGGAACTGAAGCCATGATATTTCTTTCATTACATCTTTTTATTCCTGTTCACCAGGCACCTTAATGGGTCCAATGAATGGAATTAGCAGTACCCCAGGTTTTATAGCACCACAGGTGGTGGCTGCTGTACTAGAAACTCTGTAAGTTAGTGAGTGTAAGTATACTTTAGTAGCTACATCCCAGACCCAGTGAACACCAAACCAAAATACTATGTATCTTTATGGTTTAACTAGATTTGGATCCTACCAAATTGGTCTGAATTACGATTTTTTGCTTGGTATGTGGACGTTATAAAGTTATGGTTTAGTTACATTATAGATACGTAGATGTCAGAACTACGTTTTTCTATGGTTTTTCTATGTTTTCCTCCTACCAAAAACCTACCTAAGAAAATATTTTTTGGTTAGGGAAGGGATTGAACACAGGATCTCTAGATTTGAAAACGTATGTTTGTCCTACCAACTGAGCCAACCAGGCAGTAGCTCCAGGGAGTCAATTTCCTTGACTGTAGGTATAAGGTAATGGATATGACATGTTGGACCTTTTACCGACATTTTTTTCATCAGAATTGGTAGTACAGAGGTAGCATGTAGGAATCAGATGTGTAAGGTCTAGGGTTCAAGGCTTTTACCTACGTTTTTCAAGTGTTTCCCCCCTTCTTTTTGGTAGATTTTTGGTAGAAAAAAATCATATAAAAAACCTTATTTCTGATATCTACATATCTACAATGTAACTAAAACTAAATGTTTTAACCTCCACATACCAAGCAAATCCAAATTGCTACATAAATATACCACATATTTACGAACGTGTGTTGACTGGGGAGGGATATGAACACATACTGAGAAGTTCAATCAGCCCATTTCCAATGCTTTTTGAAAGTCTCGCTTCACGTTATCAACTATTACCTAATTTAGCATCTAACAGGTGCACATGTCAGAAAGTTCAGTCAATACGAAAACTCGTGGGATCGAGGCTTTTGCCAGCAAAATCGCTGCCAGGCCTGCAGATATTGCTAGAATGCAGGGCCGAATGTATTGCTGTAATCTTGGGACATTGGGCTAAAGTTTGTCTTCAAGACTCACAAATTGGTCAATTATAAAGGTTTATACAACCAAAAATAAAAGGCATTAATGTTTGTTAATATTTGATGAGTTGAATGATTGAAATGAAGAGTTAAATATTGTTTTCTTTCCTGACAATAATCATGAGGTGTTCGATCCTGCCAAGATCAATCTAGGTCTGCAGAATAATAAACCGAATGGCCTGTAATGGGGGAAAAGCTTTCGATTAGACTAAAAGTCTATCTTAAAGCAAAGGTTAGCACATTAGTTGTCATGATGTTCTGAAGGGAGCTCTGTTGAGTACCTTGCTTCATTTACACATTATGCCAACCACAAGGGATTGATACAGCCATAGAGAATTTGTATGGGTACCAGTACCTCTTTGTGAGATAAGGCAATTTTGTGGCCTAAAAACCCCACAGGGTACATGTGTCATACTAGGGATATGTGTATGATCAAGTTGTCATATGAGAAATATTATATGAATAGTGGCTATAGTGAGTAAGAATATCAAGCTCTTATTTAGTATTCCAGTTATCACTGGTTTATTCAAGCTTAGGCAGTAGAACTTATGTATCAGTAGTACAAATGTTAATACACAGGAAATTCACACACACAGTAAATATAATATGAGTATAAGTAAGTGTTCCACTCCTATCTGTAATAATAATAATAATAACAACAACAACAATAATAATACTAATGATCATAATAATAATAATAATAATAATAATAATAATAATAATAATAATAATAATAATAATAATAATAATAATAATAATAATAATAATAATAATAATAATAATAATAATAATAATAATAATAATAATAATAATAATAATAATAATAATGATGATGATGATGATGATGATGATGATGATGATGATGATGATGATGATGATAATAATAATAATAATAATAATAATAATAATAATAATAATAATAATAATAATAATAATAATAATAATAATAATAATAATAATAATAATAATAATAATAATAATAATCTGGGTATAAGTAGCCAACCCCTGGCTTGCTCTCCCAGACTAGCTGGAGCCAGTGGCATCTGCCACTGCCTTTTTCCATTAGTGCTTAGTCATACATGTCCATGGGGGTACATAGGACGCCCCCATGAGCCTACCATCGCCCCCATTGTCCTGCTCGGTACCGCATCTTCAGATGCCCGTATCTCAATTGTTTGTGCATCTAGACCTTTGTAACTGCGCATGTGCAGAGGAAAAATTGTCAGATGTCATATGTCAGCTGGATAGGCGTCCAGCTGTAATTAACGCGTCTGTGGCGCATCCAGAGCTTAAAGCACTCCGGAAGGCCTAGCTCCAATAATAATGGAAGTTAAGTGCCCAGATTAAGCCCATTCGGTCCATCATGGACTTACAATTACAGAAGTGCTCCGATATTTGGGCTGGGCGGCCGTGGGCCGGCTTGATAGCTGCCCAAAGTTCACAACATCGTCGCCTCTGTAGCTTATTGTCCCCCTATAGCGTCCTAGTGGGTGCCTGGAGGTTTATGTAATACATAGCTGGTGGTCAGTAGACCATGAACGCTCATATGGAGTTATATGTATTAATGCCTCGTATTATATGCATCAATACAATCATATGCTACAATTTATGGCATAATAAAGGTGTTCATGATACATGCCAGCGGCTTCACTGCTGGGGACGCTGGTGTACTGTGTGCTGACCTCTGACAAAGTACAACCATGGGCTAAACCTCAAGAACAAGAATGTACCAAACCTGACGATGACCAAACACGTGCCAAACCTGATGATGAACAGCCCCAAGCCAAGTCTGAAACAGAGAACATTGAAAGAGAGGAGCAAACACCTAAACTGTGATAGCTTTTATTCATACAGACCTTGGATAGTATTGATCAATGTGATGAAAATTCTAAAAATGTATGAGCCTTTGTCGGATGATATTTGGGCTGTATATACCATCTTAGCAATGCCAAATAAAGAACTTAGATGGTGTAAATGTTTTGACTACACTGTTAGACTGCACCAAGGGCTTTGCAGAAGATTTCTTCTATTCCTGGAAAACAGTGGTAGTTACTGTAAATACAAATCAATTGTCCTGATATGGATATCGATATCATTTGAGGATGAATGCTCATAAGGGTAATTAAAATCAATGAATAGGTTACAAGAATGCTTCAATAGGCCCCTTGGAATTTGCACGTTTGAGACCATGTAATGGCAATAGAAACACGAAGTCTGAAATATCCACATGTTATAACAGTTTATCTTATGTAGGTAGGTTAGTTCCACATGTTATAACAGTTTAACTTAGGTATGTAGGTTAGTTCAACATGTTATAACAGTTTAACTTAGGTAGGTATGTTTATAAATTCTCTTATCATTGAATTAACTGTACACATGATGTTCCACATGTTATGACAGTTTCACTCTGACAGGTAAGTTTATACATTCTCTAGATATTGAGTTAAAAAGTGGAATGGGGTCAGTACAAAGAGACTATCAGTTTATTGATGTAGAGGAGATACAATACATATACAATCACACAGTGTGTACTCAGCTATCAGCTTCTGTGTATATGATAGTAGGGAGTCACACGACACATACTATCATGTAATTCTTTAGTGTACACATTGGTACAGTGTTGTTTACATCCCAGGGTTTATAATAGAGCAAAGACACGGATACACTTCATTGACCAGTTTAATGTGTCACATTTTCAATTCATTATCAGTGGATCATCGCCAAAGTGCTTCTTAATGAGAACTGTTCACTGATTGCACTAGTTACAGGATAATAAAGTATGGAGGAGGAGCAGCCCCTACTCATTAACTCTGACACAGGATTGACAACCTATGGTGTTAAGTCTACAACACAGGACAAGACAGGTCAGTGCATGTTTAGACTGAGGTTCTAGAGAATTACTACAAACTGAGTAGTTCTTTGAGAATTACATTAGCCTTGAAGCAGGTTTCCCAGAGGTGCAACCACATGAAATACTTTATCAAGCCCAATGAGTGAAGTAATATTCACTCTGAAAGAAGTGGATCTCTGTATTATTTTCATATGTTTTCTCTTTTTTTAAAAAGCACTTAAATATTACAATTGCTTTGAAGCTCATTTTGATAATCCAAAGTGGAGAATGTTCTGCTGTATAGGATTATAGTTTTAATGTACCTCATAGTTATGGTTTCGTTAAGCGTGATACTCCTTTGCTGTATGCTGGATCTTCATGTATGAGGTATTTGTTTACTGTGATTATTTCTGTTATAAGATTACTGAATTCTACTTTTATATGGTGCATATCAATGTTTCCTAGTACACCAAAGATCATATGAGTTATCCGGATACATGTTTATATAATTACATGTGTTGGTGGATTAGACATGTCTTGTGGTCAGTAAAATAATAAGTTGGTGTAAAAGTTTCTATATTTTTTTCTGATTTACAGAGACATCATGCACGTCCCGCATCCCTTGCCGATATGTCTTGGTGCTAATGATTTTAGGGGCTAATGTCACATGCTTTACCCAGCGTGTTGGGTTTAACATAGCCCTGGTTTCTATGGTTAATTATACAGCAGAGAGTAACCATGTCAACAACAACACATCACATGATTGTCCTCTATCTGCAAACATGTCTCAGACAAAAAACAGTGTAAGTTGCACAGTATTCAAACTTTTATTGAAAATCAGAGATGCCACCCACCTTTAGACTTGTTCACCATTTGGCAAGCAAAGTAATATAAACAGATCCTAACTAGTGTGTCCTAAATGGCACTGTGAATGAATAGTTTTTTTTGAGTATTTGACTGGTCCTTCAGTGCTTTAATGAACAATTCATAATGGGCATAGTTGTAAATGAAATAAACCTGTAATCTGAAAAGTTAATCAGGAGCTTATACAATATTAGTCCATGAGCCTATAAACTTCTCTTGTACCTCTATCAAGAAGTGTCTAGTATCCTGTATAAAGTAACCACCCAGGTACCACAAACACAATCGCATAACGTTGACCTGATGTTGGCTCAACCATCGGCTTTATATAGGCTGCCCATCCTGCCAATGTAGGCCTGACACTGCCGACATAGGCCCAACAATGTCATTTGGTTGGCACACATCAACATCGGCAAAAGGGTCAGACAATTTTACTGATGTCCTGCCGACATTGAACCAACTTAGGCATTTTGTCAACAATTGCCGATGGTTGGGCCTACATTGCCCAAATGGGCAGCCTACGTTGGCCCTTAAAATGAATTGAAAATTCCTACTCTACAGCAGGATTCCACACAGGGCAGCTTTGACTGGGACGCCAACCTTCAGGGCATGTTACTGGGTGCCTTTTACTATGGTTACCCCCTGAGTCAGCTCCCTGGGGGATACCTGGCTGATCGGTACGGCGCCAAGTATGTATTTATCTTTATAGGGATAGGTACAGGTGTGCTAAACCTACTTACTCCTGTGGTGGCCAACTGGAGTGCTTATGGAATCATTGTCATACGGGCGCTACAAGGCGTATGTCAGGTAGGAATCTGAATGAGACATTTAGGTACTATATACTTTAGTGGTTTAACATGGTCACCAATTGTATATCAGATTGACAGTTATCTAAACTTCATATTTCAAATGTATGTTAAAATTGTTTGTCTTTCCTCATAATGATGTTTGTGCTATGAATTCTCAGGAATAAAGCATGGCTTACATATAAATATCTGAGTGTAGACCCTGCTGTGCTAAATAGAAATTCTCTTGGTCATTAACGGTACTAGAAAGTCAAAAATCCACCCTTAGTGGCTTTTGCTTCAATTTATGCAGTGCTTTAGGTGTGAGGTGTTGCAATATGGATGTACATACAAATAAGTATGTGCATAGGTATACATAAATGGACTCATTGTTTATTCTAGGGTCCTTTGGCTCCATCTATGGTAACGATGATGAGTCGTTGGATGCCTCCCACTGAGAGGACCACCATGTATTCTATAGCTGCAACAGGTAACCACTGAATTGACAGTTAAGATTTGGACAGAGAATATTCAAGTTATCTATTAGGATTAGATGTAATTGATACTTATGTTCCCAGTAACTAAAAGTAAGGAGGCACAGTAGGGCTTGGCAGAACAAAAAAAAATCTGATCCAGTTTCAGTTTATCATCATCATCTCAAACATGGAATCCCTTGCAGAAAGCTGACAAATGAGCTAGACATATTTTTGAGTCTACATGGTCAGACTAATACTGGTTTTTTTTACTGTATGTTGGATATACTGCAGGTTTTGGTGTTGGTATTGTAGTGTCTTCAGGTCTATCAGGGTTACTTTGTGACTCTACATTCCTAGGAGGATGGCCGTCAGTCTTCTATGTGTTCGGTGTGTTTGTGTTTGGTTTGGTTTTATGTGACTTACATGCATGAATTATCAGTATAAGTATACAAGACAAATGAAGGGGAGTAATATTCTTATGACAATTTAATGAAATTCCAAACAAATTTAAATTGTTCTACAAAATGTAAAATGATTCATTTGCACCTCTGTAAAAGAGAAACTGACCAAGTTCATATGATGAAAGGTGTGGATTATTCTTATTTTGGTTGACTCTGTTTCAAGGTACATGTTATTTTGGTTGACTTTGTTTCAGGATGTGTTGGCATTGTATGGACGTTATGTTGGATACCACTAGTTTATAACACACCATCAGAACACCCCAGGATCTCTATGGAGGAACGTGCATACATAGAGAAGGGAACACAAGGTCTTGGACAGATTATGGTATTAAAATTGTGAAGCACTATCCTTATCAATTATGAGAACCAATCATTATCAAAATCTATAATGAAACTTGAGATGGTAAACATGTCTTACATGGCAAATGATAATTCTCCAATGTTGTTATAGTAAAAATGGAAGGAGGAATTACACTTATTTTATCTTTGCTTCAAACACATTGTATGGTTCCAAAGATTTCCTATAAGACAGCATATGACAAACTATTGGCATTAGCTATTCATGTAATATTTCTGTCACAGTGTTATTGGTGAGTATACATGTATGATCTAATGTGTTATATTTGTCATTCTTAAAAATCCATTTAATGACAGTATCAGCACCCTCCGTGGTGCAGCATCAGTAAGTCGGGCCCTGTGTGGGCCGTCTTGGTGTTCAGGTTAATGGACGGTTTCAGCTTCTTCATACTGTTCAACTGTCTGCCAATCTACATGAATCAAGTGCTGCACTTTGACATAGCAGAGGTATAGTCCTGTAAACAACTAACCATACAAAATGCTACAAACTGAACACAAGGTGGAGCCATATTTCATTGTCCTATAAAACTTTGGTTTGCTTCTAGGCTTAACCGAAATGGGGAGAGACTAACATACATTACATTAAGCCTGCGTACACAAAACTCACTGTTATAAGTAATTTATACTGTCATCCACAGTTAATTGAATATCTTGCTATTTTGAATATTGCTACATTGAAACTCTTGCTAATTGAATTTTCAGATTTTCTCCCTATTTAAATGCTATTGTGCTTTATTGTCTTATTAATTAACAAGCCTATTTCTTGTTCCCTCAGGATGGGCTTCTCTCCTCACTGCCCTACATTGCCCAGATCCCTGTTATACCACTCATAGGATGGTTGGTTGACTTGTTCAGTAGAAAAAGTTATATCCGTGTGGTGAATATACGCAGATTAACCGCTGTTATAGGTAGGTATGACAACTTCATATCTCTTATAAATCATTTATATCATCCCTTTTCATCATTAATTTTTCAGTTCAAACAGCTGTGATACCCAGTAAATGCATAGTTAGAATTTGCTTGTCACAAGTGACAAATGCAGTAGAATTGCACACATTTTAAAATTATGAAACATGTTTTATAAATTCTTCAACATCCATGATTTCATCACAGTCATGGAAACTTATATAAAAGATCACCTTTTTCCTTTTTTATCATAATTAGCTGTAGGTATTTAATACAAGAAATGTTTTGTACCTTTACAGGGGTGTTGGTACCAGCCGGTCTCATGCTAGTTGTTGGCTACGTTGGCTGTAATGCTGATATAGTCGTTACATTACTCATCCTTAACAATGTGTTTGGTACATTTGTCATCGCTGGACCCTCTCAGTCTTTATTTGATATTGCACCACTTTATGCAGGTTGTTGCTGTTGTTAACTATTTACAGCATTCTCAAAATGATGATATAAACCTTATGCTGCCTTTTTTTACTTTGTTAGAACTGTTCTCTATATCGTCTTTTTGTCCTTTCATCAAGAATGTGATGGGTTTTGGTTGTTTGGGTGAACAAACAAATCAGACTCTAGAAAGGGAGGGACAAACAATGACATGCCATTTTAGCAAAATAGCCTGTGTTCTAATGAAGAATAAAAGGGGAATGACAAAATTTCAGATCCCTCTGAGAGGGAAGTATTTTATATAACACACAAGCATAATTTCATCAACCCACTGTTAAAATATCACCACCCTTTATGATATTTTATGTTTCCTACCAGGTACAATAATGGGTATTATTAATGGAGTCAGTAACACGCCTGGTTTCATCATGCCTCAGGTTGTAGCCGCTGTTACCGGGAACTCTGTAAGTATCGATACATTGATTTATTGTGGAATGCTTTTACCATTGAAGACCTCCGATTTATTAACTCTTCATGTCAATTAATCACCATAGTACATGGATACAGCATGTGAGAGTTGGCAAGGCTATATCATGTATCATGCATCCATGTGATCATACATCATGTGGCTATAGACAAACAGCTAAGTAATAATTGAGGCTTCAGAGTGATACAAGAGTGTTTGAGGTTTGAGAGCATTTGTACTTTAGTGGCATGCTAGGGATAAAAGCACAACATTGATCCTCACCCTCACAAGGAGATCTGTTTGGAAATTAAAAGCCATTTGAGTAGTAAAAGCCCCCCCCCCCCCCACAAGGGTCATATGGGTCCATACCATAAGATAGCTTTAGCAATCTGCAATTTAGTCTCCA
This sequence comes from Acholoe squamosa, assembly GCA_949317995.1. Taxonomy (NCBI): domain Eukaryota; kingdom Metazoa; phylum Annelida; class Polychaeta; order Phyllodocida; family Polynoidae; genus Acholoe; species Acholoe squamosa. The sequence continues at coordinate 80,306,726 of OX439042.1, forward strand.
TGTTTTTTTCTTGCATTATCTATTGATAAATGTGATAAGATACTCACAGAAACGATTACTGAACTTTCAGGGTAACAGGAAACAATGGCAGACAGTTTTCTACATAGGAGCAACAATTTCAGCACTAGGGACTTTAGTGTACTGTGTGCTGATTTCTGACAGGGAACAACCATGGGCCAAACCTGACAGAGAACAACCGCGGGCAACACTTGAAACAAAGGAAAATGCAAAACATGCAGAACCAAAACTGTGATATATATTTGCTCACAAGGACATGAATATCATCTCAAACAGAGTGGATAACAGCTGAATCCTACATGAGCTATAAGTGCTGCATTAGAAAGGATAAATTTTTATCATTTGTCTGAATTGCAATATGAGACCCTGCCTCCTTGTTACCATAGTAACCATTTAACCATTTCCCCGAACAACAATATAAATAAAGACCAATGTACAATATAGGTTATGCTTGATGAGGGAAAGTGCCAATTTATTACGAATTTAGGATTCCCACCACCCATGTTATCATACTGATCTAATTGAATACTGAATGAATGGTGAATTTACAATGATTTCCCTATAAAGCTACTTCCTGTTCATTGTCCCTGTATCATGCAAAAAACTTTTTGCAGGTCATTTTCTCTTTACTTACATGCATATTAATAAATGGTCCTGGAGGTGTTGAACCCCCCCCCCCCCCAAGTTCCCAGGCAGTCACCTAATGATCTGACTGAATACTGGAATATCAATGGTGTCTCGCTTGTATTTCCACATTGACCTCTGGAAATATACTGCATAGAAACAGCAGTATGACAGAGTATGGCATTGAAGTTTCAATATTCCAATTGATATTTCAAATGATGATTTGTGCTTTATATATCTTCTAGATTCACCATAAAACAGGCTGTGCCTCTTTATCAGAACCCTGAATAAAGATTTTCAAATAGAAAATGTGGTTCACTATTTAGTTTCACAAGGATCCTTGGTAGATTCAACAGTTATTTTTTTTACAGTGTGAGAGAAAGGCAACAAGAAGGGTTTATCAGTAAACATGTGAAAAATGTTAATATCCTTTACCCATAACCTGGTTTTCACTTGGTATGAGGGTCACATGACACCTTATATCAATCAAGTACACTGGCACAAACACATATCCTCCTACTTAGGGTATTACATCTTTACAGAGGTATTTAAGCAGTCAACTGAGTGGTGTCAATCTGAGCTAGGTCCCCTTGTGTATATATGTGTGCACATACATATACACATGAGGCAGTATGGAGGAGAAGCAGCCCCTTCTCAATAACTGTGACACACCTGTGTCTAACAATGGTCAAGCTACAAAGGGCAATGAAGGTAACAATATTTCATACTTAGTCAAAAGAAAATGTTTGCCATGGTCTATAAATTAACGTTGGGTATCTTTTCAAAGTTGTATTGATTTTTACGTGATGCATTCTCTAAGCAAAATTAGTCAGGTCAGCTTTAAGAAAAAGAGGCCTTTTCAAATTGTGCAAGGCATTTTGAGTAGAATTGTTTTTGAGGTGGATGAGGGCAATTTGGGTGTACTTATTCCAAATTTGACAGATAGAACTTGATATTTTCACTCTTTACACCATGAAAATGTAAAAAAAAACAAATAGCTGCCATTTTTGGCTAACAATGTCCAGTATTCAACATATATAACAGGGCGGAGTGCCATGCGGGGACTGAACTGTAAGTGCAATAACCCCCTCAGATTCCTCACATTCCTCCTTTGCATTTATTTCAAGGATACATCATCTACATACATCATCTTGACATGATTACATCATCTACAATTACTTAATTTTTACTTTTTCTGTAAAAGCATACCAGTGAACCATAGTTTTAAGGTTTATGTGATACTGGATTACCGTGATCATTGTACTGAAATTATAAAATTTTGTCATGAGGTAAACCCAAAGGTAAGAATGACAATGGTCTCTTATAATTATTGATCGACAGATACAGAAATGGGGTGTTTCTAAACCTCACATGCTTCCTGCAGCCAACAGGCCCTCTGCCAGTCGACATGTCACATACAAAACGCAGTGTAAGTATATTACCATTCATACTGTTTCCGTGTATGTCCATTTAGGAGTTGGCGATTTCAATCTAAAATGTGAAGGGTGTGCATTTATAAAGTGATGTGCACTCATTATGTTCAATATGGCACGTGAATTGGCTTGTAGTCTTTTGGAGATGTTCATCATATGATTATGAATGACCAAATGAGTTCTTTGTTTGCAGCAGTCAAATCAAGGCAGCTTTGGCTGGGATGCCAACCTTCAAGGTGTGTTACTAGGTGCCGTTTACTTTGGTTACCCCTTGTGTGAACTCCCAGGGGATTTCTAGCCAACCGGTATGGTGCAAAGTAGTCTTTATTTTCATGGGACTGGGTACAGGTGTGCTTAACCTCACTCCTGTAGTGGCTAACTATAGTCGTTAGGGCATCATTTTCATACGGGTGCTACAAGGTGTATGTCAGGTCAGTAGGCTATTTATGATGTGTAAAAAACACTGAAGGACCATTTTCAATATGACTACTTGTTTAAATACCCATTGAATGTTTTTACCATGACCATTGGTCATCATAATGAATGAAAAATGCCCATCAGAGTCTCCTCAATTAATTTGGGCATTATGTCATGAGGTTGGGAGTCCCTATCATTAATTGTCCTGGGTCAGATGTTTAACTTGTGCAAGCATGAAATCATAAATGCAAATACCATTTTTCAAGCAAAGAAATACTGCCTTATAAATATCAAAAGTCACTCTAAAACAATCTCTGTTTACGGATTATGAAAATACATGTACATAATGCTTAGATGTATACGTATATGCATACATGAAGGTATCCTGTTTATTGTAGGGTCCGTTGTTTTCTTCCACGTTAGCAATTCTGAGTCGCTAGATACCTCCAACTGAAAGGACAACAGCATATTCTATAGCTACAGCAGGTAAATTAAGAATATAATTCATTACAGAATTCACCTTTTACTGACTTTGATCTAAGACACAAGGTGTTATCTGGGAGAACAGTCCTTCGCTTGGGTTGAGGGAAGTGTCTGATCATTTAGTGCCATTATTACTCTGTGGACTTTATGACTAAACCGGTCATTCTGAAGGGATAGGTGATGGCAACAATCTTGTCCAAATATGTAATCTTCTACTTACATTGCAGGTTTCAGTATTGGTGTAGTATCATCTTTAGGTCTATCAGGGTTACTGTGTGACTTTACATTCCTTGGATGAAGTGGACTGATTAACAATCTACAAGTACTCTAAAACCTCGCTCATAAGCCGACACCTGTCATGAACCAGGGGTAGTCTTTCAGATAAAGTTATAAGGTGATTTTAGGGAATAACCTTTTTATATAAAAATAAATTGCAATGAAATAAAAGTTGACCCATTACCTGAGACCTATGGAGCTCCTTTATTTTTCCAAAGTAACAAGATCCTAACATTTATATAAGTTTTCCTTTCTTTACCTTTTCCTGACATCAGGGCGAAAAATTCACACGCTGGCAAAAACTGACACGGCAGGCCCTTTTTTTTTTTTAGCAAAGTCATCTTCAAATGAACAAGCTACATATTTAACTATCCCTGACTAGTTAAGAATATTTCCTTTCCCTCTCTTCTTCTGCTACTCTTCTTAAATATTTTTCTTCACTAAATTTCTTTTGGATGAAAAAAAATTTCTGAGGCAAAATCTGACACTCTGGGCGAAAATCTGACACGCTAGGCGAAATCTGACACGCTAGGTGAAAATCTGACACAATAAGAAAAGGGTCCCTCTCTCTCCTACCTCTAGACTACCTATACATTGTCTTTACTCACTAGTGCATCACCTTAGGGTGAATTCCTATAGTCCTAACACTATTTTTAATACCTTTAATTCCATCAGAAGTGTTTAGGGTGAAAAACTGACATGATGGGCAAAAAACTGACACGATGGGCGGAAAAATTGGAGTGACTTTGATTAGTGATCATTGCAAACTGTATTCAAGAAAAAACAACTATGCAGTATTTACCCAATAAATATATGGAAAGTATGCAGAAGCAAAATATCTATGTCCTACTACCAAGAAAAAAAATCAGCCCTGTGTCAGATTTCGCCCTCAGAGTTGCATCACTTTGGGGAGACAAGGTGATAAAGTAAAAAATAGGGTTCAGTGCTGCACACAACCGACATAGTGGAATATCAACCTTGCATGATCCATTGCGTTTTAGGATGTGTTGGTGTTGTATGGATGTTATATTGGATACCACTAGTTTATAACACACCATCAGAACACCCCAGATCTCTGTACAGGAAGGGACCTACATAGGGAACACAGGGTCTTGGACAGATTAAGGTGTTTGTTAAATCATTTCCTGAGATTTAGATCAATGTATATTTCTGGTAACCATCTAAGTATCTAAGATTTTTCAATGAGAAAAATGGAACAGGTCCATTGAATTATATAGTGCAAACCCATCGACAGAATTTCAAAAATTGAATGATTCAATTTGAAAAGTGAGGAAAGCCACAACTAGAAAAAAGTACAATTAACTTCAATGCATTTTGTCTGCATCTTCACCCAGTTCATGTCAGAAAAAAATCTCCAATGTGAGACCGGTGGTCCTTCCTGGGGCTAGGCAATATGGCCGAGTACAAAGGCCACCAGTGAAGGAACCTGTTACATAACACCTGAATGGAAGTGGTGACATCTGGTAATACATTGGGAACTGCTACTGCCCATTTATCACCACTTATATGCGCGCATATAAGTAGCTTGAAAAGCCATATTTACCACAAGCTACAAATTTTACGACAACCTATTTACAACTGATAAACATGTCTTAAGTCAGTGTGTTTCTAGATGGCTTATCCTAATGACCAAGTTAAGTTATGGTTGAAATAGTTTTTTTCTGAAAACCTTTTACTTATGAAACACATGATTATGTCATACTAGTAATTGTGCATGATCAAGTTGTCATATGAGAAATATCATATGACAAGTGGTATATAGAGAGTAAGAATATCAAGCTCTTATTAGTGCTATTGCAGTTCTCACTGGTTTATTCAGCTTAGGCAGAACATGTTATGTATGAGTAATTCAAATGTTAATATGCAGGTAATTTCCACACACAGTAATTATACAATTGGTTATAAAGTATAAAGTTCTGCTCCACTCCACCTGTGTGGTGGTGATGATGGTGATGATGATGATGATGATGATGATGATGATGAGGCTGAGGATGATGATGAGGATGAGGACAAGGATGAGGAGGATGAGGATGAGGATGAGGGTGAGGATGATGATGAGGATGAGGATGATGAGGATGAGGATGAGGATGAGGATGAGGATGATAATGATGATGATGATGATGATGATGATGATGATGATGATGATGATGATGATGATGGAACCTCAGTGGTGGTTACCACTGCTTACTTTCTAGGCATGAAACTTGTGCTGGTTTGTCTGTAGCGCATTCTGAGGTTGAAACCGTCCCGGTTGCATAACTTCCTCAATAATGAGAGTTGAGCCTTGATCTTTCACTCATTTTGACTGTCTAATTATGGCAATTACATAACTGCTTTCATATTTGACCTGGTTTGCTCTGGAGCGACGCTAGAGTGACCGGAAGGGTATGGCGTCATTACTTATGTAACCTATTGTTCAGTCTTGGGCACTCAGACACCCATGACGGCGTCAGTGGTGCCCAGGCACCCATGACGGCCGGTTGCATTCACCTACAAGACATAATATTGTGCGCTGGACCATGAGGGCGGTCTCTTTGACTCTTAAAAACATTATATTGTGCAGTGGACCATGAGGGTGGTCTCTTTGATGTTGTAACCTATGTATACTTGATATAGCTGGTGTTCAGTGGAGCATGAACCCTCTTCTAGACATTCAATGTATTAATTTCTTATATATTCTTTGATTAATACAGTAATATGTTAAGATAATTGGAATAATAAAATGGTATATGAGAATTAAATGATTCTATCTGACAATGCAGAGGTGTAGGAAGCAAACCTTCATTGGGGGGGCCCCACCCGGCCACCATGAATTATCAGTTTGAGCGTGCTAATGTTGATGCATCACTGTATGCGATTTATATAAAAGGTTATTCCTCGATGGCTTATCTTTAAACAATGCTGCCATTTTCCCTAACTTAATGACGAATTTGTCCAATTTGAGTGGTGAGCTATGGGAATCTTTTATAGTGGGGCTTGACACATTTTGGGGGGGCCCAGACATATTCCTCTGTGATTGGGGGGGCCCAGGCCCCCCTGCCCCCCCCCCTTTTCCTACGCCCCTGCAATGACTTCCTCTGTTTGACTTACTTGAGATATATAAATCCTTTTTTGAAATACACAACCTCTGTACATTCTGACAGAGTACCATATATGATAACAGAAGTTACCACAACCTTTGTCATAACCTAGTTACTCCAACCCCATATAGAACACACTGACTTTAAGATATCTTAAACTTCACTTATGAAGCACCTCTCTGTAGGGTCTATTCAAACTTTCTTCCTTAAGTTTAAATGACAAGAATATGTGAAGTTATACAATAGTTAATCATTATCTCCTTACCCTAGTCTCAGATGCCTCCATTGCTGGGTATCATTACATCAGGTCCAGTGTGGACCGTCCTGGTGTTTAAGCTAATGGATTCCGTCAGGTTTTACATTCTGTTCAACTGTCTGCAAATCTACATGAAACAAGTCCTGCACTTTCACATTGCTGAGGTAGTGTAGTGAACCCTGGACACTGCCTAATCTTTTCCAATAAACTAACAAGATATTAAACGATTAAACAACTACAGTCAGATTTTGCAGTCTGTAATACAAATATAGCTCAGCCATTACTTTAAGTTATCTGACTGCAACCTATAGCAAACATCCATGTCATGATGCCCTGATTATATTAAGAGACTTAATAACTGAGTGACATTTGCACATAATGGATTAATTTTAGTTCTTTAATAGAGGAGCTTTGACCATTGCAATAGCCTTCCTTCATATGACATATGCTCAGTGCCAGTGTTTGCTTATAGATATTTATTTCCTGTCTGTATTTTTTCCTCAGAATGGCCTTCTCTCTGCACTACCCTACATTGCCCAGATTCCAGTGATAAACCTTATTGGATGGTTTGTAGATGTTATAATTATAAGAGGTTATATCCAAGTGGTAAATGTCTGCAGAACAGTCTCTACCATACATATGTACAGCATCTTTGCACTATAACTCAATTGATGCAATCACAATTAAACTCTTCAAGGGCTGCCCATGCAGGAGTACCTTAAGTACACTTGTAGGCATGATAGACCAATAAATTGTTTACAAGACTGCTTGCCCGTGGGTGAATCATCATATCTGTAGCTAAAGCTCTGAAGAAACTCTAACCGGCATTATGATAATTCATGTGCATTGACACAATTTCTATATTTGGGTTTCATGTGCTTATACTAAGCTAATAGATGATGGATATTGGGGCCCTAGGGCAGGCCGTGGGCCCCAATATCCATCTTCTAGTAGGTTTATACCACCATTTCCTCCATTTTGTATTAATTTCTTTCCTGAGATCCAAAGAATATAGCCACGACAAGACATTTTGTAAAAGCAAGTGATACAGCCCGGGTCCGCTCTGCGCGAAGCCATTGTTTTTGATCCTTGCCGGGAGAGGTACCGCCATGTTTACACACACTTTTTGTATTGAATCCAACCATGACAAATTGAGAAATTAACAGGTTCATATCCTTAGATAGTCTAGATGATCTCTCCATACGTATTATGTCCAATATATTCATAATGAAGAAGAATCCATTGATTTTCCAAAATAGTCCAAAATTTTCGGCGTCTTCCTCGTACGAGGAGCAGATGACCTATATCTACATCCGGGGAACTGACACACTTTCATCGGACCAGGAGACGGGTGGGAATGGCCGGACCGCCACTCGCGTAGGTTGGAAAAATCAATGGATTCTTATTTATATTGAAGAAAATGGAGAAAATTAGCACGCATTCCTCTTCTATGGATCGAATACTTCTTGGGATTTCGATATTATAACATGACAAGCTTGGAATCAAGACGGAAACTGAGTGCAAACATAGGACAAGGACCCCAGGTTAGAAGTTATTTACTTTCGCATTGGGTTTCATCACCGTTCAGTGTGGCGCTTATGGCTAACGTCCTCGCTAACCAGCACTGCGGCCGATCTCTAGCTGATAATGGCCTGCAGAAGATGTAAAACTTATAAATGCTGCTGTGATGCTATAGCTGATAATGGCCTGCAGAAGATGTAAAACTTATAAATGCTGCTGTGATGCTATATTTATGACTTAATGATGACTGTGTTGTAGCAAAAGACCTGATCCAAGTTTGTGCTTTTCTAATAGAGGAAGTTTATTTAAATTCACCTAACATGGATGTTGATACCCGCTGGTCTCCTTTTGCTTGCGGGCTACATTGGGTGTAACGCTGATGCAGTTGTTGCACTTGTTGTGTTTGGCACCTTTGTTGTGTCTGGCCTAACACAGTCCTTACTTGACATTGTACCACTCTATGCAGGTTAGTGGTTTCAAAACCATCAACAAAGTTCAAAATGTGGTATATAATTTTTGCTGCAGAGTATCAAAATTCCCAATAAACAAAGTGACACCTTGGTCAAAATTTAAATAGTACTTAGGTTCCAACCATGGGCCTTTTTATGACCATGAATTATCACATATAAATAAATGCACCATCATATAAGTCGTACCCTTGAGGAAACTATAAGGAGTCTGTTGCTCGAGAACTCTAGGTTTAGTGCTATTCTATGGTGCCAAATACTCTCCTATAAACCACACCCCTTCCCTAGGCTGATGCTATAAGCCACAAGGAGGTTATGGTTCTTCTACAAGCAGTGCGTGCTGCTTAGCAGTAGTGTCTAGTATAGTCTAGAGCCTTAGTTGGCCAGTCCCAATCTTTCAGTTCTATGCAACTTTGGACTGAATGCGGCAATATATCCATTTATTGCACTATATTTTCAAAATTATTCGAGACTTACCTGTAAGTGGAGGTATAATTAAGATTATACCGAGTGAACCTAGCAGTGGAATGTGTGTAAAGATTTTAATATTAGTGGACCCGCACCCTTAAGGGGCGGGTCCTCTAATTAAATAATATTGTAGGGGCCGGTACCGTCGTATATATATTAGTGCCGTTCCTCGAGAGACGTGTTCGTGTGGTGCCTGTTCCTTCTATGCCAGCTAGGTGTCGCTTTGTGATACCCCGTTGGTACAAGAGGGGGCGGCACCATGCCTCGCGTCCAGCTCCTACTAAGGAGCCGGACGAGCGGCAGAAGGTGACTGGACCTAGTCCAGTCCAGACGCGCAGTTTAACCTGTAGACTAGAGTGCAATAAAGTCCTACCCGAGAGGTAGGGGTTTCTGGGGCTTTGCCCAACCCGAACTACTCGTGTTGTGTTGGTATTTCTAGTGGTAAGCGAGCCAAAGAGCCACCCAACATATAAGTCAATACGAACCATTACACTGGTGCCATGACCAGTTGGTTCGGGGGTGGTGCGCGGCCACATTGGCCGAAAGCCTCGGGAAACCCGAAGCGGATCCCCCCAGCCCTGGGCTAGAGGGATTCGAAGAGGATGACTTCACATCCCAGCATCTGTTGTTAGACTGGAAACCCAGTCAACAACAAATGTATAATCCAGCGGGTGTCCGAACTGTTTCCTCGACACCTGGTCTGATGGACGGTGCCCGGGTGATGGTATCGTAAACTTGTATCCGGGTACACCCAAAATGGGAGTACCGGATACGGGATTGTTCAAGGGAATAATAAAACCCTCAACTTTAGACCTGAGTGATTGGTCCCAAGCTATGACTAGCAGACGCCAGCTGTGTCCTATTGTACCAGCAGGCTCGGCTAGTAACTTGGGTATGCCAGTGGCACCGAGCCCTGGAAAACGTACTGCGACTCCCCCAGAAGCAGTACCAGATGGTACAAACGAGGTACCCTCATTAATGACATCGTCGGACCATGACAGCGACGATGGCAAAGCCATAAGGGACGCAATAGTCCCAAGCGTGAATGTGAAGAATAGGCCTAAGGGTACTGAACCGAAAAGCTCAGAAAGGCATCACCTAGGCCGATCGCTAGACAAAGGCTTGTCTGACTCCATGTTTAATCCTGGAGGCAGTCGCAGGTCTATATACGGACGTCGGATGGGCCCCGGGTATAAAACTACCCCGGCCTATTTGAAAGCCAAAGAACAGGTAGAGTTACAAGCTAAGCGGCAACATGAACAATTCATGGCGGCCCAATTAAAAATAGAAGAGGAAACTAAGTCTCGGATCGGAAAATTACGTTCCGATGAGCAGGAGGCGATTCTAAAAGAATCTGACCTAAAGTATCGTCTAACTTCGGCAACCCATCGTTTGGAAAGGAAGGAGAGAGACGAACGTGAGAAAGAGAAAAGATTGGCCGAGTTGGAACTCGAAGAAGCCAATAGACTTAGAGCAATCGAAAAGGCTAGAGAAGTTGCTAAGACCCGGGATGTAAACAGATTACAATCCGAGTTGCATGCTATGGAGGAGAAGCTAAAGAAACTTCAACTCCGAAAGGCGGAGACAGAGGCCAAAATGGTCTCGGAACAAGCCGAGATAAGGAAGGAGACCAACGAGTACCAAAGGTCTCAGAAAGAAAAAGGTGAAAAGTACCGCTTAATAAAGGATACTTTTAAGCGAGAGGCTTTAGCCGCTCAGGAAGAACGAAACCGAGCTGTGTCGGAAAATGAAAAGATCCGAAATCTTAGCAGAAAACGCACAGCTGAGGGAGGAACAGCGAAACCTGACCACAGATCTAGCTACCCTCACAATAAATAAGTCTGCCATGGAGAGTTATTTACAAGAGCAGGAGCAAGCGAATGCCCCTCCGGCGAGTAAGGACACAAACCCGAACTCGACTTTCGTTAAACAGGGCGACCCGGTCTCCTGTTCTACGCCGAAGCATCCGCCGTATAATCCTTTTGTCAATGATAATGCGACGCGGAATGTAGATCAAGGGGGAGTTTATATTAGAACCCAAGATAAACATGGCCGAACTAGTAGAGTCCGGATAAGTGAAGTCCCCATAGTCCACAATTTGGACCCGGACTATGTACCACGGGAAGCCTCTGACAGTAGTGCAGAGACTAACGGATTCCACATACATATGGATCCGAGTGACAGTGTGGGGTTGGGAGCTGGTAATGACAGCAACCAACCCAATCCATCAAACGATGGCAGTCATCCGACGGGTAACCAGCCTTCAAACGGCGGTTATCAAAGCACACAAGGAGGGGGCGGTACCCCGGGTCCCACAGGCTACAGTGGTACCTCGGGTCCCGGCCCTAACCAGGGTGGCGCGGGTTATACGAACCACAGTGTGCCACAGTGGACGTATACGCAGCCACCACCACCACCTCCACCGGGCAATACGAGCTTCGGTGGCATAGGGGGCAACCGAACCTTGAATGAAACAAAGGCGGTTGAATGGAGCAAACAGCAATGCACTAGATTGATGTATGCTCATAATTCTGCCCGAAGGGTAGCCGTTATTCCAAAAGAATATGACGGTACTCGACCTTGGAAAGAGTGGTTTGAAGACTTCATCGATGTGATGAATTGTAATGGGTGGACCCCATACGAGGCCAAGCCACATCTGGTAAGATGTTTGAAGGGCGGCCCAGGTCGCATGGCTGTAGAGCAATGGCGGACCTGGTATGGTCTCGTTGGAAGTTTTGAGCAGTTGGTAGAATCTGCTAGTGGACTGTTATGCAACATGGTCAAGGAGGACCCGATGGTCCGTTTCAAGAAACGTACACAGAAGCCTAACGAAGCTTTCCGAGCATACGGTATGGAGCTCCATGCCCTGCTAAGCAAGGCCAGACCCGGTACTGAAAACCAGGACTGGTATATGGACGATTTGATGACACAATTCGTCAAGGGTCTGAGAGACCGAGATGAGCAGATTGCTGCCAGGGATGCCTGGAAAGAAGGCGTAACGCTTCACGACATATTTAATGGTATAGATATGGCCGTGAAGAAGCGAACGATGTTAGCCGGAGACATACCGAATACCAGCAGCTCGGCTCCCCTGGTGTCAGTAGTCCAGCAGTCTGGGGCACAAGTCCCCTCAGACGATTTCGAATTGATTGAAATCGAACAGGAGGACGGAACCTTCTGTTCGGTTCAATTAAGGAAGAATACTACGGGTAGGAAGTATATTCCAAGGAAAGCTCTCAATAAGCCAAGGGACTCTAGACCACCACCCAAGGTCAAGAGTGACCCGAAGGCCAGTGAGAAGGCATCCAAACCTATCGTAAGCGCCGATAAAGTGAAGGGTCAGTCCCCGGACATGACCAAACTTATGGAGGACATGTGTAAGAAAATTACAGATGTCATCCAAGCCAGTCGGCAGAGACCCCGAGTGGATCGCCGAACTGTAAAGTGTTTCAGGTGCCAGCGCATGGGACACTATTCATCTGAGTGTACCGCTGCTAAACCGGTAATGGCTGCCTTCTATGAAGCCGAAGACAATGGCGAAGGAAGGGAGAACACTACGGATTCCACTGACGTGGAAAACTAGTGGGGGTTGTATCAACGGCATCTGATATGACCCCAAGGAAGAACGAATGCCAAAATGCTACCGGGGGTAACCCGGTGGAAGATTTCGAATCAATTACACCTGGAGGCCGGGTGGCCGGGGGTGCGCACCCCTGCACCTTGGCCGGGGCCGGGGACCCTAGTGTTTGTATGTATGAGTGAATATATGGAGGCGAGTGGCCACACTAGGGGAGAGGAAGGATGGATCAAAGAGTTGATCCGAGTGTGTGGGACACGCCTTCCCCCAAGTCATCCGTGTCTGGAATTCCTGAGAGGACTCGGATTGAATCTTGGTGATTCGGGAGACTTTCGCCAGTTTACCAGTAACCCCTCACCCTTAGGGGGGAGACGGTGGTATGTACCCATATCTGTGGAAGGCCAGGTAGGAGAATTCTTGGTGGATACCGGAGCTAGCCACTCCTGTGTGTCCAAAAGGTTTTTCGACTCGGTGGCCAGCAGCCATGAGAACCTCAAAACGGGGGTAAATGCTTGCAAGGCCGACGGAAGCAGCATGCGTACATTTGGTAGGACGTTTATGCCTATCCGTATAGGAGGCAAAGAATTTGTTCTTTTGCCAACTATAGCAGAGGTTAGTGATGACGGAATCCTCGGACTGGATTTTGCAAGCTTATACGGGGCCGTCTTGGACCCGAGGGACGGTATGATGAGTATACGGAACCCGTATGGCTTGCATGTCCAATGCGTATTGAGACAGGTGTCTTCGGTCGCATCAGTGATACATACGGTGAAGATCCCACCGGGTACCACTTGCGATGTCCTTTGTGGCGGGTCCATGGCTCAAAGGGATGAAACTGGAGTCTATGAACCCGATACGGTGTACTTGTCGAGCGTCGGGTTAGACTCAGTGGATACATTAGTGGCTAATGCAGCTTGGACTGTATTACCCATGACTAACCGAAGTGGTTCAGTAGTCTATTTGAGGCGAGGCGACTGTATTGGGAGGATGAGCTCGGTAGAACATGTCGCCGAGGCCAAATTCAATAAACCACTGAACCCTGTTAGTAAGCATCCTTTGGATGAAGAATTCCAAAAGCTGATTGATCAGTCTGATTTAGAAAATACGGAGGATAAGGATTGCCTGACGAAACTCCTACAGAAGTACGAGAGTGCTTTCGGTAGGGAGGGAGGACCGGTAGGTAGATCCGATAAGGTGTTGCACACCATAGATGTGGGCAACGAGAAACCTTTTAAAATTCCGTATCGTAGACTTCCTCTAAAGAAGAAGTTAATTTGCGAAGAGGAAATACAAAAACAGTTAGACCTAGGGGTAATCGTGCCCAGCTCGAGTCCCTGGTCCAGCCCTGTTTGTATGACCACTAAGAAAGACGGCAATAAAGTCCTTCCCGAGAGGTAGGGGTTTCTGGGGCTTTGCCCAACCCGAACTACTCGTGTTGTGTTGGTATTTCTAGTGGTAAGCGAGCCAAAGAGCCACCCAACATATAAGTCAATACGAACCATTACAATATTTTTCTTTTTTTTTTTAAGGGCCCCCTAAAAGTCCCTCCCACCCCAAGGGCCCCCCACCCCAAGGGCCCTGCAACCCAAAAAAATTCTTAAATATTTTTTTTTTTTTTACTTTTTACACACACATTCACCTTTAACCTTCATGCTAATAAAGTCACGTAATCCATTGTTTACAAATAAGAGACCACATGGTTAAGTCACGTGGCTAGATCACATGTTGTTTACAAACAAGAAGGTCACGTGGTTGACCCCCATTTACATAATCGGGTCAAGTGAGCTAGACCATTAGCCAATCAGAGACCTTTATTAGGAAATCACTCCAAAGGGGCTCTAGGTCACGTGATCAAGGGGGCGTGGCCTATTATGCAAATGAGGACTCATTAGCATAAAGGGGCGTGGCCTTTTATGCAGGACGTGGCCTATTATGCAAATTAGGCATCAGGTGACCAAATGGAGTGCTCTGATTGGCTAAGGGGGCGTGGCCTATTATCCAAAGAAATTGCTGACTACTGGGGGTCCAGGTCATGTGAGCAAATGGAGGCCTCTGATTGACTAAGGGAGCGTGGCCTATTTTCCAAATAAGGAGCTCACCACGGGGGTTCCAGTTCAAATGACCAAATGAAGACCACTGATTGGCTGCATCCCGGGTGAGCAATTTCCTTAGATTAGCTATAGTCCTGTTCCGATACACTATATACTACTATGAAGTTATAGCTACCCGTTGTAGAAGCCACTATTGGCTACATAGTGACCAGTCATACCTCCTTCATGGTCTAGTATGCACTCCTGTGTTCAAATGAGCATAAAGCTGCAGTAAGGGACAAGTCATTTATTGCCAGGTGGGGGGGGCTAGTTAAATATAGGGGGTTCATTTTGAAAAAGACTCCCTTGGCAGAGGGGGGGGGCAAGACCCAATAAACCATCACACTTGTGGGGTCAAAACTAAATATGGGTAATTCAAATACCAATCGCAACAAATCATTCCACGTGTGTTTCTAATTTTTAGGGAGGGGGTCATTTTGCGAAATCAGTTCTTCGGGAGGGTTTCAAACATTTTTGTCGGAAAAAAATCTGCCCATCTGCCAAAACCCATCAAGCCCCCCCCCCCCACTGGCAATAAATGACTCATCCCTATCTTTATGAAGGTGATCCAATCAGTCACACAAATGGTCAATTCTCATGAAAATGGATCATAGTTTTAGATAAGGTCAATGGTCATGATTCTGCATACTGCTTATTTTTTCTAGGAGCCCAATTATAAAATATACAACACAATTAATTTGAATAATCCTGCAAAATCAATGCATATAGGCTAGATCAAAAATGCATAAATGTTATGATCCCACAATCTCTCAGAGGATGATTAAGGTCAGGGATGCAATTTATAGGAAGGTCCTCGACCTCTGTGAGTGGGTTGGCGTCAAGACCTTTTGGATCATTAGTCTATATATAGAGAGAATACTTATATGATTACAAAGCAAAGAGCACAGACTTGCTACATTTGAGCAAAGGAGTGCAGAGGAGAGCAGCTAAGACTACCCACTAATTATTCACATAGAGGGCTATCATACAAGCACCCCTTATTGAGTCACTGCTCTGGTGGCCAGTAGGCAGTACAGTCACCATGTAATGTAGCCAGCTATTTGGTCACTATGGCCAAAATCCTAAGATCAGCTGGTAAGATTTAACCCATCTCCAATTGTAGCTGGCTGAACCTGTAGTAGAATCTATTGAAACAAGGTCCAGGGCTCTGAATATTTTACCTCATATCGATTGGTACAGTCGGTCTGTGCATCCTGCTGAGTCAATACCATTAACACTTGATCTGCTGTGGTCAGTGGACCGTGACATATTGTCCATCACTAATTCACACTCTCTTGAGTTAGAGTGGTAGCTGCTGTACGGTACACTTATACACCGTGGGAGAGGCACCAGCGGTGGAACATACAGGTAAGGAACATAGGGGGGTGTAATTAGGTAGTATGTAGATTTTAGAGTACATATTCTATATGAATTGCAGTAGGAGTGCTGGGTGGACATGTATGGATGATATATGTGAGGCTTTAAACTCTCTAAACTATGAAAATATAACTACCAGACCATAATGTCAGGATGTAATCCTGGGGCATTGGAATATGAGAGTAAGTTCTCTGACAGTAATAATCTTGAGGTGTTCAGTCCTACCATGATCAATCCAGGACTGCAGACAACTTGTTTGTGATCTGGATCCCGCAATCCATTATAGAATTGTATAAACAATTCCTGTAGATAACAGTCATCGTCATGAGCCCAATTTGGACGTGCTTTTGATAGCAAGTCCTGTAGCTCCAAACCAAAGACCTTGTGAGATTCTTTAGGTTTCTGTGTTCTTTTCTTGAAGCTTACCCATGGATCTTCTCTAACGATTGATCCGAATAGGTATGCGGCACATTCGACCAATTGATCATAGGTGCCGTATAATCCGTACGCTGCTCTCCATTGGTTGAGGGCTACTTTTCCACCTTTATTTAACCAACAGATCAAATACGGCAGAGCTTCTTCTTTTGTCCAGCCACTGCAATTGACTTCGTCGACAAAAGCTTGGTACCTGTCTTTCCATGGATCATTAGAATCATATGGAGGGGGTATCCGTGCCTGTCTATGTGCCGGATTATTACATCCGCGTAGTCTATCTGCTTCTTGCATGCTCCAGTTCATGACTTCCATGCCATCTGCTCCCTTTCGGTAGCAGTCAATGCCAAGGTTTTGGATACATTGGCTCCTGTCAAAGATGGTTTGCATCCCTGCAGGCATGGAAGTTCTTCTATTTGGCTTCCTGCCATCTCCTCCTGATCCTCCGGATCCGGATCCTCCTGGGCCGCCTGAAGGGTTCCCTCCTGGTGGACCATTATTATGATAGTTTCCCGATGAACCACCAGGGCATCCA
Source organism: Acholoe squamosa (assembly GCA_949317995.1). Lineage (NCBI taxonomy): Eukaryota > Metazoa > Annelida > Polychaeta > Phyllodocida > Polynoidae > Acholoe > Acholoe squamosa. The sequence continues at coordinate 80,323,801 of OX439042.1, forward strand.
CCATTGTAACCGGCGTTTCCAGAAGACGCATACCTGGGGTAAGAATTATTTTGATTCCATCCCTGGTTATAGTTATTACCATTTTGATAATTACCACTTCCTGATGGATTATAATTATATCTATATCCGTAGGAAGATGTTCTTGGTTGATACATACCGCCATTAACATTGTTTTGTGGCGGGTTTGGTCTTGGAAAACGTCCATCAGTAGGACCATTACCGGGACCCAGAGGTGGGTTCGGTAATCTTGGACCTGCTGGTGTACTATGGCCAGGTTGGGAGAAATATGAAGGTGGTGTTAACATATGCCTCGGTGGTCCCGGTACTCTTGGTTGTGCTACGGGTGTATTATTGTTAGTTCCAGTAGCACTATCGTGAGTCGCTTTAATTTTGTGACTCAAATCTGGTATTGGTGGTGCCGGACCTATCGTATCCAGCACTGGAGTTGCTGGTTTAGGTGCGGTTCCATTACCTGCGGTATTATCCGGTTTCTTATAGACTCCGGATACTACATTCTTATCAGCCCCGTCGTCAACGAATGGGTTGTATCTAGTTGGAGTTGCATCCTTGGATGTTTTCCCCAACATTTTAGACACCACAGCTGGATCTATATTACCTATAGTCAACTGGGCGGCTTCTACATATTTTTCTAAGGTTATTGCAGTAGTCTGCAATTCCTGAAGCTCATTCGTGAGTTTCTGTCTGTCTTCTTCCAGTTGTTTATTGTAAGCTATAATGCCTACCCGGATAGTTTCATTGTCTTCAGCCTGTTTAGTACACTGAAGTTTCAATTCCTCTAACTCGCTTTGATAATGGCATATTTCGGATTCGAATTTTGCCTTATCAAGACTTAGTTGGTCGTTCGTATCTATGTATGTTTGGATACGAATGTGTCTATTGTCATATTCCTTATTGAATGACTCTCTCATTTCCTGAAGTTTTAATTCTTCATTCTCGAGTTCCTTCATGTACTCACTCCTTCTGGCTTCGAATTCCTTCCGCATGCCAGTTAGGTCCTCTTCCAGCTGAAGTTTTTCATGGAATACTTCATCTTTAGCTTTGACCAAGGTATTTAGGTTCTCGTTCAAAGTTACATAAGTTTCATTTAACAACAGGACATCCAGTCGTTTAAATTCCTCACCTTCCGGTACCGCATAGGTTAAGTCGCCATCTATAGCGCTGTAATCTAATATTGGTAGTCCAGGTCTGGGTAATCTATAAGGTAGTTCTCCGAATGTTACCCTTTTTGGCATTGGTGCCGGATGTTCTGGATTAATACTACCACCAACTTCGAACATCGAATTAGTTAACTCGTCAACAAGTGATTGTTGGCTCATTAACTTACCCTGTCTCTGTATGGACTGTTCACATCGTACAGAGTCTGGTAGATTCTCCTCACTATCATTATAGTGGGGTTCGGGATCTCTCCAAGATGCAGATTCCGCATCTTGGGAGTTCGAATGGGTTTGGAGCACTAATGATCCATTGCCATTCTCCTGGGCAATTAATTGCCCTGCTGGGTTAGCTTCCGTGAGGCTATCTAACCCATGTACCAGCCGTTCGGACGTTATAACGTCCGGGCTATACACCAGAATTAACTGGTCATGGCACCAGTGTAAGGGTTTGTGGCCTTACGGACCTGGGGGGTTCGGGTCTTACGATTCGGAAAGAAAGAGTAAGACAGTATTTCAAGTGTATGCCAACGGTTAGTTTTATTACTTAGTGCACACTCACGGCTGCCGAATGGTATAGAAGAGGCAGCTAATATTGATGGATAATGGTCTACATGGTGCGGAGGCCAGAAGGGCCTCTGACGTAGCGGCTGAGCCCCGGGCTTTATATAAGGACCCAGGTGTTTGTCGTCAGATGTCCCCACAGACCCGGATCGGTGCTGCCACCTATCCGGAACCTGAGGAACATCCGACGACTCGACTCACCCGCCACGTCAGACGGTACCCAACACTATGGTTAGACAATGCGTACCTCTACAAGTGCCTCAAGAAATTCTCTCCATTAATTGATCCTTGTAACAGTTTGGGAAGCAGAGTCCCAGAATTAATATCTAGAACCTGTTTGCATATCTTAAATGCACAATGTCCATAAAGATATTTCTCAAGATGGTACTATCATGTACCCTTTTATTTTGCCATAAATTGTATCATATGATTGTTTTAATGCATATAGTATGAGGCATTAATACATATAACTCCATATAAGTGTTCATGGTCTACTGACCACCAGCTATGTATTATATAAACCTCCAGGCACCTGCTAGGGCTCTATAGGGGGACAATAAGCCACAGAGGCGACGACATTGTGCAATTCGGGTTGCTCTCAAGACGCCCCACGGCTGCCCAGCCCAAATTTTGGAGCAGTTCTGTAATTGCCGGTCTGGCCACAAGTGGGGTACCTTCTGGAGGCTCAAGTCTGGGTATAAGTTGTGACTAGTCATACCATCTTGAGAAATGTACTCATGTGATATATAGGCAAAACCATTGTGATACATCAGATGGAAGGCATTTCTCAATATGGAACGACTAGACTACTTCAAATCATAGTGGGACATGTCGCTCTCATGCCATTACAGACTTGCATCTAGTGGTTACTAATGATTGCACTGGTAAGACTGCCCTAGAAAACCCTATGTAATTACTACATTAAGTGCTGATTGTACAGAACAGCCGTGCACCATGGTGCCTTTTCCTGTGATCACTCACTCTAGTTTTGAGGGTTTGAAATTATAGTGGATATGTGTAGTCTGTAATATTGTGCTAGCCCCCCTGGTTATAATTAGAGTATATCGACTATTGATCATGGTGATGGGTTATTATGGATTTATGTTTTACTGTGCTTATACCTGTACTGGGATTTGGGGGATTGGGGGATATAGCTCGTATCCCCACTTTAACTATGCCTGCTGTGAAGGGACCGAGAAACCGTCACGGCCTGCTGATTATGACCAATCAGAGGATGGGGTAGGGACCTTGCCCCTTCCCAGTGGTTGTATATACCCTTACTCTTGGAGGTATCGTCAGAGGCTTGCTGGCTGGTGGACTAGAACAGACAGGTTTGGGCCTTCTCTCTAAAGTCACCTCTTCTACTTATAGCCCCAGGGACTCAGTGGGTGGTAATCTCTCCCCCACACCAAACACCTGGAAGACTAAGTCCACACTCCCTGTACTGTTTTAATGTGTACTGTACTGCTTAATGTATACTTGTATATTACTGTGCTTGCATTTATAATAAAGGTTCCGGAGTCACCTAATTACTTGGCCTTTTTACTAGCCTTGTTACAAGTCATACCATCTTGGGAAATGCCCGCAGGTAAGGCACTGTGAATTGTAGCATGAACTAAGTATTGACTAATTCATAGCCCTGCCCCCACCCCTATCACCATGCACTGTGTGAGTGTGTGTAGGCACCTGGATGTAGGTGAGGCAGTCTGTATTTACAATACTAGGATAACACACACAGACTCAGCACAGGTAAGAGTAGTATATACATGCAAAGTCAGCACAATGCTTCAGCTACTAACTAGGTCATGACCTACTGGTAGACCGGAAGTGACCTAGTTTCAGCCAATCAGAAGGCTGGATTTGACAGGAAGTGATGTCATAAGGTCATGACCTAGTTTTTTCGACCAATGAGAGAGCTGGATTCCATTTGACCTAGTGACCTGACCTAGTTGCATAAATTAAGAGAATTGCGCAATACCTAGGGTTGACCTACTTGCAAACCGGAAGTGACCTACTAACCTACTTGCAAAAACGTATGACCTAAGTATGAGGGTGCATTGCGCAATGCTTGTAAGAATTTACACAATGTTCTGATGCAATATTTCTATGGATTTACGCAATACTTATGACTCATTTTGTTGTCTCTTCATTTCATGCATTAAAATAAAACACAACTCATCCATTTCACATAACAGATTATATTTTTATTAGACACAATATTTACAGATGAAGACAGATTTTCCATTTCCGGGGCGTGCACATATATTACAGAAACATTTGTTGTGTGTGAATTTACTTGCTTGATAGCAGCTTTGACCAGTGAGACTAGTTTTCCATGTGTTGTGGAAACAATAACTGTTAAGTTTGGCTATGTTAGATATAGTATGCTCGAACAAAGCCTGGGCCAGGAAGTAAGTTCGACTGTTTTTGGGTCCAGGTAAAAGACCAGATAAAAAACCATCCTTAAAGTTTACCTCGAAGGAGAAATGATTTCTCACTCCAGGTGTACTTAAGGCATGAAGTTCCAGTGAGACCTGCAGACATGTGAAACAAATAGTTTTAGCAATAGCAGATACTTCCAGTTTACAGTTACACTGACAAAACACTCCTACTATGGGATTACATTCTAACTCTTGGAGAGTAAGAGCAAACTTTCTTACACTTCCTAAAGTGTACCTTGTGTAGTGTCTTGGGCAGCCAGGTTCAGTGTGCAATTGATATACTCCTATACACCAATCATGCAATATCAAGTTAACTTTTTTCACTCGACAATAGTACATGCAGTTTCTGTAGGCGTCCCAAAAAGCTGAAGAGAAATATTTGTACATTTTAACACTAGTTATACAGTGGTCAACAGTGTCTGGTTCAGCTGCTCTAAAATAACCAATGTTTTCTGCAGGTATTATTTCCCAAAAGAAATTCTCTTAACATCCACATGCTACAGAACTTAAATCATTGTCAGGTGTTATAGAAGAAGCTTGATTATATGAAGCAACACTTTGTAAAACTGGACGCATGTAATAGTCATAAGGTGGAGTTTCTGTGGTTTGCTCCACAAGCATAGCTTCTAAACTTTCCATGTTAAATGGTCGCTTAAATCTAACCAGATACTGATAATCTGGTGAACGTGACGCTATGAGTGAAGAAATCTGGTACCACTTTTTTCTGTTCCAACTTAATTTCTTTAGCGCCGGATTTTTTTTTATTTTTGTGGTGAACATGTACAGCGTTCACTTTTGTGAAAAGTTTTTTTTTTATTTTTTGGGTGATACAGTTCACTTTTTTTTACTTTTTGTCAGGTTTTTTTTTTTCATAATACAGTACACATTTTTTTTACCTTTGTTGTTTATTTAAAAAATGTTCATTTGAACAAAAAATATTTTCCAGTTTAACACTGATTTCTATGGGAAAAAATGTTCATTTGAACAAATGTTCGTTTGAACAATTGTTCAAATGAACATTTTCCAGTTTAACACTGTTTTCTATGGGAAAAAAATGTTCATTTGAACAAATGTTCATTTGAACAATTGTTCAAATGAACATTTTCCAGTTTAACACTGTTTTCTATGGGAAAAAATGTTCATTTGAACAAATGTTCGTTTGAACAATTGTTCAAATGAACATTTTCCAGTTCAACACTGTTTTCTATGGGGTAAAATGTTCATTTTAACACTGTTTTCTATGGGGAAAAATGTTCATTTGAACAAATGTTCGTTTGAACAATTGTTCAAATGAACATTTTTCATTTTAACACTGTTTTCTATGAAGAAAAATGTTCATTTGAACAATTTGTTTAAAATTTTTTTTCTTTCAACAAAATGTACAACTCGAAGTGAAACTAGAAAAAGAAACCACTTTTTTTATATAGAAAGGGGTAGGGTACTTACACCGTCTTCACATACTTGTCTCTTTATGTACTGATAGGTTAGACCTTGTTTCCTTTGAGAGTAAGTGGTAACGCTGTGGTTAACTACTCTAAATCCTACGTTGACTACCGTGACAACATTTTCACTGTCCAGTACTTCTTTGTACTAATTAGTGGTCAGGGGGTTTTGTTTTTGAATTACACCTTTGCAACTCATTTTAACGGGCACATTCACTCCTGTGCCTATGTAACATTTGGAGTTCAAGGCAGTCATTTTATCACCTTCCCACTCCACTTTGAATAACCCTGGGGTTCTCTTGTCAAACGCCAGATGGCTCTTACAGCATGGTTGAGGCAGCTATAGCTCACCCAAAACTTTGGTCTGAACATAGGTCTCTCTGTGGTGACTGTTGTCACATGATTCAGAGGGCAACCATTTGTGACGTTCTCTGAAGAAAGCTTCACGTTTCTCAGGAATAATTACGTCTTCTATGTTCTCTGCACTTAAAGCAAAGTAAAAACTGTCAGTGTCCATTTCACACATTTCAAAATCTTTCTCGTCTATGTATTCAAGGAGAAAGTCGTAATAGAAAGCCAACATTTTAAGTTTGGCATATTGGTATACCATGAAACCTATTTGAACTGGGAGGTCGTAGGTGATGGAGGTGGGCAAACAGGACAGTTCTACTGTGTTGTCACTTATGTCTTGCACATCTTGCACTGACCAGTGCATGGCCAAACGTCTTGCCTTAGAGGGGTGAAGATACTTTGTTTGAACAAAGTTTTGTTTGTTGCATATGTTTTTTCCGTATGAACCATTTCCCAAAAGTTTGTACAGATCTGACAGAATCTTACAGTCTATGTTTTCATCTCCCTTCCTCCTAGCCTTGGTTACTTCGTCCATGAAGGGTAAAAAAGTCTGTTCTGGTGTGTAATCTATCAGAAGGTGTACTGTTGTAACTACCAAACCTTTCTCCAGGTACCACTTCAAGAGAGGAGTTCCCAACAAAATTCCCTCTGCGTGGTAGCTGCCTATAAGTTGGCGTTGCGGTTGTTTCAGCTTACCTGCTGCTTCCAGGTAACGTTTCATATGTTCACCTACGTCATTTTTTCCTACTAAACAGTTTTTGAAAATAGGTGTCATTTCATTGAATTTTTCTACCTGGATAAGTCCAAAAGTTGTTCCTCTAGAAACCCCTCTCAGTATTTCATCCTGACTTTTTCCGCCTTGGCACAATGGTCTTTTAATTTCCCATTCACTTTTTGTTTTTCTGCACGAGTTTTCAGTTTTTTCTTTCATCCACATACACTCATACTTTTCCTCTACTTGGTAACCTAACGACTGAAGATATAGGGTAGTCAAAATGGTATTTTATTTTTTTTCTTCTAACCATGCCTTTCCATTGGGGTCTCTCAAAACTGATTTAGTGAGGTGACACATGTGACCATGCCAGTAGCACCCGTGAAACTGGTATACTTTTTTTGAAGCTGGATCATAGCCGTCCACTTTTATTTTCCTTGAACCCAATACAACTTCCCCGTAGTTGTATTGGTGTAATATCTTCACTTTGTCTGTCACAGTTTTGTATCGCAACCATTCTGTGGCTGAGTAGCTAATCTGTTGACTGCAGACAGCTTGAAAATCGTTTTCTTTCCTGCGCACCACATAATAACCTGTGCAGTGTTCTTCACCCATGCACTTGAGGTACAAGCTGTTAGCATCTACCCCTACTATGTGTCTGCATACTTTGCTTTGTGGCCCGTATTTTTCTTGTCTTATTCTTATTTCTCCACTTTTGTGATGTCTGTGAAAAATAATAGAGGGACCCCCTACTAAGTTGCGTCTGAGCAAGGAGTGAACATCCTTTTCTTTCTCACCAAAAAGAATGTAAGGTGTGGCATTAGGTGCAGTGTTGTTGAAAAGAAACTTCAAGGTTAGACCTGGCAAAGTTAAACCATCTTTGAACATGTCTACCCCACGATCTATAAAAAATTTTGTGTGCTCGTTTATGGCTAAAACAAAGGGTTTAACGTCCAGGTTGTTGTAATATATCAAGTAGTCCTTCATAGTTTTCATTTTGTTTTCTGTCCAGACCTTTTTACATTCAAGATAATCTTCTTTGCTTATTCCACCACCTGACAAAGAACTGTAGAAGCAGTGGCGTGGAGGAAGAGCTTTGTTGTTCAGTTTTCTTATGTTGTCCATCTACTCGTAGGGAAAAAACCCTTTTTCAGCTTTCCCTTTAAGAAAGGCTTTCAGGTAGTTTGCGTAGGGATAACCTGGTGCCAAATAGTTGAACATGTCAAGGAAAAGAAGATGGTCTGTGTACACTGCTATGTACTTGTTGCATTTTTTTATGGTTTTCATTTCTGTCTTGTCTGTGTCTATAAAAAAAGAATGAAATTCTTTTTTTATCAAATTAATGTCATACTTTCCAGAGTTGAAACCTAGGACAGGGACTCTTTCTATGTAGGTAAGACGTTTTTCCTTCACTTCACTTTTTTTTTGTTTTTTGCTGGAAAAACTTTGCTAGCTTTATGTTCTTGTTCCTTTTGTTTTTCTTCTAGAGAGTCTAGTTCGTCTAAAACATCTCTAAAATTCTCTTTCACCTGTTCTCCTATCAACTGCCCCAAGTTGTTTATGTGTTCCAACACATTTTTCACCAAAGGATTGTCGTCCCTGTTGGAATTTCTGACAAAACACACTGGTTCTGTATGCCCAGGAAAATCAGAAGCTACACCGGCAGAAAGGGGTATGTGAGTTTTTTCTATCACAGTGTTAGCATTTTCTGGGGACGAATTTTCAGGTTGGACGAAATAGCTTTCAAAGTCAAAAACAATTTTATAGGGGTATATTTTTTTCTCAGGTGAACAAACTATTCCCAATTCCTCTAAAACTTGAAAAACTGTTTTGGATGGATTGTAAGCTCCACCTTTGTACCTGAAGCTGACTTTGGTGCAATCTTTTTTCACCCCATTGTGTTGTTTCAAAAGGAAACTACGAGTGAAAACTTTATGACACTTTTCACAGGGGTACATTTTACCATACAGTCCCATGTTAGTTATTAAACTTACATGGTTCCTGTGTAAGTTCAAGTTCATGATTTTTTTGGATGAACACATGTTTGACCTTATAATTTTAGGTCGCCCCTTTTTTTTACCAAAAGAGGGAAGGTAAAAAATTCTTATGTTAACTTCAAACATCTTTTCTAACCTGTCTAAATCTTTTATGTCAACGCCCTCAAAAGTCTCCTTGTTCACCCCTGGATAGGCTTCAAGGAAAAGCTTTTGAGTTTTTTCTAAAGATCCATACAGGAAGAAAGACAGACATCTAAAGAAACACAAGTTGTCCTTGTATGCCCTTTTGGTTTTAGGGTCTCTGTGGAAGTGTTGCATTCCTCTTTGTCTTAAACCTGGTGGAACAGTTTTCATTTTACCTAAGAGATATTCTCCTCCCGTAGCCCTTATGAGGGTAATGTTGGCGTTCACGTTGCCTATTACACTCCATTTAGTAGAGGGTCTTTGAGTGTCTTCTTTAATGTTGTTTTCAATTAAATCTAAACACTCTGCAAAGTCTTTGTCGTCCCTTATGAAAATGTAAGGGTCTCTATGACTTTCACTGTCATAGAACAAAGACGAATTGTTGACAGAAGCATGGAAGTACATGACTCTCTCTTCTTCTTCCTCCTTAGAGGAAGACAACAACCTTCCAAAAGAGACAGCCACTTTGTGAGCCATAACTTGATTTCTATGAATAGAGGTAAGAGCCTCTATTACCTGTTTGGCTCCCAAGTCTTTGTTAAAACTTGTCATTCTGACGTTGAAAATGGACTGAAGCTTACCAAGCACAGCCAAACCTGAAGCTTTGGACTTGAAGTTGTCACGGTAACTGCTTTTATGCAAAGAATTTATTTCTATTTCTTTTGGAAGTTCTAAGCTGTCGGAAAAAGTTTCTCTTCTACAAGAATCTGAGTTACATAGAGTTTTTCCACTGTTTTCTACAGTAACCAAACATGGAGGTCTAGGGGTGTTACACATTGAACAGTTGACGGTGTAAAGTTGTTTTACCTTTTTGGGAGGCATTTTTTTTTTGAGGTTTCTTTTTCTAGTTTCACTTTATATTCAATATACAAACTTATAACTAAAACCTAACCTAACTATACACAGAGTACATTTAGAACTTAAACCTACGCTGGGCTATGTTGACTGAACATGGAGTACATTTAAATCTAACTACGAATCAGCTGATATACATGATAATGTGAAACACTGAACAAGGAGCTGTTGACCAGACACTATACAAAGTTGACCACTTACCCAGAGTAGAAATCGGTAGTCTCGTCTAGGAAGGGACCAACTCGTGATTTTATGTCCTCCAGAATGAAGGAGGACACAGTGTGTCTGCAGTGTGTGGCTGAGGGGGGCATCCTGTAGCTGGAAGACACCGAGGCGTTCATCTCCTCCACGTAGCTGGTTGTTCCTATGTGAACTTTAGGAGTTCCCTTGTACAAGTTTACCAGGATCATAGCCCGGCCTCCACTGGGGTCGGTGCAGTCTTGGTTCAAGGACAACAAAAGATTATCCACCTTCCTCTCTCCAAGGGCAGCTCGGCGGTGTAACTCCTTGTACTTTCCAAGGATGCACTCTATCTGGTCCACTAAGTTCCTGAACTTACGCGCCTCTAGGTTTAAGCACCGCTCGTAAGGTTTGTCCAGGTAGGTTCTCAAGCATACTCCCCTGATGCTAGGTTCCCTGTATATTTCTATGCAGGCGTTATTATCCCCTTCCGGATAAAAAACTTGGTCGGGGGCAGGTGACTTTTCTTGGAAACCAAATCGAGCAGGCCATTTCTTTACCACCAAAGGCACTGACCTGAAGCCCACAAGCTTGCTGGAAGAACTGGGGGCAGTGCCCTCCCCAAACTTTTGCCTGTGTGACTTGTCTTTAGAAGAAGGAACACCTGGGGCAGAACCAATCGGCTCGCCACCATAGGATGAAGTCGCTGAGGAAACTGAAGCAGAGGTAGAGACAGGGGTTTTCTTGTTGTAGGCGCGCTTCTGTCTTTTCTTCTTAAGCTCCCCTTCTCTCTCACCGGGACAGTTTCTTTTTTCCGGCGGGCTTTTAAGGAGCTCCTCTACCGGAACCGGGAGAGAGTATAGGGGAGAAGGGCCAGTCAGATCTATAACCTCTACCTGTGAATACGCCCCTGGGTGAGCAGGTGAAGATGTCCCTTGTGTTAAATCCACCACTTCTATGGGGTTGACTGCCGGTGATGAGGTTGTGAGGTCTATGACCTCTATTGGACTGACCTGGGGAGAAGGTTCCTCCGGAGTCACTGGCGAGTTAGAGGCGGCCGTAGGTGCTTCAGTGGGGGGTTGGTAGTTCAAAGGTGCCGGGGGATTGATGTATTCCCTGATGTCAAAATCGCCGTCGCCAGCTTCCTGAGGAGTGCGATCCCGGACGCGATCCAGGAAATCAGTGATTTCGCCATGAAGAGCTGCAAGAGCGGCTTCCTGTTCTCCTGCATCAGGCACTTCAGTTGGAAGCCGAGCAGGAGTTGCAGGTGGTTTATCAGCTGAGGCTGGAGAGGTAGGAGGAGGGGCGAACCCATCACATACGTGTGGGTTTAGCGATGTCCTGGCCCCGTCAACTTTAACTTTATTTATGTTGGGCTTAGCGGAGACCTGGCCCCCTATCCATAGTTATCACATACGTGTGGGCTTAGCGATGTCCTGGCCCATCAACTTTAACTTTATTTATGTTGGGCTTAGTGGAGACCTGGCCCCTATCCATAGTAATCACATACGTGTGGGCTTAGCGATGTCCTGGCCCCATCAACTTTAACTTTATTTACGTTGGGCTTAGGGGAGACCTGGCCCCTATCCATAGTTATCACATACGTGTGGGCTTAGGGATGTCCTGGCCCCGTCAACTTTAACTTTATTTACGTTGGGCTTAGCGGAGACCTGGCCCTTTCCATAGTTATCACATACGTGTGGGCTTAGCGATGTCCTGGCCCCATCAACTTTAACTTTATTTACGTTGGGCTTAGCGGAGACCTGGCCCTTTCCATAGTTATCACATACGTGTGGGCTTAGCGATGTCCTGGCCCCGTCAACTTTAACTTTATTTACGTTGGGCTTAGCGGAGACCTGGCCCTTTCCATAGTTATCACATACGTGTGGGCTTAGCGATGTCCTGGCCCCGTCAACTTTAACTTTATTTACGTTGGGCTTAGCGGAGACCTGGCCCTTTCCATAGTTATAACGTACGTGTGGGCTTAGCAATGTCCTGGCCCGGTTTATGTAGAAATATAGTGTAACTGATAGATCACCTTGTTGAATGTTTTACTTTACAATAAAAGAATGTATAACTGTAATCCCCAGGTTGTCTTATGTCCTTGACCTGGTGTTAACGCCATCCTAGTGGTCCGAACTTGGAGCTTTCTAGTTCCCCTCTTAGTAAGAACACAACGAGAAGTACTAGACCCCCCACCACCCTTTGCGGGGAATTCCGCTACAGAAAATGGTGCCATGACCAGGATGGCTAAGTCACACTAGCGAGGGCATTTGATTGACCTATACAGTTCAAACTTTTCTAATTTCATCCACAGCATTTTAACTAGGAACACATATCGCTGCGGACATGAACTTTCTTAGTAAAAGTTTCACTGCCTTGCAGAACTTATTTTCACCTCAGTCCCAGATGCCCGAGGTGCAACCTAGAAGATCGCTGAGTTTAGAGCCGGGAGCTGAGGGAGGGTTTTGCCAGATGCCCGAGACTCCTGCGAGTCAATGGCCTCAAGGCAACTTGTCCCGGAGCAATCCCGAAGTAGCAAGCACAGATTATCCTCCCCCTGTGGATACTCCTCGCCCAAGGCACCCACCCATGGGACCCCCGTACCGAAGGAAGGCTAAGGAACCGATGCGCTACAATGGCAAGTCAGACCTGCCCGACTGGCTCAGCCACTTCCGCAGTGTTGCTGTCTGGAATGGTTGGGAAGACGATGAGTACGGTTTGCAGTTGGCGTGTTCGCTTGTAGAGGATGCACGTGAGGTACTTTCTTCGCTACCGGAACACCTTCAGTGTGACCGAGAGGCCCTTGAAACTGCACTGAAGCAACGGTTCTACCCACCTGGAAGGGAGAGTGCATACTCCCTCCAGCTTCATACTCGTGCCATGAGTCCGAACGAGTCGGTCCCCAAGTATGGTGCCGCAATCAGACGCCTAGCACATAGGGCCTAGCCTGATAGCGCCCTAAGCCAGAGAGCTCTGATTGACCATTTTATCCGAGGACTCCAGTCCAAGGACCTTCGTTGCCATGTCCACCTGAGTAAGCCAAAAAGTTTAACAGAAGCTATAGACATTGCAGTCGACTTCCATTCTTTTGAAGAAACTGAGAAACCAAAAAGGCAGCAGAGCACCCCTCGGGAACATCCCACAGAAATTGAGACCGCCTGAGACACAAGGAAGTCCCAATCAAGTAGCTGCAAGATGAATGTATGACAATTGAGGTCATGTCTTTTGACTGGTGTGATACCCATATCACCAGGCAAATGACATGCCACTTTCCAACTTGGGTGCTGTAACTTGGAACAACTACTTCTTCAGAGTGGTTGTCCCAGTCGAGAAACAGAGACAAGTGTCAGATACAGGAGGGCACATCGAAGCACCTTGTGGACGCGATCGTATGATTCCCACTAACATGGATAGTTTCCAGAACACCAGCGAGGCGGGATGCAACAGATGAGAGGTTCTCCAGAGAGTGGTTCTGACAGAGTGGGCTGCCATTTGCAGAGGTTTTTGTTTCCTGGATGGCAGTGACGTTCGTCACATTACAGGATTTTATGGGTATGAATTCCCTGTGCTGTGTGTCACTTTGATGCAGAAGAGAGTAACTCAGAAGGCTGGAGTTCTGACATTGCTGAAGGTCAGGGGTATGCAGTCCCTGGATGGCAGTGAGGCATGTCGCTCTGATACAGACAAGTGAGGTTCATTCTACGGTGTCTCAGATGTTGTACACACCTTTTGGTTTTTATTGTTCTGCTTTTGTTTTATTTTTGAAGAAAAAAAAATGGATATGTGGTGAATTGTTGAATTATATCTGGGTTGTTGTTTCCACTACAAGCAACTTGTCCCTGGTGGATGCCCCCGCTGAAGACTTTGACTCTGACTTTTGAACTGATTGGTATTGTGTTTACTTGGATTATTTTTGTAACTTTTTTTAGTTGGATTCTAAAGTCAATTGGTATGACTTTTAGGATTGGAGCTTAGAAAACCTCATCTCCGATGATGGAACTGGTTTATTTGTTTACTGTGACTTTTTTTTTTTTTTTTTTTTTTTTTTGAGTTTGCTGCAGAAGTTGATTGATTTGCCTACCCAGGATTAGGAACTCACTTTTTGTTGTTGTTGTTGCCACACAAGGCTGTGTTCTTTGAACAGTGAAGTGTTTGTGAGGAAACCTTTGCCACCTTGAAAAAAGTAGGTGCCTTAAAGGTCAATCCTCAGCTACCACTACATTCTAGGAAGTACTCCCCCTTAGCCACTGCACTTAGGCAGACTTCATCGTAGATGATTTCACTTGTAGAACTTCATAGTGTATATACCACTTGATCCGGATTTAGGACCTAGTGATAGACTCCATTGGACCAAGAACCTTTGAAGAAGTGGGCCTCCTCTGAAGAGACACAGATGCGGGGTCGCATCTTTTCTAAAAGGGGTGGTGTGACGAGAATGCACGGCGTCAACCGCTCCCATCCCTTGCCGGGCTGCCCCAGCCCTCCCCCCGGGGACCTGCCACTCTTCACGGGAGCCCTGTCTGCAGTTACCCCTATTTTCGCCCATGCAGCGACCTTCTTTCCCACATCAATCTCACAAATCTACACTAAGACAACTTTTATGTCATAGTCAGGGAGGTGGACTGGAAGTTTAGGCACCCCTACCAACCTTTGTTTAGTCTGTATTCTTTAGTTTAGGGGTATATTTTGATGAAACAGTGACAGCACTCCAGCTTCCTTCTCCACCCTGTCACTTGTGGACAGGGACTGAAGTAACCGGTCCGCACGCTAGGCCCTGTTTCTACCCAAGCTTTGTAAAATATGCCTTATCTGCACAAAGTCACACAATTTAAAGTAGCACTATGGTTAGATATGACTTTAATTAAAGTAGCCTCTTTAGTTTTATTGACAAAATATTAGTGCAAACCACTGTATTTTTAAGTCAACTGACAGCCTGATCTGGACTGGGAAAATAGAGGCAGTGGCCATTTTGGCCCCAAGCCAGTCCCCAAAATTGGCACCCCCAGTATGGCCAATTCTGGACATATTTACATAATTCAAAAAGTGACTCCCACTAACTTGGGGTCATAGACCATTATGGCATTGTTGTATTTTTAAGAAAGTGTCTCATTATTCCATAAATTCAGACTGAAATTCCAGCCAATCAGGGCAGCCCTGTCAGAGCCCTGTTGGGCCCTATAGGGTCCTGTTAGGCCCTCCCCCATTGGCTGGGGCTGGTCAGGTGGTCAGGCCCAGCCAAGCTCTATATAAGCAGTCCAGCCTGCTCAGTCAGGCAGAACCAAACTGGCTCTCACCACACACACTGCCAACTAGGAGCAACTCACCACCAGCTCACCAACCCACTGCTAACAAGGAGCAGTCTCCACCACCTCACTGCCAACTAGGAGCAACTCACCACCAGCTCACCAACCCACTGCTAACAAGGAGCAGTCTCCACCGCCTCACTGCCAACAAGGAGCAGTCTCCACCACCTCACTACCAACCAGGAGCAGTCTTCGCACCTTCCCGGGTCCACCCCACTGGAACCGAACAACTTTAACATGAGTCCGAGTCACTCAACTGAACACTGTGTCGCAACTTCCCGGGTCCAGCCCACTGGAACAGAACAACTTTAACATGAGTCCGAGTCACTCAACCAAACGCCATGTCGCACCTTCTCGGGTCCACCCCACCAGAACCGAACAACTTTAACATGAATCCGAATCACTCAACCGAACACCTTTAATGCAGGGCCGAGTCACCCCCGCTCCGTCCAACACCGACGTCCCCCGGCAAGAGTCGTTCAACTTCTATGGACCATCCCTAGCTCGGCTGGAGGAGCCGTTGAACTTTACTTAAGTTGGGCTTAGCGGAGACCTGGCCCCCATCCATAGTTGTCATATACGTGTGGGCTTAGCGATGTCCTGGCCCCATCAACTTTAACTTTATTTATGTTGGGCTTAGCGGAGACCTGGCCCCCTATCCATAGTTATCACATACGTGTGGGCTTAGCGATGTCCTGGCCCATCAACTTTAACTTTATTTATGTTGGGCTTAGTGGAGACCTGGCCCCTATCCATAGTTATCACATACGTGTGGGCTTAGCGATGTCCTGGCCCCATCAACTTTAACTTTATTTACGTTGGGCTTAGGGGAGACCTGGCCCCTATCCATAGTTATCACATACGTGTGGGCTTAGCGATGTCCTGGCCCCGTCAACTTTAACTTTATTTACGTTGGGCTTAGCGGAGACCTGGCCCTTTCCATAGTTATCACATACGTGTGGGCTTAGCGATGTCCTGGCCCCGTCAACTTTAACTTTATTTACGTTGGGCTTAGCGGAGACCTGGCCCTTTCCATAGTTATTACATACGTGTGGGCTTAGCGATGTCCTGGCCCCGTCAACTTTAACTTTATTTACGTTGGGCTTAGCGGAGACCTGGCCCTTTCCATAGTTATCACATACGTGTGGGCTTAGCGATGTCCTGGCCCCGTCAACTTTAACTTTATTTACGTTGGGCTTAGCGGAGACCTGGCCCTTTCCATAGTTATAACGTACGTGTGGGCTTAGCAATGTCCTGGCCCGGTTTATGTAGAAATATAGTGTAACTGATAGATCACCTTGTTGAATGTTTTACTTTGCAATAAAAGAATGTATAACTGTAATCCCCAGGTTGTCTTATGTCCTTGACCTGGTGTTAACGCCATCCTAGTGGTCCGAACTTGGAGCTTTCTAGTTCCCCTCTTAGTAAGAACACAACGAGAAGTACTAGACCCCGCACCACCCTTTGCGGGGAATTCCGCTACAGTACTATGGGTTTTTGAGGGGTAGCTTTGACGGACTAAGGCAGGGTACAGAAATCATGATGTAGAGGTGTGAATCTAGGAGGTTTATAGGGCAGTAGAGAGAGGGGATGGCCACTCTGGAGTGTCAGTATGTATGGCCTATAGGTTTTAAACAGTGTGTGTAAGCCCAGTCTCAGACCCGACTCTATCAAATAGTAGAGTGCATAGTGGGGCTGGGCTCGAGGCTGGTGTAAGCCGAGATTTGTTTGTCCATACAGCTTCACATGTAACACTATATGATGTAGGTCAAACAGCAAGCATTTGTCCAAAGAGGTCACTAACTTTAAACGCTACCGTAATGTCCCACAGCTTATACCATAGCGGTCTGTAGAAGCGCCAGTCTTTGAATGAGCACTGGTCGTGAATAAGTCCCAGGGGCACAAGAACATTAAATGTGAAGTATATACTATGAACTAAGTCTTGAATGAGCATTGGTCCTGATAAAGGCCTGGGGTACAGTCAGGTTGAAATCTATAAGCACTGGGGTGCTTAAACAGGCTACTACGGTATGTGTAAGGATAACCCCCTCATACACCCTATAGAACCTGTCTTACATGCAACGATTGCTGCTAAAATGGTCCACATGAAGTCCAAGGTGTATCGTATAAGAATTCCTCAAATTAAGGGTGTGTCATGTTCTAGGGCATTTCTCATACCTTTAAGTGATATGCAAAAAAGTGTCTTATATATATACATCCTGCACATGCAATTTACATAACCTTTATACAAAGCTGCCAAGTGTTATCTAGATATCATGTACAAGTGATGTAAATTTTGTGGCATGTGCTAGCTTGTGACGTTGTACAATATCTATAGTTTAATTTGGTAGGTGTGTGTTACCGATCAAACTGCAACCGTAAAAATAACCTCCAACTCAGGTATTTATATTCTAATGTACCATAGGGCTTGCCAGACAAATATAGCATCAATATTTTATATTGTTCATGCGCTACATGCTACATAGGGAACAAATGGCACCCCTGCTATGTACGTTAAGACCCTGCAATAATGCATCCTACTTTAGGTCCTCATCCTGACCACCTTAGTCGTCAGTATGAGGACTTTCTATTGTTAGTATGACGAGTTTAGGTGATCATTTGACCTTGGCTACCCTAAACTCGTCTGTATTGAGGTGGCGGCATCTTTTCTGTGTACGAGACCCTGAAGGATCCTATTGCGTATATGTTTTATCCATATAGCTAAGATTACAGACAATACATTTCCACATGCTTTCTATTCCAGATAACCATGGCGGTTTTACGTAAAGAGTCTCACATCGCTCTTACACTACTGGTGTGTGGAGTTATTATTTACCTCCTGTCTCCTGATGTACACTGGGGTACGAGTAAGTATAGAATGCACTTCTATTACAGTCTCATATATAAACAGGTTTCTGTCTGATAATTATATATTCAAACTTCATGGATCATTCTGCATCATAATCTGCTTGTTCGGCTGGTCACATTCCATTCAGCGTCATGGAATATGCCATTCCGACCTCAGGAAAAATATTTCATGGCTGTGAACTTTTGTATTTATTTCATGATCACATCATCGAATTTTAACATCAGGACCCCATTAGTTAGATGTGCTTAAGGCTTGTTTACATGGCCTTTTGAATTTATAATGTCATGAGGTCACAGGGCATGGAATAAGAGCACATCGTATATAATGAGAGGATGGAATTTGGAGGTCCTTGATTAAATCTATGAGACTGTCATACTAACCATGAAATAAATTATCCTTTAATGCTGATAACAAAAGTAACAGCCATAATATAACATTACCTATCTTTGTTTAGATGCTAAATTTAATAAATAAATGCACTTTAACACCAACTTAACCAAAAATATTTACAGAGATAAATTCCCTCAGACTTTGTACTCCAACAGATTAGTTTGATGAAAACATATATCCCATGTGCAGTCGTTGAACTCTGTCTATTTATGTCCTGACAGAATTAAGACCTGGGTATATATTAAGTCTATTCTAAATATAGTAATGGCTAGTACTAAACTATGTCTCATAAAAGTGATGCAAGTAAATCTGTTTCTGAACAGTTTCTGATCGTTTCTTACGGGCTGCTATATAGCTGTAGTTATAGTTGAGCTGTAATTCTATCACAAACAGGAAGCCCCTGTAGCATCTAATATGTATCTTTAATTGAAACAGAAATATTTGGTGTGCCAATTCTCCATGAAATTCTGCTGTTTCTGCACCTCATGTCTGGTCAGAAACCAGTCAGAAACCTTCACATTCAGATTTGCATCACAGTGGTGAGACATAGCCAGGCAGTTCTAAAAGATTTCTGTACAGGTAAGCCTACCCCAGTCTCTCTCTATAGGGAGCAGAGCCATTGCTAGTACTAATCAAATTAGCTAGGAGGCTCATGTGGTGTGGGACTAGATCAGCAGTTGGCCTCTTTGCACAGTTTACTTTGGTTGGCCCTTCCTAATAGTATATATGAAGCTATATTATAAAAGTATATACCTTTAGATAGCAAATACTTTAAACTTAAAAAATATAAGCTTTTTAATATAGATTTAGTTCTTTAAATACACGATAAATAAACTTTAAAAGTTTTCTAAGAGTCACATATAATCCAGGTTGAGTAAGACCAAGCCATTCTCTTCCTATCAGGCTAATCCCCTCCATTCACACCTAAAACAATGGAAAGTTACTCAGGGTGATTAAGATAGAGGCAGGGGCAGCTTATCAGTCTTATCAATTCCCATTGTTTTCTGTGGGTAGAGGGGAAGATAAGACATTATCCACAATCCTCTGCTAGATCCAAAATGGATGTCGGGGGCAGTTACATAACTGATTTCAAGATGGCCACCTCCATACAGGAATAGCTCTGTTCCCTATATGTATGTCTCTCCCTCTCTATCTATCTCTCCTCCTCTTTCTCTCTCTGTCTCTCTCTGTCTCTTTCTCTCTGCCCCTCTATCTATTTCTGTCTGTGTCTATCTGTTGTTTTTTTCTTTCTGTCTCTATTTCCCTCTCTGTCTCTATAGATTAGTAACTCTTGAGATATTTCAGTAGATTCAATATTTTTGATGCATCTCATGCATGCCTCTTTCAGAAAAGGAAAAACAAAACACAGAATCAAGAAAACGTGACATTCTGCTCCCCCAGCCTGACAAGAATTCCCAACCAGTGAAACAATCTCAAACAGTAGAGTTAGACAAACTGACATCCTCACAGTCAGTGAAATCATTGTCTGGGATAAACCAACCCATCAAAGACAACACTTCTCTTAACACTGGCTTCTCTGTGGTAGAATATGTACAACAACTTAATAAGGTGAGAGCCTACTAATGGGTCTGTCTTCTATTCAGTACCATCCATGCAGGAATGCATCATGCCGACCAATGGTCATGATCACTTCTGTATTGTAAACTATTAAAGGGTAGGCCTAACCTCATACTATATTTAGTGTAAGACTGCGCTCATGAACAAAGATGCTGTGTTATGGAAAGATTTTGAAATCAATGAAAAATTAATGACATAATCTTAAAATAAAACTGTTTCGGGTAATGTATCCCTTAGTCACTGCATTTGGAATCGACCTTTGCATTTACTTTATGTCATTTTAGTCAGAAGTGGTCCAAATATCATTAGATTGAAATGAAGCATTGATTTTTTTCTTAAGCGGGTATTCCACTGCCATCAGTCAGCCAAAATTTTGCTAATCGACAGCAGTGGAATCCCTGCTTATGTTAAAGAGCCATTTTGAATATTGTTGCTATAGCTGTGATGTAAATCTGGGGGAGAATACCTGAAAATGGGTATGAACTGCAATACTTTAACTATGAGACTGTTTTATTCAACATGCAACACATAGGTGTTATTTCCATTTCAGATCAAGGGAGCTAAGAACCTGTTGGTGGCCTCAGACTCTCATGGCTTTGGTTTAGAGGAGGTTCTCAAGAAGTACCTCCCTGGGTGGAAAATCAAGGTGGCCTTCTATAGAGGTTATACGATTGAGCGTGTCCAAAGCGAGATCACCAACATGTTGTCCTCACTGAATCCAAGGAACCATAGCTTTGTTATATTACATGCTGGTACTAACGACTTCTTCCAGTCTATGAGGCCTAGATCAGTTAAACCATTGACTGGTCGGTACAAAGAGCGCCATTCTGACTCCTATATTATTAACAGTGCACAGACCGCACTGAAGACACTAGCTGAACAGTTCCCTTATGCCTACATAATCTACAGTGCTAACCTCCCCAGGGCTGACATACCCGAGTACCCACCACGTAAGGAGTATGTCAACAAGGAAATAAAAACAAAGATGGCTGACATTCCCAGAACTCATTTTGTTGATCACTCACAGTTGTTTCATGATAAAAGCGGGCAGACTGATAAAAGACTGCTGGTGAATGACTTGTTACACTTGAACACTG
This sequence comes from Acholoe squamosa, assembly GCA_949317995.1. Taxonomy (NCBI): domain Eukaryota; kingdom Metazoa; phylum Annelida; class Polychaeta; order Phyllodocida; family Polynoidae; genus Acholoe; species Acholoe squamosa. The sequence continues at coordinate 80,344,938 of OX439042.1, forward strand.
CAGGGAGAGATCTGATAATCAGAAACCTTATACGGACAATGGCTAATATATCAAAACTATAGATATCTGAAAATCTTACTGTATGTGTAGGGGACTGAGTTTTGGTCTCTGTATGCCAACAGAGGGACTGACATGACGGAAGTAGCTGAACTACACACTGTACGCAAATTTATTTTGTCAGTGTTTGCTGGTGGATAGCAGTACCCTTTGGTTGATAGAGAGTTTGCGATAGCGGTGGTGAGTAAATTGGGTGATCTTTGACCGACTGCTGGAGAAAGCATCATCTCCTCCTCCTCTGTTTCTGTTTCCTCATTGTCTGCCTCCTCTGCCACCACCGCCGCCGCCTCATTATTTTGCTTCTCCTTCTCCTCCTACTCATCTAGCACCTTCTGGGTCTCCAAATAATAATGTGTGTCACTGTAACCATCAGTGTTTTTGCGCAAGTAGTGGCAACAGCAGCACCACCACCACCACCACCACCAACACCAACATATATATTGGTATATCGCAATGTATCATGAAAAATTGTATATATGTTTGTGTTAACCGTCTATTAAAAAACACATGTAGAGAGTGTCAACTCGAATTCCCCGACTCGTTATCGTAATCTAACAAAATGAAAAATATGAAAATAAAGTGAAATGTGTACATAAAAATATGACATTTATAAGAAATAAAAAAGAAATAAAAATGTGTAATGCGGTTTCTGTTGTATTCCTTACCTTATCATGGTTTTTTTAAATTTTTTTTTTTAAAAAGGGGCCACCCTCCCCTCCCAAAGGACCCCCCAGCCCTTCCGTCCCAAAGGGAATCCCCACCCCATACTATTAGGGCCGCCCAATATATTTTTTTTTTTCGCCAAGCTTTCAGCTTGCCATTTTTCATCTATGAAAAAATATTTACACTCTCATCTACATCATAAACCAACCACCACACCTCTTTATGCTAATGAGGTCACGTGACCAAATTTCAAATTTCCAACCAAAATGCTAACCTCTGATTGGTCCAATTAAATTAGGGTCATGTGACCTTATTTGCATAATGGAGATCACATGACCTAAACAGCCAGCCAATCAGAACGCACCATTTTTTGGCGGGAAACCACAGGGGACCCCTATTTGAATTTCCGGCCAAAAGGGAGGCCTCTGATTGGCTGATTTGAATTTCCGGCCAAAAGGGAGGCCTCTGATTGGCTGCAGGTCGAGTGAATAATAAACAGTACTTAACTATACTCCCGTTCCGATACATACTATAATACTGACACTCCTGTAGCCCCTTTTTCTGTAGAGTTTTTTTCTGATCATTTACAGAAGCACTATCAGTAACAAAGCTGCAATACTTGGTAGAACGAAGGTTTTGTAGATGTCAAGTAGCTCTTTGTAGCTCTTTCTTTATGAGGCTTCCTGGTAGCTTCAACAGTATTTTTTTATGGAACTGGGCAAGGAAGGACCTATGGTGTAGTCGTTTTGAAGTCAGCTACTGCAATTTGATATGCCGTAGGTCTGGTAACATTTTTGACCAAACCTTAAATACTATAAAATTTGAATATTTATAAACATGTTTGAATAGACTGTATGAACAAGTGGTCTACTGCTGATGATATAGTTCCTAAATCATGTAGTTCTATTCTTTGCTGTTATCAATGCTTATCTCTTCGGGCATCAGATCAACCAATGGTTGACCAACTGAATTACCATAGGGTTTTATGACTAGCAAATCAGATGATTTTGAAGGTTTTTAGTTGAGTTTGAATTCTATTTTCGACAAAAAGGAGGTCTCACAACAATGTTACAATTTTAATATGTCACAAAGAGAAAAATAATAAATAAAGTTTACACATGGCCAGTCATCAGACAAACAGTTCACTATTGATAGCACAATACCTTACAAACTTCTTTTTTTTTTAATGTTAAATATTTATTCTGGATCTTAAGGTCAGGTTCTCGAAGATCCTATTTATACTCCTGCTTCCAGTGGGCCTATGATTATGTATCAATTATACAGGCAAATGGCATGCACTGATTAATCACACCACTAACACTAAATATATAGTTTGGTGACTAAATAAAGAAGCTTAGCAAGAAAATTCATTAGTATACATTATCAAGTATATATGCAGGCCTGCTGTGGATCTGGATAGATAATGGCATAATAGTAAAATATTACACAGATTAATCCCTATAATAGTGTCGTAATGAGGCCGAGTATTTAGACCTATTTGTTTTAAAGGCTTCTATGTCAGGAATTAAACGATCATTTACACCAAGGTCATTCCTGAGACGGTAGCGTTTATATAATAAACTCCTAGTAAAGGCACTAAACCTATGATCATATTCCCTAGGGACAGGACCATCGTGTAGTCGTGTAGGTCTTGTTGGAATAGCTATGTAATTTAAGATTTTTTGTCATTTTATATGCATGTATTGCAATTTTCATACTTCTTCACTCTTCCAAATAATTTATAGCTCCATCCTTGTGTATTTTGTCTATCCTACTTCCTGGTGGTGAACGAGTGGCAATTTTATAATTCAATGAGAATACTACCAAAATAAGTCGTCATGAAAATAGGGATGTATTTTCTTTTAAGCTCCTCTCATGAGAGAAGTATTAAATTTCAGTAAATCATTGAGAGTAAATCTTTCTTTGTGAATAAGTACTTTAACGTTTAGTCCTTGTTACATTTTGAAAAGGAATAGCAAAAAGTACAAACAATAACAAATTTCTTTTGGTCTATATTTGATATATGCTGAGAATACCTTAATTTGTATAAATATTGTTGTTCATTTGTCATCTTGACAATCTTTCCAACAGCTATTTTATAAATGACAAGACAATTTAGAGTCTTATCATACTAAACTTCAAGTTTCTTTTGAGTGGGCCATGCTGGTGATTAAGGTGATGGATGCCTTTAGGTTTAAAATCATCTTCAGCTGTCTGCCAATGTACATGAAACATGTCTTGACATCTGACATTACTGAGGTAGTATAATTCATATTCTTCCTGTAATACAGTCGAGGAATGGATATGTAACACACTCAAATCTGGTTACTTTTGGAGTTAGCCTGTTTGTTATAGGATCATAGAGAAGGTTTCATTTCCTGCTGTCAATTATCTGCCCCAACAATACTCATGGATAGCATAATGCAAGTTAAGTGGCATCCTATGGATATCCTGCAATATTGCCACATTTTTAGATACATTGAGTAATTTTACACATAATACAGTTAGATTTTGTTTTAATGGAGCTCTAATTGTCAAGATTGCCTACATTTGTTTATATTTTAAACATTACAAGTGTCCATGACCAAAGATATCAATCTCTTGTCTTTTTCATCCTCAGAATGGGCTTCTCTCAGCCCTAACCTCTGCTCCGAAGATTCCATTCACTCCTCTCATAGAATGGTTTGTAGACGTCATAATTAAGAAAAGGTTATATGCATGTGGTGAATGTCCGAGGAGTTGTCTCTTCCATAGGTAGGTACAGCGTCATTGCAGCATTACTCATATCATATTATCAAGATTAAGGATGCTATTGTTTTCTGCATTTGGTCTGATGGCAAACACCAGCCACTTATGCAGTATTTACTGCCATTTATTATATTTTGCTAACCTGGTATTTTTTTTTGCTGAGTGTGATAATGATATTTATTTCATGTAAATAACAACTGTCCATGGATTTAACACTAAGGTGGCCACATCCCAAAAGCTTACATGTCTCAAACTACACTGCTGGTCAATTGACTTATTTAGATGCTAAAATGATTTGAACTAATGATTTTGTATCATTTCATATCAATATATCATGAAATAGATACAGAAAAAAAGAAACTGCATTGTGGTTAAGGGGCGTCAACAACAAGGTTCACCATGGTCATTTAGTTCTGTTTATGTCTTTAAGTATATGCCTTGGTAATGTCTTGGTGGTAGTGGTCTATTGGCTGTAACACTGATCAATATGGCTCTAACTGAGATATAATTTGTAACAGGAATGATGGTTCCGGCCAGCCTCCTGCTAATTGTGGGCTACATCGAGTGTAATGCTTCTCATCCTCAACATGGCCTTTTTCTGCTTTACTCGTGTCTCGACCAACACAGTCTGTGTTTGATATTGCACCACTCTATTTAGGTGAGTTCTTTCAATCCCAGTACATGTTATCAAATCGCCATACTTTAAATGACTGCCTCAAAAGGTTAAAGTACCTTTGTGATAATTAGGATTTGCTCCTGTCACAATTATTTGACTGAATGGTTTCTGCTAAATGGTGATTGTTTCTCATTACTACCCTTGTCATTTGAGATTTATGTTTTCAAAGTTTTCATGTGATATGAAATAGACAAATGTCTGAAGGAGTAAAACACGTCATTCATTAGTTATTATTCCCTATCATAACATTGTCCTCTTATGAGAAGGACATAGACAACTCATCATTATGCTATCTTTAGTCGGTTAATGCCAATGTCTTATTTCCATACAACTTGGAACTGAAGCCATGATATTTCTTTCATTACATCTTTTTATTCCTGTTCACCAGGCACCTTAATGGGTCCAATGAATGGAATTAGCAGTACCCCAGGTTTTATAGCGCCACAGGTGGCCTGTAATGGGGGAAAAGCTTTCGATTAGACTAAAAGTCTATCTTAAAGCAAAGGTTAGCACATTAGTTGTCATGATGTTCTGAAGGGAGCTCTGTTGAGTACCTTGCTTCATTTACACATTATGCCAACCACAAGGGATTGATACAGCCATAGAGAATCTGTATGGGTACCAGTACCTCTTTGTGAGATAAGGCAATTTTGTGGCCTAAAAACCCCACGGGGTACATGTGTCATACTAGGGATATGTGTATGATCAAGTTGTCATACGAGAAATATTATATGAATAGTGGCTATAGTGAGTAAGAATATCAAGCTCTTATTTAGTATTCCAGTTATCACTGGTTTATTCAAGCTTAGGCAGTAGAACTTATGTATCAGTAGTACAGATGTTAATACACAGGAAATTCACACACACAGTAAATATAATATGAGTATAAGTAAGTGTTCCACTCCTATCTGTAATAATAATAATAATAACAACAACAACAACAACAATAATAATAATAATAATAATAATAATAATAATAATAATAATAATAATAATAATAATAATAATAATAATAATAATAATCTGGGTATAAGTAGCCAACCCCTGGCTTGCTCTCCCAGACTAGCTGGAGCCAGTGGCATCTGCCACTGCCTTTTTCCATTAGTGCTAAGTCATACATGTCCATGGGGGTACATAGGACGCCCCCATGAGCCTACCAGCGCCCCCATTGTCCTGCTCGGTACCGCATCTTCAGATGCCCGTATCTCAATTGTTTGTGCATCTAGACCTTTGTAACTGCGCATGTGCAGAGGAAAAATTGTCAGATGTCATATGTCAGCTGGATAGGCGTCCAGCTGTAATTAACGCGTCTGTGGCGCATCCAGAGCTTAAAGCACTCCGGAAGGCCTAGCTCCAATAATAATGGAAGTTAAGTGCCCAGATTAAGCCCATTGGGTCCATCATGGACTTACAATTACAGAAGTGCTCCGATATTTGGGCAGGGCGGCCGTGGGCCGGCTTGATAGCTGCCCAAAGTTCACAACATCGTCGCCTCTGTAGCTTATTGTCCCCCTATAGCGTCCTAGTGGGTGCCTGGAGGTTTATGTAATACATAGCTGGTGGTCAGTAGACCATGAACGCTCATATGGAGTTATATGTATTAATGCCTCGTATTATATGCATCAATACAATCATATGCTACAATTTATGGCATAATAAAGGTGTTCATGATACATGCCAGCGGCTTCACTGCTGGGGACGCTGGTGTACTGTGTGCTGACCTCTGACAAAGTACAACCATGGGCTAAACCTCAAGAACAAGAATGTACCAAACCTGACGATGACCAAACACGTGCCAAACCTGACGATGAACAGCCCCAAGCCAAGTCTGAAACAGAGAACATTGAAAGAGAGGAGCAAACACCTAAACTGTGATAGCTTTTATTCATACAGACCTTGGATAGTATTGATCAATGTGATGAAAATTCTAAAAATGTATGAGCCTTTGTCGGATGATATTTGGGCTGTATATACCATCTTAGCAATGCCAAATAAAGAACTTAGATGGTGTAAATGTTTTGACTACACTGTTAGACTGCACCAAGGGTTTTGCAGAAGATTTCTTCTATTCCTGGAAAACAGTGGTAGTTACTGTAAATACAAATCAATTGTCCTGATATGGATATCGATATCATTTGAGGATGAATGCTCATAAGGGTAATTAAAATCAATGAATAGGTTACAAGAATGCTTCAATAGGCCCCTTGGAATTTGCACGTTTGAGACCATGTAATGGCAATAGAAACACGAAGTCTGAAATATCCACATGTTATAACAGTTTAAATAAGGTAGGTAGGTTAGTTCCACATGTTATAACAGTTTAACTTATGTAGGTAGGTTACTCCCACCTGTTATAGTAGTTTAACTGAGGTAGGTAGGTTAGTTCCACATGTTATAGTAGTTTAACTGAGGTAGGTAGGTTAGTTCCACATGTTATAGTAGTTTAACTTAGGTAGGTAGGTTAGTTCCACATGTTATAACAGTTTAACTTAGGTAGGTAGGTTAGTTCCACATGTTATAGTAGTTTAACTTACGTAGGTAGGTTAGTTCAACATGTTATAACAGTTTAACTTAGGTAGGTAGGTTAGTTCCACATGTTATAACAGTTTAACTTAGGTAGGTAGGTTAGTTCAACATGTTATAACAGTTTAACTTATGTAGGTAGGTTAGTTCCACATGTTATAACAGTTTAACTTAGGTATGTAGGTTAGTTCAACATGTTATAATAGTTTAACTAAGGTAGGTAGGTTAGTTCCACATGTTATAACAGTTTAACTGAGATAGGTAGGTTAGTTCCACATGTTATAACAGTTTAACTTAGGTATGTAGGTTAGTTCAACATGTTATAATAGTAACTAAGGTAGGTAGGTTAGTTCCACATGTTATAACAGTTTAACTGAGGTAGGTAGGTTAGTTCCACATGTTATAACAGTTTAACTTAGGTAGGTAGGTTAGTTCCACATGTTATAACAGTTTAACTGAGGTAGGTAGGTTCGTTCACCATGTTATAACAGTTTAACTTAGGTAGGTAGGTTACTCCCACCTGTTATAGTAGTTTAACTTAGGTAGGTAGGTTAGTTCACCATGTTATAGTAGTTTAACTTAGGTAGGTAGGTTAGTTCCACATGTTATAAAAGTTTAACTTAGGTAGGTAGGTTAGTTCCACCTGTTATAACAGTTTAACTTAGGTAGGTAGGTTACTCCCACCTGTTATAGTAGTTTAACTTAGGTAGGTAGGTTAGTTCCACATGTTGTAACAGTTTAACTGAGGTAGTAAGGTTAGTTCAACATGTTATAACAGTTTAACTTATGTAGGTAGGTTACTCCCACCTGTTATAGTAGTTTAACTTAGGTAGGTAGGTTAGTTCCACCTGTTATAACAGTTTAACTGAGGTAGGTAGGTTAGTTCCACATGTTATAACAGTTTAACTTAGGTAGGTAGGTTAGTTCCACATGTTATAATAGTTTAACTGAGGTAGGTAGGTTAGTTCCACATGTTATAACAGTTTAACTTAGGTAGGTAGGTTAGTTCAACATGTTATAACAGTTTAACTTATGTAGGTAGGTTAGTTCCACATGTTATAACAGTTTAACTAAGGTAGGTAGGTTACTCCCACCTGTTATAGTAGTTTAACTTACGTAGGTAGGTTAGTTCCACATGTTATAATAGTTTAACTTATGTAGGTAGGTTAGTTCAACATGTTATAGTAGTTTAACTGAGGTAGGTAGGTTAGTTCCACATGTTATAACAGTTTAACTGAGGTAGGTAGGTTAGTTCCACATGTTATAACAGTTTAACTTATGTAGGTAGGTAAGTTCCACATGTTATAATAGTTTAACTGAGGTAGGTAGGTTAGTTCCACATGTTATAACAGTTTAACTTATGTAGGTAGGTAAGTTCCACATGTTATAATAGTTTAACTTACGTAGGTAGGTTAGTTCCACCTGTTATAACAGTTTACCTTATGTAGGTAGGTTAGTTCCACCTGTTATAACAGTTTAACTTAGGTAGGTAGGTTAGGTCCACATGTTATAACAGTTTAACTTTAACTATGTAGGTTAGTTCCACCTGTTATAACAGTTTAACTTAGGCAGGTAGGTTTATAAATTCTCTTATCATTGAATTAACTGTACACATGATGTTCCACATGTTATGACAGTTTCACTCTGGCAGGTAAGTTTATACATTCTCTAGATATTGAGTTAAACAGTGGGATGGGGTCAGTACAAAGAGACTATCAGTTTATTGATGTAGAGGAGATACAATACATATACAATCACACAGTGTGTACTCAGCTATCAGCTTCTGTGTATATGATAGTAGGGAGTCACATGACACATACTATCATGTAATTCTTTAGTGTACACATTGGTACAGTGTTGTTTACATCCCAGGGTTTATAATAGAGCAAAGACACAGATACACTTCATTGACCAGTTTAATGTGTCACATTTTCAATTCATTATCAGTGGATCATCGCCAAAGTGCTTCTTAATGAGAACTGTTCACTGATTGCACTAGTTACAGGATAATAAAGTATGGAAGAGGAGCAGCCCCTACTCATTAACTCTGACACAGGAGTGACAACCTATGGTGTTAAGTCTACAACACAGGACAAGACAGGTCAGTGCATGTTTAGACTGAGGTTCTAGAGAATTACTACAAACTGAGTAGTTCTTTGAGAATTACATTAGCCTTGAAGCAGGTTTCCCAGAGGTGCAACCACATGAAATACTTTATCAAGCCCAATGAGTGAAGTAATATTCATTCTGAAAGAAGTGGATCTCTGTATTATTTTCATATGTTTTCTCTTTTTTAAAAAGCATTTGAATATTACAATTGCTTTGAAGCTCCTTTTGATAATCCAAAGTGGAGAATGTTGTGCTGTATAGGATAATAGTTTTAATGTACCTCATAGTTATGGTTTCGTTAAGCGTGATACTCCTTTGCTGTATGCTGGATCTTCATGTATGAAGTATTTGTTTACTGTGATTATTTGTGTGATAAGATTACTGAATTCTACTTTTATATGGTGCATATCAATGTTTCCTAGTACACCAAAGATCATATGAGTTATCTGGATACATGTTTATATAATTACATGTGTTGGTGGGTTAGACAGTTTTTGTGGTCAGTAAAATAATAAATTGGTGTAAAAGTTTCTGTCTTTTTTTCTGATTTACAGAGACATCATGCACATCCCGCATCCCCTGCCGATATGTCTTGGTGCTAATGATTTTAGGGGCGAATGTCACATGCTTTACCCAGCGTGTTGGGTTTAACATAGCCCTGGTTGCTATGGTTAATTATACAGCAGAGAGTAACCATGTCAACAACAACACATCACATGATTGTCCCCTACCTGCAAACATGTCTCAGACAAAAAACAGTGTAAGTTGCACAGTATTCAAACTTTTATGGAAAATCACAGATGCCAGCCATCTTTAGACTCGTTCACCATTTGGCAAGCAAAGTAATATAAACAGATCCTAACTAGTGTGTCCTAAATGGCACTGTGAATGAATAGTTTTTGATTATTTGACTGGTCCTTCAGTGCTTTAATGAACAATTCATAATAGTCATAGTGGTAAATGAAATAAACCTCTGTAATCTGAAAAGTTAATCAGGAGCTTATACAATATTTGTATAGTCCATGAGCCTACAAACTTCTCTTGTACCTCTATCAAGAAGTGTCTAGTATCCTGTATAAAGTAACCACCAAGGTACCACAAAGACTTTGGCATATCGTTGGGCTGACGTTGGCTCGACCATCAGCTTTATATAGGCTGCCCATCCTGCCAATGTAGGCCTGACGCTGCAGACATAGGCCCAACAATGTCATTTGGTTGGCACACATCAACATCGGCAAAGGGTCAGACAATTTTGTTGATGTCCTGCCGACATTGAACCAACTTTGTCATTTCGTCAACAATCGCCATTGGTTGGGCCTACATTGCCCGAATGGGCAGCCAACATTGGCCCTACAATGCCTGACATGTCAGTCCAACATCTGCCAATTTTGTGTGTTACCTGGGCATATGTTTATACAAGCCATAGAGTTTTAAATTGTATTGAAAATTCCTCCTTTACAGCAGGATTCCACACAGGGCAGCTTTGACTGGGACGCCAACCTTCAGGGCGTGTTACTGGGTGCCTTTTACTATGGTTACCCCCTGAGTCAGCTCCCCGGGGGATACCTGGCTGATCGGTACGGTGCCAAGTATGTATTTATCTTTATAGGGATAGGTACAGGTGTGCTAAACCTACTCACTCCTGTGGTGGCCAACTGGAGTGCTTATGGAATCATTGTCATACGCGCGCTACAAGGCGTATGTCAGGTAGGAATCCGAATGAGACATTTAGGTACTATATACTTCAGTAGTTTAACATAGTCACCAATTGTATATCAGATTGACAGTTATCTAAACTTCAAACTTCAAATGTATGTTAAAATTGTTTGTCTTTCCTCATAATTATATTTGTGCCATGAATCCTCAGGAATAAAGCATGGCTTACATATAAATATCTGAGTGTAGACCCTGCTGTGCTAAATAGAAATTATCCTGGTCATTAACGGTACTAGAAAGTCAAAAATTCACCCTTAGTGGATTTTGCTTCAATTCATGCAGTGCTTTAGGTGTGAGGTGTTGCAATATGGATGTACATGTGCATAGATATAAACATGAATGGACTCATTGTTTATTCTAGGGTCCTTTGGCTCCATCTATGGTAACGATGATGAGTCGTTGGATGCCTTCCACTGAGAGGACCACCATGTATTCTATAGTAGCAACAGGTAACCTCTGAATTGACAGTTAAGATTTTGGACAGAGAATATTCAAGTAATCTATTAGGATTAGATGTAATTGGTACTTATGTTCCCAGTAACTAAAAGTTAGGAGGCACAGTAGGGGTTGGCAGAACAAAAAAAAATCTGATCCAGTTTCAGTTTATCATCATCATTTCAAACATGGAATCCCTTGCAGAAAGCTGACAAATGAGCTAGACATATTTTTGAGTCTACATGGTCAGACTAATACTGGTTTTTGTTTACTGTATGTTGGATATACTGCAGGTTTTGGTGTTGGTATTGTAGTGTCTTCAGGTCTATCAGGGTTACTTTGTGACTCTACATTCCTAGGAGGATGGCCGTCAGTCTTCTATGTGTTCGGTGTGTTTGTGTTTGGTTTGGTTTTATGTGACCTACATGCATGAATTATCAGTATAAGTACACCAGACAAATGAAGGGGAGTAATATTCTTATGACAATTTAATGAAATTCCAAACAAATTTAAATTGTTCTACAAAATGTAAAATGATTCATTTGCACCTCTGTAAAAGAGAAACTGACCAAGTTCATATGATGAAAGGTGTGGATAATTCTTATTTTGGTTGACTCTGTTTCAAGGTACATGTTATAATGGTTGACTTTGTTTCAGGATGTGTTGGCATTGTATGGATGTTATGTTGGATACCACTAGTTTATAACACACCATCAGAACACCCCAGGATCTCTGTGGAGGAACGTGCATACATAGAGAAGGGAACACAAGGTCTTGGACAGATTATGGTATTAAAATTGTGAAGCACTATGCTTATCAATTAAGAGAACCAATCATTATCAAAATCTATAATGAAACTTGAAATGGTAACATGTCTTACATGGCAAATAATAATTCTCCAATGTTGTTATAGTAAAAATGGAAGGAGGAATTACACTTATTTTATATTTGCTTCAAACACATTGTATGGTTCCAAAGATTTCCTATAAGACAGCATATGACAAACTATTGGCATTAGCTATTCATGTAATATTTCCGTCACAGTGTTAATGGTGAGTATACATGTATGATCTAATGTGTTATATTTGTCATTCTTAAAAATCCATTTAATGACAGTATCAGCACCCTCCGTGGTGCAGCATCAGTAAGTCGGGCCCTGTGTGGGCCGTCTTGGTGTTCAGGTTAATGGACGGTTTCAGCTTCTTCATACTGTTCAACTGTCTGCCAATCTACATGAATCAAGTGCTGCACTTTGACATAGCAGAGGTATAGTCCTGTAAACAACTAACCATACAAAATGCTACAAACTGAACACAAGGTGGAGCCATATTTCAGTGTCCTATAAAACTTTGGTTTGCTTCTAGGTGGCTTAACCGAAATGGGGAGAGACTAACATACATTACATTAAGCCCGGGTACACAAAACTCACTGTTATAAGTAATTTATACTGTCATCCACAGTTAATTGGATATCTTGCTATTTTGAATATTGCTACATTGAAACTCTTGCTAATTGAATTTTCAGATTTTCTCCCTATTTAAATGCTATTGTGCTTTATTGTCTTATTAATTAACAAGCCTATTTCTTGTTCCCTCAGGATGGGCTTCTCTCCTCACTGCCCTACATTGCCCAGATCCCTGTTATACCACTCATAGGATGGTTTGTTGACTTGTTCAGTAGAAAAAGTTATATCTGTGTGGTGAATATACGCAGATTAACCGCTGTTATAGGTAGGTATGACAACTTCATATCTCTTACAAATCATTTATATCATCCCTTTTCATCATTAATTTTTCAGTTCAAACAGCTGTGATACCCAGTAAATGCATAGTTAGAATTTGCTTGTCACAAGTGACAAATGCAGTAGAATTGCACACATTTTAAAATTATGAAACATGTTTTATAAATTCTTCAACATCCATGATTTCATCACAGTCATGGAAACTTATATAAAAGATCACTTTTTTCCTTTTTTATCATAATTAGCTGTAGGTATTTAATACAAGAAATGTTTTGTACCTTTACAGGGGTGTTGGTACCAGCCAGTCTCATGCTAGTTGTTGGCTACGTTGGCTGCAATGCTGATATAGTTGTTACATTACTCATCCTTAACAAAGTGTTTGGTACATTTGTCATCGCTGGACCCTCTCAGTCTTTATTTGATATTGCACCACTTTATGCAGGTTGTTGCTGTTGTTAACTATTTACAGCATTCTCAAAATGATGATATAAACCTTATGCTGCCTTTTTTTACTTTGTTAGAACTGTTCTCTATATCGTCTTTTTGTCCTTTCATCAAGAATGTGATGGGTTTTGGTTGTTTGGGTGAACAAACAAATCAGACTCTAGAAAGGGAGGGACAAACAATGACATGCCATTTTAGCAAAATAGCCTGTGTTCTAATGAAGAATAAAAGGGGAATGACAAAATTTCAGATCCCTCTGAGAGGGAAGTATTTTATATAACACACGAGCATAATTTCATCAACCCACTGTTAAAATATCACCACCCTTTATGATATTTTATGTTTCCTACCAGGTACAATAATGGGTATTATTAATGGAGTCAGTAACACGCCTGGTTTCATCATGCCTCAGGTTGTAGCCGCTGTTACCGGGAACTCTGTAAGTATCAATACATTGATTTATTGTGTAATGCTTTTACCATTGAAGACCTCCGATTTATTAACTCTTCATGTCAATTAATCACCATAGTACATGGATACAGCATGTGAGAGTTGGCAAGGCTATATCATGTATCGTGCATCCATGTGATCATACATCATGTGGCTATAGACAAACAGCTTAGTAATAATTGAGGCTTCAGAGTGATACAAGAGCATTTGTACTTTAGTGGCATGCTAGGGATAAAAGCACAACATTGATCCTCACCCTCACAAGGAGATCTGTTTGGAAATTAAAAGCCATTTGAGTAGTAAAAGCCCCCCCCCCCACAAGGGTCATATGGGTCCATACCATAAGATAGCTTTAGCAATCTGCTATTTAGTCTCCATGTTTTTTTCTTGCATTATCTATTGATAAATGTGATATGATACTCACAGAAACGATAACTGAACTTTCAGGGTAACAGGAAACAATGGCAGACAGTTTTCTACATAGGAGCAGCAGTTTCAGCACTAGGGACTTTAGTGTACTGTGTGCTGATTTCTGACAGGGAACAACCATGGGCCAAACCTGACAGAGAACAACCGCGGGCAACACTTGAAACAAAGGAAAATGCAAAACATGCAGAACCAAAACTGTGATATATATTTGCTCACAAGGACATGAATATCATCTCAAACAGAGTTGGCCCAACCATCGGCTTTATATAGGCTGCCCATCCTGCCAATGTAGGCCTGACGCTGCTGACATAGGCCCAACAATGTCATTTAGTTGGCACACATCAACATCGCTGAATCCTACATGAGCTATGAGTGCTGCATTAGAAAGGATAAATGTTTATTATTTGTCTGAATTGCAATATGAGACCCTGCCTCCTTGTTACCATAGTAACCATTTAACCATTTCCCCGAACAACAAAATAAATAAAGACCAATGTACAATATAGGTTATGCTTGATGAGGGAAAGTGCCAATTTATTACGAATTTAGGATTCCCACCACCCATGTTATCATACTGAACTAATTGAATACTGAATGAATGGTGAATTTACAATGATTTCCCTATAAAGCTACTTCCTGTTCATTGTCCCTGTATCATGCAAAAAACTTTTTGCAGGTCATTTTCTCTTTACTTACATGCATATCAATAAATGGTCCTGGAGGTGTTGAAACCCCCCCCCCCAAGTTCCCAGGTAGTCACCTAATGATCTGACTGAATACTGGAATATCAATGGTGTCTCGCTTGTATTTCCACATTGACCTCTGGAAATATACTGCATAGAAACAGCAGTATGACAGAGTATGGCATTGAAGTTTCAATATTCCAATTGATATTTCAAATGATGATTTGTGCTTTATATATCTTCTAGATTCACCATAAAACAGGCTGTGCCTCTTTATCAGAATCCTGAATAAAGATCTCAAATAGAAAATGTGGTTCATTGTTTAGTTTCACAAGGATCCTTTGTAGATTCAACAGTTATTTTTTTTTCAGTGTGAGAGAAAGGCAACAAGAAGGGTTTATCAGTAAACATGTGAAAAATGTTAATATCCTTTACCCATAACCTGGTTTTCACTTAGTATGAGGGTCACATGACACCTTATATCAATCAAGTACCCTGGCACAAACACATATCCTCCTACTTAGGGTATTACATCTTTACAGAGGTATTTAAGTGGTCAACTGAGTGGTGTCAATCTGAGCTAGGTTCCCTTGTGTATATATGTGTGCACATACATATACACATGAGGCATTATGGAGGAGAAGCAGCCCCTTCTCAATAACTGTGACACACCGGTGTCTAACAATGGTCCAGCTACAAAGGGCAATGAAGGTAACAATATTTCCTACTTAGTCAAAAATATTCTTTGCCATGGTCTATTAATTGATCAATTCCAAGAACACGAATGTTCTTTTCAAAGTTGTATTGATTTTTACATGATGCTTTCTCTATGCAAACTGTTCAACTTTAGAGGCCTTTAAAAATGGTGCAAGGCATTTTTGAGTAGAATTTTTTTTGAGTTGGATGAGGGTGAGTTGAGTGACGCTGTCGATACCATGCGTCAGATTCACATCGCGCAACGATTCAGATACAAAGTGGGCTTGTCAGTAGGGTTAATATTACAACACAGGGAAAACAGAGACAAACTACGCTACTTTCAAGCCTCCCAAAAAAACGTGACTCTTTTACAACCCCCACCACCATAACTAATTCAGAAACTCTGGAATACTTCCTCTCTCCCATGAAAAACCCTATCACTTCCGAAGAAGTACAGAAACTCTGCGACTCTGACACCAAGTGGAAAGTTCTTTTTCCCACCAATGTGAACGTTTAAATTTACATGGGGCCCAGAGAATTCCCCATAGGGGCCAGGGTTACCCAATTGGGTCGGCTGAAAAAAAGAGGGGGTGTGTTAGATTTTCCCAACAGGGACAGTTTATACGTCTTTCGCTGCATATCCTTTCACTTATACAAGACCAGCAAACACGCTTCGAAATTGATTTTGATTCAACTGCAAAACCCGAAACCTTTCCAGGCGTGATCATGAGTGACTTACTGACGTTAGAGAGTACAAATAGCGGTTTACACCACCCATAAAGTGAGAGGTCAGAACCTGAAGAACCGGGTCGTCCTGATCAGACCACCTTTCAAAACTTTGACCACCCGAGGTAAAGTCAACCTTCACCTGTCCGAGAAACAGGGTCTACACGTGTCCCTCGTCATGCCGGCATCTACGAATGTCCCCAGTGTAAGTCGGCCTTCACGACTAAGTTCTTACTGAAAGGACACAGGAACCAGCTTTCTGATTGCAGACAAGTGGCCTTGAAGTATGTAGGTGGGATCTACCAGAATTCGAAAACGATTTTCGAAGTGCTAGCAGACTTTTCCATTTTTCCTCCAGACGGTTATTTGAGAATGTACCTTTACAAAATCGCCTTCGATTTCGAAGCTTTCTTCAGACCGACCCAACAACCGTCGGCCGAACACGTGACAGTCCTGTGGGAACATGCGCCTCTGTCGGCTAGCGTCGCATCCGACTTTCCAGGACACGAAGGTCCGGTCTGCTTCGTGAGAGAGTCTGACGCAACTTCTGACCCCTTATTGAACAGAGTCTTGAATTACATCAACGACACCACCAAGGTCATCGGGGAAGAAACTCTGAAACTTTACCGACCAACGATAGCGAAATTAGACGAGAGGATAGACGAAGCTCTTCGCCTAGAGGAGGTGTTGTTGAGTCCTTCTGGCAGCTTATTTGCTCAAACTCGGGAAAAGCACCCTTTATTCCAACTGAAGAAGAGACTTCTGAGATATCTCCGGCAAGTTCCGGTCGTAGGCATCAACTCGGTGCGTTACGACCTAAATCTAATCAAAGTACAGCTTCACTTGTTTTTCTCCTCCAAAGACCGAAAGAATGAAGAATTCAGCGTCATAAAGAGAAGGAACCATTACTGGGCGATTTACACTCGGCACACTGTTTTCTTGGACGTAGTAAACTATTTGGCACCTGGTTATAACTATGTGAATTATTTGCTAGTTTTCACCAGAGATGAGTACAAAGGTCACTTTCCTTATGAATGGATGACGTCTACCAGGAAACTGGAAAACAGAACTCTTCCACCGAGGTCTGCTTTCGACAGCAAACTGACCGACACCAAGATGTCTGAATCTGACTATGCCCAATGTGAAAAAGATTACTTAATCTACTACAACAACAAAGAAGTGAAACCCTTCATAGAGGCACTGAATAATCACCCTAAATTTTTCAGGGATCCCAACATCGACATGTTTAAAGACGGAATTTCCCTTACGGGTTTGACTTTACAGTTCCTTTTTCAAAGCACAGAAACTCCGTTTGTAACCTTTCACCAGTTCGACTCTGACCTACACTCTTTGATGAAGAAAAATCTGGTGGGGGGACCTTCCATGATTTTCCATAGATTTTACGAAAAGGGTACCACGCGGATAAGGGAACACAAGTACGGCAAATAAGCGAGAACGTGCAAGCACATCCTAGGTGTAGACGCTAACTCTCTGTACTTGCGGTGCAGAAGCAAAGCGCACTGCACAGGTTATTACGTGGTGAGACAACCCGACACCGAATTCAGACCGAAAATCAGACAAAGACAGTCTAAGAGCGCTTCAGCGCCCGCAACGTGAAACTTCGCCAAGCTGTCAATGGAGGGGAGGTGTCTCTAGGTTGCCAAAAAATTCGCGTAGACGGGTTTCACCCACCCTCTAATACCGTTTTCCAATTTCACGGGTGTTGGTACCATGCTCACGAGTGCATAACACTCCGCAGATATTTGTGTGCTTCAGACAGGAACAAGAGACGTGAGAGAACAGCTAGAGTAAGTGCTTACTTGAAAGCTATAGGTCACAAGTTGATCGTTGAATGGGAGTGTGAATAGAGGAAAATGAAACGTCAGGATCCGCAGTTTACGACTTCCGAAAAACACTGGAGCGTCGACGACTTGAAAGTGCATAGAAACCCCATGACAGAGTGTGACATTACAATGTATATCCTCTCTGAAAAATGGAAAAATGTTCGGTTTGATTCAGGTGGACATTACCACCCCGCCTCACCTACATCAATACTTTGAGGAAATGACTTCTATATTCAAGAACGTGACCATTTTGAAAATAGGAAAATAGGAACTCACATGTCAGACTATACAAACAAAAACAACATGTTGAATGCTCCTCAGAGATCCTTGATAGGTAGTTACCATGGAAAAAAAATTCTCTTGGGAACACCTCTTCTTAAGTGGTATCTGGATCACAGTTTGATAGTCACCAAAGTGCACATGCTGATAGAATACTTTCCTAGATGACCATTTGCCGATTTTGCAGATGTAGTAACCACGGCGCAAAGACGTGGAGATGTAAACGCAGAGGAGCAAATTCTCTCAGACTGTTACAATTTAATGGGAAACAGCGCGTACGGTAAAACAATTTGCAATAAAGAAAAACACACCACAGTTAAATACTCTAGTTATCGAAACTTTGAATATTGGCCAATTTGTGGTGATTCAAAAAGGGTGGCGAGTGGACCCCAGATCTCTTTGAAGTCGAAATGCAACTGAAAACAGTCAAAAACAACCTACCTCTTCAAATAGGGTTCATGGTGTACCAGTACGCCAAGTTGAAAATCTTCACGTTCGACTTTCTGGATAAATTTATCGATCGGCGCGATTACGCTCTTTGTCAAATGGACACCGACAGTCTTTACATGGCTCTCAGCGGGAAAACGTTGAACGAACTCATGAAACCCGACCTGAGAGAGTCATACTTTAGAGAGAAGCGAAACTGGATTCCGACAGCGGTGTGCGAAGATCACTTAGAGGCTTTCGTGAAAACAAAAACCAAAGGCGTGCAAGAATGGGTCCCCTTGCTTGTTGTCAGAGTCATTATATTTAAGACAAAAGAACTCCCGGTCTTTTTAAATCCGAGTGGGAGGGTGACGGAATTCTAAGTCTCAACTACAAGACTCACATTTGCTACGACAAAGACTAGGTAGGTGAAAGAAAATAAAAAAGATGGAGTGCAAAGGGTGTCATGAAAAAACAAAACGTTCAAGAACCCAAAGACTTCTTGGATGTTCTTTTAAATCGAAACACTATCCATACTGTTAACACAAATTTCAAAGTAATAGAAAACAAAATGCACACTTACACTATAGAGAAAAAGGGTCTGCCTTACTTATATGTGAAGCGCGCAGACATTCTGACGGTGTAACAACGAGTCCATTGAAGTTAAGAAAAACAATGAAAAAATATATATATATAAAAAAAAATAAAAATAAAAGTAGACAAGCCGGTGAGATAATACCCTTTCATTGTTGTATTAACTTGATATACTACATCCACTGGCTTACTCGGGCCTCCCCAGCCCCAGGCCATCTTTAAAAGGGGTCTATGTCTTGCTTTTCTATCCTCTCTGAGTGTGGGTGGTGTCCATATGCGCGGGCACTGGCACATATTCGTTCCTTGAATCTCCTCTTTCCTGTCCCCTCTTTCTTACATGTGTCTGGTGTCCATATGCACAGGCACAGGCACATGTATTCCTTTGTGACGTGATGTCTAATGTACTTTTTCCGCCATGAATATGAACTTAGCTGTCGGCTTGGCGTTAAACAACCATTACTCACTCACTCACTGGCTTACTACTGCTACTGCTACTACTGTACGTCCTTGTGTATCGGTGTTAAAAAAAAACAACCAACAAAACAATGTGTAGTTTCGATCCTATTTTCACTTGGGAATTAATAGATGCATCAGATGTGTTGTCCTTTAAAGCGCCATTGTTAAACCAAGGTGTTCGTTTCTAATGGTGTATTCGATTCACTGAGTGTGTGTTTCAAAGATGTATTTCAAAAAGTGGCTAGTACCGCCAGAGACAGAGCTATGGCTGTATATTAATTTCATGTCGAGAACACATGTACTTTCGTGAAAAGACGGTAGAGTTGGTCGACGCATTGTTTCCTGTTCTAGAAGAGAATTCAGACTTCTTTAGAAAGTTGTGTCATTGCTCAAAGGAAACATTTGACTCCTTTTGTCAAGAGCGCGTCAACCGAATGTTGTGTAGAAAAGCACCTTTATACCCCTGAGAAGTATCATGTCCAGACAAACTGAATGGAGTATTTGGTATAGTTCTTCAGTGGATTCCCAATATTTTTTCCCATTTTTTTTTTTTTTTTGGCAAGCTTTCAGCTTGCCTTTTTTTATCTATAAAAAATATCTCACTATAAGTTACACTCTCATCTACATAATAAACCACGCCTATTTATGCTAATAAGGGCACATGACCAAATTTCAAATTTGCCACCAAAATGCTAACCTCTGATTGGTCCATTCAAATTAGGGTCATGTGACC
Organism: Acholoe squamosa; assembly: GCA_949317995.1. Lineage (NCBI taxonomy): Eukaryota > Metazoa > Annelida > Polychaeta > Phyllodocida > Polynoidae > Acholoe > Acholoe squamosa. The sequence goes on from OX439042.1 coordinate 80,365,366, forward strand.
ATTTTAAATTTCCCGCCAAAAGGAAGGGCTCTGATTGGTCCATTTTGGCACCACACCACGGGGGGTCTAGGTCATGTGACCCCCCATTTGAATTTCCAGCCAAAAGTGAGCCCTCTCATTGGCTGCAAGTCGAGTGAGTAATATCCTGTAGTTAGTTATAGTCCCGTTCCGATACATAATATACTACTTTGATGAGACATGATGCGTGAGTGAATTTCGTTGAATATATTAGTTTCAACACAGGCGCTGAAGACACAGTACTATTATTATATGGGAGGCAAACTGCCTCTGTTATATTAAGTACACATATTGGAGACAATAGAGAGATATTATAATGATTGCATAATTGTTTATTACTGAGCTAGGCTAAAGTTAGGAAATTGGAGGAACAATTCCTAATCTTCCAGCCTTTCCAAAATTTTCGCCAACACATCTTTACAAGAGTTTACAACTCTTACTTTAGACTTTTTGTATACATAATGATATAGATTGTACCAGTTTGTACACCAAGTTTGGTGCAGCTAGACCTATATTTAATAGTTATAATCATGCTGCAACTGTTTTGGCTCATGCCTCATGTTTTTGGAAGGTTTTACGGCATTTGTGATAAAAACTGACATGTTAGGAGTTGGATCCTTGAATGAAACCTTTTAATAAGCCAAGATATAGGGCTATCAATATATATATATATATATATATATATATATATATATATATATATATATATATACACACACCATAAACTTGACATGATGCATGGATGGAATGCTTGAATTTGAGTAGAGAACATGTTAAACTGCGTCCGGAGTCCCTATGGTGTTTTAACATTGAACGAAGATAATTGCTACCTAAAGCGTGAAAATTATCCTCATCTGACCTCGCAGTCAGGGTTGACCAGAAGTTGAGTGTGTACACCTACTGGTCTAGGTTTGTTAAATTTATTATCATGTATGCACCAGGGTCATACATAGTTTACAGTTAAATACCCAGTAATAAAAATGATAAGTTACTTGTGGTGCTTGTTATCATGGGCAACCATAAGATATCCCCCTGTGAGCAGAGTCATATACATGAAAGCGACAAGTATTATTGCTGTGCACTGAACATAAAAGTATGAACTCCATTGCACTACTCATTCACTGCTTATTGTGTATATGTGTCTCATTATGGTTGTATTAGCACATCTATGGATGCTGGCTTTTTTATGTACGAGTGGTTACAGTCAAGTTAACATGGAGACATGTGGAGTTCCTGATAACTGCCTTTGCTCTGATAACAGCTGGGTGGTTTTATGTGATGGACCAATCATCGAATTTCTTCCCTTGTTCCAGACGGAAACCAGAGTCGCTAGATTACTCATTATTCAAAATACATCAATCCGCTCTCTGAGTACTCTAAATCTTGATGTATGGACTGCTCTTATTGAATTACACATTTCACGTAATATGAACATTCACTTTTCTCAGGAGAGGGATCGATTAATGCTTAAATGCATTCAACTCAATATCACCTTAATCATGAATTGCTGTGATGACGCTACACAGGGGTCTACAGTTATTACCCCTGAGACCATAGGTGATTCACCATCAGCACTATGCTGCTGGAGGAGCGTACTACCGGTACAACTGAGACTTTTACACGTGTGAATGATTCAACTTTGGAGCCTTCTACTCATAGCACCACTCCTTCTAAGCAGGCCATTTGACCCTGCAGTCAGGGGTGACTATTATAGGGCTCAAGTATATTATAATTAGTTGACACTAATTCATGTTTTAAATGTTCCATACCTGTATACTACCATATCAGCTTTATCAACCTCATAACTATTATATTCATGAGTTCACCAGTAACGTGTACCAAAATACGTTTAACATGGTAAGCAGTCATGTCACGCTAGTGGGTCCTCAGTACTCACACCCCATGTATGCTGACCTCAGTGGAACCAGCACTAACGCCCCCTAGTGGATATTTCGCAAACTATTTTCACACACACTGAAATGTAGTTGATTTTTTATCCACCAGCTGGCAGTAGTAATATTTTTAGGTATGTCAACCATGAACCTTCTACACCCACACCCTCAATGGGCTGCTTGATGGTTTAGTAATGCTTATTCATACATATATACACCCTCCACACACACAAACACGTGGGATTTTTAGTACTGGGTTTGGCTACTAGGGGAGATACAAAGGCTATAAATGTGAGAAAAAGGGCAAAAACTGGTCTTAGGCACTTTTTTACACAGGAAAAGATAATTTTCTCAAAAATGTTCTATTTTTACTCATTTCCTCTATTTGGAAGGTAAATGGAATTTTTTGAATCCAAAACAAGGCCTAAATAAGAGTTCTCATAGAAATATGTTGCCATGGGAACAAGATAACATTCCAAATAGAAAAAGAAAATGACATTAGTCTGTAAAACAATTCACAGGGAATTTAATGCTGAAAACTGCACATAGATACCATTTCTACATCCAATGTTATGGCCAAATGTATGGAAAGCATTGGTCATTTATCAATAGATTATTTAAATCATTATGCTAATTAGATGCAGGATTTAATCAAAACCATGAATGAGAGAGCTTATTGGCTGCATTGATATGGTTATGTCATTCAATGTTCATTAAGCCATATCTCCGGGACCGGAAGGGCTATCTGCAAGTGATATACCTCATATTAAAACTGATGACTTTAATTTTAAATGCTACATTTTACCTCGGAGGACCCTTTCTCCTTTTCTGTCCACACATGTTTGTTACTCACCTAAGGTGGTATACCCTGATCGTATGGGTTAAATGAATGAGTTTTACCCTGATTCGTCAGGGTATAGTAAAGCCTAAAACATAAGCTTTAACATATACAGTTTGGGGTAAAATGTGACCATGTTACATAGCGTGATAGGGTACATCATTGTATAATGGGGTAAAAAAGAAAGCAGCCATGCATATGCAATGACTCACTATGATCTGAGTAAATGATGCATGGGTAGAACCCCCTTATAAGATAATTACACATAGGGTAAAGGCTCTGCGTGTTTGCCTTACAGTGGGTATAAAACCCTTCAATTTAGGCATGCTATGTATAGAAACACCCCCACAGAGTTGTCAATTCTTCTTTTTTTTCCCATAGTCCTTGAAAATTATTTTCTTTGATCTCAACTGTTTGTGTAGTGCTCCAGAGAGGCATCTCTCAGGTCGTTGAGGCGTCATTGAAGTCTGGAGATAACTAGCACCTAGTCAACACCTTAATCTCAGTAGCATTTCTGATAGGCGTGGTACCAGATTCTTTTCTAGATGAAAGAGGGAAATTAAGGTGCAGCTGCACCCTGACTTTAAGAGAGTGATGTAAATCACAGAAGAGACTTTGAAATGGGGTCTTGTCCTTATTCAAAAATTTGATGTATTTTTAAAAGCTGTGTTCTGAATTATACTATAATGACAATGATCGTAACACAGAAGAAAATATCACAAGAGACCTTCTAATTTTTATTATGTTTTTTTTTTCTATTTCTTTTTACATTTTCATGGTTTTTCATTTTCTTTTTCACATTTTCTCATGACATAATTTTACATATCAGGTTATCTTTTTTCAACAGTTTCCGACCTCACAACTCTAATGTGTTTATGGTATTCCAACAACCCCCAGATTGTTATTATGCTCCTGAGAACAAGGTTTACACTCTTGCATCATGACAACTTTACATAATCTCTTTTGGTAAAGCAATGATCTCTAAGCTGTTACATAAACCCCAACTCTTAAACTTGTAGCAGCGACTAACAGTAACTGCTGACACATGCAGACAATAACCTTACCCTAGCCCTACACTTTTCTCAACAAAAGGGGTTTTCACCTGTGGTCCCTAGCTTAAAAAGTACATCATTTTTAGAAATTTCAAATTTAGTCATTTATTTTAAAAGTATCCAAATTTAAAAATCCCAAATCTCACCAACCCTTATTTTAAGATTTTGAAAGCAGGTGATATTCTCTATAGCTGAAAAGTGTAGGGTTTAAGGTATCACATAATTATATGAAAACTCTGTTACCCTTTAAATACCCCATACAGTTATTGGCTAGAGGGTTTCATATCTCTGAAAACTTTTCATGCCATAGACTTACTGGGTCTGTTTCTGATTTTCAAATAACTGACCGTGCATATATCAAAACCTTTCAATCAGCAATAAACAAGTTGGCTCCTGAACAACAATTTGGTATAAATGCCAGAAATATCATTATGACTTGTTCTAAAATAGTAACACCACCACCCCAGAGTCAACTCCTCTATGTTCAGAAAGATATGAACAGGGACAAATAGGAGGGAACCACCCAAGTAAGCCACATCTTACACCAAGTATATTAATGCATTATGGCATTGGTTAGGTGAAAAAGGTACATATTTATTTACATAAAAAAAACGGGTAGATGTAAGGGAACGATTATATTGTTACCGGTATTGATACTCAGGTGGAGCCACTGCTCCCACTACAGGTGTGTGCTACCTGTACAGGTGTGTGTTACCTGTCAGGTGCTGACCTACATTGCTGCTACCAACCCTCATGCTGGAGGGTCTGGTGCTAGGTCACAGCTGGGAAAAATTCTTTCATCATGGTGGTATGTGAGGCTTGCGAGTACGAATACCATGGCAATAAGAAAGCTTGTCCCGAGTGCACAAGCCCCAACCCTCGCTGGATGACAGGAGACCGGATGGTTGGACATAAAACAGCCGGGGAGAGCGACCAAGTACCCAGGGAGAGCGACATGGAGGAGAGCCCCCCCCCACAGAAGACCCAGACTTGGAGCTATTACAGCAGATTAAGCAGGAGAAAGCCAAAAAGGCCAAAATCGACATACTTTCTAGGAGGAAGGAGCTAGAGCTGGAATTAGCAAGTCTTCGGGCAGAGAATAGCCGTTCTATTAGGGAAATCAACGATGGAATACGTGCTTGGCAAGGTGCCATGGGTGCGTTCGATTCCCAAGCTTCATCACTTACCGTTCCTCCGCTGGTCCCCAGCAATAATGCTTTGTCAGACCAAGCACAAGCGGCTGAACACAGTGCGGTAACCTACGAAAGCAGGGATTCGAACGCACCTGTTCCTCCGCTGGTACCCGGCATGGACGCTCTGTCGGACCAAGCACAAGCGAATCTAAATATTTGCTGCGGAGGCCAAGATGGCCGACCTATCCTTCCTGTTGACAAAGTGCAGGCATTTGGGGCAGCTATTTCAGGCCAAAATGGCCTTCCGCAGGCCCTTAGGGTGGAGAAATTGTACTACAAAGACTCAACTGGTATGTTTCATGAATTTTCTAACCCAAACATTCCCAATATAGCCAAAATAAGCTCAGGAGATCCATCGCTCACCGGAGGTGTGGTTGTCAACAAAGCCTCCGGTGGCCGCACGCTCAACCGAGACCCCTCATACCAAGAATACCTTGCTTGGAGGAAGAGTAGGTCTGGATTGTGCACTGATACTGATGCAAATAAGGGTAATTCTGCTGCGCTCCAGGGCTTACGTCCGCTTGGTGGGAATGAAGGACCCACACCCCTGGGGGAAGGTAGAAATCCTTTACAGTCTGTGCACCCTCCTAACCTGCCTCAGCGTATTCTGCATAAAGGCATGGTGTATGAGGTGGTTCCCAATCAGCAACCCAATCAACAATTGCGATCAACTCAACAAATACTTCAAGCTGGTCTAGCTAGTGCCGGCTTGTCTTCAGCATCACTTGGGATTCTGGGGGACGACGCAAGCAGTCTACTCACCAATCCTACCCCTACAGGTATGCCGGATTTAGACTGGCTTAACAACTTTAAAATGCTTTCCGACACCTCAACCAATAAATTGAGGCCTGATTGTCACATAGATACAGACAAAAAGTTTGAGGACATGAGCTTTCAAGAGTTGACCGATGGTATGAACTGTGTAGCTGAATTCATTAACACTACTAATTAATTCCTCCATTAATTTTTTCCAGTAACATATCTGTTCCTCTGCAAGGGAAACCACTTCCTCCAGGCCTCGGATTTTCTGCTGAAGCTGTTCTGGGGTTATGGTGCTACTCTGGGAGGTTGTGCTGTTCTCCGGGTTAGTACTGTTAGAGCTGGCGCCTGGTTCATTGGGGGTGGTGGTACTGCTGAAGTGGGTTTGGAGCTCCCTCTTTAACTTTTTTATGATTTTCTGAAAATAAAAGTCTAATCATTAGAAATCACCTTATAAATGCATGTAAAAATTGTAGACACACACACACACACACAAATACTACGGTTTATACCTTATCTAACAGATAGATAGGTAGGGGTTTATATAAAAAAAGATAAATCCATGTAAATTTAAAAAAAAACAGTGTGTCTACTAGAAGTAATATTCCTCTAACTGCTAGGACTTATCAGAGAAAACAAGTTAGGTATGTGTTTTATATCAGAAACTCTGATTACTCACTTCAGCCAATAGCGGGTCTGGAGTGTTGCTCTTATTGATGCCAGGGCCTCAGGGCACCCGACATCCTTGTCCACCTTTTTAAAACAAGAAAAATAAATAAGAAACAAAGACGATACATCACTGAACACCCGACCCCATGGTCAGATAATCCACTCATTTACATTACCGTAATACCTCTTAGTATAAAGAGCCCTTATACTCTTGGAGTTTCGTTACCCGGATTGACAAGAGCATACCAAGAGTTTTCATTTGATACCAATTTTTGCATAGTAATAAACTGTGAGGTTATGGTAAAGTTTAATTCATAATATAATACTGTTATACATCATGTATAAGGTGCACCTCCCATATAAGGCTCACCTAGAGTTTTGGCTTGGTCTAAAAATTAAATATTTCATAGCTTCTCTTATCTTTTCAAAAAAGCTATGGGTAGCTAGAGGCTTCCGATACCTCAGGATCCCCTATCCTTCTATATGAGCATTTACTGAAGACCTGTAGCATTTACTGAAGACCATATGGGTGTAAGATGCGGCAATTGCACTGTTTAGATCATAATTTTAGACACAGCTATCCTGGGGCTATACCCTGTAGACACTCTTTCAAACTCATGACACAGATGATATTCATGAGCTCCTCTCGTGTCGACGGTCCACCCGTAATTTAGACAATACCCGGGTACCAGTAGTAAGTCAGATAGAGAAGAATAACTACAATTACCGGTAGGCCTACATCTAGTTACATCTAGCTACATGTAGCTCTGTGTAACCGTAAAGAGTCACTTTGAAAAGAAAAGACTATCATCAAGGGAACAATAGGACAGATGATGAAATAGGATGAACTAATTTTAACTGAAACTAAGGAAAAACAAATATGACATCAACTTCACTAATCCAGGGACTCTAGGTACATCTTGCATGAAACACTGCCTAGGGGAAATCTCAATAGGTAACCTCTACATTTCATTGAATATGTGTGACCAGACAAGCAAAACCACCCCTCTGCAGGGAAATTCATCATCAAAGTTTATCTCAAGATCTTTAAAATGAGACATAATTAACTAAAATATTCCTAGTAGTTCTGTCAGAATCTTTTTTTGAACATTGGTTGCTATTCATATCAGAAAATGACAGTTAAACTATAAAAATGCATTATTAACCATAATAATCACAAAAAATCTGACTTTTCATAAAAATACCTAAAAGGATATGGTAAAGGCCGTATGCTCTTGAGTGGGGTCTTGGATTTGTTATACCTCGGATACAAAGCACACACACACACACACACACACACACACACATTATCGTGCACGGGTGGGTGTGTGGGTGGACCTTATGAGGTACTCTACGGGAATGGGGATACCTTGTGAGGTACTTCATCCTTGTGAGGTAACCTCACAAGGAAATGCCCTTATTTGGGCATTTTAGGTCATAAAACGAATTTTCTGAGTTTTTGAGTCAAGACCTCACAAGGCATTAAGTGTGTTTAATATTGTGTTTAGGTGTGTTTAGTAAACACAGTCAAACACAGTATTCTAAGTGGTTCCACACACACTCACTAGGTGGCTCTTCTGTGCCATGGTAGTTATCCCACCTGCTGTCCTGCCACAATACCTCATAAGGGCACCCCAGGCAATATAAGAAAAAACACAATCAGGTTGTCTATAGATAAACGCAGTATCTGATTACCTCCTGCACTAGATAACTCTGACATGTAGACTGAGGGCTACTAACTTGCCATACTAACATACCCCATTTGTTAGATATGGGACTTACATTCTATCAAAGTTATCTTGCAAAAGGTGTTTGTTAAGAGTCTCTAAGTTACAATGGTATCAATTTTGCCTGGTTTACCTACAGTTATTAGTCAATCTACAACAATATATCCACATTCTCTCCAAACAGCAGGCTGTCTGGAATTATATTACAATATTTCATGAATATGGAACGCAGTAGTTGTAGAATATTTTTGTTGTCCTTGTATTTTTTCAGTTTAACTAGTAACATCAATCTTTGAGTATTTATTCAACACAAAGACCACCTTTGTGTGATGCCCTATATTGATATAACCTCACAAGGAGTTGTATATAACTGTGTGTCTAACATAGGTAGGATGACAGTGTCTGTCTAACATAGATATAGAGAGATCTATAACCTTTCAGTGGTATGACCTTTATTACTGTGTTAGGACAAAAAATTTGTCAATGAACCTCACGATCCTATTCATGTCAATGAACCTCACCATCCTATCCATATCAGACACACACAGTACATGGGTACTCCTTATGAGGACCTATCCATATCAGACACACACAGTACAAGGGTACTCCTTATGAGGTCCTATCCATATCAGACACACACAGTACATGGGTACACCTTATGAGGTCATATGTGAGCCAGCAAGCTAAATGGACTATCTAAGGGGGATTAGTACCAATTCTGACCACCAGGGGGACACCACTAAGGCTTAAAAAGGGGAAACTAGACCGAAAATTCTATTATACTAGTTTTTCATGAGGATTTCAATAGTCCTAAAGGGAAATTTCCATTTTTAGTCCAAACCTTCCAAATTTGGAATGCAAATTTTTAGGGAATTTCAGGGCATAAATCAGTGTATTTGTTGTTATGTGTTGCCATAGAAACAAGATTTCCACTCAAAATAGAGGAATAAAAAGGCCCATTGATAGCCCCACTCACAGGAATGAATGTACTTAAAAAATGGTAAAAATCCTATTTCTAGGTCAAATTCTATGAGAAAATTATTTTAAAGAATATGATATTTTTCCTTATTTGCATAATTATGCATACTTATACTAATCTCGAGTTATCTCGGGAAATATGCAAGTTAGAGGTTATTTGGGATAGCGATAGGTCAGTGATCACCCAAATTCCTAGACCCATAACTCATAAACTAGAAGAGATATTTTCTTATGTAATACATCATTGAAAAGCTCATGACCTGAATTTAGAAATTGACTTTTCCCCTCGGGGGGACCCTTTTGCCTTGGCTGGACACATATAACATGGTTATCGAGTTTAGGCACTGATTTCAGTTCCTAAAATGGATAATATGAGTTCTGATACCTGGCGATATAAGAACTCAAAATTGACAGTGGAGCGGACATACCTTGACAACGAGGTGACACGAAAGTAAATTCTCCATTTTTGAAGATTATAGACCAAATCTGACAAAATAATTTCAGCAGTATATCCTTTACATGCTATTCTAACTTTCTGTCGGGTAGATTACTTGATATTATGGCTGAATTTAACATAAAAAAATCATAACGATTCGAAGCGGGCGACTGGCCATGCGTGTTCGCCATTCTCTCAACACTACAGGTGCCACCGCCTGGTGTGTACAGAATGGATTAGGCTATAGACTGGCGCAGCTCTGTCTCAACGTATTCGCAGTAGTAGACCTACGAGAATGGGAGTTGCAGGAGGTCGCCAGCTTAACCATATGTTAACATGAAACCAAGATGGCGGAGGGATGTCTTGTCGACTCCAAAAAGAAAACAATGGATTCTATCCATTTTAAGGGTAAATACTTAGAATTAATGGTGGAAACCATGTTATATATGCAATATGTAATGAATAGACTTGCTGGCTTCATGGGTTTGATAGAGGCATTCGCCTCCGGCTCATGCTTCTATCACCCCCTGAAGGTATCGGACCACCAAAACATTCTGCACTATAATTTAATGTAACTCATGCACCTGTAAAAGTGGAATTTCACCTTTCAAACACTCCAAATCACTCAAAATCATGAAGAGGCACATTTTCCCCCTCTCTGGGTGCCAGATCCAGACGTCGTTCACCAACCCAGTTTTTCTGTACGTGCATATGTTTGAACCCATCCCCATTTTGGCCTATTCTGCACACAATTAGTGATTATTTCCAACCTTTTTTTAAATCAATATTTTGGGATCCTAGACAAAGGAGCTGTCCCTTGTACCCCATATATTCTGAATCACAACAGGTTAAACATTTTATCTATGCTTTATTTAAAAGTTTGCAATGTTGAACTCTAATATAGACCAATCACAACCCTCCAAGTCCTAAATCCGTACTTCTCGGTGTATTACCGGAAGTGACGTCATCATCAATAGTGGAACGATACCTTAAAGGAAGCGGTATTTTATAATAACCTGGGAAATATGTCTCTCACATGTCCTCATTCCCAACCCAGTACAAAAAGTCCCTCAGAAATACATTTCAGCTTCTCCAAAGGGGGTGTCTTAATGCCTCGGCTTACCGAGAATAACCTTGATTTTTCCTCATTTTCACCCCTCCGTCAAATATCTGCTTACCACAAAGGAACCGATGAGCACAATGACCTGAGAATTGGTATCCTTATTGCCAAAGAGTTATTCTGCATGGTACAAATGCCAGGTTTTGGGGTTTCAGTTTTTATTTCTCAGAAATCTACGCTAATATAGCAGAGGAAAATAATTAAAATCTATCAAAAATCACAATTTTTGGTCAAAAAACTGATTTTTCAGAGACTTTACTTTGCTCAGAATACACTGTACTGTCCATATTACATCTCCCAATACTGTTAACGAAATCTCTTCAAAATTTCATGTATATTTGAGCATTTTTAATCGTTTAATGGACTCTATTGGAGTTCAATACCGAGGTGGCTCGGAATCCTCCGAAGCTGCGTAAGCCCACATTTAAGCCCTATAGCTCCAATATCCAAGCACCTATGGGTCAAATTAGGACATATACTGACCAGTTATAGTGATTTTTATACAAAATCTTGATTATTTGAATATCTACACTTCTAAACCCACACTGGGAGGCATATGGGTGATTGGAGCTGAAAATTAGTGAAATTCCAGCTCTCTCCGCAACCTTAAAACCCACATTTTCCTCCATTTTTGACAGTTTCCCTGCTTATAAGGACAAAATAAGGGTTGATTTTTCATGAATAACCAATTCCTGATAAAATTGATAGCTTTTGGTTCATGTTTAGCCTGTATTTAACTATGTCCATTCCATAGGCCTATGGTTCTCTTAAGGTATTGGACCACCAAAACATTCTGCACTATAATTTAATGTAACTCATGCACCCGTGAAAGTGGAATTTCACCTTTCAAACACTCCAAATCACTCAAAATCATGAAGAGGCACATTTTCCCCCTCTCTGGGTGCCAGATCCAGACGTCGTTCACCAACCCAGTTTTTCTGTACGTGCATATGTTTGACCCCATCCCCATTTTGGCCTATTCTGCACACAATTAGTGATTATTTCCAACCTTTTTTTAAATCAATATTTTGGGATCCTAGACAAAGGAGCTGTCCCTTGTACCCAATATATTCTGAATCACAACAGGTTAAACATTTTATCTATGCTTTATTTAAAAGTTTGCAATGATTTTGAACTCTAATATAGACCAATCACAGCCCTCCAAGTCCTAAATCCGTACTTCTCGGTGTATTACCAGAAGTGACGTCATCATCAATAGTGGAACGATACCTTAAGCCAACAAGTGCAAGTCTATTCATTATATATTACATTCCTATCCATATAAGACACACACAGTACAAGGGTACTCCTGATGAGGTTCTATTCATGTCAGACACACACAGCACAAGTGTATTCTTTATGAGCTCCTATCCATATCAGACACACACAGTCCAAGGGTACTCCTTATGAGGTCCTATCTATATCAGACACACAGTACCTGGGTACTCCTTATGATGTCGTATCTATATCAGACACACACAGCACAAGTGTATTCCTTGGCAGGCCCTATCCATATCAGACACACACAGTACATCTATACACCTTTTGAGGTCATATCTATATCAGACACACAGTACCTGGGTACTCCTTAGGCCACTTAAAAAAAAATTTCAGCTTTACAGATCCGCCTGCACCATATAAAACGGGCCACATTGTAGCTTTTTAATACAAATTTCCCTAAAAAAAAGTGTAAAAATCACTCATCCACTGAGAAAAATTTCCATAAACAAAATAATTCATATCTCAGCGATTATTTTGAGTAGAAACATAATTTAAAAAGCATATTTATCCCCATTTCTCCATCTACAATATAAGAGTGTAATTTACATGGGGTTAAAGTTCGATCTGTTTATGAAAATACTTACAAAAATAATCAATAAATAAAAATGAAAAAAAACTCCCTCATCAGGCTAGACCCAAATAAAAATAAATAAAAAAAGCCTCCCTCCCGCACTCTATTTTTCAGAAATGTATCCGCAAAGTTGAAATTTTTGAAGTAGGACCTCATAAGTGGCCTTATGAGGTCCTACCCATATCAGACACACACAGCACAAGTGTATTCTTTATGAGCTCCTATCCATATCAGACACACACAGTCCAAGGGTACTCCTTATGAGGTCATATCTATATCAGACACACAGTACCTGGGTACTCCTTATGATGTCGTATCCATATGAGACACACACAGCACAAGTGTATTCCTTAGCAGGCCCTATCCATATCAGACACACACAGTACATCTATACACCTTTTGAGGTCATATCTATATCAGACACACAGTACCTGGGTACTCCTTAGGCCACTTAAAAAAAAATTTCAGCTTTACAGATCCGCCTGCACCATATAAAACGGGCCACATTGTAGCTTTTTAATACAAATTTCCCTAAAAAAAAGTGTAAAAATCACTCATCCACTGAGAAAAATTTCCATAAACAAAATAATTCATATCTCAGCGATTATTTTGAGTAGAAACATAATTTAAAAAGCATATTTATCCCCATTTCTCCATTTACAATATAAGAGTGTAATTTACATGGGGTTAAAGTTCGATCTGTTTATGAAAATACTTACAAAAATAATCAATAAATAAAAATGAAAAAAAAACTACCTCATCAGGCTAGACCCAAATAAAAATAAATAAAAAAAGCCTCCCTCCCGCACTCTATTTTTCAGAAACGTATCCGCAAAGTTGAAATTTTTGAAGTAGGACCTCATAAGTGGCCTTATGAGGTCCTACCCATATCAGACACACACAGCACAAGTGTATTCCTTAGGAGGCCCTATCCATATCAGACACACACAGTACATCAATATACCTTATGAAGTCTATTCATATCAGACACACCCAGTACATGGATATTCCTTATGAGGTTCTGTCCATGTAGGGTGAGGGAAGGATACTTTCATATACACTCCATATAAGACACACAATTATGCACAACCTGTTCTTATGAGGCACTCACAATGTAGGATTATGAACATTACTTGAAATCTAGAATATTTTTTTTAATTTAAGCTATTGATAATGCCCATAGGTTGAAGGAATAAACATGCCCCCATCATAGTAAAGCTAACTAGCTGCAGTTAAATGACCCCAGCATACTGAGTCATATTACCCATGTTTATCTAATTAATGAGTGGCAGATGGTCCTTGGGGAAGGGGTGAAGTTTCAACTATCCCTCTGCTGGTACTGAACCTCATAAGGGCAAAGACACACAACACACACAATGCATTTGTAAACTAGCACTGAGATGGTGAAAAGGGCCATATCATAGATATTATAAGACTAACAGGCTTGCTGACAAGATAATAAGAGTTGTTTCTAATCCTAATAGCTCTACACACATTCATTTATCCATTCACAGCTTTGTACATTCTTAGAAAACATAAAATGTGTTTTGTAGTCAATTTGATTTTTAGTCAAAGAAGGACATAAAGTGCATCTCAGGTATAATCATTGTGGTGTTTGATGGTTTGTCACTAATAGACACAGAGGGGGTTCTGTCAATGTTGGGTTCAGACACACCAGATATACCTAGGTTGGCCCTGTGAGGTTGTATCCATGTAATATTCACACACATAATTTTATATATGTCACCTTTGTGAGGTCTCCCCAAATGTCAGTTATAAAGTTGATCTTACTTAAGTTGTATTCTTGTATACTGAAGCCTTGGTTACTATGGTAACTAGGTCATCTCTGCTGTAGTGTTATGATATACCATTTTATTATTCCATAAATTCTAACATATTATTGTATTAATCAAAGAATATCTATGAAATGAATACATAGGTTGGTTCTAAGAGCTATAAGAGCACTCAAACTTTGTATAAGAGCGTTCATGCCCCATTGCACACCAGCCAGAGTCAGTTAGACAGAGTTTGTGACATCAAAGGCTCCGACTTAATGGTTCATTGCACAATATAATAAAAATGAGGGTCTCAGTGTGCGACCTCATGGTTCAGTGCACAAACTAATAAGTTGTAAGTGAATGCAACCGGCCGTCACGGGTGCCTGAGCACCGCTGACGCCGTCATGAGTGTCTGAGCACTCTAATAACTGAACAATGGGTTACATAAGCACAACGCCATAACCGTCCGGTCACTCTAGCATCGCTTCTGAGCGACCTAGGTCAAATATCATTTATGGAAAGCCCATAATGAGACAGTTAGAATGAGCCCAAGATCAAGGCGGAACTCCTATTATTAAGGAAGTTACGTTATGGAGACTGAATCAACCTCCAAGTGCACTACAGATGAACCGGCGCAAGTTACGCGCCTATCCAGCGGTCATTATAAATTTGGCATATTCAACTCCGCGCATGCACAAAATGGCGGTCATAACTACGTAAACTTCCGAGATATGGGGGTTTGAAGTTACAGAACCGACCAAGACAATGGGGGGCACAGCGGTGTCCATGGGGGTCCTTTGTGCACCCAGTGACACATGAAAGACTCCCCTCAAACAATTGCAGAGTTAGGCAGATGCTACTGGCCCCAGTCAGTCTGGAGGTGCTTTTCCAAGATTTGCTACAAATAGCCTGGCTGCACCTCCTAGACAGGCAGAACACCAAGAACCGCTCTAGAGGTAACATCTCCAGTCATCTCCTGCTACCTGCTATACCACTGCACTATGGTGAAACTATGCTAGACAGGCATTGGTTTCTATCATTAGTGGCCAGAGGGTATCTTCCTCAAGACTTCCACCAGAGGGTAAAGTTATTCATTATTACATTATTCCTCTAAGCAGCAGGTCAGGAGCTAGGTGTGGGAACCCACCTAGAACTATGCTGGACATTGTATTATTATTACCTCACAGGTGGAGTGAGACAGAACATTATACTTTATAAATTACTGTATATTTACTGTATGTACAATTTACCTACATACTAACTACTGTATGATTGATATTTCTTACATGTTGCCTAAAGCTGAATAAACCAGTGATAACTGGAAATAACACTATTTTCTATGAGCTTGATGTATTTACTCCATACACCACTAGTCATATGATATTTCTCATATGACAACTTGATCATGCACAATTACTAGTATGACAAAGTGGTGGAGAACATCCTACTAAGATCCCATTTCTCACAGGCTCATAAAAATTAAAGCTGGCAACATTACTAAAAACAATCATACACACAGTAAACCCCACTCCACCCACCCAGTGACCTTGACCTTGACACTATGCCCACCAAGGTCACCAGTGAGAGCTCCCACATACCAGTGAGATCCCCCACATACCAGTGAGATCTCCCACATACCAGTGAGATCTCCCACATACCAGTGAGATTCTATCCATTTTAAGGGTAAATACTTAGAATTAATGGTGGAAACCATGTTATATATGCAATATGTAATGAATAGACTTGCTGGCTTCATGGGTTTGATAGAGGCATTCGCCTCCGGCTCATGCTTCTATCACCCCCTGAAGGTATCGGACCACCAAAACATTCTGCACTATAATTTAATGTAACTCATGCACCCGTAAAAGTGGAATTTCACCTTTCAAACACTCCAAATCACTCAAAATCATGAAGAGGCACATTTTCCCCCTCTCTGGGTGCCAGATCCAGACGTCGTTCACCAACCCAGTTTTTCTGTACGTGCATATGTTTGAACCCATTATTTCCAACCTTTTTTTAAATCAATATTTTGGGATCCTAGACAAAGGAGCTGTCCCTTGTACCCCATATATTCTGAATCACAACAGGTTAAACATTTTATCTATGCTTTATTTAAAAGTTTGCAATGTTGAACTCTAATATAGACCAATCACAGCCCTCCAAGTCCTAAATCCGTACTTCTCGGTGTATTACCGGAAGTGACGTCATCATCAATAGTGGAACGATACCTTAAAGGAAGCGGTATTTTATAATAACCTGGGAAATATGTCTCTCACATGTCCTCATTCCCAACCCAGTACAAAAAGTCCCTCAGAAATACATTTCAGCTTCTCCAAAGGGGGTGTCTTAATGCCTCGGCTTACCGAGAATAACCTTGATTTTTCCTCATTTTCACCCCTCCGTCAAATATCTGCTTACCACAAAGGAACCGATGAGCACAATGACCTGAGAATTGGTATCCTTATTGCCAAAGAGTTATTCTGCATGGTACAAATGCCAGGTTTTGGGGTTTCAGTTTTTATTTCTCAGAAATCTACGCTAATATAGCAGAGGAAAATAATTAAAATCTATCAAAAATCACAATTTGTGGTCAAAAAACTGATTTTTCAGAGACTTTACTTTGCTCAGAATACACTGTACTGTCCATATTACATCTCCCAATACTGTTAACGAAATCTCTTCAAAATTTCATGTATATTTGAGCATTTTTAATCGTTTAATGGACTCTATTGGAGTTCAATACCGAGGTGGCTCGGAATCCTCCGAAGCTGCGTAAGCCCACATTTAAGCCCTATAGCTCCAATATCCAAGCACCTATGGGTCAAAATAGGACATATACTGACCAGTTATAGTGATTTTTATACAAAATCTTGATTATTTGAATATCTACACTTCTAAACCCACACTGGGAGGCATATGGGTGATTGGAGCTGAAAATTAGTGAAATTCCAGCTCTCTCCGCAACCTTAAAACCCACATTTTCCTCCATTTTTGACAGTTTCCCTGCTTATAAGGACAAAATAAGGGTTGATTTTTCATGAATAACCAATTCCTGATAAAATTGATAGCTTTTGGTTCATGTTTAGCCTGTATTTAACTATGTCCATTCCATAGGCCTATGGTTCTCTTAAGGTATCGGACCACCAAAACATTCTGCACTATAATTTAATGTAACTCATGCACCCGTAAAAGTGGAATTTCACCTTTCAAACACTCCAAATCACTCAAAATCATGAAGAGGCACATTTTCCCCCTCTCTGGGTGCCAGATCCAGACGTCGTTCACCAACCCAGCTTTTCTGTACGTGCATATGTTTGAACCCATCCCCATTTTGGCCTATTCTGCACACAATTTGTGATTATTTCCAACCTTTTTTTAAATCAATATTTTGGGATCCTAGACAAAGGAGCTGTCCCTTGTACCCCATATATTCTGAATCACAACAGGTTAAACATTTTATCTATGCTTTATTTAAAAGTTTGCAATGATTTTGAACTCTAATATAGACCAATCACAGCCCTCCAAGTCCTAAATCCGTACTTCTCGGTGTATTACCAGAAGTGACGTCATCATCAATAGTGGAACGATACCTTAAGCCAACAAGTGCAAGTCTATTCATTATATATTACATTCCTATCCATATAAGACACACACAGTACAAGGGTACTCCTGATGAGGTTCTATTCATGTCAGACACACACAGCACAAGTGTATTCTTTATGAGCTCCTATCCATATCAGACACACACAGTCCAAGGGTACTCCTTATGAGGTCCTATCTATATCAGACACACAGTACCTGGGTACTCCTTATGATGTCGTATCCATATCAGACACACACAGCACAAGTGTATTCCTTAGCAGGCCCTATCCATATCAGACACACAGAGTACATCTATACACCTTTTGAGGTCATATCTATATCAGACACACAGTACCTGGGTACTCCTTAGGCCACTTAAAAAAAAATTTCAGCTTTACAGATCCGCCTGCACCATATAAAACGGGCCACATTGTAGCTTTTTAATACAAATTTCCCTAAAAAAAAGTGTAAAAATCACTCATCCACTGAGAAAAATTTCCATAAACAAAATAATTCATATCTCAGCGATTATTTTGAGTAGAAACATAATTTAAAAAGCATATTTATCCCCATTTCTCCATCTACAATATAAGAGTGTAATTTACATGGGGTTAAAGTTCGATCTGTTTATGAAAATACTTACAAAAATAATCAATAAATAAAAATGAAAAAAAACTCCCTCATCAGGCTAGACCCAAATAAAAATAAATAAAAAAAGCCTCCCTCCCGCACTCTATTTTTCAGAAATGTATCCGCAAAGTTGAAATTTTTGAAGTAGGACCTCATAAGTGGCCTTATGAGGTCCTACCCATATCAGACACACACAGCACAAGTGTATTCCTTAGGAGGCCCTATCCATATCAGACACACACAGTACATCAATATACCTTATGAAGTCTATTCATATCAGACACACCCAGTACATGGATATTCCTTATGAGGTTCTGTCCATGTAGGGTGAGGGAAGGATACTTTCATATACACTCCATATAAGACACACAATTATGCACAACCTGTTCTTATGAGGCACTCACAATGTAGGATTATGAACATTACTTGAAATCTAGAATATTTTTTTTAATTTAAGCTATTGATAATGCCCATAGGTTGAAGGAATAAACATGCCCCCATCATAGTAAAGCTAACTAGCTGCAGTTAAATGACCCCAGCATACTGAGTCATATTACCCATGTTTATCTAATTAATGAGTGGCAGATGGTCCTTGGGGAAGGGGTGAAGTTTCAACTATCCCTCTGCTGGTACTGAACCTCATAAGGGCAAAGACACACAACACACACAATGCATTTGTAAACTAGCACTGAGATGGTGAAAAGGGCCATATCATAGATATTATAAGACTAACAGGCTTGCTGACAAGATAATAAGAGTTTTTTCTAATCCTAATAGCTCTACACACATTCATTTATCCATTCACAGCTTTGTACATTCTTAGAAAACATAAAATGTGTTTTGTAGTCAATTTGATTTTTAGTCAAAGAAGGACATAAAGTGCATCTCAGGTATAATCATTGTGGTGTTTGATGGTTTGTCACTAATAGACACAGAGGGGGTTCTGTCAATGTTGGGTTCAGACACACCAGATATACCTAGGTTGGCCCTGTGAGGTTGTATCCATGTAATATTCACACACATAATTTTATATATGTCACCTTTGTGAGGTCTCCCCAAATGTCAGTTATAAAGTTGATCTTACTTAAGTTGTATTCTTGTATACTGAAGCCTTGGTTACTATGGTAACTAGGTCATCTCTGCTGTAGTGTTATGATATACCATTTTATTATTCCATAAATTCTAACATATTATTGTATTAATCAAAGAATATCTATGAAATAAATACATAGGTTGGTTCTAAGAGCTATAAGAGCGCTCAAACTTTGTATAAGAGCGTTCATGCCCCACTGCACACCAGCCAGAGTCAGTTAGACAGAGTTTGTGACATCAAAGGCTCCGACTTAATGGTTCATTGCACAATATAATAAAAATGAGGGTCTCAGTGTGCGACCTCATGGTTCAGTGCACAAACTAATAAGTTGTAAGTGAATGCAACCGGCCGTCACGGGTGCCTGAGCACCGCTGACGCCGTCATGAGTGTCTGAGCACTCTAATAACTGAACAATGGGTTACATAAGCACGATGCCATAACCGTCCGGTCGCTCTAGCATCGCTTCTGAGCGACCTAGGTCAAATATCAAAGCATTTATGGGAAGCCCATAATTAGACAGTTAGAATGAGCCCAAGATCAAGGCGGAACTCCCATTACTAAGGAAGTTACGTTATGGAGACTGAATCAACCTCCGAGTGCACTACAGATAACCGGCGCAAGTTACGCGCCTATCCAGAGGCTATTATAAACTTGGCATATTCAACTCCGCGCATGCGCAAAATGGGGGTCGTAACTCCGTAAACTTCCGAGATATGGGGGTTTGAAGTTACAGAACCGACCAAGACAATGGGGGGCACAGCGGCGTCCATGGGGGTCCTTTGTGCACCCAGTGACACATGAAAGACTCCCCTCAAACAATTGCAGAGTTAGGCAGATGCTACTGGCCCCAGTCAGTCTGGAGGTGCTTTTCCAAGATTTGCTACAAATAGCCTGGCTGCACCTCCTAGACAGGCAGAACACCAAGAACCGCTCTAGAGGTAACATCTCCAGTCATCTCCTGCAACCTGCTATACCACTGCACTATGGTGAAACTATGCTAGACAGGCATTGGTTTCTATCATTAGTGGCCAGAGGGTATCTTCCTCAAGACTTCCACCAGAGGGTAAAGTTATTCATTATTACATTATTCCTCTAAGCAGCAGGTCAGGAGCTAGGTGTGGGAACCCACCTAGAACTATGCTGGACATTGTATTATTATTACCTCACAGGTGGAGTGGAACAGAACATGATACTTTATAAATTACTGTATATTTACTGTATGTACAATTTACCTACATACTAACTACTGTATGATTGATATTTCTTACATGTTGCCTAAAGCTAAATAAACCAGTGATAACTGGAAATAACACTATTTTCTATGAGCTTGATGTATTTACTCCATACACCACTAGTCATATGATATTTCTCATATGACAACTTGATCATGCACAATTACTAGTATGACAGTGTGATGTTTATCTGACTAATGATTGCCAGATGTTCTCTGGGAGGGGAAGCCTTCACTCTACCTCATAAGGAGAAATACTCCATCTCAGTGAGACACACTGCACATAATTCTACACAAAGCTCTATAGACAATATTTTAGGGATGATGTGCAATGATCTTTCATCTGACCATGGGAACATCATATAGATGGTGTTTGAGTAAGTGTCAGGAAAAAAGTGTACAAATGCCAGAAAACCATGGTTTTGGCCTTTAGCCATAGAAAAGAAAATATGCCTATCCCATCTATTTATATCAGTTTGGGTGGATGTTGGTTGAAATTTTTTGCTACAGTCAGTTGAGTGTAGAAATTTACTCTTTGAAGTGTCTGTGACAATGGCTCTTAAATCAGAATAAATCTATCAATAATAGTGATATATTGTCCCTATAACACACCACATAAAAAAACCTTGTAAGGGGTTGAAATTGGTATCAAGATTTTAGCTGTCAGTCTAATGGTCCCTGATTTGTGGTTCAGAATGGGTGCTACCATGTCCAGTTGGCAAGTTTCCCGCCAATATTTATGCATGTTTCAATGAAAGAGCGGGAAAAACTGTGAAGAAAGATGAAGACAATGTTTTCAGTCTTTACCATCTTTGGGTGCACTGCAAAAATCAAGTTTAATCTATAGAGCGTCAAGTTATATGAATTATGCAATGTTACTTTTGGAATTCCAAACCAATTCCAATGCTTGAGGATTGGTTATTTTGAGCATGGGTAGTATCATCTCTGGTAGGCAAGTTTCCCTCTAAAATACATGTTTCACCAAAAAGAGCGGGAAAACTGTTGATTAGAGATGAGGACATGAAATGGGTAAAAGTCAATTTGCCCCAAATATGAGACAGCCTTTGGTCATCTATATAGAGCATTTTTTTGCAGTTTTTGGGCACACTGCAATAATCAAGTTTTATCTATTATGCAATGTTCTGTTTGGAATTCCAAGCCAATTTCAATGCCTCAGGATACCCAATTGTGGGGGAAAGAAAGTGGATTGGTTATTTTGAGCATGCTTGCTACCATGTCTAGTAGGAAAGTTTCCCTCCAAAATGCATGTTTCATCAAAAACAGCTGGAAAACTGTTGATTAGAGATGAGTACATGAAATGAGTACATGAAATGGGTGAAGGTCATTAAGAAAAGTGGCCCCAAATATGATACAGCCTTTGGCCATTTATAAAGAGTGCTTTTTTGCAGTTTTTTCTTTTGTGCACTGCAAAAATCAAGTTTATCTATTTTGCAATGTTATGCTTGGAATTCCAAGCCACTTCCAATGCCTCAGGATACCCAATTTTGGTTTGTTCTCCTGATCACCAAACATGAATGGAGGTTGGGGAGTTTGTTATATGTGTAGGGGTATGGTATTTTACACTTTAACGTTCATGCACCCGTGAGACTCAGACCTAGGTCCTTCGGGTGTGGTGGGGGAATCCGGATGGCAGGTGGCAGCACCTGCCTCTGGGTTCGTATCCACTACACCAGGGGGCCTACCACTCGTCCGCCACACGTCACGTGGCCGGTCTGAGTTTCGCGGGCTTTTCCCCTATATAAGGCTGGTCCTAGCCCTAGGTTCCTCAGTAGTGGTTTACCCACTGCTCAACCAGGTTGTTACCCGAAAGGGTAACCGAATGCCCTAGCAGCATGTAGTCCTCTGAGGCTGTGATCGTATGTAACGCAAGCTATAAAATAAAAGCTCGGTTGCCTACCCGGAAACTTTTCTCTCTCTTCGTTATGATTTAATCTAACTTAACGAGACGAACCATTACACTGGTGCCGTGACCAGTTGGTCTTTGGGTAAGCGCAGTCAGAAATGACTGAGCTGAGCCAAGTCAGGGGAAATGGCCCAGATTATGAGCTAAACTCCCCGATGGAGGATGGTGAAATCAAATCACCACCCCAAGGTACAGAGTGGAGAAATCCACTGGAACACTACCCTGATGGGTTAGAGGATGTAAGAAAAAACTTACATAATGAACTGGATGAATTTGGAGACTCCTTATTCATGCCAGGAGGTACTTCGAAACCTGCACCAATGCATAAAAGTACTGCTCAATTTGGTAAACTACCATTTGAGGTACCAAAGCCTAGTCCAGGTATGTTTGAAACACCATATAGTTCTCGAATTAAACACCAGAAATGTGGATTCGAAAGGAACAAAATGGACGAGCTTGAAGATATGAGAGCTGAATACGAGAAGATCCAGAAGGATCTTATTACACTGACCGGAACCCGAGACAAGATTCTGACTGAAAACAAACAGTTGATATCAGAACGTCTTGATTACGATCAAAGTTGTAGACGCCAACAACAATTGTTATTGGATCAGATGGAGAAAGAAAAACAAGATTTTCAACTCCAGCACGAACAGTATCGTGATGCACTATGCACGGCGGACCTGGAATACAGAGCCTCGTGTGATGAGTTGAATAGAACTAAACAAGAGTTAAATTCAACTCAAACGGCCTATGGCAAGTACCAAGAAGAGCTGATGAAAATTGAATCAGCCTTCAAGGATGCTCGGAAAACATATCAAAAACAAACCGATGAACATAAAAAAATAAAAGGTCAATGGATACGTGAATCCACAGATTTGGCTGCCAAACAGACAAAGATGATGGATGATTATTCCGAACTGGAAGCTAAAGCTATCCAGATGTCAAAGTATCTAGAAGATACTGGTCGTGCAGTAGGCACTCTTGAATCAGACTTCACCGTTTCAGGAGTTGCCCTAAACACGACGAGTAACCAGATGAACTCTTTAAGGGGCGATGACGGGGTAACAGAGACAACTGTACCTCATTATGAAGAAGTAAAGAGTCATCAGGTTAGATTTACGGATAATACCTTCCAACCTCTTGGTCTAGGTACGGGAAATGGTGGGGTTGACTCTGCGAGTGGAACTAAACAAAGCCACTCGGCAAACACTCCCACCTTTCACGGCGGGTGGCCACAACAGTCACCTTTAGGGGGACCAAATGGCCCGTATGCCCAGTATAGATGGAATCAATCCTAAACAGGAGCGAGTCCGTCCAAAGGTAACACCCGGAACATGTCCGGAGGAACAACCGGACAATCATCCGGGAATTCCAGTCCAGCTGGAGGGCAATCTGGATGTGACCAAGGATCCGGACCTTCAGGAGATCATTCCAGAAGTAGACCCCCTGCTGGTGGGACTGGTTCTAATAATGGAAATCAGTCAAATGGAACAGGAGGAAACACTAATCCCAATAGTGGTTTCTTTAGCTTTTGTGGAAATACACAACCCACCAATAATCCTGGGCCAACTCCTCAAACCAGCAGATACACCTTCTCACAGGTGCCTCCATACGGAACAGGAGGATCAGGGGGCGGAGGAGGACCACCGCCTGGAGGCCCTGGAAGTACTTATGGTACGTATCCTCCAAGGAAAAAGAGACTCAGTCGCCGAGTATCTCTTTCTCCAGGGTTACAAGTGCTGCATGACTCTAATGCAGCGATTGCTAACTTAGGTGTTAATTGCTACAATCAAGGTCTGGATGATACGGAGATCATGGAACGGAGTAAGGGTTTATCCCTTACTGGATCCACGAATCCGGCTCGTAGAGTAGCTAAGATACCTACCCCCTTTAATGCCAAGAACCCTTGGAAGGAGGAGTATCAAGGCTGCGCGGATGTCTTTAACTGCAATGGATGGGGTAAAGCGGAAGCTCTCCCTTATCTAGTATGCTGGTTAAAGGAAGGCGACGGAAAAGGAGCCGTGGAGCAATGGAGAGATTCTCAAATAGTAGGACTCTCAGCCCATATGAAATATGATGAACTCATAGAGATTGCTTCATATCTATATGGGAATATAGTTGGAGAAGATCCTTGGCTGACGTTCACTAAAAGAACGCAGAAGCCTAAGGAATCTGCCAAAGTGTTCGGCTTGGAATGTCAACGACTGTTGCATAAAGCCAGACCTCAATGGAGACTAGATGATGAATGCTTCCTAGATGAGATGTTTAAACAATTCATTGAAGGATTGCGGAATCAGGAACACAGGACAGTAGCCTGTGAAGCTTGGAAGAATGATGCCTCTCTGACAGATTTGTTACAGTCTCAGATCATTATGATCGAAAGGCCCGTATCTTTGCCGGGAAGGTACCCCAACGGATGTCAGCAATGATAATCCCGGAGGAAATACCCGAAACCGATTCATCCGAATCAGGGGAACCTGACGAAGATGAAAACGTTGGGGCCATTGGCCAAGGGAACCCCCGGTATAACCGGAACTGGGGAAAGAAACCGGGTTACGTCAAGGAGAAAGTGATCACTTCTAAACCTCCTGTGACTCAACCCGATACCAAACCCACTACGGGTCCGTCTTTATCAGAGGACCTGGTTAACAATTTGGTAAAGAAGATTACTGAAAATCTTAGGAGGCCTAAGCCTGATAGGAGCGTAGTGACATGCTTTAGATGTCAGGAAACTGGGCATTATGCTGCCGAGTGTGAGGCAGATAAGCCAGTTTATAGAAACACTCGTTACCGGAACAATCCGGGTAAGGAGGACTCAGTGAAGAAGGAAAACTGAGAGGGGGTGTCCATGAAGGCAACCGGATTACCCCCCGAATTAATGATTGCCATGACTGCCAGCCTATCGCCGCTTGCGGTACTGGTGAGAATCCTCTAGCGATTTCGCCCAGCAGTGAAGTTAAGGAGCCTGATCAGCTCCTTACTCATGAGGCTGGGGAGACTGATAGTACACCAGGTGTCAAGAACCGGCAGAAGAACACAGAGGGGAAACCCGATATCAGTCCAGAGGGAGCGGCCAACGAGTTGGTCAGGGTGGGGTGTGCCCAACTCCCCCCGGGTCATCCTTGTCTCAAGTTTTTGGAGGGATGTGGATTTGACCTCGGCGCTAAGACGGAACTTGCTAAGTACGCAAGTAGTCCTACCTACTTGAAAGGTAGGAGGTGGTACGCAGTTGTATCTGTGAGTGGTAGATCCGCTGAGTTTCTTGTCGATACGGGTGCTAGCCACTCCTGTATTGCTAAGAGATTCTACGATCTTTTGCCTACGAATCATGAAACTTTCACAAGGAAGGAAATGCTCGTACGGCCGACGGTAGCATGATACAAACGTTCGGTAGAACATGTATGAGGTTCAGTCTACAGGAAGATAAGGACTTCATCCTTACTCCTACTGTGGCGAACATCGCGGATGATGGTATACTTGGTCTGGATTTTGCTGCATTATATGGAGCAAGGTTAGATTCCCAGAGGGGAATATTGGAAGTGAGAGACCCGTATCATCTCGAAGTACAATGTGTGCTTAGGCAAGTAAGCAGTGTAGCCAGTGTAGCCCAGACTGTTAAGCAACACCCATGAATGCCTGCTCAAAGCACTACTTAATGACCACAGATTTGTACAATTATATCACCTGATGAAGGCTAACTACAGCTGAAACGTTGTGATCAATATAATTATTATGGTTCAATAAAGCCTATAAAATTTAAGTTTTGTCGTTCTAGTTGTGTCTATTATATATATATAGTTTTATCTAAAAGTTTCATTGTACGCTTTGATTTGCACCTTTTTCAAACCTCTACAAATGTATGATCAAGTTTGAAGGCCATGAATACGATTCCATAGAGAGAGCCTATGCTGCCAAGATGTGTCTAGTATCCAAACAGATGAATGTCCTCCGACGAGTACTTGCTGCTCCAACCCCCATAGACTCTATGTACGTAGCCAAAGGATGCACAAAATCCAACGAATGGTATGACATGGACCAAGAGGTAATGGAGAAACTGATCTCAATTAAGTTCGAACATCCCCCTCTCAAGGATATCCTAACCAGCAGCCGTGGTAAATACCTATATGAAGCTACTCCACATAAAGTATATGGTACAGGCCTTCACCTAGGTCAAAAACAAGAAATAACCATCGACAACATAGCCTCAAATGGATATGGAAACAAGCTAGGTGAGCTGCTGATGAAATTTAGATACACTATCACAGGAGAAAAGCCACTACCTACTGCAGAAGAAATCAGACTGCGGAAAGCAACAGACAATGATAATTAGTTATGAGATTTAATCTACATATAAACTATTACATATATAATTTTATTTCGATTAACAAAGTTTGTATAAAACTCTAAACATAAGGCTGGTTATGTATCCGTTAGTCTTCCAAAATGCGTTTCTAACTTCAACTAAATGATCCACTCATCCACGCTACGGGGCGGCACAAAGGCCTATGCCCCTGGGATGAAATTTATGTACTCATACCACCAAGGGTTTGGGAGAGAAAATCTAAGTATAGGATTTGATATAAGTTTTACTATGGAATATGCACATGTAGATGTACTCTGCATGAGCATTATGTATGCAATACAACTCGGTTTATCAATTATGTGGCACCAGGGGCCTCAGATTAATACATCTTAATGCTAGAAGTATAAACTCGAATTATGCTTCTATTTGTGCAGAATTGTATCCTGCTGATTTGGATATATATTCCTTTTCTGAAACTTGGTTTAAAAGTGAGGATGACGAAAGTAGTTGCCAACTAGCAGGTTATGGAAGATACAGATTAGATAGGCAAGTATTAAATGAAAAAGGGAATATTAAGACTGGAGGAGGAGTTGCCCTATATATTAAAAACTCGTTGAATCATGATTATCAAAGGTATTCTCATCTAAATATATCTGACAAAAATATTGAAATATAAAATATTGTAATATCAAAACAGCATATGAAACAAATCATACTATTCAATGTGTATAGACCACCGGATGGAAACCATGCTGTCTTTATTGATTCTCTAACGGATGTAATTTCCCAAATTGAAAACAGGAACAACATTGAAATTATATGTATGGGTGATATGAACTTCAATATAAGTGAGGACTCTGATATGGTAAATAATCTTCTAAATAGACTAAAAGGGTTTGGACTCAAGCAAGAAATTAAAAATCCCACAAGGAAAAATGCAACCTTGGATCTTATCTTTACAAATATACGTCCAAACTTTATAACAACTGGAATTACAAATAACTTTATTTCAGACCATCTCCCCGTCTTTCTTATAAGAAAAAAATGGAAAACCAACGAAGAACTTACTTATATTGAAGGCAGATCCTATAAAAAATTACCTGATGAATTATTATTAAGTGAATTTGATGCATATGACTGGACAACTTTTGATAGAACTGAAAATGTAAATACTGCTTGGAATGAAATGGAAAATGCTATAAGAAATATACTAGACAGATTTTGTCCCCTACACAAGTTTCTTGTCAAAAAGCACAGAGACCCATGGATGACTCAACATGTATACGAATCCATAAGAGATAAAAACAAATTACTATGGTCTGCCAGGAAATCTTTAGATGAACAAAAATGGACCCAAGCTTCCACATGTAGAAATAAAACAAACAAAATAATAAATAAAGCTAGAAAAAATTTCTTTAAAGAACAAATTGAAGAATACAAAAATGACCATAGAAAATTTTGGCGAACTATTAATAACCTCATACCTGGGCACCCTAAATGGAAACAAGTAATTAACCTAGTAGACCATAAAAAGGATAATACCCCTGTTCCGCCCAACCAAGTTCCAAATTTTATAAATAAATATTTTACACAGATTGGTCCTGTACTTGCAAAGGACCTCTACATACCCTGGAAACCCTACGACAACATCTGTCTAAACTCAATTGAACCTTTTACCACAAATCCACAAGAAGTGTCTAAGCTGGTTCACGATATAAATACCATAAAATCCTCAGCAATTGAAAATATATCAACCAAAGTCTTAAAAACTGTGTTTAAACATTCACCTGAAAGACTTTCAAAAATTTTCAACCTATCATTTAAGTCAAATACTGTACCAGACTCATGGAAAATATCCAGAGTAACCCCTATTCCTAAAGCAGGTGATACCAAACTTGTAAACAATTATAGACCAATCTCCCTCCTACCACTACCATCCCAGGTAGCACACAAAATTTTGCCAACGTTGGCCCGATGCATCGGGCCAACGCTGGGCCAACGTTGGCTGCCCATCGGACCTACGTAGGCCCGACCAGTGGCATTTGCCAACCAAATGCCAACATTGGCCCAACGTTGGCAGGACATCGGCAAATGGTCGGCCCCTGGCCGACCATTTGCCGATGCTGATGTTTGCCAACCAAAAGCCAACGTTGGGCCTACGTTGGCATTTGGTTGGCACCGTCGGGCCTACGTAGGCAGGATGGGCAGCCTATGTAAAGCCGATGGTTGGGCCAACGTCAGCCCAACGTTATGCCAATGTCTCTGTGCTACCTGGGATGTAAACTGCTAGAGAAAATTGTACACACTAGAGTATATGGATTCTTGTTAAAGAAAATATCCTGACTCCTAGACAGGGTGGCTTTCGAGCAGGCTACAGCACAGTGGATACTCTATCAAAATTTACAGATGATATTAAAAGGGAATTAAATGTTGGAAATTCTACAATTTCTGCCTTTATTGATCTCAGGAAGGCTTTTGATACTGTAGACCATTCGGTCTTATTAATTAAACTACATCACTATGGAATTCGTTCAGATAATTACCATTGGTTTATAAACTACCTATCCAATAGACAACAACTGGTATTCGCTAATGGGCTGAGTTCTGACCTGGAAAACATAACCTGTGGAGTACCTCAAGGTTCTATACTAGGTCCTTTGTTATTTTTAATATATGTAAATGATGTAATCAAATGTATTAAGACATGTAATATTAGACTTTATGCAGATGATACTGTGATATACTCATCACACAATAGCTTAATTCAAGCTAAGAATGAACTTCAATGTGATCTTGAAAATTATTATACCTGGTGTATCCAAAACAAACTGTCGATTAATATTACGAAAACAAAAATCATGCTATTTACCTCAACAAACCAGAAATTAAAATCTCTGGAAGCAAACATATCCATGAACAATCAATTATTGCAAATTGTCCCTAGTTATAAAATCTCGGTGTGACCCTGGACCCTCTCCTATCTTACAAAATTCATCTAAAAAATCAGGTCAAAACTATCGCCTATAAAACATACAAACTGTGTTTACTAAGAAAATATCTAGATGTCAAATTAGCAGTAAAAATTTATAAAACAACGATACTTCCTTATATGGATTATGCAGATATTTGTTTCTCAACAACCTATGATAAATATTTGGATCCGTTACAATATGCCCAAAATAGATGTCTGAAAATATGTCTGAAAGTTCCACATATAACAAATACAAATTTTATACATAATATTACTGGTTGTAATAAATTAATGGACAGAAGATTTGCACACACTGTAAATTATATGTATAGTCGTTCGAGATCTACGGATTATAAGGTTATACAAAGGCTCCAAACAAGACAACATGATGCTCCCCTATGTAAAACTATTACACCAAACTGTTTATCTTATATTAGAAGTGTGGAGTTTCATGGTGCCATAACTTGGAATGCCCTAACATGTGGTAGAAGGAACGCTGAAACTGTGGAAATATTTAAAAAAGAAACTAGAATATTTCTTAAATCCCTTCTACCCTATACCTAAACTCTAACTGATTATTGTACAACCTACTTATATATCTACAGACTCTCTCCCTTACCCTTCAAATTATTTGTCACAATAAGTGTCTAGTTTCCTACTCTAGTAAAATGATTAATTAGCTAGGACCAGAAGGATCAACCCAAAACACTAAACTAGTGGGGATGAGGTCCATAGCTGTCTTTTTGCCACATGAAATCACCAGTAACAATATGTACCATGTCAAATTAGGTGTCTTAGGCATTATGTATCTTGATATAAACTTAGGCAGAAGACTTGTGAAGCTTCTCCTTATCATATCATATTATATCATTAAGTTACTACAGTATATACACTTGAAATTATGGCATTTTACAAAGAAGTAACTACTTTTGTGCCGGTAACACACTTTATTGGCAATAAAGATCTTTAAAACAAAAAAAAAAGCTTACTCTGTGTTGATACCAGATTCTCATCCCTCATCTCATCTCATCCCCACCACTTTCCCTAGCTAAGTAAGATAATTGTGAACTTGTTCTCTTTCCTATATCATAAAACTGTGTAACATTATTCCTTCGTGGCGGACATCATGTCATTTATATCTATTGAACCATAAATGTATATGTCTCCTACAGGGGGCCTAGCAGAGGTACCACAATGCATGGATTCTAGGTATAAATACCAGTTACAATGTACTCAGTATTTTCCCAATAAAACACTTTAAAAAAGAATCCTTTAGGTCAAGTCTTTTCAAATGCATCTGTTTAATCTTCCTGCTGATTCTCACAGAATTTCCTGCATTTACAGACAGATCCACCTGCACCCCACCTTTTTATAGCAATTTTCACTCGAGTGTCATGACCTTAGTGGGCAGTGGGGCTCACTACTACATTTAAATATCTCAGATATTGTCAAGAAAATGTCCATAACTTTTTGAAAAATATTTTTTTACATATTTTTTTTTAATAAAAGGAGTGATTCAGCATATTAGTCATCATGATGCTGTAATGAAGTTCTGGGCCTGCCAGTCACAGTCCCAGAGCATCATGCTGATGCTCTGGGACAGTATCAACCCCATAGAGTTGGCATGAGTGTATCCCTGGTGAGTTACTCTCCAGGCCTGCATTTATGACAATAACAATCACTGGGAATGATGCATTAATGCATTAGTGACCTTAAAAGATTTGAGATCATCATTGTTAACAAAATATGGGGAAAAATGCCAAAGGTAATCAAACTTACAGTTGTAGAGTTAGCAGAGGTATTATTTGGGGTGGGGAGACACCCAACTAGCCCCATGTGTTTATGTGTCCTCCTGGTCACCAAACACACAGCACCATGGGATGTGTGATGTAATGTAGAAACGTCCTGGATCAGGATGGTCTGAGAGAGGTTATTCCCAAGACTGCGAGGCCATCATAATGTTGAATGTTAAGAGGGTCAATTCAAGCTTGTCTTGTAGCACTTATTTGTCTTTTGAGTATGATTTGATTCTTGGTATTATCTCTTGTTTATGCTGAATTTGCTGAAGTTGTTTTGTTTCAGATATTCCCTAGGTTTCGGAGTAGCACAGATTATCCCTTCTAGTCTGTACGAAAGCCTCATGTGCCATCTACAGCCATGTCACTCCATATGCTATTAAATATACCAGCACTGTGATGCATAGTATGATGCCTCTTCATGAAGCCCTCTCTGATATCATCTGCCATTTCATATATGAACCTTGAATAGTGCATCCCTTGCATAATGAATGTTACCAGCACCAAAAGGCATTGGAATAATCTCATCTCATTATACAGGGCATAACACAAAATTAATTCAAAATTCTAACTAGCATAAATAGTTCCAATGACCTGAGAAATGCACTTTTGGAACTTTAAGTTGATTAAAAGTAGAGATATCCTTTTCGATATCTTCATAGTATTACACTCATTCAGGGCTGGATTTCATATGGTTTCTTCCAGGTTTCTTCCAGAAGAGACTGGAAGAATGTCAGAACACTCTTGGAAAAAAAGTATGTAAGCCATGACTTTCGCTAAATTCAGAATGTGCTTATGCTTTTCAAAGAAGGCTTATGACTGTTTAAGTGCTGCGCCTGTGCCCTAGAGCAGGACATCATTTCAAAGTTGTCTATTCAAGACTACAACATAGTGTGACTTTTTTAACTGGAGAACACTGTGGGGTACATGTAGCTAAATAGAAACCAATTTTAGTGGCCACTTTTTATTTTTACATATTAGGGGCTGATTATACTGGCCAGTAGTGGGTCGCTCCTGACGATTATTCTAGTCATAAGGGTCGTGAGCAACACTATAATGTTGTGCAGTGTCCCCCAGATGTTAGCCTTATGAGGTACACACAGTTACACAGAGTGTTCTTATGAGGTACACACACAGTTACATTGTTTCTTTATGAGGTACACACACACAGTTACCGAATGAGTCCTTATGAGGTATACACCAGGGTAATTGACCTGTATTGATTCGATCTACTGTGTATAACAGAAGGGGAAACTATATAGCTTCGTCTACAGGAATATCATCTGTCTCTGTGTTAATCAGAGCGAGTTATTATCTGTTACATTCTGTACTAGGTTGTAGGTAAAGGCCCACTGGACTATATGAACTGCATGCCACACCCCTTTTTAAATGCCCTCTGTGCCAGCTGATGTACACAGGTCAGCAATGTATCCAAAGAATATTAAGGACATATCTAATTCTTGCTTTTCTAAAATTGCACAAGTATGAGTGAACCTAAGGCAAATGATGCTATCTAAATTTCATTTCATATTGTTAGCTTATATTCAGGTAATAGCAGATGTAAATTCAAATCTTTCTACACAGAAAACCATTTGTCTATGTGAATGATAGGCAGACACAGAGTAGACCCCCTGATTGGTTATTCACTAACAGTACCAGTTGTATGGTATACAATATCACATACATACACAACACCATGTGGATGCCTGAGACTGGGCACAGCCTTATAGAAATCTGCTAATTTCTAACTAAGGACTAACAGTTGATTTGTCATGTTCACACACCTAAATATATGTGTTACCATGAGGTGATTGGTGTAAATTCTAGAATTTGTCATTCTGGTATAATGGCTGTTTAGAAGATGACAGCTTTTTGTTTTGGTGTCCAGATTCAAACCCAACTGCTACTTTTCTGGTCTGTGACCTCTGACCTGGAGGTGTCAACACCTTAGGGTGACATACACCACATGTCTCAGGGCCCTGCATGGTCCCTCAGCCTCCTCTCCTTGACCAATCATATATCCCCAAAAGCACTACCAGGGCATTGCGAGGTGGGCCTTTAAGTACATGACGTGACTATGTTTACTGCACCTCTATATTTTGACCTGGCTATTTATCTTTTACTTTCAGTATCTCAACATTTTTATAATAATTATCTAGCCTTTACTCAGACAAGAAAAATCTGGCTGTGACCACGTGCAGGAGTTGCCACATGCATCTAGACATGTATACCTACTAAGGGAGTGCTTACTATTTATCAGGGGGCGGGTTCACTTGGACGCGCAGAAATTTTCAAGGGGACAAACATAACTAGAAAAATGATGTTGAAATATGGATTGATCAAGCCCTGCCCTACACTTGGTGCATGCCTACACTCTCAAACTGGCCGAGATTTTACCAAGGTTGGATGATGAACAATGTACAATGATTTCTCCCCTCCCTGACTTTCACGCATCTCCCGGTTTTTGATAGATTTAGGCACTTTTAACTGATGAACTCTCCCTGATTTCGATATTCTAATAGGCCTTTTTAACTCAGCAAAGCCTATACTAGATCTAGATTCCCACCACAGCGTTACAGAATGTTGTGAGGAAAGTCTCAAACCAACACTACCGGCAGTTGTGATGACACTGCCTCCCGGGCACTGCCTACACCACGCCTGTAGTCAGGGTGACAATGGTTGCTTGGTGTTGCATCACAAAACTTGCCACTCCCGCAGCACATCAGTGACGTCACCGCTGCCACGTGACATCAACTATGATGTCACGTGTGATGTTATGGCTACCTATGGGCAAAACTGAAACCATAATAGAGTTGCAACGGTCGCTGCGCTCCCGACCGCTAACGCGTTAGAGGGAGTATACATAAGGTACTTTCCGAAAGTGCCCATGTGGGCTGATACCCCTATAAAGCCCCAAGGGACTAGCCCTCAGGTCTCAGACTCCTACAAGACACTCCAGGTTAAGGTAAATACTATAAGCTACTTCTTCTTGGTTGGTGTTTTCAGAGCTAGGGCAGGTTATTACACATAGACAAAGAGATATATGGGGTGATTCAGTGAAGGATGTTTACCAGGCTGAGAACCAATGAAATCACAAACTCAATTTATTTAACAACACTTTATTTTTTTGAAAGCCCTATATCTTGGCTTGTTAGAAAAGTTGATTTAAGTCACCAACTCCAAATGCGTCAGATTTTATAGCCTGTGGTGTAAAACTATAATTCTTTACCCTCACATACATAATGTTTTTAAACAAACAGTCATAAAAGCTGTTAAATATCATCCTATATACATCAGATTTCATGTCCAAAATGTTACAATACATGCCTCAAGGTGTAGCAAAAATGAAATCCCTGCACCAAGAACTTTTTATTACACCTCATCGCTAAATATGGAGTTCAGTGAAAGTTTTGAATATGTAGCCTAGCATTCTTATCTTTTCCCTTATATATTTAAATATAACTAGATATTTATGAAAAACATTCTCATTATCTAGAGTGTCCCTACTTTCAAAAAGATCTCACTCTTTACCAACAAAACATATACATTCTGGTCCAGATCTACAAAGGCACTTCTGAATACTCAAGAAAAAAAATGTTACGTATGTGAGGATTTGGAAAGAGCAATACCTTTAAACATCACAGATCATCTGCATCACTATTTCTTGTACAAGACTTGTTAAATTAATCGTTCAAAGGCATATCTTAACACATTAGACTATATTATGGGTCATTTCTATCTCACTCTGAGCGCATGCCATCTTCATTGGGCAGCCTGTCCTCCTCATTAACTTGCAGACTGCAAAAGATTGAATATAATTGTTGAACAACGAAGGTGAGTAATATAAGCAATTATGGTCTATTATTTACAGTTTCTCAATGGGGGATGAGAAGTAAGTAGGAACAAAAAATTGTTCATGGATAGAACCCCACAAATATCATTACTGACCAGCAGTGCAGCCTTACCCTAGAATAAAGCAACCATAAAAAAAATGTTGAAAAAAAATTACAGGATTGCTACATTCACTACTATTTTAGATTGGGGAACCATATGTGCATATAATGATAAATTATGTATAGTCTGGGTGGGTCTGAAGTACACATTGTAACCAAAATGAACAAAACCTCTCATACGTAACATTTTCAAATTTGTGGGAAACTTGCTAAAATTTAAATGGTAAGTGCCTTAATTCTATCCAGGTTATTAGATGGGGACACTTTTATAAGATTATCAACCAATTTATTTGAAAAATTCTATTAGGAGGTGTCTGGTGCAACACATATAGTAAACACCTGACATATGTAACGAAATGCTGAGGAGGGGGGAGGAAAATGAATACTGCTGGCAAAGTACATACCAAAAGAGAGGTTATATGTACTGAAATGATTGATTGTAGGTCTAGGAGTAAATAAACAATGGTAAGAGCAGGTAATCTCGCAAAATAATGCATTTTTAGGGTATGGGAGGTGAAAACTTCGAAAAATAATCAACACTTCTCACCCCAGACAGACTGGGGTGTCATATCAAAATATCCAAACTGGACCTATTGAGCCCTAGCAGGAAGGGCAATTTCCATTCCGCAGTGAAAACATTACTTATGTGAGGAAAATAAAGCCTTAAAGAGTATGGGGCTTCCTGGCCAAATTAAATGGCATCACCAAGCTGCTATGGCCAGTCTAGGGCTTGGGACTTTCAATCAGAGGGAAATATAACCCAAAATACATCATTTCCATGCAATCTAAGACAATTGCAGACCCTCACATATATGACACACACTACTTCATGAGAATCTGATTAAAATTCCTTACCTTTTTGAGAAATTTCAGTGTAAATGGAGCTGCAAAATCACATTAGACTGTGAGCTTAGCTAATTTGAGATCCTCTGAGTGACTTCCAGTGTTCGGTCATTCCTGCCAGGGCAACAGGAAACATTTCTTTTCTCCTCCACATATTTTCGTTACGTATGTGAGGATTTCCACACCGATACTAAAAGACCCCCTCTGTGGCCGTACTATGCAGACTTGAGACATGATTTTTGTTTCAATCATTCAATTCATATACATACTACACTAGAATAGACTAGAAATAAAGAACCATTTATTTAGATAGCCTACATACAAATAAAAGTGTACCTCACATACATCACATTTTGGGGAGTTGAACTTTGGTTTATGAGACCTAGCTCATATCAGCAGCAAACCAGCACTTTCACAGTTTGATATTATAACACATGTGTGAAAGACAGTTGAGGAAGGGACATAGCCAAAGTATTTTTAATAGATAGCTATGACCTCTCACCAAAGGCAAATTAGGTTTATCACACTCTAATACTGCCTAGCTTAACAATATATAGGTGGGAATGGTGAAAAAGTGGACAAAAAAGGGCATTTTTGGTGTATTGTCTAACTTCAAGCCTCCGTAACTCGTCAAATTATAGGCTGATATACATGAATTTGCCCTCTACTTAAAGCTCAAGATGTTTTCTATCAGATGTGACTAATATAATGAAGAATAGTGGTCTACATTTATTACTGTAGCTCCTCAAAGCTAAAGTCCTCTCAAAATAGGCCCAGACATTGCTCAGTGGATCTGCCCATATATTGCTGACTGGTGACTAGTATATTCTATTACTATTGTATCTGTATTTGGTTCGATAATATATTATATGAACTATATTTGACTGTCTACTTGTTTTATCTTCATATTTACATCCATCTATCCATTCCCCCACATGGGGTTAAGCTAGGCCAATTATTAATCTGTACATAAGAGATCAAAATCTACAATTAATTAAGCCCCCAAAATCGTTACACCTTAGTTATCTCTTTGGCTATTCATCTTTTACTTGCAGTATCTTAACATTTATTGGATGATTATTTAGCTTTTTGAAAAGGAAAAAAAGACACAATTAAGAGATGATGGTCTGTTTTCAGACAAATGTGCCAAACAGATATTGAAAGTATAGTCTGGTAATTAACTTAGCGTAATTAACCTGTTTAGAATGACACTCCATTTACTGTGTATAACAGAAGGGGTAACTATATAGCTTCATCTACAGAAATATTATTTGACTCTGTGTTAATCAGAGCGAGTTATTATCTGTTACATTCTGTACTATGTTGTAGTTAAGTACATGACTTAACTATGTTTACTGCACCTCTATATTTTGACCTGGCTATTTATCTCTCACTTTTAGTATCTCAACATTTATGTAATGATTATTTAGCCTTTACTCAGAAAAGGGAAGAAAAATACACAATTAACCCTTTCACTTTAGTGGCCACACATACTAAATTCAGAATGTGCTTAGGCTTTTCAAAGAAGGCTTATGACTGTTTAAGTGCTGCGCCTGTGCCCTAGAGCAGGACATCATTTCAAAGTTGTCTATTCAAGACTACAACATAGTGTGACTTTTTTAACTGGAGAACACTGTGGGGTACATGTAGCTAAATAGAAACCAATTTTAGTGGCCACTTTTTATTTTTACATATTAGGGGCTGATTATACTGGCCAGTAGTGGGTCGCTCCTGACGATTATTCTAGTCATAAGGGTCGTGAGCAACACTATAATGTTGTGCAGTGTCCCCCAGATGTTAGCCTTATAAGGTACACACAGTTACACAGAGTGTTCTTATGAGGTACACACACAGTTACATTGTTTCTTTATGAGGTACACACACACAGTTACCGAATGAGTCCTTATGAGGTATACACCAGGGTAATTGACCTGTATTGATTTGATCTACTGTGTATAACAGAAGGGGAAACTATATAGCTTCGTCTACAGGAATATCATCTGTCTCTGTGTTAATCAGAGCGAGTTATTATCTGTTACATTCTGCACTAGGTTGTAGGTAAAGGCCCACTGGACTATATGAACTGCATGCCACACCCCTTTTTAAATGCCCTCTGTGCCAGCTGATGTACACCGGTCAGCAATGTATCCAAAGAATATTAAGGACATATCTAATTCTTGCTTTTCTAAAATTGCACAAGAATGAGTGAACCTAAGGCAAATGATGCTATCTAAATTTCATTTCATATTGTTAGCTTATATTCAGGTAATAGCAGATGTAAATTCAAATCTTTCTACACAGAAAACCATTTGTCTATGTGAATGATAGGCAGACACAGAGTAGACCCCCTGATTGGTTATTCACTAACAGTACCAGTTGTATGGTATACAATATCACATACATACACAACACCATGTGGATGCCTGAGACTGGGCACAGCCTTATAGAAATCTGCTAATTGCTAACTAAGGACTAACAGTTGATTTGTCATGTTCACACACCTAAATATATGTGTTAGCATGAGGTGATTGGTGTAAATTCTAGAATTTGTCATTCTGGTATAATGGCTGTTTAGAAGATGACAGCTTTTTGTTTTGGTGTCCAGATTCAAACCCAACTGCTACTTTTCTGGTCTGTGACCTCTGACCTGGAGGTGTCAACACCTTAGGGTGACATACACCACATGTCTCAGGGCCCTGCATGGTCCCTCAGCCTCCTCTCCTTGACCAATCATATATCCCCAAAAGCACTACCAGGGCATTTCGAGGTGGGCCTTTAAGTACATGACGTGACTATGTTTACTGCACCTCTATATTTTGACCTGGCTATTTATCTTTTACTTTCAGTATCTCAACATTTTTATAATAATTATCTAGCCTTTACTCAGACAAGAAAAATCTGGCTGTGACCACGTGCAGGAGTTGCCACATGCATCTAGACATGTATACCTACTAAGGGAGTGCTTACTATTTATCAGGGGGCGGGTTAACTTGGACGCGCAGAAATTTTCAAGGGGACAAACATAACTAGAAAAATGATGTTGAAATATGGATTGATCAAGCCCTGCCCTACACTTGGTGCATGCCTACACTCTCAAACTGGCCGAGATTTTTCCAAGGTTGGATGATGAACAATGTACGATGATTTCTCCCCTCCCTGATTTTCACGCATCTCCCGGTTTTTGATAGATTTAGGCACTTTTAACTGATGAACTCTCCCTGATTTCGATATTCTAATAGGCCTTTTTAACTCAGCAAAGCCTATACTAGATCTAGATTGCCACCACAGCGTTACAGAATGTGGTGAGGAAAGTCTCAAACCAACACTACCGGCAGTTGTGATGACACTGCCTCCCGGGCACTGCCTACACCACGCCTGTAGTCAGGGTGACAATGGTAGCTTGGTGTTGCATCACAAAACTTGCCACTCCCGCAGCACATCAGTGACGTCACCGCTGCCACGTGACATCAACTATGATGTCACATGTGATGTTATGGCTACCTATGGGCAAAACCGAAACCATAATAGAGTTGCAACGGTCGCTGCGCTCCCGACCGCTAACGCTTTAGAGGGAGTATACATAAGGTACTTTCCGAAAGTGCCCATGTGGGCTGATACCCCTATAAAGCCCCAAGGGACTAGCCCTCAGGTCTCAGACTCCTACAAGACACTCCAGGTTAAGATAAATACTATAAGCTACTTCTTCTTGGTTGGTGTTTTCAGAGCTAGGGCAGGTTATTACACATAGACAAAGAGATATATGGGGTGATTCAGTGAAGGATGTTTACCAGGCTGAGAACCAATGAAATCACAAACTCAATTTATTTAACAACACTTTATTTTATTGAAAGCCCTATATCTTGGCTTGTTAGAAAAGTTGATTTAAGTCACCAACTCCAAATGCGTCAGATTTTATAGCCTGTGGTGTAAAACTATAATTCTTTACCCTCACATACATAATGTTTTTAAACAAACAGTCATAAAAGCTGTTAAATATCATCCTATATACATCAGATTTCATGTCCAAAATGTTACAATACATGCCTCAAGGTGTAGCAAAAATGAAATCCCTGCACCAAGAACTTTTTTATTACACCTCATCGCTAAATATGGAGTTCAGTGAAAGTTTTGAATATGTAGCCTAGCATTCTTATCTTTTCCCTTATATATTTAAATATAACTAGATATTTATGAAAAACATTCTCATTATCTAGAGTGTCCCTACTTTCAAAAAGATCTCACTCTTTACCAACAAAACATATACATTCTGGTCCAGATCTACAAAGGCACTTCTGAATACTCAAGAAAAAAAATGTTACGTATGTGAGGATTTGGAAAGAGCAATACCTTTAAACATCACAGATCATCTGCATCACTATTTCTTGTACAAGACTTGTTAAATTAATCGTTCAAAGGCATATCTTAACACATTAGACTATATTATGGGTCATTTCCATCTCACTCTGAGCGCATGCCATCCTCATTGGGCAGCCTGTCCTCCTCATTAACTTGCAGACTGCAAAAGATTGAATATAATTGTTGAACAACTAAGGTGAGTAATATCAAGCAATTATGGTCTATCATTTACAGTTTCTCAATGGGGGATGAGAAGTAAGTAGGAACAAAAAATTGTTCATGGATAGAACCCCACAAATATCATTACTGACCAGCAGTGCAGCCTTACCCTAGAATATAGCAACCATAAAAAAAATGTTGAAAAAAAAAATTAC
Source organism: Acholoe squamosa (assembly GCA_949317995.1). NCBI lineage: Eukaryota > Metazoa > Annelida > Polychaeta > Phyllodocida > Polynoidae > Acholoe > Acholoe squamosa. Next base: position 80,406,737 of record OX439042.1, read on the forward strand.
AGGATTGCTACATTCACTACTTTTTTAGTTTGGGGAACCATATGTGCATATAATGATAAATTATGTATAGTCTGGGTGGGTCTGAAGTACACATTGTAACCAAAATGAACAAAACCTCTCATACGTAACATTTTCAAATTTGTGGGAAACTTGCTAAAATTTAAATGGTAAGTGCCTTAATTCTATCCAGGATATTAGATGGGGACACTTTTATAAGATTATCAACCAATTTATTTGAAAAATTCTATTAGGAGGTGTCTGGTGCAACACATATAGTAAACACCTGACATATGTAACGAAATGCTGAGGAGGGGGGGAAAATGAATACTGCTGGCAAAGTACATACCAAAAGAGAGGTTATATGTACTGAAATGATTGATTGTAGGTCTAGGAGTAAATAAACAATGGTAAGAGCAGGTAATCTCGCAAAATAATGCACTTTTAGGGTATGGGAGGTGAAAACTTCGAAAAATAATCAACACTTCTCACCCCAGACAGACTGGGGTGTCATATCAAAATATCCAAACTGGACCTATTGAGCCCTAGCAGGAAGGGCAATTTCCATTCCGCAGTGAAAACATTACTTATGTGAGGAAAATAAAGCCTTAAAGAGTATGGGGCTTCCTGGCCAAATTAAATGGCATCACCAAGCTGCTATGGCCAGTCTAGGGCTTGGGACTTTCAATCAGAGGGAAATATAACCCAAAATACATCATTTCCATGCAATCTAAGACAATTGCAGACCCTCACATATATGACACACACTACTTCATGAGAATCTGATTAAAATTCCTTACCTTTTTGAGAAATTTCAGTGTAAATGGAGCTGCAAAATCACAGTAGACTGTGAGCTTAGCTAATTTGAGATCATCTGATTGACTTCCAGTGTTCGGTCATTCCTGCCAGGGCAACAGGAAACATTTCTTTTCTCCTCCACATATTTTCGTTACGTATGTGAGGATTTCCACACCGATACCAAAAGACCCCCTCTGTGGCCTTACTATGCAGACTTGAGACATGATTTTTGTTTCAATCATTCAATTCATATACATACTACACTAGAATAGACTAGAAATAAAGAACCATTTTTTTAAATAGCCTACATATAAATAAAAGCGTACCTCACATACGTTACATTTTGGGGAGTTGAACTTTGGTTTATGAGACCTAGCTCATATCAGCAGCAAACCAGCACTTTCATTTATTTACCATCAAAACTCACAGTTTGATATTATAACACATGTGTGAAAGACAGTTGAGGAAGGGACATAGCCAAAGTATTTTTAATAGATAGCTATGACCTCTCACCAAAGGCAAATTAGGTTTATCACACTCTAATACTGCCTAGCTTAACAATATATCAGTGGGAATGGTGAAAAATTGGACAAAATAAGGGCATTTTTGGTGTATTGTCCAACTTGAGCCTCCGTAACTCGTCAAATTATAGGCTGATATACATGAATTTGCCCTCTACTTAAAGCTCAAGATGTTTTCTATCAGATGTGACTAATATAATGAAGAATAGTGGTCTACATTTATTACTGTAGCACATCAAAGCTAAAATCCTCTCAAAATAGGCCCAGACATTGCTCAGTGGACTGCCCATATATCAAGAAGCTTCAATAGATAGGAGGTGAAACTCAGAGCTTTACCTATGGACAAAGTGTAACGCCCCCCCCCTCTACCCCCCCTTCAAAGTAGGCTCCCTTTTGTGTTCAGTATTGAGTCCTATGTAGGATAAGGGGCTTTATAGAGATGTCAGGAATCTTTATCAGAGTGATATCAAATGGAAACAAGGGGCCACCTATACCAACAAATCCTGCTGAATCCAAATTTTGTGATCTTGATTCTCAAAATTTGACCAAAAATGCCTAAAAAGGAGGTTTGATGATGAGAATATTTTAAAAATGTACAAAAGTTATATTGAAAATGATTGTTTTTTATAGATGCAACATGCTATTCAAAGTCAATACCTGAATCTACATATCCTAATGTCTGCCTATCTCAACCTGACAAGTACTCTACCTGTGTATGTCTCTGCCTCTCCCACATACTGCCTATACCTTAGTCTACCTATCACTTATACTACCTATCCCTTGAAACATCTAGAGGTTTTCTCTGAAATGGCTTAAAGGATTAAAGTTTACCCTTCACCTTTGTACCTAATTTCCTCAGTACATTCTTACCATTAGTCTACCTATCCTCAATCCGCCTATCATTCACTTTACCTATCCCTCATGGTGACTATCCCCCAACACTCACATCCCTTATGTTTGACTGGCACATCTGTGATATTACCTAGCACCAATGTATCTTTTGAATATGCTCACCTTACAAGGTACCCTCTGTACCTATCTCTTAAACTGTTTATTACCTATCCTCCTTGCTACCCATCCTCTTCAATACCTATCCCTCAAGCTCACTTTACAGCTTTCCTACCTATCACAGCTTGATCAGCTGGGATAGCTCACAACCAACCTTCATTTTGATCTCTTAGTCAAGATCAAAATTAAAGGATTAAAGTTTACCCCTCACCTCTCTATGGACTCTATGGAGTAACATATCCTAGGGAACCTATACTATTCTTGCATATATTGCTGACTGGTGACTAGTATATTCTATTACTATTGTATCTGTATTTGGTTTGGTAATATATTATATGAACTATATTTGACTGTCTACTTGTTTTATCTTCCTATTTACATCCATCTATCCATTCCCCCACATGGGGTTAAGCTAGGCCAATTATTAATCTGTACATAAGAGATCAAAATCTACAATTAATTAAGCCCCCAAAATCGTTACACCTTACTTATCTCTTTGGCTATTCATCTTTCACTTGCAGTATCTTAACATTTATTGGATGATTATCTAGCTTTTTGAAAAAGGAAAAAAAAGACACAATTAAGAGATGATTGTCTGTTTTCAGACAAATGTGCCAAACAGATATTGAAAGTATAGTCTGGTAATTAACTTAGGGTATTTAACCTGTATAGAATGAGACTCCATTTACTGTGTATAACAAAAGGGGTAACTATATAGCTTCATCTACAGAAATATCATTTGACTCTGTGTTAATCAGAGCGAGTTATTATCTGTTACATTCTGTACTACGTTGTAGTTAAGTACATGACTTAACTATGTTTACTTCACCTCTATATTTTGACCTGGCTATTTATCTCTCACTTTTAGTATCTCAACATGTATGTAATGATTATCTAGCCTTTACTCAGAAAAGGGAAGAAAAATACACAATTAACCCTTTCACTTTAGTGGCCACACATACTAAATTCAGAATGTGCTTAGGCTTTTCAAAGAAGGCTCATGACTGTTTAAGTGCTGCGCCTGTGCCCTAGAGCAGGACATCATTTCAGAGTTGTCTATTCAAGACTACAACATAGTGTGACTTTTTTAACTGGAGAACACTGTGGGGTACATGTAGCTTAATAGAAACCAATTTTAGTGGCCACTTTTTATTTTTACATATTAGGGGCTGATTATACTGGCCAGTAGTGGGTCGCTCCTGACGATTATTCTAGTCATAAGGGTCGTGAGCAACACTATAATGTTGTGCAGTGTCCCCCAGATGTTAGCCTTATAAGGTACACACAGTTACACAGAGTGTTCTTATGAGGTACACACACAGTTACATTGTTTCTTTATGAGATACACACACACAGTTACCGAATGAGTCCTTATGAGGTATACACCAGGGTAATTGACCTGTATTGATTCGATCTACTGTGTATAACAGAAGGGGAAACTATATAGCTTCGTCTACAGGAATATCATCTGTCTCTGTGTTAATCAGAGCGAGTTATTATCTGTTACATTCTGCACTAGGTTGTAGGTAAAGGCCCACTGGACTATATGAACTGCATGCCACACCCCTTTTTAAATGCCCTCTGTGCCAGCTGATGTACACCGGTCAGCAATGTATCCAAAGAATATTAAGGACATATCTAATTCTTGCTTTTCTAAAATTGCACAAGTATGAGTGAACCTAAGGCAAATGATGCTATCTAAATTTCATTTCATATTGTTAGCTTATATTCAGGTAATAGCAGATGTAAATTCAAATCTTTCTACACAGAAAACCATTTGTCTATGTGAATGATAGGCAGACACAGAGTAGACCCCCTGATTGGTTATTCACTAACAGTACCAGTTGTATGGTATACAATATCACATACATACACAACACCATGTGGATGCCTGAGACTGGGCACAGCCTTATAGAAATCTGCTAATTGCTAACTAAGGACTAACAGTTGATTTGTCATGTTCACACACCTAAATATATGTGTTACCATGAGGTGATTGGTGTAAATTCTAGAATTTGTCATTCTGGTATAATGGCTATTTAGAAGATGACAGCTTTTTGTTTTGGTGTCCAGATTCAAACCCAACTGCTACTTTTCTGGTCTGTGACCTCTGACCTGGAGGTGTCAACACCTTAGGGTGACATACACCACATGTCTCAGGGCCCTGCATGGTCCCTCAGCCTCCTCTCCTTGACCAATCATATATCCCCAAAAGCACTACCAGGGCATTTTGAGGTAGGCCTTTAAGTACATGACGTGACTATGTTTACTGCACCTCTATATTTTGACCTGGCTATTTATCTTTTACTTTCAGTATCTCAACATTTTTATAATAATTATCTAGCCTTTACTCAGACAAGAAAAATCTGGCTGTGACCACGTGCAGGATTTGCCACATGCATCTAGACATGTATACCTACTAAGGGAGTGCTTACTATTTATCAGGGGGCGGGTTCACTTGGACGCGCAGAAATTTTCAAGGGGACAAACATAACTAGAAAAATGATGTTGAAATATGGATTGATCAAGCCCTGCCCTACACTTGGTGCATGCCTACACTCTCAAACTGGCCGAGATTTTTCCAAGGTTGGATGATGAACAATGTACGATGATTTCTCCCCTCCCTGATTTTCACGCATCTCCCGGTTTTTGATAGATTTAGGCACTTTTAACTGATGAACTCTCCCTGATTTCGATATTCTAATAGGCCTTTTTAACTCAGCAAAGCCTATACTAGATCTAGATTGCCACCACAGCGTTACAGAATGTGGTGAGGAAAGTCTCAAACCAACACTACCGGCAGTTGTGATGACACTGCCTCCCGGGCACTGCCTACACCACGCCTGTAGTCAGGGTGACAATGGTTGCTTGGTGTTGCATCACAAAACTTGCCACTCCCGCAGCACATCAGTGACGTCACCGCTGCCACGTGACATCAACTATGATGTCACATGTGATGTTATGGCTACCTATGGGCAAAACCGAAACCATAATAGAGTTGCAACGGTCGCTGCGCTCCCGACCGCTAACGCTTTAGAGGGAGTATACATAAGGTACTTTCCGAAAGTGCCCATGTGGGCTGATACCCCTATAAAGCCCCAAGGGACTAGCCCTCAGGTCTCAGACTCCTACAGGACACTCCAGGTTAAGATAAATACTATAAGCTACTTCTTCTTGGTTGGTGTTTTCAGAGCTAGGGCAGGTTATTACACATAGACAAAGAGATATATGGGGTGATTCAGTGAAGGATGTTTACCAGGCTGAGAACCAATGAAATCACAAACTCAATTTATTTAACAACACTTTATTTTATTGAAAGCCCTATATCTTGGCTTGTTAGAAAAGTTGATTTAAGTCACCAACTCCAAATGCGTCAGATTTTATAGCCTGTGGTGTAAAACTATAATTCTTTACCCTCACATACATAATGTTTTTAAACAAACAGTCATAAAAGCTGTTAAATATCATCCTATATACATCAGATTTCATGTCCAAAATGTTACAATACATGCCTCAAGGTGTAGCAAAAATGAAATCCCTGCACCAAGAACTTTTTTATTACACCTCATCGCTAAATATGGAGTTCAGTGAAAGTTTTGAATATGTAGCCTAGCATTCTTATCTTTTCCCTTATATATTTAAATATAACTAGATATTTATGAAAAACATTCTCATTATCTAGAGTGTCCCTACTTTCAAAAAGATCTCACTCTTTACCAACAAAACATATACATTCTGGTCCAGATCTACAAACGCACTTCTGAATACTCAAGAAAAAAAATGTTACGTATGTGAGGATTTGGAAAGAGCAATACCTTTAAACATCACAGATCATCTGCATCACTATTTCTTGTACAAGACTTGTTAAATTAATCGTTCAAAGGCATATCTTAACACATTAGACTATATTATGGGTCATTTCCATCTCACTCTGAGCGCATGCCATCCTCATTGGGCAGCCTGTCCTCCTCATTAACTTGCAGACTGCAAAAGATTGAATATAATTGTTGAACAACTAAGGTGAGTAATATCAAGCAATTATGGTCTATTATTTACAGTTTCTCAATGGGGGATGAGAAGTAAGTAGGAACAAAAAATTGTTCATGGATAGAACCCCACAAATATCATTACTGACCAGCAGTGCAGCCTTACCCTAGAATATAGCAACCATAAAAAAAATGTTGAAAAAAAAATTACAGGATTGCTACATTTGTAGGGGCCAGTATCGTCGTATATATATTAGTGCCGTTCATCCGAGAGACGTGTTCGTGTGGTGCCTGTTCCTTCTATGCCAGCTAGGTGTCGCTTTGTGATACCCCGTTGGTACAAGAGGGGGCGGCACCATGCCTCGCGTCCAGCTCCTACTAAGGAGCCGGACGAGCGGCAGAAGGTGACTGGATCTGGTCCAGTCAAGACGCGCAGCCTAACTTGTAGACCAGAGCGAAATAAAGTCCTACCCGAGAGGTAGGGGTTTCTGGGGCTTTGCCAAACCCGAACTACTCGTGTTGTGTTGGTATTTCTAGTGGTAAGCGAGCCAAAGAGCCACCCAACATATAAGTCGAAACGAACCATTACACTGGTGCCGTGACCAGTCGGTTCAGGGGTGGTGCGCGGCCACATTGGCCGAAAGCCTCGGGAAAACCGAAGCGGATCCCCCCAGCCCTGGGCTAGAGGGATTCGAAGAGGATGATTTTACATCCCAGCACCTGTTGTTAGACTGGAAACCCAGTCAACAACAAGTGTATAATCCGGCGGGTGTCAGAACTGTTTTCTCGACACCTGGTCTGATGGACGGTGCCACAGGTGAGGGTATCGTAAACTTGTATCCGGGTACACCCCGAATGGGAGTACCGGATACGGGATTGTTCAAGGGAATAGTAAAACCCCCAACTCTAGACCTGAGTGATTGGTCCCAAGCTATAACTAGTAGACGCCAGCTGTGTCCTATTGTACCAGCAGGCTCGGCTAGCAACTTGGGTACGCCAGTGGCACAAAGCCCTGGAAAACGTACTGCTACCCTCCCAATAGCAATACCAGAAGGTGCAAACGAAGTACCCCCATTAATGACATCGTCGGACCATGAGAGCGATGATGTCAAAGCCATAAGGGACGGAATAGTCCCAAGCGTAAATGCGAAGAATAAGCCTAGTGGTGCCGAACCGAAAAGCTCGGAAAGGCATCACTTAGGCCGATCGCTAGATGAAGGCTTGTCTGACTCCATGTTTAACCCTTGAGGCAGTCGCAGGTCTATATACGGACGTCGGATGGGCCCTGGGTATAAAAATACCCCGGCCTATTTGAAAGCCAAAGAACAGGTAGAGTTACAAGCTAAGCGGCAACATGAACAATTCATGGCGGCCCAATTAAAAATAGAAGAGGAAACTAAGTCTCGGATCGGAAAATTACGTTCCGAGGAGCAGGAGGCGATTATAAAAGAATCTGACCTAAAGTATCGCCTAACTTCGGCAACCCATCGTTTGGAAAGGAAGGAGAGAGACGAACTCGAGAAAGAGAAAAGATTGGCTGAGTTGGAACTCGAAGAAGCCAATAGACTTAGAGCAATCGAAAAGGCTAGAGCCGAAGAAGTTGCTAAGACCCGGGATGTAAACAGATTACAATCCGAGTTGCATGCTATGGAGGAGAAGCTGAAAAAACTTCAACTCCGAAAGGCGGAGACCGAGGCCAAATTAGTCTCGGAACAAGCCGAGATAAGGAGGGAGACCAACGAGTATCAAAGGTCTCAGAAAGAAAAAAGTGAAAAGTACCGCTTACTAAAGGATACTTTTAAGCGAGAGGCTTTAGCCGCTCAAGAAGAACGGAACCGAGCTGTGGCGGAAAACGAAAAGATCCGATCCGAAATCTTAGCAGAAAACGCACAGCTGAGGGAGGAACAGCGAAACCTGACCACAGATCTAGCTAACCTCACAATAAATAAGTCTGCCATGGAGAATTATTTACAAGAGCAGGAGCAAGCGAATGCCCCTCCGGCGAGTAAGGACACAAACCCGAACTCAACTTTCGTTAAACAGGGCGACCCCGTCTCCTGTTCTACGCCGAAGCATCCGCCGTATAATCCATTTGTCAATGATAATGCGATGCAGAATGTAGATCAAGGGGGAGTTTATATTAGAACCCAAGATAAACATGGCCGAACTAGTAGAGTCCGGATAAGTGAAGTACCCGTGGTCCACAATTTGGACCCGGACTATGTACCACGGGAAGCCTCTGACAGCAGTGCAGAGACTAGCGGATTCCACATACATGTAGATCCGAGTGACAATGTGGGGTTGGGAGCCGGTAATGACAGCAACCAACCCAGTCAGCCAAACGATGGCAGTCATCCGACAGTTAACCAGCCTTCTAGCGGAGGTTACCAAAGTACACAAGGAGGGGGCAGTACCCCGGGTCCCACAGGCTACAGTGGTACCTCGGGTCCTGGCCCTAACCAGGGTGGCGCGGGTTATACTAACCACAGTGTCCCACAGTGGACGTATACTCAGCCACCACCACCACCTCCACCGGGCAATACGAGCTTCGGTGGTATAGGGAGCAACCGAACCTTGAATGAAACAAAAGCGGTTGAATGGAGCAAACAGCAATGCACTAGATTGATGTATGCTCATAATTCTGCCCGAAGGGTAGCCGTTATTCCTAAAGAATATGACGGTACTCGACCGTGGAAAGAGTGGTTTGAAGACTTCATCGACGTGATGAACTGTAATGGGTGGACCCCATACGAGGCAAAGCCACATCTGGTAAGATGTCTGAAGGGCGGCCCGGGACGCATGGCTGTAGAGCAATGGCGAACCTGGTACGGCCTCGTTGGAAGTTTTGAGCAGTTGGTAGAATCTGCTAGTGGACTGTTATGCAACATGGTCAAGGAGGACCCGATGGTCCGTTTCAAGAAACATACGCAGAAGCCCAACGAAGCTTTTCGAGCATACGGTATGGAGCTCCATGCCCTGCTAAGCAAAGCCAGACCCGGTACTGAAAACCAGGACTGGTATATGGACGATCTGATTACCCAATTCGTCAAGGGTCTGAGAGACCAAGATGAGCAGGTTGCTGCCAGGGATGCCTGGAAAGAAGGTGTAACACTTCACGACATATTTAATGGTATAGATATGGCCGTGAAGAAGCGAACAATGTTAGCTGGTGACATACCGAACGCCAGCCGCTCGGCTCCCCTGGTATCAGTGGTCCAGCAGTCTGAGGCGCAAGGCCCCTCAGATGATTTTGAATTGATTGAAATCGAACAGGAGGACGGAACCTTCTGTTCGGTCCAATTAAGGAAGAATACTTCGGGCAGGAAGTATATTCCTAGGAAATCTTTCAATAAGCCAAGGGACTCGAAACCACCACCCGAGGTCAAGAGTGACCCGAAGGCTAGTGAGAAGGCATCCAAACCTTTAGTAAGCGCCGATAAATCGAAGGGTCAGTCCCCGGACATGGCCAAACTTATGGAGGACATGTGTAAGAAAATTACAGATGCCATCCAAGCCAGTCGGCAGAGACCCCAAGTGGATCGCCGAACTGTAAAATGTTTTAGATGCCAACGCAAGGGACACTATTCGTCCGAATGTACCGCTCCTAAACCGGTAATGGCTGCCTTCTATGAACCCGAAGACGACGGCGAAGGAAGGGAGAACACTACGGATTCCACTGATGTGGAAAACTAGTGGGGGTTGTATCAGCGGCATCTGATACGACCCCATGGAAGAACGAATGCCAAAATGCTACCGGGGGTAACCCGGTGGAAGATTTCGAATCAATTACACCTGGAGGCCAGGTGGCCGGGGGTGCGCACCCCTGCACCTTGGCCGGGGCCGGGGACCCTAGTGTTTATATGTATGAGGGTGAGCGTATGGAGGCGAGTGGCCACACTAGGGGAGAGGAAGGATGGATCAAAGAGTTGATCCGAGTGTGTGGGACACGCCTTCCCCTAAGTCATCCGTGTCTGGAATTCCTGAGAGGACTCGGATTGAATCTTGGTGATTCGGGAGACTTTCACCAGTTTACCAGTAACCCCTCACCCTTAGGGGTGAGACGGTGGTATGTACCCATATCTGTGGAAGGCCGGGTAGGAGAATTCTTAGTGGATACTGGAGCTAGCCATTCCTGTGTGTCCAAAAGGTTCTTCGACTCGGTGGCCAGCAGCCATGAGAACCTCAAAACGGGGGTAAATGCTTGCACGGCCGACGGAAGCAGCATGCGTACATTTGGTAGGACGTTTATGCCTATCCGTATAGGAGGCAAAGAATTCGTTCTTTCGCCAACTATAGCAGAGGTTAGTGATGACGGAATCCTCGGATTGGACTTTGCAAGTTTATACGGGGCCGTCTTGGACCCGAGGGACGGTATGATGAGTATACGGAACCCGTATGACTTGCATGTCCAATGCGTATTGAGACAGGTGTCTTCGGTCGCATCAGTGATACATACGGTGAAGATCCCACCGGGTACCACTTGCGATGTCCTTTGTGGCGGGTCCATGGCTCAGAGGAATGAAACTGGAGTCTATGAACCCGATACGGTGTACTTGTCGAGCGTCGGGTTGGACTCAGTGGATACATTAGTGGCTAATGCAGCTTGGACTGTATTACCCATGACTAACCGAAGTGGTTCAGTGGTCTATCTGAGGCGAGGCGACTGTATTGGGAGGATGAGTTCGGTGGAACATGTCGCCGAAGCAAAATTCAATAAACCACTGAACCCTGTTAGTAAGCATCCTTTGGATGAAGAATTCCAAAAGCTGATTGATCAGTCCGATTTAGAAAATACGGAAGATAAGGATTGCCTGTCGAAACTCCTACAAAAGTACGAGAGTGCTTTTGGTAGGGAGGGAGGACCGGTGGGCAGATCCGATAAGGTGTTGCACACCATAGATGTGGGCAACGAGAAACCTTTTAAAATTCCGTATCGTAGACTTCCTCTAAAGACGAAGTTAATTTGTGAAGAGGAAATACAAAAACAGTTAGACCTAGGGGTAATCGTGCCCAGCTCGAGTCCCTGGTCTAGTCCTGTTTGTATGACCACTAAGAAAGACGGTACAATCCGCTTTTGTGTCGACTATCGGAAATTGAACGGTATAACAAAGAAGAACTCGTATCCTTTACCAAGGATAGACGAGACTTTAGATAGCTTGGGCGGGAACCAATGGTTCTGTACCTTGGATCTACAGTCCGGGTATTGGCAAATACCCATGCACCCCGATGACAAGGAGAAGACAGCATTCTCCAGTCATATGGGGCTATTCGAGTATAATGTCTTACCCTTCGGATTGTGTAACGCCCCCGCTACATTCGAGGCTATGATGGAATCCTTACTGAGTGATCTTTTATGGAAGAAATGCCTGGTTTACTTGGACGATGTGGTCGTGTTTGGCAAGTCGTTCAAGCAATGCCTGGCGAATCTGCAATTGGTCCTCGACCGGATACTATCAAACGGTCTTAAACTTAAACCCAAGAAGTGTAATTTGTTTAAGAAAACCATTACATACTTGGGAAGGATCATTACTCCTAACGGAGTGAGTGCGGATCCGGAAAAATTGGAAGCCGTAGAGAATTGGGAAAGACCCACGAGTGCTAAGGAGGTGAGATCATTTTTAGGATTTTGTTCCTATTATCGTGATTTCATACCAAATTACTCTCGTGTGAGCTTCCCCATGCAGTGTCTAGCTCACTGGACTCCGGGTAGGGCACGGGACCCATTCCCATGGACCAGCGAGCAAGAAGAGTCTTTTAATAAAATAAAAGATTTATTTAGGAATACACCCGTTTTGAAATATCCCACTCCCGAGGGACATTTCATCTTAGACACCGATGCGAGCAATGATGCGATTGGGGCAGCTCTCTCTCAGGTCCAAGAGGGAGTCGAAGTGCCAATAGCATTTGCTAGCAACACGTTAAGCAAGACACAGCGAAATTATTGTACCACCAAGCGAGAACTCCTCGCTGTGGTGGTGTATACGAAGAAGTTCAAGCATTTCCTTTGGGGAAGTGACTTTACTTTAAGAACAGACCATTCGTCTCTTAGGTGGCTCCTTAACTTTAAGGACGCCGAGGGGATGATTGGACGTTGGTTAGCTCACCTATCCGAATTCGGGTTAGAGCATAAACAAATAGAGCACCGACCCGGTGCTAAACACATCAATGCGGATGCCTTGTCAAGACGGCCTATCCGAAGGTGCCTAAATGCCACATGTGAAGACTGCGGGGCCCACAATGCTGTGGTAGCCGGGTTGGTATTTAATTATACCACCCCCCGTATCCCCTGGGAGGAGGCTGTATGCAGCTATCTCGATTGGTCCCCGGAGACCATCAAGAAGTTTCAACAGTCAGACCCCACCACTGCGCGCATAATGGAATACCTACGGTCAGGTATTAAACCGGCAAGGCCTCTAGTTTCCCTGGAGGATAGGGAAACGAGGCGATTGCTAGCTCAATGGACCGAGCTAGAGATCCGAGACGGCAAACTATGTAGGTGGAAGACAACTCCCACCAACGGTAGGCTGTTGCAAATAGTGATACCCGCCCCGATGAGGAGGGATATCATGTATTATTGCCATGGCCACCAAACGAGTGGCCATTTCGGTAAGAAGAGATCAATAGAGCGTCTACAAAGGCGTTACTACTGGCCCGGTATGAGAGGCGACCTGCTCCGGTGGATCGCCACTTGCCCGGATTGTTGTAAATACAAACCGGGACCCGGCCTGGGTAAGCAACCCTTATCGCAGGAATTGTTTGGTGTCAGATTCGCTCGAGTAGCGATAGACATCATCAGTGGGATTAAGACGACGCCGCGAGACAATACTTGTATGATGGTCGTAACCGACTATTATACTAAGTACACTCGGGTGTTCCCCCTTCCTAACCACAAAGCCGCCACGTGCGCGGAGGCATTTGTGAAAGGCTGGGTGCTGCATTTGGGTGTTCCCCTTATGATGCACAGCGACCAAGGAAGGGAGTTCGAGTCGGAGCTATGGCAGGAAATGTGTCATTACCTAGCCATTTGCAAGACCCGAACAAACCCATACCGACCACAGTCGGATGGGCAGGTAGAGCGTTTCAACAGAACCCTCATACAAGTGCTAAAGCCCCTGGTCAATACCCACCAGGACGACTGGGATGAACAGTGTGAGTTTGTGGTACATGCCTACAACAACACTGTCCATTCATCCACTAATTGCACTCCCAACCTGCTAGTGTTCGGCGAGGACATCATAATGCCCGCCGACTTAGTGTATGGAGTGGTTGGTATAGACCCGGAGGCGCCCTGCACTGTGTTGTTTGTGGAGTCATTAAGGGACAGGTTCAAACAGGCATACGAGGCCGTTCGTAAAGAACTGCTGAAGAGTGCAAAGTGGCAGAAGGTGGGTTATGACACCAATGCTAAACGAATTCGTTTTAATGTAGGGGACAAAGTCCTAAGGTATTATGAGCCGCTGGAGAAGCTGAAGCTCGTAACGCCTTGGGAAGGTCCGTTTAAAATAATTCGTATCATCTCCGAATCTACGGTGATGATGGAGGACTGCCTAACTGGTAGGAAATGGAAGACAAATGTCGGAAAACTTCGGCCCTGGAAGGGACGCGAAGAGGCGGAGAGGGAGTTCGGCTACAAACCACCTGTCTCTGTCCCTAGCGGACCGAGTGTGGTAGTACCGATGAAACGCCCTAGAGGCCGGCCGAGAAAGACGCCGGGAGACGAGGGTATGGTGAAAAAGAAGACGAAGGCCAGGAAACGACCTAATCGTAAGAAAAGGAAAAATGTCTCGCTGAGTGAAGGCATTACGTATGGGAAGGTGCCCGCTGTGGCCAGGCGGAATCCAGAGAGGGCCGTACGTAAAGCCGGGAAGAATAAGAGGCTAACCGAAGGCGTTAGACGCAGTCCCCGGTTGAGGTCTGCCGTAACCTAACTCAGTACACAACGAGCTGCTGCATGTTGTCCGCCATAGGCGGGTAACATACGTCCACGGCTGGAGATGCCGAACGTGCCCTCCCCGGGGAGCTGTATCCCGTGAGCGGCGGTCGGATTAACCGGTACATTCGCTTTGAAGCGTTGTATACACCGCCAAACTCCAGCAGATAGCACTCGGGTGGTAGGCCACGTCCCGCATGTCGAGCCGAATGTTAGTTCGGATCTAGTTCCCTAGGTGGCGCCGCGGGTGCGGCGGGAAACGTTGGAACTAGGTCACCGGATAGCCACGGCGGGATCTCGCGAGACGAGATACGTGACGTCACACTGGTCATAACTAGAGCGGACTCGTGGTGGTTAGACGCCACCCGTTTTTGCTCTAGTTGTTGTCGACGGTTTACAGGCCCCTAGCTGTCGGTTAGCTTGTCTAACACCACCCTTTTGTTGGACGAATCCTTCGGGAGGAGTCCAACACAGACGCCAAACCATTTGGAAGTCGCCCTCAGTGCCATGGCACAGGGGACGATTGACGCCGCGCGTCAAACGGCCAACGTTCTGTTGGAGGCAGGCGAGGACCCGAAGGTCCCGTCTCGGGTCGAGGAATCTATGGATTCTTCGACAGAGGAGGCCGCCCGGACGCTCTCGGCTATGGCCGAGGCCATCGACCGGGAGAAGATGCCACCTCCACCACCACCACGCCCGGAGCGCTCGTCTGCAGCAGCTGCTTCGGGTAGCAATGTGGATGTCCTGGACATTCCAATGTATCCTCCGGGATTCAAGACTCGGATCGAACGTATGGCACACGTCGATCGCGAGGCCGGTGTCGTGTACACCTCCTGGGGGACCTACATCCCCATGCACGCCTCCATGTTCGGATGTGGACCAATGGCGGTGGAGCAGGGTGTGCCCGAGCCCATACCAGATGATTTCAAGACTCTGGTAATGGACTCGTGCAGTGACGAGCTGGCTGACAACATGCCAGTTTCTTGGCTCCGCAACTACCTGAAGTTAGCGGAGAACATGGCGGTGAACGAGAGCCTGGCCCGAGCCGTCTTGATCTCTGAGGGCATCACCCGAAAGGCCTCAGAGTTAAGGGAGTCCGAATCCGACATGGATACAGACTCCACGGTAACCTTGTCGTCGGTGGAAACCGACCGGGTCAAGCGATTGACCCGTAAACCTGCACCTAAGGGTCCTCTCACTGAGAGCGACCTGGAGGCTGAGGATGTCCGCATCGCCATCAAGAGGTCCACGACCGAGACGGACCCAGCTGCCGACATCCCGGAGGCACCTGGCGAGATCTCGGAAGAGGACATCTCGCGCCAGCAGGCTGCTGTGGAGGCAAAGCGAGCCGAGCTTGCCAAGCAGCAGAAGGAGCTCACCGCAGCTCGCCAGGCCCATCGCAGACAGCAGGCCCAACAGAAAGCTAAGGTCTCTTCCGACTCTGACTCCCCGGTCAGCGGAAGGAGGAGCCCTCGTACTGAGGACAGGAATCGACGAGAGTCGGATTCCAGCCCTGAGATGCCGGCGCAGCCCACCAAGGTTCAGCGCCGGAAGAAGAAGAACGGAGCGAAAGCGTCTCCCGCAGAACCCACACCCCCCACCAAGCCGAGGGGTAAGGGTCAGCCGAAGACGCCCGCCTCCGCCACCACAACTACCACGACTACAACCACCACAGTAGCCACCTCGGCTGCAGCTTCCACTGCCAGCACCAGCGGAAAAGGCGCCAAATCCTCTGCCAAAGCTTCGGCTGGTACTACCACCACCAGCCGAGCAAACCGTAGGGGAGCTGGTATCTACACGGACAGTGAGGATAGCAACAGCGATCCAGAACTGCCCGAGTCGGCCAAATCTGATTTGGAGTCCGTGACAACGTGGGAAGAGATGACCACGGATGTCCCGAAGGACGACAATCAGAAATGGATGTGGAAGAATGCAGCCGAAGGGTTCAAAGAACGGACTCCTCGCTGCTTCGCGGACTGTGCCTACGACACGGTCCATTACATGTGTCCCGGCGCCGTCAATAAGGACGGTGACAGCGATGACGAGGAGTGGATGAAATCCAGCCCCTCGGATACGCCTGTAGGTAAATTCTACCTCATTTGGATTGACCAGCTGAAATCCAAATTGGGGTCGATTTACAGCTATGAGGCCCGGACGAAAGTTCAGTGGGCAATGACCCAATGGGGACCAACCGGCAGCCGCCGACGGTGCCCATTCGAGTCATGCCAGCTGGGTGAGAAGACGTTCGAGACGAAGCCTCGCTTCGCTCGCCACATCGTCGAGCATCACATGCACCACAAGCCTGTGATGATGTGTGTGCTTGGGGATCGCCCGAGCAAACATTGTGATGGGTCGTTCAGCACTCACCGGCGCCGAGACATGGCTCTGCACTTGCAGAAAGCCCATGGCATCGGCCTGGAGAAGACCAGAAAACGAGCCATCAAGTGCTTCAACGAGCTCCTAGCCAACTGGGCCTCGTTGAGCGTTAAAGACGTCAAGGAGCAGGCATTCGAGACCGGATTTTGCTCATGGAAGAGCGGCAACTTGTTGGCCTTCTTCCAAATCAACTTCTCTTCCACGAAGTTCGGGATGCCCAGCGAGGTGCACCTGAAAGTAAAAAAGTGGAGAGGAGATGATAAGCGAGAGAAGGCCAAAGCCCGCTCTAAGGGTCCCGGCGGAGGCACAACAACAGCTACCGGTGCTTCCAAGAGGACCCGAGCAGACCGGTCCGTGAGCCCTTCGGGTGGCAAGGACCAGCCAAGACCAGCTAACCCAGCTGACCGTCGCGAGTCGGGACAACAAGTCTCGGCTCTAGATATGCCTAGCAACCGGGCCCAAAGGTCGGGTAGCCAGGCAGTCACAACGGCGACTCCAGCCACCACCACCTCTACACCTGCACCCGCAGAACAACGCCCGGGCGAAGCCGCTGGCAGCCATGATGGTGGGGGCGAACTCTTCGCTCCCCCATCTGGGTATTCTTCTTGGTGGGCCGGAGAAGGATCTTCCGGCAAGCGCCCCACGTACAGTGAGTACGCGGCGAAGTTCCCCGCTATGGGACCAGCCGGACCCGAGTCGCAGGTCCTTACCTCCTTGGGCCGGACGAAACCCCGTGGTAGAGGCCGTGGTGGGCTGGAGTCCACCCGAGCTTCCCCGGGCGGTGGTCGAGGCCGGGGCGGTCTTACGGTTGAGGGCCCGTCTGCTCCTCCAGCAGGTACCCCACCTGCTCCAGTGGAAGCCACCGCGCCTCCACCAGTCATTGCTCCACCAACGGGCCCTCGGGTACCCCTGATGGAGTAAATTTCGGATACGCTGTCAGGTCTTCAGGATCCGAACACGTTTGTTGACCACAGAGATGTCCAAACGGTTCACATCCAGAATGAGCTGATGGCGGAGTGGCAGGCATTGCACCGCCAGAAGTCAGTCGACTACTGGCGGGCGATGACTGAAGCCACCCTCAATCTGGTATACGAAATCCAGAAGAGGGAGGAAGACAAGATCAGGCAGCTGGAGAAGGACAGAGTCCAGGAGGCTCTCGAATCCTGCCGGCGTCAGCAAAAGGAAGCCGAGAAGCTTAAGGAGTTTCACCAAGCTGAAAACGCCAGATACATCCATAGGTTTAAGGAGGCTGACCTCAAGTTTTTCCTGGCATTCGGGAAACATCTGGAGGAGTGGGACGGCTTACCGTCGTCCCTTATCTTCGTGCCAGATACACCCCCGGATGCCCCGCCAGCCCCGGCTGCTTCACCGGTTCTGGCCACTCCACCGGTCCCGGCTGCTCCGCCAGTTCCGGCAGCTCTTCTGCTTCGACCCCCTACCGTCACCCGGACTGTTACATCTGCCACGGTCGCTTCACCAGCATCCGAGGCAATGGACAGTCCATCCGCGGTGATGAGGGCGTTGAGCTTGGAGGGCGATATGCCCAGCGAGGCTTCCGCGGCGCTCTCTACGAGCAGCTGTAGCAGCTCGGCTCCATCTGCCACAATGGAGTCGGCTGAGAAGATGGACACGGATCCGGAAGATCTTTAAGTGTCCATCTGACGGTGTCTCTTTTGTACCCGAGGGTAAAAGCATTTAATATGCCAGAGGCACTGTACCTTACGCTGGACTTCTGATATCTGGGACGTAACCTGCAACGAAGATGGACGCTAAACCCGACACACCAAAAGGGATTACCACACCTACCCGGGGCTCCATCTTCCCATCTTCATCAGGGCACATCACAACAGCAACGTGGCTTGCCACCACACATATGTCGCCGGATGGAGCTGCAGAAACCAGTCGTTCCAGATTCGCCGGAAGTCCGGTATATTGTAAGGGTGATCCTGCTACCCTGGTAGGACACCTCTATTCTTCAGTATTATTATTTTTGTATAAATATATTTTTATATCAAATATATATTTTTGTAACTAAAACAAACAAATTTTTCTCTCGGGTTATCTACCCCACCTCGGGTCGGTTGGTTAATACTGTAAAATTTTATTCACATCGCCTGATTACTCGTCTACGACTTTTTAATGCGTCTTGTTCATAATAATAACACTATTGTAACACTGTTACTACACATCACCATAGGTCGATGGTGCATAAGGCGCCACTTCCTATTTGTTATTATTAATTACCAATACTTCAGGTTATATGCGACGATGCCTCATTATGTACATACTATTTATAATGCCCCTAAATGTTCTATATGCTATACGAACTGTATATATAGACTTACCTATTTGTGTATAATATTATTGTATAAAGTTAACAATAGGTATTTATTAATTACACCCAACCCTAGGTATAGTCTAGTGGGGGTGGTGTAGGGGCCAGTATCGTCGTATATACATTAGTGCCGTTCATCCGAGAGACGTGTTCGTGTGGTGCCTGTTCCTTCTATGCCAGCTAGGTGTCGCTTTGTGATACCCCGTTGGTACAAGAGGGGGCGGCACCATGCCTCGCGTCCAGCTCCTACTAAGGAGCCGGACGAGCGGCAGAAGGTGACTGGATCTGGTCCAGTCAAGACGCGCAGCCTAACTTGTAGACCAGAGCGAAATAAAGTCCTACCCGAGAGGTAGGGGTTTCTGGGGCTTTGCCCAACCCGAACTACTCGTGTTGTGTTGGTATTTCTAGTGGTAAGCGAGCCAAAGAGCCACCCAACATATAAGTCGAAACGAACCATTACACATTCACTACTTTTTTAGTTTGGGGAACCATATGTGCATATAATGATAAATTATGTATAGTCTGGGTGGGTCTGAAGTACACATTGTAACCAAAATGAACAAAACCTCTCATACGTAACATTTTCAAATTTGTGGGAAACTTGCTAAAATTTAAATGGTAAGTGCCTTAATTCTATCCAGGATATTAGATGGGGACACTTTTATAAGATTATCAACCAATTTATTTGAAAAATTCTATTAGGAGGTGTCTGGTGCAACACATATAGTAAACACCTGACATATGTAACAAAATGCTGAGGAGGGGGGGAAAATGAATACTGCTGGCAAAGTACATACCAAAAGAGAGGTTATATGTACTGAAATGATTGATTGTAGGTCTAGGAGTAAATAAACAATGGTAAGAGCAGGTAATCTCGCAAAATAATGCACTTTTAGGGTATGGGAGGTGAAAACTTCGAAAAATAATCAACACTTCTCACCCCAGACAGACTGGGGTGTCATATCAAAATATCCAAACTGGACCTATTGAGCCCCAGCAGGAAGGGCAATTTCCATTCCGCAGTGAAAACATTACTTATGTGAGGAAAATAAAGCCTTAAAGAGTATGGGGCTTCCTGGCCAAATTAAATGGCATCACCAAGCTGCTATGGCCAGTCTAGGGCTTGGGACTTTCAATCAGAGGGAAATATAACCCAAAATACATCATTTCCATGCATTCTAAGACAATTGCAGACCCTCACATATATGACACACAATACTTCATGAGAATCTGATTAAAATTCCTTACCTTTTTGAGAAATTTCAGTGTAAATGGAGCTGCAAAATCACAGTAGACTGTGAGCTTAGCTAATTTGAGATCCTCTGAGTGACTTCCAGTGTTCGGTCATTCCTGCCAGGGCAACAGGAAACATTTCTTTTCTCCTCCACATATTTTCGTTACGTATGTGAGGATTTCCACACCGATACCAAAAGACCCCCTCTGTGGCCTTACTATGCAGACTTGAGACATGATTTTTGTTTCAATCATTAAATTCATATACATACTACACTAGAATAGACTAGAAATAAAGAACCATTTTTTTAAATAGCCTACATATAAATAAAAGTGTACCTCACATACGTTACATTTTGGGGAGTTGAACTTTGGTTTATGAGACCTAGCTCATATCAGCAGCAAACCAGCACTTTCATTTATTTACCATCAAAACTCACAGTTTGATATTATAACACATGTGTGAAAGACAGTTGAGGAAGGGACATAGCCAAAGTATTTTTAATAGATAGCTATGACCTCTCACCAAAGGCAAATTAGGTTTATCACACTCTAATACTGCCTAGCTTAACAATATATTAGTGGGAATGGTGAAAAATTGGACAAAAAAGGGCATTTTTGGTGTATTGTCCAACTTGAGCCTCCGTAACTCGTCAAATTATAGGCTGATATACATGAATTTGCCCTCTACTTAAAGCTCAAGATGTTTTCTATCAGATGTGACTAATATAATGAAGAATAGTGGTCTACATTTATTACTGTAGCACATCAAAGCTAAAATCCTCTCAAAATAGGCCCAGACATTGCTCAGTGGACTGCCCATATATCAAGAAGCTTCAATAGATAGGAGGTGAAACTCAGAGCTTTACCTATGGACAAAGTGTAACGCCCCCCCCCTCTACCCCCCCCTTCAAAGTAGGCTCCCTTTTGTGTTCAGTATTGAGTCCTATGTAGGATAAGGGGCTTTATAGAGATGTCAGGAATCTTTATCAGAGTGATATCAAATGGAAACAAGGGGCCACCTATACCAACAAATCCTGCTGAATCCAAATTTTGTGATCTTGATTCTCAAAATTTGACCAAAAATGCCTAAAAAGGAGGTTTGATGATGAGAATATTTTAAAAATGTACAAAAGTTATATTGAAAATGATTGGAACTTTTTATAGATGCAACATGCTATTCAAAGTCAATACCTGAATCTACATATCCTAATGTCTGCCTATCTCAACCTGACAAGTACTCTACCTGTGTATGTCTCTGCCTCTCCCACATACTGCCTATACCTTAGTCTACCTATCACTTATACTACCTATCCCTTGAAACATCTAGAGGTTTTCTCTGAAATGGCTTAAAGGATTAACGTTTACCCTTCACCTTTGTACCTAATTTTCTCTGTACATTCTTACCATTAGTCTACCTATCCTCAATATGCCTATCATTCACTTTACCTATCCCTCATGGTGACTATCCCCTAACTCTGCACATCCCTCATATTTGACTGGCACATCTGTGATATTACCTAGCACCAATGTATCTTTTGAATATGCTCACCTTACAAGGTACCCTCTGTGCCTATCTCTTAAACTGTTTATTATCTATCCTTCTTGCTACCCATCCTCTTTAATGCCTATCCCTCAAGCTCACTTTATAGCTTTCCTACCTATCACAGCTTGATCAGCTGGGATAGCTCACATCCAACCTTTATTATGATCTCTTAGTCAGCCTATCCCCTGAAGAACAAATCCAACAGCCTACCTCAAGCATACATCTACTGATCACTCATGTTATATATCCTTGAGGTTACCTATCCTTCAGGGTGCCTATCCTTCATGGTATATAGCCTTCAGTCTACCTAACCAGCTATCTATGTATCTCTCACCTTGTATTCTATTCTTTCTACCTTTATAATAGCTCTTATAGTCTATGCCTTGTGAAATATACCTATCGCTCATTGTACCTATCCTCAAGTCTGCATATCACTCATGTTTACCTTACATATCCCTCAGCCCATTGAATTATCATGCTTTTCTTAAATGCCTCACCATGGCTATCATTAGACTAGCTAACTTCCTATCCTACATGTCTGTTGTTTATTCCCCTCTTCCTATCCTCCATGCTGCATATCATTCATGCTATCCCAATTGACAACAAAACATTTTTTAAGGTAATAAACTGAGGGCTCTATACCATGAAGGATAGGTAGCCTGAAGGATAGGTAGCCTGAAGCATGAGTGATAGGTAGATGTATGCGTGAGGTAGAATGTTAAATTTGTTCCTTAGGGGAGAGGTTGACTGAGAGATCAAAATGAAGGTTGGTTGTGAGCTATTCCAGCTGAACATGAGGGATAGGTATTGAAGAGGATGGGTAGCAAGGAGGATAGGTAGCAGGTGTAATAAACAGTTTAAGAGATAGGCATAGAGAGTACCTTGTGAAGTGAGCATATTCAAAAGGTACATTGGTGCTAGGTAATATCACAGATGTGCCAGTCAAACATGAGGGATGTGAAGAGTTGGGGGATAGTCACCATGAGGGATAGGTAAAGTGAATGATAGGCAGATTGAGGATAGGTAGACTAATGGTAAGAATGTACAGAGAAAATTGGGTACAAAGGTGAGGGGTAAACTTTAATCCTTTAAGCCATTTGAGGGAAAACCTAATTAAACTCTAGATGTTTCAAGGGATAGGTACATGTAGGATGAGTGATAGGTAGACTAAGGGATAGGCAGTATGTTGGAGAGGCAGAGCCATACACAGGTAGAGTACTTGTCAGGTGGAGATAGGCAAACATTGGGATTTGTAGATTGAGGTATTGACTTTGATTAGCATGTTGCATCTATAAAAATTTCAAATCATTTTCAATATAACTTTTGTACATTTTTAAAATATTCTCATCATCAAACCTCATTTTTAGGTACTTTTGGTAAATTTTGAGAATCAAGATCACAAATTTTGGATTCAGCAGGAGTTTTTGGTATAGGTGGCCCCTTGTTTCCATTTGATATCATTCTGATAAAGATTCCTGACATCTCTATAAACCCCCTTATCCTACATAGGACTCAATACTGAACACAAAAGGGAGCCTACTTTGAAGGGGGGGTAGAGGGGGGGGGGGTCTGTTACACTGTGTCCATAGGTAAAGCTCTGAGTTTCATCTCCTATCTATTGAAGCTTCTTGGTGTATGTGTGTGTGTGTGTGTGTGTGTACTAGATACACATGGCCTCGTGGGTTGGTCAGGGACCAGCACTCCAACCCCATGTGTGTACAAACACATTATCTGAACATAACCAACCTATGGAAGGCTGGTACGACATGTCGCCACTTGCCAATTGCCATTTGATAGGTATATGTTAACATTTGCCAATTGTAGGTTTGCCAATATCCAAGTCCTAATTATGGTGCCCCCACCACAAACCACCGCTTGGGGGTGCACTTTACAGTTCCAGGAAGGGTATGGAGTAGAGACTGGCTGGAGGGGAATCAAACCAGTTAAGGTGAGCTATATGCCAGTCATGGTGAAAAAGTCTCATCCACAAAAAAAAGTACTTCACACTTTCTGTTCAGCCAGTGTTATAAGCATAGCCATCTTGAGAAGTATACCCTCCTTAGGGCCTCAGAGAGTGCCGCCTGGTGGTGACTGGTGGTGAAAACGGCCGTTACAACCCAACTCGGGACTTAGGTATTGACAGTCATGGGTTTATATGGGTTGTCATTTGGGATTTCCTGATTCAAAGCTTTCAGCTATTTTTTCAAGTCTAGGTCTATATATAGGCTATATATATATATATATGTTACCGTATTATGTCAGTTAATTGGCAAGTGGCAACTGGGTTACCCTACGAGTCTGTTATCTGTATGGATGGCTAATTAGCAAGTGGTAATTGGCATAACATTGTAAATAATTGGCAAATGACAATTGGCAAATGGCTACTAGGCATTTGGCAACTGACAACATGTCGCACCGACCTTCCATACCATTCTGAATTCCTCATCCAATGGAACCGGATATATCATGCAATCAAGTAAAGTATCTGCTGGGAGAGTGATGGAATGACATCACCACAGTGCGTTGGTGCTCTGACGAACACTGTGAACGTTGGTCCACTGTTTCTTATTGGGAACTGCACTAGCGACTATGATAGACCCCCACTTTTCTGTAATGGATCATTCTTCACTTGATGCGATAATCCTGAGGGAAAGCTAGGCGATGAACAGTAAAGTTTAAAAGATAAATACCCAGCTAGCACAACTCGTGCAATTTACATCATTCTTACATGAAAACTCATGTGATTTATTTAAAAAAGACATCATTTGGATGAGTTGTGCTAGCAGGGTAGGGTAGAGTGCAGAATCGGGGTTCTTGCCTTTCAACGTCATAGGGTTAGGGTAAGCGGTAAGGGTAGGTAAAGGGTTCGCTATAGATCGCCAAATGGGAGGGACCCAAATCCTGCACTAGTTCCAATAAATAAAATAAATGAATTACCTCACCTGTGGAGCAGTTGGTGGTGAGTGCTGGTGTGATTGACTCGGGAGGTCAAGCGGCAGATCGGGCTGGGGTGGTTGACTCAGTGGGTGGATCGCCTCGACCTGAGGTGCCTGGGGTGGTTGAAGTGGTTGACTCGGGGGGTGGATCGCCTTGGCCTTGGGTGGTTGGGGTGGCAACAGACTCGAGGGGTGATGTGACTGACTATGGCGGGCCTCGGCCTCCTCCCGATGGCTGGACTCTTTATCCATATTTTACAGAGGTTAGAGATAGATTTCTTCTGCTGCTGCTGACCCTCCTGCTGCTGCTGCTTCTATGACCCCACCAGTTCAAAGTGTCGGATAAGCACACGCGTCAAGTTGTTATGATAACTGCTAGGTGGTGATTGGTTAACGAGTCAATGGCACCACAATTAACGAAGCCTGATTGGCTAAAGGTCACGCCTCTTCTTTATGATTCCATATTTGGCAAAAACAATCTCGCATGCGTCCTGTGACTCCTTTCAACAGGATACCAGAGGTTTTATACCTAGTCAAACTAACGGTGGTCTGCTACAGTATAAAAAAGGTATTTGATGGAAATGGGGGAACTGCCGGGAACACTTGTTCTGGTACCTCTTTTTACACCCTTGGCATATAGTTACCAGTGAATGTTATGTATCAGACAGTTGAAAAGAAAAACATTTAGGGGTTCAAAATCAGCTATCTGGGGTGCGGGTGGCGTGACATCCTTAGGCATGGGGAGAGATGCAAAAGGGGGATTCACCTAAGACGAAATTGATGTCAGCAGGATGTGTTTCGATCCTTGATACCGTAAAACCTTCTTTATAATGGTTTGCCCATGCTTCTCTCTGTCACGTTAGTGTATCAGTCTAGTGTATATCTACCATGCCTTATAAATTTTAAAACTTTTAGGATACAAACATAACAAGGTTGTCACTTCAGATGAGGATGAAGGACCTGTTAAAGGATAAATTCTGAACCTAGGAATTTTATCCCCGATTCATATAGGACTAGAGCGGTTTACGGTATAAAAAGGTTCGAAATATAACCTGTTGACCCCAATCTCGACTGGGATAAATTCCCCTGTTCTATCTTTCCCACGTCCAGGAGATGTGACACCACCCAAACGCTACATAGTTTGCCCCGACCCGAAAAACTTTTTTTTTTCAACTGTCTGTGATGTAAAACATTCGCTGGTTGCTATACGTCAAGGGTGTGACTAGAGGTACCAGTGGAAGTGTTCCCCAGGGATTTGCTCCGATTCCATCGAACACCTCTTTAGGGGGTAGCAGACCACATCTAGTTTGACCAAGTTTTAACCCCTGGTTATTTGTAAAGAAGGAGAAATCCCCGGGTCCATATACTCTACACCACCAGAGCTAACTTTTTATACAAAACGGGGTTTAATTCTTCCTTTACCAGAGTATTTCAGAGCAAATTTTTGGGTTTTAGTTTATAACATAAACTCTCGAAAACCTTTGGAATAAATGACGTTATGAATACTTATTTCATTCATGTTTTAATTAATGTGATGATTATATATTATACCTATGTTATCATATGCTGACTGTTAAATCAATCAGACATCTTAAAGATGTATGTGCACCTTTGTATTGTCATATAATCATATATACTGATCACGCTCATGATTTTAAATCAAATCCTGTACATTATTAGACACCTTAACTATTTGTATGTGCACCTTTATCATATATATATATACATATATATATATATATATATATATATATATATATATATATATATATATATATATATATATATATATAGATGGCACTCATGATATGGTATATGAAATTTCGTAATTATTACGATATAATACAATGTGTTAAACCTGAATAAAATATATATTGATTCATATGAATGTGTCTTTTGTGGATTTATACTTATAATAAGTTGAAAATAGCTGTAGATTTATGATGATAACAGGTGTCATGGCTGAGAGGGTGAGGAATAAGGTGGGTCCGGGGGTATTTTTCACTGAGTATTATGATTATATTCAAGGGATGAAGAAAGTGCATTCTATTCTCCATAACCTTGATTTGTATCTACCTGCTGCTGTATACCGCCATGTTAAGATGAGGGTTTTGGGTCCTGTGCTCCTTTCAGAGGTCGTGAAATTTTCACTAGTTCTCACTTTCCTTTACATAAAACTTTGACTGGTTATGCTACCGGTAAATATGTATATAAGACCATTGGTAGATCACAAGATATCGATAGAGAGTTAAACTAGAAGTTCTTAACATGAATGTAACTGAAGAACCTTCATCATATGATATGATATGAAATGTGTGTAGTTATACAGTAGATACGTATGTATACAGTAATATCCTTAGATGTAGCACTGTGCACTGGTATAAATCTGCTTAGGTATAGGCATCTAGTGAAAACAATATATAAGCACTACCTATAACATGCTTTGATATAATAGTATCTAACATAGCCACGTCCTTAAACATATATTATATATACCAGTTTTGCATTGTTTCATCGGATATCACCGGTTATACCAGATACAGTTTGGTTTTAAGGTGTTGGGTGTCTAGCACAGTTTTCCATAGTTTATAAGATTTTATTACACACTTTCTTTAAAATCAACATGACGTCCAGATCTCAACATCATGCACTCAGGGCGTTTAGGGGTTTCTGAAACCATTGACATATCACAGGGTTAGCTCAACGGAAGGCAGCCATTTGTTGGGGAGGTCTGCTTAACAGTTAATTATAGGGGACACTTGGGGTGAATTGTATAAGAACTCTATATTATGAAATAAAATACATAAATTTATTTAATTCCATTTGTTATTACTTCTTTCTATATCATACATTAGGTATTATTACCAGGTTTATTACCTATAGCATATCAACTACCTGCATCCACTCAATGTACGTCTTTACTTATCCTCCTGTACACCCTGTGTGACTTTCGCGGAGAGAGTATTTTTAACACTAGTTTATCAACCAACCTGACATAGGCTTGATTAATCCCACTCCATAACATATTGTCTGACCGATCGTATACAAGGAGCAACGAAGTGATGGTTTTTACCCCTTTTTCATCTTCTTTCTACCCTATATGATCATTGTGCTACATGCTATTTATGTGGTTTTACCCCATACCCTTTAAAGCCATGTAAAGTGAGTCACGCCGCACGCTATAGTGTTCAAAGGTTTTACCCTCTAACCCGCTCTCCCTACTTCATAAGATTGCATTGTACAGTTCTTTATACCCCAACAACAATGCAACAGCACCTTATAACTGATAGGTGTTTTACCCCCTTTTGAATGGATAGGGGGTGGTTTTACCCTGAGTATGATGGGGCATATATCTTTTAAGAATGGCTGAGAGTTAATGCACGTCTACAGTTGACCTAAGGTTGAGATCTGTAATTTAGATTTACACATCACAGTATCACAGGACAGGGTCTGTAGATGTGTTCATCCTCATTAAACAGGATACTGTACACCCTTAGGACTCTGTTTTTGCTGTGGAGGTGTTCCCCAGGGTCGTCCCACACCACCTTCACATAGACATCGACTGTGATGGCGTTTTTTTTATGGGGTGCAGTGTAGGGTTGGTGACAGGAGTTAAAAGCATTGGATTTTTCACCATATGGAGTCGGGTGTGAGGGTGAGAGACAGAGACAGAGACAGAGACAGAGACAGAGATAAGATGGAGTTATCTTGTAGGGTTCGAGTGGTCAGCCGGTGTTTTCTGGAGGTAGGGGGCGGGATCTATTTCGACATAGCAGCGCCGTTACCGGTCTTAGAGGAGTAGACGCGTGGTCACCCCTAACTGACCTCCTCAGGTGTATAAAAAGGTGTGACATTCTGGGACCCGCCACTCTGATATTGAATCCTGCTGTAGACCCGCCTGATCCAATTTCAGTTAATATTCTGGATAACTTTTTCAACTACTCAAAACCTACACCTGAAAATGTCTAAGGTGAGTTATTAACTCTTTGATTTAGCTATATACTTTTTTATCTTTTATGAAGGATATGACCATAGAGGATACAGGAGTCTTTCATCGAGCATAACAGGTCTGAAGATGCATGGAGCTCTCATAAGGATTATGCTTTATATTAATGTCTCAGTAGGGGTGGTAATGTCATCTCAGTATAAATACCCTGATAAGTGTTTTACACTTGAATATTTCAATCATGGGAATCTTTAAGGATTTTTCAATTCGTTAAGACGCTTTTCTTTTTCTCTCTCAGGCAGCTCTGAAAAGGAAGGAGACTTGCCGTGCAGTACAGCCGACACCTCAAACCGAGAACATCCCCCTCACCCGCACCACCAAATCCTGAACAACCTGTCAAGCAGCCTGGAGACGAAGACGTTTGGGCTCACGACGTACCCAGTGATGATGCAATTTTCACTCCTTCGCCTAGAAAGGCTGTCAGAGTTTTAGCATATGCTGAGGTGGATGCTGTAGAAGACTCTGACGGGTCATCTGAGCTCACATCATTTAAGACCCCTACTAAGGCCATGCAGCGTAACAGAGGCACGTGCATGTCACCCACGGGTCTCTCTTGAATGGCATTGCTGTACACATACACAGAGTACACGTCTCCGAAGGGCGGTGGTCGGCGTCACGAAATAAGTCTTCTTCCTGAATCCTAGAATGTGTGCCAGATGCACGGTGATGATCATGACCATGAATCGGGGTACGTTAATGGTGACATGCCTAGTCAGTGAGTCCTAAGAGAAGATTTCTTTTAACCCCCCTCTAGGAAGTTCTCACTTCCAAGCGGGTCTTCCATGAGAAGGTTCAAGAAGTAGATGAACTGAGCATTGGTCACCATGAAAACGGGTGGCACGGGAAATATGTTCGGGTTGAATGTTCGCACCTTCGTTGTTCGCTCCATTTTTAGAACCCAGTTTTGTGCCAGCAGACTCCTCATTCTCCGCCTTTTCTGGAAAGTTGACAGGTAGTCTTTCAACTGTGATTTTTCCCCAATCAACACTGCGATGTGATTCGACTTCTTCCCAGTTTTTGATATGTGGTCCTCTAATTCTTTTTCTAAGAGCTCCGGCATTGGGTTTTTGCCAGAAAAGTTCTCCTCTGTTTCATTCAGAGGATTAGTGCTGTCGAGGATTTTCTTCAGGTTGATCAGCCTGTTCACCTTTGCCCAGTCCACCGTGATTGGTTTTGTGTCCGAAGGGACGTCAGCATTTTCGTCTCTTTTCAAAACTTTTCTCACCTCGTCCAACGAGTTCGCTGTGCACAGAGGAACGACCATGATCATGTCGTCGTCTCGCACGTTCCTCCATTCTGTCGGAAGGATGATTTCACTGAGAGCCGCTTCATGGTCCTCTGACAGAAGGAGCGGCAAGTCGAAGTGCGTTCGGAAAGTGGTCAAGGTGTTGTCAGGGTAATAGTCCACAGAACTGTTGCTAGGTAGGGTGATGATCATTTTTTTTTTTTTCTCCTCCTATGAAGGCCAAGCGTTTACCCTTGACGGTCTTGTAGTGCTGCACCTTGTCTATCAGGTACCTGCTCTTGCCGTAATGACTCTTGTAGACCTTCTGAACCTCCTCCGGATAGAAGACCCCTTTTATCGTCGTCTTTCAGCTTGAACCCTCTACTACCCAACAACTTAGTGACGTTGACGACTTCCTCCCTCAAATTTCCCTTGTACTCTTTGTTGAAGGCACCCTTAGCTCTCAACATTCTCACTCTGTTGCCTGGAGCTATGACGTCTGTGCCGGAGCGGCGAGCGTCCGTTTCTTCGTTTTTCCATTTTGCCTTGATTTGTTTCTTAGTAGGGAGGTTTTGCCTGTAGAAAATAGTTTCGCTGTTTTCAGAGGTGACGTCAGCAGGCTGCATTTTCAAGGTTTGTGGTGAGTGCGATTGTTAGAAGACACCACCTGTACGCTTGTGTGTGAAACAGCGCCACAGCTTCTCCTTCAGACTTTGATTCAAAAGCTCCACTAGACTAGCTTTGATGTCGTCATTTTCACTAGTGAAAAACTTTATGTCTTTGCTCTTCAGGTGATCTTGGAAGGTCTTGTTGAGAAACTTTTTCCCTTGTCCGTCTGAATGGAGCGCGGGTGGTCATCTTTTCGAATGCCTCGTTGACAGCTGCTCCACCTTTGGTATTGGTGGGAGCAGCGAGCATGTACCTGGAGAAAACGGCGAGGAAAAATTGTAACCTGTTCAAAAATTTCTAGTATTTCAGCAAGTGGGGTCGTTCAACACTAGGTCCAAGTCCCTGTAGACAAACTGTAGCACCTGGTGTAATGCTGCGTTGGGATGTAGTTCTTGTTCCGCCTGTCTGTAGTAATAAGCCATGTTATTGAGGGTTCGGGGGGATACAATGGCGACGGCGATGTCGGAAGCAGAGGGACGGTTCACGCTCAGCAGGAGGAGGTACACCAACATCAGCAGCAACACCACCAGTAGCACCGTCACCGTCACCAGCAACAGCAGTAGCAACAGGAACAGCAGCTGTGGAGGTGACATCGGGAGGTCCTCATAATTTCGAGAGGGTCTTAGGATCGACGAGAGCCAAGAGCATGTAGTGTTCCTCCTCCGGGTCCGTCATCGTCGTCGAGGTAGGCGGCGGTGGTATCGAATGACGACCTCTATATGTGGAGAATCCTTTTTATAAGGGGTAAGGCCCTGCCTATCAGAGTGGGAATTAGAAAACCACCCCTTTGAACCAAGACATTTCTCTTTCTTTTGACGGACGTAGCTTTTTTGCTCACCGTCCTTAAGACATCAGCAGAGTCTCGAACACTTTCTAGTTGGTCCTCGGTGAGCGGAATGTTTCCCTCCAGTAAATTCTGACAGATTTCGCTTAACGTCATGATCAAATCATCGCTTCCAGAGCCTATTAAATGCTCACAATCCTCCGGTGAACACTTTGCCAAGTGTTTAAGGGTGCCGTTATGTCTTTTGAGGTGATGAGTAGCCATTACTTTCTCTTTTTCCTTTCTCTAGCGAAACGAACACGATCTGGTCGTCTATGGACATCAGTGAGGAGCGTATTCTCAGATCGTCCCAGCTATAAGTAGTTCCAATAATATCCACTAGGTGTCAGGGCATTGTATAGGTCAAGGTCACATCGTTGGTGCAACATTGCCATAACATTAACACATTTGTTTATGCTTTGTCGTTGTCATGGCAATCTATAGTTTAATTTGGAAGTTGTGTGTTTCTGATCAAACTGCAACTGTAAAAGTAACCTCCAACTCAGGTATTTATAGTTTAATGTACCATAGGGCTAGTCAGACAACTATAGCATCAATATTTTATATTGTTCATATGCTGCATGTTACATAGGGAACAGATGGCACCCCCTGCTATCTACCTTAAGACCCTGCAATAATGCATCCTACCCATCTTTTCATCATGTTGCATCCATAATGCCAACTCTATGGGTCTATTAATACACGACTTTAGGATCGTAATGATGCTCCAATGAAAAGTGCTGGCCAGCAGATTTGCCAGCACTTCATTGGTGCACTAATACAACCAATGCACCGCCCCTACATTACTAGACCATATTACGTATATGTTTTATCCATATTGCTTAGATTACAGTCAATACATTTCCACCTGCTTTCTATTACAGACAACCATGGCGGTTTTATGTAAAGAGTCACACATCGCTCTTACACTACTGGTGTGTGGAGTTATTATTTACCTTCTGTCTAGTGATGTACACTGGGGTACGAGTAAGTATAGAATGCACCATTATTACAGTCTCATATATAAACAAGTTTCTGTCTGATAATTATATAATCAAACTTCATCGATCATTCCGCATCATAATCTGCTTGGTTCACTGGTCACATCCCATTCAGCTTCATGGAATGTCATTCCCACCTCAGGGAAAATATTGACTGTGAACCTTTTAATTTATTTCATGATCACATCATTGAATTTTAACATCAGGACACAATTAGTTAGATGTGCTTAGGGCTTGTTTACCTGGCCTTTGAAATTATAATGTCATGAGGTCACAGGGCATGGAATAAGAGCACATCGTATTCAACGAGAGGATGGAATTTGGAGGTCCTTGATTAAATTTATGAGATTAATACTAACCATGAATAAATTATCCTTTAATGCTGATAACAACAGTAACAGCAATAATATAACATTGCCTATCTTTGTTTAGATGCTAAATTCAATAAATAAATGCACTTTAACACCAACTTAACCCAAAATATATACAGAGATAAATTCCCTTAGGCTTTGTACTCCAACAGATTAGTTTGATGATAATATATCCCATGTGCAGTCTTTGAGCTCTGTCTATTTATGTCCTGACAGAATTAAGACCTGGGTATATATTAAGTTTATTTCAAATTTAGTAATAGCTAGTACTAAACTATGTCTCATGAAAGTGATGCAAGTAGGAAATCCGTTTCTGAACAGTTTCTGATCGTTTCTGACGGGCTGCTATATTAAGCTAATATAGTTGGTAGTTTTGGTTATTTTTTGACACTTTAATATGTCCTTTTGAGTGACAGGCAAGGCGTGTAGGTCTAGTTCACCTACTGCACATACCTGACCCTTGGGATGAAGGAGACTCATGACTAGAACAAGGTCCTTCCTCTAGCTTGTCCTCTGCCTCTGCCGCGTTGCCCCTTACGTCCTCCGCGCTTGCCGGTTGCTCGTCGTTTGACTGGAGGAGGTTCAGATGTACCTTTTATGTATCCTTGAGCAGAAGAAGCAGCCCTTTTGAGTAAGTTCTTCCCTGTAGCTTTACTTCTCCTAACTACACTTTTCTTGAAGCCTTTTCCTGTTACCACGTCGGACAAGACTCCAGCTCCTGTAGTAAGCAAGGCTTTGCCTGCAGATTTGGCAGCTGAGCGTCCTATTTTACTTAAGAGGGGAACAGCTCCTCTCAGTAAACCACCTATTAACGAACCAAGTCCGTGCCCTCTTTGTCTGCCCCTGCCACCGTACGCTGGTAAAGCACCGTTCCCAAACTGTGATTTTCTGTAGTATTCAGCGTACTGACCCCTAGGGGCCAGGTATGGAGGTGTTCCATAGTAGTGAAGCATGGTAATATACTCCTATCCTTGAAGAGGTCTGAAGGCAAGTACCACCGACACTTATCCGCTTTCAAATGGTATAGGTTCCCCAGTCTTGTCTCTTAAGTATATCCCTATCTGTCTGAAGGTGGTTTTAGTGACTGGCAGATATATCAAGTTCTGGAAACTTATGGTCTGCATGTCACCGTTGTAGCGATTTATGTTGATTTGCCTCAGAAGGGGTGCTTTATAAGTAATGCCCTAGGACTGCTCTGTACGATCAGCACTTATGTAGCAATCACATAGCCATCAGTAGGGCAGTTGTACTACTACATGCACTACATGACCAACACTATTATGTGACTAATTTAAGAGTCGTAATAACAAAGGGTGACGGTGCGTCTCTGTCCGGAGGCCCTCGGACCTTGGGCCTGAGGTTTCCGGAACAGAGACAAACCGGAGCCCTTTGTTTACGTTCTGACACAGGAAAAAGCTTTGATTTTCCTCAAAATAATTCACAAATAAGACAAAAAAGCCACAAACAGGAAGTGAGACCGGAAGAGCTTTTACTGGGTCCCCTGACCCACCATGCTCTCTCAACCAATCAGATTGCAGGAAAGGCGACCCAACTGCAATCGAGTGTTAGAACCCCATATGACTAGAAGGTGAGCGGTCGATGTGTGTTCCAGGACCATCCTATAAGGCACCCCTAATTTTGAATGCTTTAACACTAATATTGGTTGTCCCTGCCTTCAAGGTGTGTGAACTATCTAGTGCTGCATCTATGACGAGCATCAGGAGGTCATTTTTTAAGGCACTACGACTATGTACCACCACTACGATCTGAGACTCCAAGGAATAAGACCTGTGATCATAGGTACTGCTGTACGACTGCTCTGTACGGTAGCCCCTATGCTGTGATTGCATAAGGCTTGGTAGAGCAGTCGTACTGGTGCAGACATTAGTGCACACCAATGCACAACACTGTAATGGCCTTCTTTTAAGGCCTCTCACTACAATCTGAAGTACAGCTCACAGGGTCTATTATCTTAAAAATTGAATTATTTTAGCAGTCAAAAATCCTTCGACATTAAATCATAATGAAAAGTGATTTACCTGAGTTTTCTCACAAGGGCTGATTTTGACCTTCTTCAAAACATGGATAGAAGCAATTTTGATCTCTTGCACAGCAAGTCTCTGGGCAAGACAGATCCGCGGTCCTGCACCAAATGGTACAAAGTCCATGGGGTGGCGCTTCTTTTTGTTCTCTGGGGAAAACCTGTAATTCAGATATCTTTATAATTTTCATAGTTGTCTATCACAAAAAAACGGGCATAGGTAATATCTGAAATATCTTTATATGTGCTGTTTTGTAAAATTTCATTAAAAGCAAGTTGTAAAATCATAGGAAAAGTACATCACCTCTCTGGGTCTTCTCTGGATCCGGCCACCTTTTGGGGTCTCTGTGAATGGTAAAGTATGGCAAGCCAATTGCCACTCCTTTACGTATAAAGACGCCATTGATGGTAATGTCACGTGTTGCAACTCTATCGAGTCTGTAATGCATATAAAAGTAATTGGGAGAACTGGACTTTGTTACTCATTCTTCAAAGACCGATTTGGCAAAAATAACACATGAACTGGTCTTTTTGACATATTTCTCCTCCAATGGTTGTTGTTTATCTAAAAACTAAAAAAAAAAAGATAAGTAAAATGCAGAATATTTTCTAGGGTGAAAATGGCTTTCATCACATGTATAGATGTCTTTTTATTTGAGACAATAGTGGTACCTCGATACCCTTATATGCACTTAGAACTGCATTATAAGCCACAATTTTACTATCGTCACAGACAAGTATGAATTGCCTACAATAATCTTAATCCTTTGTCATTTTAGTTTACATTAAATGGGTAATATTGGTCCTAAAACAACTTGAAATTGTATTGACTTTCATATTAAATGGATATGTAATGTTGAAAAAGAAAAAAAAAGTGTTGTGTGCTGCGTTTGTATCATTGGGAAGAAGTACAAAGCTTAGAGACACTAACTGTACTACTGGGGTATAGAGCCTCAGTGTCTCATTCACACATTGGTCAAGGTAGCACATGTCCTGCAGCAGGCTGTAGTCTACAGTATCCTGTAACATATAACAGGACGGCATTTCTCAAGATACATGTAATATGACTGTTCATACTCAAGGTCTCGAGGTCCCTGGGTACCTCTGGAAGCCTCTAAGGGAGGCCAGAGCTTGCTAAAATTTCCTCCTTATATCAGAGTTTTTGAAAGATCCCCTCGTTCTAAGGGGGTTTTATTACTTTGGAAAGGTATGGGGAATGATTACTGCTAGACAAATATGCTCCTTATAAGCAAGGTCTCCTTATATCAGAGCTCTTTATAACAAAGTTTTACTGTAGTATGACTGTTCACATCCATTACATTTTGAAACCCTCGTAGTTGGTGATCGTAGGTACTGCATTAGGGCTGCTATCTACAATCATCACTAAATGTGGAAATTGCATGGTGTTTGGTAGGCCTGTCGTACTAGTGCAATCATTAGCGACTAGTAGATGTAGGACCCTAGTTTGTCTGTCAAGGGGTTTAGTCATACCATCCTTAGAAATGCCTGCCCAGTTTCACTGTGATGCTTGTCAAAGTGGCATGTGGAAAACAACTCATTGTGGAAAACATTTTGCTTGAAAGTTTCATATGGTATCATGGCCTTTTGATCTGTGCAGGTCTTTCTTTCAGGTGATAAAGGCATATTCATGCAAATAAGACTAATTCTACTTTCTATTCTTAATATATTAATTGAAGTCTTGTGTACATTCCTGTCCCTGTGATGAGACCGTGATAAAGCTTGTGAGAGTAGCATAAAACATCAGCTTACAGCATCACCAATGACATCATTAATTTCCTTCACCAATTTCTCCTGTATATCAGGATGACATGCCATGTTGTACATCAGGAAGGAAAGCGTTGTAGCCGTCGTGTCATACCCAGCGATAAAGAACAACATGGCGTTAGCCAGGATCTCATCTGTGGGGATGCCTGTGGTGTAGAAAACACATCATATGTTATAACAAATGCGCTAGAGTGTTACAAACACTGTAAACATATGTTGTCATAAAATCAACCAAGTCCTCTTTTCAAAGTTACCAGATATCCATTATTAAATTTCCTTGTATATTTCAACGCCTCTGTACTGCCACCTGTGGCTTCTTGTAAAAACGACACTGATTCAATGCTATGTATATTTGCATTGGTCCACTTTTCAGTTTTTATGAAGATCCTTGGTAGACTCAACAGTTATTGTCTACAGTGTAATTCTCTTTGCTAATGCAGCTCTAGTAACTTAGCTAGGCTATATATGTGGCTGTGACAGAAATTTCTACCCTTAGTTACATTTCCTCAAATATCAAGATATATTTGATGGAATTACAAGCTTGAAACAGTTTTGGAAAGGTCAGACAGGCTGCTATCAGATTCAGTTACAAAGAAGCTTTGATTTTTTTTCAAATGCTTCCAGTCTTGAGTAAATTGGATTGAGCAATTTTCAACAAAACAGTCTCAGATTTTCTACTCTATTATTGTTTAAACATATATATATATCTTGTGAACCATTATTGCATCTAGTGGTTACTAATGATGGCACTGGTACGACTGCCCTACAAATCCCTATGTAATTACTACATTAAGTGCAAAACAGCCATGCGCCATGGTGCCTTTTCCTGTTATCGCTCACTCTAATTTTGAGGGTTTCAAATTATAGTGGATTTGTGCAGTCATACCATCTTGGGAAATGCCCGCAGGTCAGGCACTGCTAATTGGAGCATGAACTAAGTATAAACTTATTCATAGCCCTGCCCCTCCCCCATCACCATGCACTGTGTGAGTCGAGGCGTTCGGAGTACGGCCGAGGGATCAATGCTGGTTTGTAAGGCCACCCCCCATTGGTCCTCCCCATGTAGGTCAATGTTGATCCCTGAGTCAACTTACTACCCTCCCAAGCATAGTTAGGGACTGGTACCTAGCCAGACCTGGCTGGGTGGGAAGGGGGTGGAGGGAACAAGCTAAGGTGGTGTAGTTAGCGTTCGAGGTCACCCCTACCCATAATGCACTGGATCTAGTCAGAAAACTGTACACCGAACGCCTCGAGTGTGTGTAGGAACCTGGATGTAGGTGAGGCAGTCTGTAATTACAATACAAGGATAACACACACAGACTCAGGACAGGTAAGGTACAGTTAATAATATGTGGTACACAGTCCACGAGACCTCACTTACCAGAATTAATATAGGCTTTGTACGACTCATTTGACCAACAAAGGCTTAATGTACTATGGGTTTTTGAGGGGTAGCTTTGACAGACTAAGGCAGAGTATAGAAATCATGATGTAGAGGTGTGAATCTAGGAGGTTTATAGAGTAGGGGAGAGAGGGGATGGCCACTCTGGAGTGTCAGTATGTATGGCCTATAGGTTTTAAACAGTGTGTGTAAGCCCAGTCTCAGACCCGACTCTATCAAATAGTAGAGTGCATAGTGGGGCTGGGCTCGAGGCTGGTGTAAGCCGAGATTTGTTTAACCATACAGCTTCACATGTAACACTATATGATGTAGGTCAAACAGCAAGCATTTGTACAAAGAGGTCACTAACTTTAAACTCTACCGTAATGTCCCACAGCTTATACCATAGCGGTCTGTAGAAGCGCCAGTCTTTGAATGAGCGCTGGTCGGGAATAAGTCCCAGTGGCACAGGAACATTAAATGTGAAATATATACTATGAACTAAGTCTTGAATGAGCATCGGTCCTGATAAAGACCTAGGGTACAGTCGGGTTGTAATCTATAAGCACTGGGATGCTTAAACAGGCTACTACGGTATGTGTTAAGGATAACCCCCTCATACACCCTATAGAACCTGTCTTACATGCAACGATTGCTGCTAAAATGGTCCACATGAAGTCCAAGGTGTATCGTATAAGAATTCCTCAAATTAAGGGTGTGTCATGTTCTAGGGCATTTCTCATACCTTTAAGTGATATGCAAAAAGTGTCTTATATATACATCCTGCACATGCAATTTACATCACCTTTAAGCTGCCAAGTGTTATCTAGATATCATGTACAAGTGATGTAAATTGTGTGGCATGTGCTAGCTTGTGACGTTGTACAATATCTATAGTTTAATTTGGTAGGTGTGTGTTACCGATCAAACTGCAACTGTAAAAGTAACCTCCAACTCAGGTATTTATATTCTAATGTACCATAGGGCTTGCCAGACAACTATAGCATCAATATTTTATATTGTTCATGCGCTATATGCTACATAGGGAACAGACAGCACCCCTGCTATGTACCTTAAGACCCTGCAATAATGCATCCTACCCATCTTTTCATCATGTTGCATGCATAATGCCAACCCTATGGGTCTATTAATACACTACTGTAGGATCGTAATGATGCTCCAATGAAGAGTGCTGGCCAGCAGATTTGCCAGCACTTCATTGGTGCACTAATACGACCAATGCACCGCCCCTAGATTACACTGAAAAACTGAGAGGCACAAAACTAGTCAGTGCAGATGACTTTAAGTCCTGAGGTTGATTATAGCTAAAGCTACAGCTTTAGGTCATCAATATGGCGACTTTAGGTCATCATCCTGACCACCTAAGTCATCAGTATGAGGACTTTCTATTGTTAGTATGACGAGTTTAGGTGATCATTTGACCTTGGCTACCCTAAATTCGTCTGTATTGATGAAGGATCCTATTACGTATATGTTTTATCCATATAGCTAAGATTACAGACAATACATTTCCACATGCTTTCTATTCCAGACAACCATGGCGGTTTTACGTAGAGGGTCGCACATCGCTCTTACACTACTGGTGTGTGGAGTCATTATTTACCTCCTGTCTCCTGATGTACACTGGGGTACGAGTAAGTATAGAATGCACTACTATTACAGTCTCATATATAACCAGGTTTCTGTCTGATAATTATATATTCAAACTTCATGGATCATCCTGCATCATAATCTGCTTGGTTGACTGGTCACATCCCATTCAGCTTCATGGAATACACCATTCCCACCTCAGGGAAAATATTGACTGTGAACCTTTTGAAATTATAATGTCATGAAGTCACAGGGCATGGAATAAGAGCACATCGTATTCAATGAGAGGATGGAATTTGGAGGTACTTGATTAAATTTATGAGACTGTCATACTAACCATGAAATAAATTATCCTTTAATGCTGATAACAACAGTAACAGCCATAATATAACATTGCCTATCTTTGTTTAGATGCTAAATTCAATAAATAAATGCACTTTAACACCAACTTAACCCAAAATATATACAGAGATAAATTCCCTCAGACTTTGTACTCCAACAGATTAGTTTGATGATAATATATCCCATGTGCAGTCGTTGAGCTCTGTCTATTTATGTCCCGACAGAATTAAGACCAGGGTATATATTAAGTTTATTCCAAATTTAGTAATAGCTAGTACTAAACTATGTCTCATAAAAGTGATGCAAGTAGGAAAACCATTTCTGAACAGTTTCTGATCGTTTCTGATGGGCTGCTATATTACGCTAATAGATCATGGATATTGGATCCCAGCATGTCCAGCATGTAAGGCCCGTGGGCTCCAATATCCATGACCTATTAGGTTTATACCACCATTTCCTCCATTTTGTATTAATTTCTTACCTGAGATCCAAAGAATATAGCCAGGAGAAGACATTTTGTAAGTGCAAGCGATACAGCCCGGGTCCGCTCTGCGCGAACCATTGTTTTTGTTCCTTTCCGGGAGAGGTACCGCCGTGTTCACACTCACTTTTCGTATGGAATCCAACCATGACAAATCAAGAAATTAACAGGTTCATATCCTTAGATAGTCTAGATGATCCCTCCATACGTATTATGTGCAATATATTCAAAATAAAGACGAATCCATTGATTTTTCAAACCAGTCCGAAATTTTCGGCGTCTTTCTTGTACGGCGAGAAGTTGACCTATATCTACATCCGTGCCACTGACACAGTTTTATCGGACAAGGAGGCTGGTGGGAATGGCCAGACCGTGACTCGCCTACACACAAACAGGAAGCCCCTGTAGCATCTTATATATGTATCTTGAATTGAAACATTTGCTAGGAGGCTAGGAGGCTCATGTAGTGTGGGACTAGATCAGCAGTTGGCCCCTTTGCACAGTTTACTTTGGTTGGCCCTTCCTAATAGTCTATATGAAGCTATATTATAAAGGTATATACCTTTAGATAGCAAATACTTTAACCTTAAACAATATATTTCAGTAGATTCAATATCTCTAATGCATCTCATGCATGCCTCTTTCAGAAAAGGAAAAACAACACACAGAATCAAGAAAACGTGACATTCTGCTCTCCCAGCCTGACCAGAATTCCCAACCAGTGAAACAATCTCAAACAGTAGAGTTAGACAAACTGACACCCTCACAGTCAGTAAAATCATTGTCTGGGATAAACCAACCCATCAAAGACAACACTTCTCTTAACACTGGCTTCTCTGTGGTAGAATATGTACAACAACTTAATAAGGTGAGAGTCTACTAATGTGTCTGTCTTCTATTCAGTACCATCCATGCAGGAATGCATCATGCCGACCAATGGTCATGATCACTTCTGTATTGTAAACTATTAGAGGGTAGGCCTAGCCTCATACCATATTTAGTGTAAGACTGCGCTCATGAACAAATATGCTGTGCTATGGAAAGATTTTGAAATCAATGAAAAATTAATGACATAATCTTAAAATAAAACAGTTTCGGGTAATGTATCCCTTAGTCACTGCATTTGGAATTGACCTTTGCATTTACCTCATGTCGTTTTAGTCAGAAGTGGTCCAAATATCAATAGATTGAAATGAAGCATTGAGTTTTATCTTAAGCGGGTATTCCACTGCCATCAGTCAGCCAAAATTTTGCTAATCGACAGCAGTGGAATACCTGCTTATGTTAAAGAGCCATTTTGAATATTGTTGCTATAGCTGTGATGTAATTCTGGGGGAGAATACCTGAAAATGCGTATGAACTGCAATACTTCAACTATTTATTCAACATGCAACAAATAGGTGTTATTCCCATTTCAGATCAAGGGAGCTAAGAACCTGTTGGTGGCCTCAGACTCTCATGGCTTTGGTTTAGAGAAGGTTCTCAAGAAGTACCTCCCTGGGTGGAAAATCAAGGTGGCCTTCTATAGTGGTTATACGATTGAGCGTGTCCAAAGCGAGATCACCAACATGTTGCCCTCACTGAATCCAAGGAACCATAGCTTTGTTATATTACATGCTGGTACTAACGACTTCTTCCAGTCTATGAGGCCTAGACCAGTTAAACCATTGCCTGGTCAGTACAAAGAGCGCCATTCTGACTCCTACATTATTAACAGTGCACAGACCGCACTGAAGACACTAGCTGAACAGTTCCCTTATGCCTACATAATCTACAGTGCTAACCTCCCCAGGGCCGATATACCCGAGTACCCACCACGTAAGGAGTATGTCAACAAGGAAATAAAAACAAAGATGGCTGACATTCCCAGAACTTATTTTGTTGATCACTCACAGTTGTTTCATGATAAAAGCGGGCAGGCTGATAAAAAACTGCTGAAGAATGACTTGTTACACTTGAACACTGCAGGGCGAGATCTGATAATCAGAAACCTTATACGGACAATGGCTAATGTATCAAAACTATAGATATCTGAAAAATCTTACTGTATGTGTAGGGGACTGAGTTTTGGTCTCTGTATGTCAACATAGGGACTGATATGACGGTAGTAGCTGAACTACATACTGTACACAAATTTATGTTGTCAAAACAATGACGGAATTTTGTCCAAATGTTGCCAGATATCAGTTGTTATTTTCACAGAGGTTTATTGAACATTTTTCACCACAGTACTGCCACAGGAAGCTTCTTGTATAAACTACGCTGGTTCATTGCAATACAATAAGGGTGGTTCAACATTCAGTTTTATTTGTTTTGATTTTTATTAACAAACATGTTACGCGGTTTTCACCACAAAGTTTCACCATGATGTATATGAAAGTGTAACATATGTACAATAAATATGTATATGAACTTACATATCATATAGAGTCATATTTCTAGTGTTTATATATAAATATAACAGATATGTCTCTTTGTCTAGGCAGTGATACTTAGCAGGTTTAGATGGGATCCAAAAAGGCTCTACTTGGCAGTGCTAATGCACTGTACCTACGGCCATGTTTTATCATTGTTAGTTGGTTATTTTTGACCAAACCCTACGTACTGTAAAATTTGAATATTCATAAACATGTTTGAATAGACTGTATGAATAAGTGGTCTAGTGCTGATGATATAGTTCCTGAATCCTGTAGTTCTATTCTTTGCTGTTATCAATGCTTATCTCTTCTGGAACCAGATCAAGCAATGGTTGACCAACTGAATTACCTGGAACCTTGTTATGGGATAAAGTCTACATTCATGTGTCCTATATGTGTGAAGAGTGTCTTATAGTCAAGGATCAATTGTAATCATTGAAGGATTGGGGAGGAGTCAAGGAACCACATGTGTCTTCACTCACACATCTCACTAAACAATGTAGTATATCAAAGGAAACTGCCTGGTAATACAACATGGTGAGTTTAGTAGAAAGGTTTATAATATTCTATTTATTTGGGAATGTTAATGTAAGACCTATAGCAGACCTTGGGGTTAGGTCATAGGGCAGACAGACATAACCCAAGTTACCCTGATCATCAGGCCATCTAGTGTATAGAAACATCTGTGTAATTGTACCTGTCCAGTTTAAATTTAACTGTGAATGAGGCGGGACGGAGCGCTGTGAGCTCGCTACCTCAATCTGGTGGAGAATAAAGAAACCTTCACACAGGGTAACACAGTGGAGATGGCGGATGTCTCACTGCTGTATATACACATATATATGCCTGTGGCTATTTTATAGCCAATAAAGCATAGCCACCAGTGACCAGCCAGGGCCTGAGGTATGCATTGGGGGGAACCAATTGTACTCCCCTGTGATGTCATCCAGCCAAAACGAGGTAAAACCCCTAAATGCAGCACCATGTAGTGTCAAATTCAACAACAGCAATCCTAACTATTGGAGTTCTCCAGGCTTGGTTGGATGTTGGCTTTGCTGATAGAATGAGCAATTGCCCTTTTATATTCATTTGCAATATACCAAATAAAAAAATTTTGTGCTGTTTAGTGGAAAGCAAAGTATTACTGTTTGTTGAGGTTTACAGACTGAGATGATTAAAATATTGAGTTAATTCTTATTTTCCTTTATTTCTCTAACAGTGCTTATTCATATTGAGGTATCCAGTCCTGCCAAAATCAATCTGGGTCTGCAGAGCAATAAGATCTACAGGACCCAATGGCCGTCAACGGTAAAACCTATTTGTACAGACTGATCTCAGATGTATTGAAAAGGTTCATGTCAGCCTTTACCTGTAGATACCAGACTGAATGAGAAGACCAATAGGAATGTAATATATGATGATTAAATCATCACATATTGCGTTTATACCACAGTTTGCACCTTTAGGATGCATTAGAATGCATCAAAAAGCATTCTGCATTAACTGACATACAAACATGTATAAAGGTATCCATGGGGTCCCAGACATAAGACTCATCTAACCTAGCACCACTGTCCAGCCCCGTGGTCTAATGCATAGCATGAAGTACTTTGGATCAGGAGATCCCTGGTTCTAGTCCCTCCCATGCTGAGCTTTTCGTTTATGAACCACTGTCAAAGCTAAACCTGAGCTTCTGTCCCACATAAGATTAGTATAGAAAAAGAACACTGTCTAATATTAAAGTGTTAACTCTCAGTGCCATTATCCTGTGATAAAAGCACTCAGATTATCCAGTTTGGGCACCCAAAATTGTTCTGAAATGTAATAACCGTGGTTTAATGGAGTAACATACTGAGCAGATGAGTCCTGTGTGAATTATCACCAGTCAAGGTGCAAAGGGCTATGATTATGTCAACATCTACATGGGAAGAATTAAGGTCCTTTGGTGTAGTG
The DNA here is from genome assembly GCA_949317995.1 of Acholoe squamosa. Classification (NCBI taxonomy): domain Eukaryota; kingdom Metazoa; phylum Annelida; class Polychaeta; order Phyllodocida; family Polynoidae; genus Acholoe; species Acholoe squamosa. The sequence goes on from OX439042.1 coordinate 80,451,509, forward strand.
GTTTGCATTCTGCAATTTGAAATCAGTGTCTGGGATTTGATTCCCTGTAGAACTGGAAACCTTTTGTTCACCAAACACTGAGAATTCTGACAATAACATGACATGTTCCATAGACTGTTAGTATGACTGGTCTACTGCTGATGACATAGTATGTTCCTGACTCTAATAAAGTCAGTATAACTGCCACAGTTATTTCATTTTATGTCTTCTATATCAGTGCTTATCTCTCTGGGCACTAGATCTAACAATGTTCGACCCCCTGGAACCTTGGTATGGGATATTTTTTTCGGACTCCTGCAGGTCTTTTGAATAAAGAACTGGTTGCCGCGTTACACTTGAGATAAATGAGAACTGAACTATATCAACTGCCTATGATCCATTATCTACTCAGGTTCTGTTGGAATAAACTGGATGAAGGTTGAAGCTGATACATGCTAAGTCTAACAGGCCAAGTCACTGTCTGAAGCACAAAATTGTCCCATGCGGATACAGAAAGGTTGGCAGATATATCAATTCCAGACATCTTCTATCTTTCAAGATCTAAACTTCTATATCAAGTTAGATATCATGTCACATCCCAATACCAACAAAGCATTGATATCTCTTGTGAATTCCAAATCAGCTATATGTAGGTGTCCCATGTATTTCTCAGAAAGCTAAAACAGTTACTTGAGACTTTATTCATTAGTAAGCCTAATAAGTTTGAAATTGAATGGTATAAGTGCCGTTAAAATCCATTGGGAACCTACCACAGGATGAAGGTTTTCATGAGCCCTCAAATTGACACCTTCTGCTCATTGCCACCAGAGCATTTTCAGGATGATGATAGAGCAAGAATAATATAGCTATATGACAGAAAACATTTTACCCATATTTGATATGTGTAGAATAGAGAAATGGATTTTAACTGTAATTATTGGCGTGCAAATTGGAATAAGATCACTCTAAAAGTGCAATAAACGTTCCTGGTGCTGGGAAAGTTACATTATTTTCCAAGCCTGTTTATACGACTGTGATACATCTACCATTGACTCTCACCTTTTTATCATGTAATGAAATGCATAGGTGTTTTCACATTATGGATTCCATATTTTTTAGGCTTTGTTTTAGGTTGTTGGACTTTTACTTTTTATCTCGTACGTCCCGGAGCCAAATACTGCCCTACACTCTGAACCACGGCACCTCTACTTTGGTTGGTTCTCACATTTCAGAGCCCTCCATAGAAAACCCCTTTTGAATTATATTGAGGAAATCCTTTGTTGGCAGTAGGCTGGTTCAAGGAATATTGTTTACAGTGTATTGACCAAGTGCACTTCTTCACTTTACAACCAGTATGGATTTAATTTGCTGATTATCTGTATTCCAGAGTTGATGAGGACTAGGCCTGATCTGCCCTTTCTGTCAGAACCTTATAACCTCAGCGTCCAGCTCCAGGTCCGGTTTCCAACCCGGAGTTGGTTCACACCTGTGGTTTGATATCAATACACCACCCGTATGTACCTTGTCACTCTGCATGAAATGTAAAATAATTTTTTACTATACCATATTTGACACACTGGGCACTTACAGAATTTGAAATATAGATCTTTTCTGTTTAATAATTAAGGGTTCAATTGGGCTTGAAATTGGGAAGCTTTTGGTAATCTCTAGTCTAAAATCTGGATGCCATTTCTCAAGGTACTACGACTGCATACAACCACTATTATTTGACAACCTCAAAGTTAGTGCCAGTGATCGTAGGCACTGCCCTACAACTGCATTGTAAATTCAGCACTTAATGTAATAATTACATAGGGGTTGGCAGGGCAGTCGTAGTGCTACAAGTGCAATATACACCCCACTATGTGGCTGTAATGTCACTAACTTAAGTTTCCCCACTATGATTTGAAGGTGAGCAGTCATAGTGTGTTGAGAAATGGCCTCCGGTTAATAGGGAATGTGCATTTATTATGTTGAATACAGTAGGTCAACACTAAAACTACCAGATAATAAAATATAGCCAATGACATTGGGCAATTTTTTTTTCTTTACATGTCAGCGACAATTTGTCTCCTTTGAAGTAGGAAATCCTTTCTGGCTTAGTAACTAGTTGCTTCTTGTGCCTAGATATTTTAGGTTGTTGGACTTTTACTTTTTATCTTGTACATCCTGTAACCGCAGCCAAATACTGCCCTACACTCTGAACTATGGCACCTCTACTTTGGTGGGTTCTCACATTTCAACCATCAATCGGAATGCTTAGGTGTTTTCATATGTGGATCCCAGACCCTGTAGGCTTTATTGTGAGGTGCGGGACTTACTATGTTTTTCAATTATTGATACTGCAGGTGCAATATGAAAATATTGATATGTCAGAAAGTCCCGCATATCAAAATGAAACATGAAATGTCAACTAATCAAATATTTTGACAGTGGCTATGTATCTACCATGGTGATTTGGCAAGAGCCCTCCATAGAAAAACCCTTTTGAATTATATTGAGGACATCCTTTGTTGGCAGTAGGCTGGTTCAAGGAATATTGTTTACAGTGTATTGACCAAGTGCACTTCTTCACTTTACAACCAGTAAGGATTTAATTTGCTGATTATCTGTATTCCAGAGTTGATGAGGACTAGGCCTGATCTGCCCTTTCTGTCAGAACCTTATAACCTCAGCATGTGCATACTGTGAAAATAAACACTGAAACATGCTGATTGGTTTGTATTCTCTTATTGTCAGAACATCATACTATGGGATGTTGTAGAATTTGTCTTTAAATATATAAGTAATAAATCCTTCGCTTGTACATTAGTGCTAGACTTATTGTCCAAACACAACCATCACCATGGAGTACTGGTTTGTGTACGGTGTATGTTTGGGATAGATCCTTCTGTGTGACATGGTCCTGGATGTTGTGTGACCTCTTCCCCCAGGAACTAAAACTATATGATCCAAAAAGAGGACAAATTAGTTTTGGCTATATCAGCAGCCTCTTCATTACAGCTAGTATCTAACTGTCTTATTCCTGACATGTAGACAACTTGACTTACTACACTCATGTACCAATGGATACATCTCCTTTTTTTTAAAACTTTTTCGTGACATTTCCACTGCATGAATTATAAGGTATCAGCTAATCAAAATTGACATCGAGTTTATTAATGACCGCCGTAGTTCATTCAACTATAATGAACATTAAGTGCTTGTACACAGAACATTCCTTCAAGTTGATTGCAGTTGCAGGAACATTGGTTATTTCGGGTTAATTCTCAAGAGTAACATCCAACCTTGAACTTGCCAGAATCATGTCACAGGGGAGTAATAACTGGATCAAACACGAGCTGCTTTCTATTGGTAGCGCGCACTTTATGATATACATCGATGACTACATTGTGGTGCCCTTCCTCAGCACCCTCTCCAACAGTACACTGGATCTCTGTGCTGGTAGCAGAGAATTTAAGACAAAAACCCACATTTTCAGGATTTTCCATTTTCTCATCAAATGTGAATAAAAATTCATTTATTGACACTATATTTCTGAATTTTTGTTTAACCTCACATCTAAAATATGTTTTTTAACCTTTACAGCAATTTCAAAATTGTACAAAATTTTTTGCTAATTTCTGGTCCAAATAGATCACCCGAGGGTGATCTATTGGCCTATTGACTTTAAGACGCTGCACCACCTCCACCTGGTGTAGATTAGAACAGTTACCCGTTCATACTCCCCCCCCAAATCAGGGGTGACAGCAGTTCAGCAAGCAGCAGCCATGCATGGCAGGCAGGACAAGAACTTTGTTTGTTTTTTTGTGGTTAATTTTCTTCATTATGGGAGTCATTTGTGACTCCTGCGAGGAGCAGTACCACGAAAACTAAAGATTGTGTCCTGTGTGCAAGCAACCTAACCCCAAATGGGACCCGCAGTTAGGGGTCCTAAAGGAGCAAGCAGGCCATGGAGGACCACCGGCTACCATGGAGTCACCTAAATTTGCAAAACAGGGCATTTGTCTGATTTTCCCATTGTTATTATTTCAACATATCCCTTAATAACCCCTTACACTTTGTAGAAAATGCACTAAATTCTGCAAAATGATAAACTTCATTAGTCATTAGTTTTTCGGTGGTATTTTTTTGCTAGATTCTATGTTGGATATTGAGATTGTCTTTTCATAGATATGATACACAGAAAAACTAGATTGGGGTCCCCTATTTGCCCTCCTGACCTTTATATTTATTTTTAGTTTAAACATGAAATTGGGTCAATATTGGAATTAGGTGGATCAACAATTGCAAGCTATAATCAGCATTGATCTATACGCTGTAAAAAAATGTCATCGAAATAACAAAGGATTCCTCCCCAATAAGTTGCCAGAGATCCGTCATTATTTTCACAGAGAGACATCATTATTTTCACAGATACCACCACACTGTCACCTGGATATTCTTGTAAAAACTACATAGACTGCCTGTTAAACAATTATGGTGGTTTACTGTTCAGTTTTACGGCACAGGTTTTCCTTGCATTGGGTACCCTTTCTGCCTGCCAATACAGGAACGCGGCGTTTCACGTGATGGTCGCGGCCGCGGACCTGCATTGGCAGGCAGAAAGGGTACCCCATTTACAAGGAAAATCTCTACCGCCTGTGACGCTGCCGCCCCATACCGCCTAGTGGAGCCCTGGCATAAGGGACTAATACAAATCCGGCTGAGTGTTGAGTAACTCACTTATGGATGTGCCAAGAACAAAAGAATAAAAGTTTCTGTTAAATATTTTATTTGTTTATGGTACATGTTTGGTTCATATCATTACCAAAGTTCCATTGAAGTTTGGAGTCTGATGGAAATGTGTTGTCCCACTCCTTGTAAAGTAACAACATGTTCCCCTCTCATGCCGTAATAAATACCATTATTATAGGGTAGATTAACCTAAAGACGACCACATACCGAGAGTCGTCCACCTGTCAGCTTGTTTTTCTCACTTTTACATGCATTCTGTTGGTCTAAAACCCTAATGTTATTGAAATAGAGGTGTTATAGTACTCCATAGAGTAACGTCCTGGAATATATGAAGTAATTGTCATTACATAATAATACACTGAAGTTCCCATGTTCTGACAGCAATGGCCCCTGCTCCGGCCAGTTTTTGTATTGACCATGTCATGTTTGCTTTTTAGTGCTTCAGCCTGTCACTGTATGTTCCTGAGTTCTGGCTTCAGATGAAGTCCACCTTCAGCTCGGAGCAGGTGGCCTACATTTGCAAAGACAATAGGAATCTGCAAAAGGAAATAAAATAAATGAAATATATACTGAGGAAATTCTCATGGTGCCATTCCTAAAGCATTGACTGGAAGGCATTTATCGAGGCGGTAAGACTAGTTCCCTTCAAGTCATAGTTAAACTCCTCATTTTGATGCCATTACAGCCCTCTAGTGGTCAGTAATGGTTGCAATGGTAGAACTGCCCTATGTCAGCCTATGTAGTAACTACGTTAAGTGCTTATCATACAAAGCAGTCATAGTGTGTTACCTAGGATCACCCACTCTCATATTGAGGGTTTCCAATCATAGTGGCTGTGATACAAAGTTTGTTGTCATATTGTATATAATTGTTCAAGAGATTTGATCTACTCCACGATACTCAAAAATGGATTTTTTGTTTCCTATCACCCTAAAACCCTGCATATAAGACCCACCCCACATATAAGACACTTCCCGGAGGGCACTTCTTAATACACTACGACTCTAAACAGCTCTACAATTCTACAACCCCTAAACATAGTACCAGCAACTATAAGTAGTGCCCTAGGACTGCTCTGTACGATCAGCACTTATGTAGCAATCACATAGCCATCAGTAGGGCAGTTGTACTACTACATGCACTACATGACCAACACTATTATGTGACTAATTTAAGAGTCGTAATAACAAAGGGTATTGGTGCGTCTCTGTTCCGGAAACCTCAGGCCCAAGGTCCGAGGGCCTCCGGAGCCCTTTGTTTACGTTCTGACACGAGAAAAAGCTTTGATTTTCCTCAAAATAATTCACAAATAAGACAAAAAAGCCACAAACAGGAAGTGAGACCGGAAGTGCTTTTACTGGGTCCCCTGACCCACCATGCTCTCTCAACCAATCAGATTGCAATAAAGGCGACCCAACTGCAATCGAGTGTTAGAACCCCATATGACTAGAAGGTGAGCGGTCGATGTGTGTTCCAGGACCATCCTATAAGGCACCCCTAATTTTGAATGCTTTAACACTAATATTGGTTGTCCCTGCCTTCAAGGTGTGTGACCTATCTACTGCTGCATCTATGACGAGCATCAGGAGGTCATTTTTTAAGGCACTACGACTATGTACCACCACTATGATCTAAGACTCCAAAGAATAAGACCTGTGATCATAGGTACTGCTGTACGACTGCTCTGTACGGTAGCCCCTATGCTGTGATTGCATAAGGCTTGGTAGAGCAGTCGTACTGGTGCAGACATTAGTGCACACCAATGCACAACACTGTAATGGCCTTCTTTTAAGGCCTCTCACTACAATCTGAAGTACAGCTCACAGGGTCTATTATCTTAAAAATTGAATTATTTTAGCAGTCAAAAATCCTTCGACATTAAATCATAATGAAAAGTGATTTACCTGAGTTTTCTCACAAGGGCTGATTTTGACCTTCTTCAAAACATGGATAGTAGCAATTTTGATCTCTTGCACAGCAAGTCTCTGGGCAAGACAGATCCGCGGTCCTGCACCAAATGGTACAAAGTCCATGGGGTGGCGCTTCTTTTTGTTCTCTGGGGAAAACCTGTAATTCAGATATCTTTATAATTTTCATAGTTGTCTATCACAAAAAAACGGGCATAGGTAATATCTGAAATATCTTTATATGTGCTGTTTTGTAAAATTTCATTAAAAGCAAGTTGTAAAATCATAGGAAAAGTACATCACCTCTCTGGGTCAAACTTTTATGGATCCGGCCACCTTTTGGGGTCTCTGTGAATGGTAAAGTATGGCAAGCCAATTGCCACTCCTTTACGTATAAAGACGCCATTGATGGTAATGTCACGTGTTGCAACTCTATCGAGCCTGTAACGCATATAAAAGTAATTGGGAGAACTGGACTTTGTTACTCATTCTTCAAAGACCGATTTGGCAAAAATAACACATGAACTGGTCTTTTTGACATATTTCTCCTCCAATGGTTGTTGTTTATCTAAAAACTAAAAAAAAAGATAAGTAAAATGCAGAATATTTTCTAGGGTGAAAATGGCTTTCATCACATGTATAGATGTCTTTTTATTTGAGACAATAGTGGTACCTCGATACCCTTATATGCACTTAGAACTGCATTATAAGCCACAATTTTACTATCGTCACAGACAAGTATGAATTGCCTACAATAATCTTAATCCTTTGTCATTTTAGTTTACATTAAATGGGTAATATTGGTCCTAAAACAACTTGAAATTGTATTGACTTTCATATTAAATGGATATGTAATGTCGAAAAAGAAAAAAAAAAAGTGCCGTGTGCTGCGTTTGTATCATTGGGAAGAAGTACAAAGCTTAGAGACACTAACTGTACTACTGGGGTATAGAGCCTCAGCGTCTCATTCACACATTGGTCAAGGTAGCACATGTCCTGCAGCAGGCTGTAGTCTACAGTATCCTGTAACATATAACAGGACGGCATTTCTCAAGATACATGTAATATGACTGTTAATACTCAAGGTCTCAAGGTCCCTGGGTACCTCTGGAAGCCTCTAAGGGAGGCCAGAGCTTGCTAAAATTTCCTCCTTATATCAGAGTTTTTGAAAGATCCCCTCGTTCTAAGGGGGTTTTATTACTTTAGAAAGGTATGGGGAATGATTACTGCTAGACAAATATGCTCCTTATAAGCAAGGTCTCCTTATATCAGAGCTCTTTATAACAAAGTTTTACTGTAGTATGACTGTTCACATCCATTACATTTTGAAACCCTCGTAGTTGGTGATCGTAGGTACTGCATTAGGGCTGCTATCTACAATCATCACTAAATGTGGAAATTGCATGGTGTTTGGTAGGCCTGTCGTACTAGTGCAATCATTAGCGACTAGTAGATGTAGGACCCTAGTTTGTCTGTCAAGGGGTTTAGTCATACCATCCTTAGAAATGCCTGCCCAGTTTCACTGTGATGCTTGTCAAAGTGGCATGTGGAAAACAACTCATTCTGGAAAACATTTTGCTTGAAAGTTTCATATGGTATCATGGCCTTTTGATCTGTGCAGGTCTTTCTTTCAGGTGATAAAGGCATATTCATGCAAATAAGACTAATTCTACTTTCTATTCTTAATGGATTAATTGAAGTCTTGTGTACATTCCTGTCCCTGTGATGAGACCGTGATAAAGCTTGTGAGAGTAGCATAAAACATCAGCTTACAGCATCACAATGACATCATTAATTTCCTTCACCAATTTCTCCTGTATATCAGGATGACATGCCATGTTGTACATCAGGAAGGAAAGCGTTGTAGCCGTCGTGTCATACCCAGCGATAAAGAACAACATGGCGTTAGCCAGGATCTCATCTGTGGGGATGCCTGTGGTGTAGAAAACACATCATATGTTATAACAAATGCGCTAGAGTGTTACAAACACTGTAAACATATGTTGTCATAAAATCAACCAAGTCCTCTTTTCAAAGTTACCAGATATCCATTATTAAATTTCCTTGTATATTTCAACGCCTCTGTACTGCCACCTGTGGCTTCTTGTAAAAACGACACTGATTCAATGCTATGTATATTTGCATTGTTCCACTGTTCAGTTTTTATGAAGATCCTTGGTAGACTCAACAGTTATTGTCTACAGTGTAATTCTCTTTGCTAATGCAGCTCTAGTAACTTAGCTAGGCTATATATGTGGCTGTGACAGCGATTTCTACCCTTAGTTACATTTCCTCAAATATCAAGATATATTTGATGGAATTACAAGCTTGAAACAGTTTTGGAAAGGTCAGACAGGCTGCTATCAGATTCAGTTACAAAGAAGCTTTGATTTTTTTTCAAATGCTTCCAGTCTTGAGTAAATTGGATTGAGCAATTTTCAACAAAACAGTCTCAGATTTTCTACTCTATTATTGTTTAAACATATATATATCTTGTGAACCATTATTGCATCTAGTGGTTACTAATGATGGCACTGGTACGACTGCCCTACAAATCCCTATGTAATTACTACATTAAGTGCAAAACAGCCATGCGCCATGGTGCCTTTTCCTGTTATCGCTCACTCTAATTTTGAGGGTTTCAAATTATAGTGGATGTGTGCAGTCATACCATCTTGGGAAATGCCCGCAGGTCAGGCACTGCTAATTGGAGCATGAACTAAGTATAAACTTATTCATAGCCCTGCCCCTCCCCCATCACCATGCACTGTGTGAGTCGAGGCGTTCGGAGTACGGCCGAGGGATCAATGCTGGTTTGTAAGGCCACCCCCCCATTGGTCCTCCCCATGTAGGTCAATGTTGATCCCTGAGTCAACTTACTACCCTCCCAAGCATAGTTAGGGACTGGTACCTAGCCAGACCTGGCTGGGTGGGAAGGGGGTGGAGGGAACAAGCTAAGGTGGTGTAGTTAGCGTTCGAGGTCACCCCTACCCATAATGCACTGGATCTAGTCAGAAAACTGTACACCGAACGCCTCGAGTGTGTGTAGGAACCTGGATGTAGGTGAGGCAGTCTGTAATTACAATACAAGGATAACACACACAGACTCAGGACAGGTAAGGTACAGTTAATAATATGTGGTACACAGTCCACGAGACCTCACTTACCAGAATTAATATAGGCTTTGTACGACTCATTTGACCAACAAAGGCTTAATGTACTATGGGTTTTTGAGGGGTAGCTTTGACGGACTAAGGCAGGGTACAGAAATCATGATGTAGAGGTGTGAATCTAGGAGGTTTATAGGGCAGTAGAGAGAGGGGATGGCCACTCTGGAGTGTCAGTATGTATGGCCTATAGGTTTTAAACAGTGTGTGTAAGCCCAGTCTCAGACCCGACTCTATCAAATAGTAGAGTGCATAGTGGGGCTGGGCTCGAGGCTGGTGTAAGCCGAGATTTGTTTGTCCATACAGCTTCACATGTAACACTATATGATGTAGGTCAAACAGCAAGCATTTGTCCAAAGAGGTCACTAACTTTAAACGCTACCGTAATGTCCCACAGCTTATACCATAGCGGTCTGTAGAAGCGCCAGTCTTTGAATGAGCACTGGTCGTGAATAAGTCCCAGGGGCACAAGAACATTAAATGTGAAGTATATACTATGAACTAAGTCTTGAATGAGCATCGGTCCTGATAAAGGCCTGGGGTACAGTCAGGTTGAAATCTATAAGCACTGGGGTGCTTAAACAGGCTACTACGGTATGTGTAAGGATAACCCCCTCATACACCCTATAGAACCTGTCTTACATGCAACGATTGCTGCTAAAATGGTCCACATGAAGTCCAAGGTGTATCGTATAAGAATTCCTCAAATTAAGGGTGTGTCATGTTCTAGGGCATTTCTCATACCTTTAAGTGATATGCAAAAAGTGTCTTATATATACATCCTGCACATGCAATTTACATCACCTTTATACAAAGCTGCCAAGTGTTATCTAGATATCATGTACAAGTGATGTAAATTGTGTGGCATGTGCTAGCTTGTGACGTTGTACAATATCTATAGTTTAATTTGGTAGGTGTGTGTTACCGATCAAACTGCAACCGTAAAAGTAACCTCCAACTCAGGTATTTATATTCTAATGTACCATAGGGCTTGCCAGACAACTATAGCATCAATATTTTATATTGTTCATGCGCTATATGCTACATAGGGAACAGACAGCACCCCTGCTATGTACCTTAAGACCCTGCAATAATGCATCCTACCCATCTTTTCATTATGTTGCATGCATAATGCCAACCCTATGGGTTTATTAATACACTACTGTAGGATCGTAATGATGCTCTAATGAAGAGTGCTGGCCAGCAGATTTGCCAGCACTTCATTGGTGCACTATTATGACCAATGCACCGCCCCTAGATTACACTGAAAAACTCTATTCAGTACCATCCATGCAGGAATGCATCATGCCGACCAATCGTCATGATCACTTCTGTATTGTAAACTATTAGAGGGTAGGCCTAGCCTCATACCATATTTAGTGTAAGACTGCGCTCATGAACAAATATGCTGTGCTATGGAAAGATTTTGAAATCAATGAAAAATTAATGACATAATCTTAAAATAAAACAGTTTCGGGTAATGTATCCCTTAGTCACTGCATTTGGAATTGACCTTTGCATTTACCTCATGTCGTTTTAGTCAGAAGTGGTCCAAATATCAATAGATTGAAATGAAGCATTGAGTTTTATCTTAAGCGATATTCCACTGCCATCAGTCAGGCAAAATTTTGCTAATCGACAGCAGTGGAATACCTGCTTATGTTAAAGAGCCATTTTGAATATTGTTGCTATAGCTGTGATGTAATTCTGGGGGAGAATACCTGAAAATGGCTATGAACTGCAATACTTTAACTATTTATTCAACATGCAACAAATAGGTGTTATTCCCATTTCAGATCAAGGGAGCTAAGAACCTGTTGGTGGCCTCAGACTCTCATGGCTTTGGTTTAGAGAAGGTTCTCAAGAAGTACCTCCCTGGGTGGAAAATCAAGGTGGCCTTCTATGGTGGTTATACCATTGAGGGTGTCCAAAGGAAGATCACCGACATGTTGCCCTCACTGAATCCAAGGAACCATAGCTTTGTTATATTACATGCTGGTACTAACGACTTCTTCCAGTCTATGAGGCCTAGACCAGTTAAACCATTGCCTGGTCAGTACAAAGAGCGCCATTCTGACTCCTATATTATTAACAGTGCACAGACCGCACTGAAGACACTAGCTGAACAGTTCCCTTATGCCTACATAATCTACAGTGCTAACCTCCCCAGGGCCGACATACCCGAGTACCCACCACGTAAGGAGTATGTCAACAAGGAAATAAAAACAAAGATGGCTGACATTCCCAGAACTTATTTTGTTGATCACTCACAGTTGTTTCATGATAAAAGCGGGCAGGCTGATAAAAAACTGCTGAAGAATGACTTGTTACACTTGAACACTGCAGGGCGAGATCTGATAATCAGAAACCTTATACGGACAATGGCTAATGTATCAAAACTATAGATATCTGAAAAATCTTACTGTATGTGTAAGGGACTGAGTTTTGGTCTCTGTATGTCAACATAGGGACTGATATGACGGTAGTAGCTGAACTACACACTGTACACAAATTTATGTTGTTGAAACAATGACGGAATTTTTGTCCAAATGTTGCCAGGTATCAGTTGTTATTTTCACAGAGGTTTATTGAACATTTTTCACCACAGTACTGCCACAGGAAGCTTCTTGTATAAACTACGCTGGTTCATTGCAATACAATAAGGGTAGTTCAACATTCAGTTTTATTTGTTTTGATTTTTATTAACAAACATGTTACGCGGTTTTCACCACAAAGTTTCACCATGATGTATATGAAAGTGTAACATATGTACAATAAATATGTATATGAACTTACATATCATATAGAGTCATATTTCTAGTGTTTATATATAAATATAACAGATATGTCTCTTTGTCTAGGCAGTAATACTTAGCAGGTTTAGATGGGATCCAAAAAGGCTCTACTTGGCAGTGCTAATGCACTGTACCTACGGCCATGTTTTATCATTGTAAGATGGTTATTTTTGACCAGACCCTACATACTGTAAAATTTGAATATTCATAAACATGTTTGAATAGACTGTATGAATAAGTGGTCTAGTGCTGATGATATAGTTCCTGAATCATGTATCCTATATGTGTGAAGAGTGTCTTATAGTCAAGGATCAATTGTAATCATTGAAGGATTGGGGAGGAGTCAAGGAACCACATGTGTCTTCACTCACACATCTCACTAAACAATGTAGTATATCAAAGGAAACTGCCTGGTAATACAACATGGTGAGTTTAGTAGAAAGGTTTATAATATTCTATTTATTTGGGAATGTTAATGTAAGACCTATAGCAGACCTTGGGGTTAGGTCATGGGGCAGACAGACATAACCCAAGTTACCCTGATCACCAGGCCATCTAGTGTATAGAAACATCTGTGTAATTGTACCTGTTCAGTTTAAATTTAACTGTGAATGAGGCGGGACGGAGCGCTGTGAGCTCGCTACCTCAATCTGGTGGAGAATAAAGAAACCTTCACACAGGGTAACACAGTGGAGATGGCGGATGTCTCACTGCTGTATATACACATATATATGCCTGTGGCTATTTTATAGCCAATAAAGCATAGCCACCAGTGACCAGCCAGGGCCTGAGGTATGCATTGGACGGAACCAATTGTACTCCCCTGTGATGTCATCCAGCCAAAACGAGGTAAAACCCCTAAATGTAGCACCATGTAGTGTCAAATTCAACAACAGCAATCCTAACTATTGGAGTTCTCCAGGCTTGGTTGGATGTTGGCTTTGCTGATAGAATGAGCAATTGCCCTTTTATATTCATTTGCAATATACCAAATAAAAAAATTTGTGCTGTTTAGTGGAAAGCAAAGTATTACTGTTTGTTGAGGTTTACAGACTGAGATGATTAAAATATTGAGTTAATTCTTATTTTCCTTTATTTCTCTAACAGTGCTTATTCATATTGAGGTATCCAGTCCTGCCAAAATCAATCTGGGTCTGCAGAGCAATAAGATCTACAGGACCCAATGGCCGTCAACGGTAAAACCTATTTGTACAGACTGATCTCAGATGTATTGAAAAGGTTCATGTCAGCCTTTACCTGTAGATACCAGACTGAATGAGAAGACGAATAGGAATGTAATATATGATGATTAAATCATCACATATTGCGTTTATACCACAGTTTGCACCTTTAGGATGCATTAGAATGCATCAAAAAGCATTCTGCATTAACTGACATACAAACATGTATAAAGGTATCCATGGGGTCCCAGACATAAGACTCATCTAACCTAGCACCACTGTCCAGCCCCGTGGTCTAATGCATAGCATGAAGTACTTTGGATCAGGAGATCCCTGGTTCTAGTCCCTCCCATGCTGAGCTTTTCGTTTATGAACCACTGTCAAAGCTAAACCTGAGCTTCTGTCCCACATAAGATTAGTATAGAAAAAGGACACTGTCTAATATTAAAGTGTTAACTCTCAGTGCCATTATCCTGTGATAAAGGCACTCAGATTATCCAGTTTGGGCACCCAAAATTGTTCTGAAATGTAATAACCGTGGTTTAATGGAGTAACATACTGAGCAGATGAGTCCTGTGTGAATTATCACCAGTCAAGGTGCAAAGGGCTATGGTTATGTCAACATCTACATGGGAAGAATTAAGGTCCTTTGGTGTAGTGGTTTGCATTCTGCAATTTGAAATCAGTGTCTGGGATTTGATTCCCTGTAGAACTGGAAACCTTTTGTTCACCAAACACTGAGAATTCTGACAATAACATGACATGTTCCATAGACTGTTAGTATGACTGGTCTACTGCTGATGACATAGTATGTTCCTTACTCTAATAAAGTCAGTATAACTGCCACAGTTATTTCATTTTATGTCTTCTATATCAGTGCTTATCTCTCTGGGCACTAGATCTAACAATGTTCGACCCCCTGGAACCTTGGTATGGGATATTTTTTTCGGACTCCTGCAGGTCTTTTGAATAAAGAACTAGTTGCCATACCTGAAATCGATTCTTTGTCGCGTTACACTTTAGATAAATGAGAACTGAACTATATCAACTGCCTATGATCCATTATCTACTCAGGTCCTGTTGGAATAAACTGGATGAAGGTTGAAGCTGATGCATGCTAAGTCTAACAGGCCAAGTCACTGTCTGAAGCACAAAATTGTCCCATGCGGATACAGAAAGGTTGGCAGATATATCAATTCCAGACATCTTCTATCTTTCAAGATCTAAACTTCTATATCAAGTTAGATATCATGTCACATCCCAATACCAACAAAGCACTGATATCTCTTGTGAATTCAAAATCAGCTATATGTAGGTGTCCTATGTATTTCTCAGAAGCTAAAACAGTTACTTTAGACTTTATTCACTAGTAAGCCTAATAAGTTTGAAATTGAATGGTATAAGTACCGTTAAAATCCATTGGGAACCTACCACAGGATGAAAGTTTTCATGAGCCCTCAAATTGACACCTTCTGCTCATTGCTTCCAGAGCATTTTCAGGATGAAGCAAGAATAATAAAGCTATATGACAAGAAAACATTTTACCCATCATGCGCGGATGCCATCCTTCTCTGGAGATCAGCCACGTAACCGTGGGCCCCGTCCCCTATCCTCTCCTCCACCTCCAGATAGAGAAGGGAGATGGGTGGATTGTTTTCTCGTCCCAACATGAGCATATTCGGAGTCATTCCCATTGAAGAATGGACGGAAGACCGGTACGCTGACATGACCAAGGGTAGCTGCTCGTCCCAATCCCCACCACGGCTGCTAACAGGGCCTCGATGGTACGATTGGCGCGCTCTACCAGCCCGTCGGACTTAGGATAAAAGGCGCAGGTGCGGGTTTGTTTTACCCCTAGGAGCCGCACCACCTCCCGGAAGAGGTGGGACTGGAAGTTGCGTCCCTGGTCGGAGTGTAGGCTCCCCGGGGAGCCGAAACGGCACACCAGACCTTCTACCAAGGCCCTGGCTACCGTTGCGGCTTCCTGGTTAGGGAGTGCCGCAGCCTCAGCCCACTTCGTAAAGTAATCGCACATGACGACGATGTATCTGTTTCCGCGGGGGGTAACGGGAAGGGTCCCATAACGTCGATGGCTACCCTCTCCATTACCATCCCTACCGGGACGTGGCCCATCTTAGCCCGACTGGGATGTGGGGGAGGTTTCCGCTCGAGGCAACGTGCGCAGGAAGCGACCCAGTACGTCACCTCCCTCCGGAACTCCGGCCAATACCAGCGTTCCTAGACCTTCCTTAAAGTCCTAAACCGTCCGAAGTGACCGATAATACCCTCGCCGTGGCAGGCCTCGAAGATTTCTTTCTTCCGCTTTTCCGGCACCAATACCTGGAACTGGCGCTCACCACCAGGGACAAACCACCACCGGCCTAGGAGGCCCTCCCTGAGGAGGAGCCGGCTACGCTGGGCTGCCAAAGATCGGAGCCCATAGGATGCACCCGCCAGTTCTTCCTCGGTGGGCTCCGCTTCCTCCGCTACCCACCTGTACGCTCTTCCCACCAATTCGTCGGTCTTCTGGTCACGTATCCACTCCTCTCTCACTTCTTCGGCGACGTCGGGGTCCCGAGAACCTCTCCGCGTCACGGCTCGGATGCCGGCAGCGGTGGCCCCGACCTCCGATTCTTCGTCTACTCTCCCACATTGTCGGCAGGGGATGCGGGAGAGGCCGTCGGCATTCCCGTGTAGACGACCCGGCCGGTGCTCCACACTGTAGTCGTAGGTATCCAGGATTTAGAGCCACCGCGCCACCTGACCTTCCGGTTCTTTGAAGGCCATAACCCACTTAAGGGCCGCGTGATCAGTCCGAATCCGGACGTGCTGCCCGAGGAGGTAATGCCGGAACCTCTTAAGTCCAAAGATGATGGCCAATAATTCGCGTCGGGTCACGCAATAATTACGCTCCGGCCTGGTGAGAGTCCGGCTGGCGTAGGATAGGACCACCTCGACCTCCCCTTGTTTCTGGCAGAGCACCGCCCCCAAACCGTTGTCAGACGCATCCGTGTCCAGCACGATGGCGCCCTCCTCCTCGGGGTATCCTAAGATAGGTGCCTCTATCAGGAGCTGACGCAAAGCATCGAAGGCCGCCTGGCAGTTGCTATCCCAGCGGAAGGATTTCCCCTTCTCCGCTAAGGTGGTGAGGGGTTTAGCGAGGGTGGCGAATCCGGGGACAAAGGCCCGGTAGTAGCCCGCGAGGCCCAGGAAACTCCTTACCTCCGTCAAACTTTCCGGGGTGGGCGAATTCCGAACGGCTTCCACTTTCCTGGGGTCGGTAGCAATTCCCTGGGCACTGACCACATGCCCTAGAAAAGCCACTTCCCTCTGCGCGAGATGGCATTTGGAAGGCTTTACTTTCAGGCCCGCACTCTCGAGGCGGGACAGCACCTCCCCCAGCCGGTGCAGGTGACTATCGAAGTCCCGGGAGAAGACCACGATGTCGTCGAGGTAAACGAGGCACGACGACCATTGCAGGCCCCGCATCACCACCTCCATGACGGTGAACTGAAAGAGCCCCCAGTGCGTGGAGAAGGCGGTCCTCTCCCGGTCCTCCTCAGCCATGGCCACCTGCCAATAACCGCTGACGAGGTCCATCGTGCTGAACCAGCACGACCCCGCCAGGGTGTCCAGGGAGTCGTCAATGCGTGGTAGAGGGTATGCGTCTTTTATTGTTGCCGTGTTTAGGCGACGGTAATCCACGCAGAACCTCATGCTGCCATCTTTCTTCTTAAAGAGGACGACAGGCGAGGCCCAAGGCCCCGTCGCTGGCTCGATTATCCTGGCATCCAGCATGGGGGGTTGTTTTATAGGCGGGTGTTCTCCTGTTCGTATGTGGTGTTCCACCATGGTGGCTCGGCCCGTTTCCTCGGGGCACAGCTGGAAGGCCTTGCGGTGAAGTGAGACCGGAAGAGCTTTTACTGGGTCCCCTGACCCACCATGCTCTCTCAACCAATCAGATTGCAGGAAAGGCGACCTAACTGCAATCGAGTGTTAGAACCCCATATGACTAGAAGGTGAGCGCTCGATGTGTGTTCCAGGACCATCCTATAAGGCACCCCTAATTTTGAATGCTTTAACACTAATATTGGTTGTCCCTGCCTTCAAGGTGTGTGAACTATCTACTGCTGCATCTATGACGAGCATCAGGAGGTCATTTTTTAAGGCACTATGACTATGTACCACCACTACGATCTGAGACTACAAGGAATAAGACCTGTGATCATAGGTACTGCTGTACGACTGCTCTGTACGGTAGCCCCTATGCTGTGATTGCATAAGGCTTGGTAGAGCAGTCGTACTGGTGCAGACATTAGTGCACACCAATGCACAACACTGTAATGGCCTTCTTTTAAGGCCTCTCACTACAATCTGAAGTACAGCTCACAGGGTCTATTATCTTAAAAATTGAATTATTTTAGCAGTCAAAAATCCTTCGACATTAAATCATAATGAAAAGTGATTTACCTGAGTTTTCTCACAAGGGCTGATTTTGACCTTCTTCAAAACATGGATAGTAGCAATTTCGATCTCTTGCACAGCAAGTCTCTGGGCAAGACAGATCCGCGGTCCTGCACCAAATGGTACAAAGTCCATGGGGTGGCGCTTCTTTTTGTTCTCTGGGGAAAACCTGTAATTCAGATATCTTTATAATTTTCATAGTTGTCTATCACAAAAAAACGGGCATAGGTAATATCTGAAATATCTTTATATGTGCTGTTTTGTAAAATTTCATTAAAAGCAAGTTGTAAAATCATAGGAAAAGTACATCACCTCTCTGGGTCTTCTCTGGATCCGGCCACCTTTTGGGGTCTCTGTGAATGGTAAAGTATGGCAAGCCAATTGCCACTCCTTTACGTATAAAGACGCCATTGATGGTAATGTCACGTGTTGCAACTCTATCGAGCCTGTAATGCATATAAAAGTAATTGGGAGAACTGGACTTTGTTACTCATTCTTCAAAGACCGATTTGGCAAAAATAACACATGAACTGGTCTTTTTGACATATTTCTCCTCCAATGGTTGTTGTTTATCTAAAAACTAAAAAAAAAAGATAAGTAAAATGCAGAATATTTTCCAGGGTGAAAATGGCTTTCATCACATGTATAGATGTCTTTTTATTTGAGACAATAGTGGTACCTCGATACCCTTATATGCACTTAGAACTGCATTATAAGCCACAATTTTACTATCGTCACAGACAAGTATGAATTGCCTACAATAATCTTAATCCTTTGTCATTTTAGTTTACATTAAATGGGTAATATTGGTCCTAAAACAACTTGAAATTGTATTGACTTTCATATTAAATGGATATGTAATGTTGAAAAAGAAAAAAAAAAGTGTTGTGTGCTGCGTTTGTATCATTGGGAAGAAGTACAAAGCTTAGAGACACTAACTGTACTACTGGGGTATAGAGCCTCAGCGTCTCATTCACACATTGGTCAAGGTAGCACATGTCCTGCAGCAGGCTGTAGTCTACAGTATCCTGTAACATATAACAGGACGGCATTTCTCAAGATACATGTAATATGACTGTTCATACTCAAGGTCTCGAGGTCCCTGGGTACCTCTGGAAGCCTCTAAGGGAGGCTAGAGCTTGCTAAAATTTCCTCCTTATATCAGAGTTTTTGAAAGATCCCCTCATTCTAAGGGGGTTTTATTACTTTGGAAAGGTATGGGGAATGATTACTGCTAGACAAATATGCTCCTTATAAGCAAGGTCTCCTTATATCAGAGCTCTTTATAACAAAGTTTTACTGTAGTATGACTGTTCACATCCATTACATTTTGAAACCCTCGTAGTTGGTGATCGTAGGTACTGCATTAGGGCTGCTATCTACAATCATCACTAAATGTGGAAATTGCATGGTGTTTGGTAGGCCTGTCGTACTAGTGCAATCATTAGCGACTAGTAGATGTAGGACCCTAATTTGTCTGTCAAGGGGTTTAGTCATACCATCCTTAGAAATGCCTGCCCAGTTTCACTGTGATGCTTGTCAAAGTGGCATGTGGAAAACAACTCATTGTGGAAAACATTTTGCTTGAAAGTTTCATATGGTATCATGGCCTTTTGATCTGTGCAGGTCTTTCTTTCAGGTGATAAAGGCATATTCATGCAAATAAGACTAATTCTACTTTCTATTCTTAATGGATTAATTGACGTGTTGTGTACATTCCTGTCTCTGTGATGAGACCGTGATAAAGCTTGTGAGAGTAGCATAAAACATCAGCTTACAGCATCACCAATGACATCATTAATTTCCTTCACCAATTTCTCCTGTATATCAGGATGACATGCCATGTTGTACATCAGGAAGGAAAGCGTTGTAGCCGTCGTGTCATACCCAGCGATAAAGAACAACATGGCGTTAGCCAGGATCTCATCTGTGGGGATGCCTGTGGTGTAGAAAACACATCATATGTTATAACAAATGCGCTAGAGTGTTACAAACACTGTAAACATATGTTGTCATAAAATCAACCAAGTCCTCTTTTCAAAGTTACCAGATATCCATTATTAAATTTCCTTGTATATTTCAACGCCTCTGTACTGCCACCTGTGGCTTCTTGTAAAAACGACACTGATTCAATGCTATGTATATTTGCATTGGTCCACTTTTCAGTTTTTATGAAGATCCTTGGTAGACTCAACAGTTATTGTCTACAGTGTAATTCTCTTTGCTAATGCAGCTCTAGTAACTTAGCTAGGCTATATATGTGGCTGTGACAGAAATTTCTACCCTTAGTTACATTTCCTCAAATATCAAGATATATTTGATGGAATTACAAGCTTGAAACAGTTTTGGAAAGGTCAGACAGGCTGCTATCAGATTCAGTTACAAAGAAGCTTTGATTTTTTTTCAAATGCTTCCAGTCTTGAGTAAATTGGATTGAGCAATTTTCAACAAAATAGTCTCAGATTTTCTACTCTATTATTGTTTAAACATATATATATATCTTGTGAACCATTATTGCATCTAGTGGTTACTAATGATGGCACTGGTACGACTGCCCTACAAATCCCTATGTAATTACTACATTAATTGCAAAACAGCCATGCGCCATGGTGCCTTTTCCTGTTATCGCTCACTCTAATTTTGAGGGTTTCAAATTATAGTGGATGTGTGCAGTCATACCATCTTGGGAAATGCCCGCAGGTCAGGCACTGCTAATTGGAGCATGAACTAAGTATAAACTTATTCATAGCCCTGCCCCTCCCCCATCACCATGCACTGTGTGAGTCGAGGCGTTCGGAGTACGGCCGAGGGATCAATGCTGGTTTGTAAGGCCACCCCCCATTGGTCCTCCCCATGTAGGTCAATGTTGATCCCTGAGTCAACTTACTACCCTCCCAAGCATAGTTAGGGACTGGTACCTAGCCAGACCTGGCTGGGTGGGAAGGGGGTGGAGGGAACAAGCTAAGGTGGTGTAGTTAGCGTTCGAGGTCACCCCTACCCATAATGCACTGGATCTAGTCAGAAAACTGTACACCGAACGCCTCGAGTGTGTGTAGGAACCTGGATGTAGGTGAGGCAGTCTGTATTTACAATACTAGGATAACACACACAGACTCAGGACAGGTAAGGTACAGTTAATAATATGTGGTACACAGTCCACGAGACCTCACTTACCAGAATTAATATAGGCTTTGTACGACTCATTTGACCAACAAAGGCTTAATGTACTATGGGTTTTTGAGGGGTAGCTTTGACAGACTAAGGCAGAGTACAGAAATCATGATGTAGAGGTGTGAATCTAGGAGGTTTATAGGGCAGTAGAGAGAGGGGATGGCCACTCTGGAGTGTCAGTATGTATGGCCTATAGGTTTTAAACAGTGTGTGTAAGCCCAGTCTCAGACCCGACTCTATCAAATAGTAGAGTGCATAGTGGGGCTGGGCTCGGGGCTGGTGTAAGCCGAGATTTGTTTAACCATACAGCTTCACATGTAACACTATATGATGTAGGTCAAACAGCAAGCATTAAATTTTGTCCAAAGAGGTCACTAACTTTAAACGCTACCGTAATGTCCCACAGCTTATACCATAGCGGTCTGTAGAAGCGCCAGTCTTTGAATGAGCGCTGGTCGTGAATAAGTCCCAGGGGCACAGGAACATTAAATGTGAAGTATATACTATGAACTAAGTCTTGAATGAGCATCGGTCCTGATAAAGACCTGGGGTACAGTCAGGTTGTAATCTATAAGCACTGGGGTGCTTAAACAGGCTACTATGGTATGTGTAAGGATAACCCCCTCATACACCCTATAGAACCTGTCTTACATGCAACGATTGCTGCTAAAATGGTCCACATGAAGTCCAAGGTGTATCGTATAAGAATTCCTCAAATTAAGGGTGTGTCATGTTCTAGGGCATTTCTCTTACCTTTAAGTGATATGCAAAAAGTGTCTTATATATACATCCTGCACATGCAATTTACATCACCTTTATACAAAGCTGCCAAGTGTTATCTAGATATCATGTACAAGTGATGTAAATTGTGTGGCATGTGCTAGCTTGTGACGTTGTACAATATCTATAGTTTAATTTGGTAGGTGTGTGTTACCGATCAAACTGCAACTGTAAAAGTAACCTCCAACTCAGGTATTTATATTCTAATGTACCATAGGGCTTGCCAGACAACTATAGCATCAATATTTTATATTGTTCATGCGCTATATGCTACATAGGGAACAGACAGCACCCCTGCTATGTACCTTAAGACCCTGCAATAATGCATCCTACCCATCTTTTCATCATGTTGCATGCATAATGCCAACCCTATGGGTCTATTAATACACTACTGTAGGATCGTAATGATGCTCCAATGAAGAGTGCTGGCCAGCAGATTTGCCAGCACTTCATTGGTGCACTAATACGACCAATGCACCGCCCCTAGATTACACTGAAAAACTGAGAGGCACAAAACTAGTCAGTGCAGATGACTTTAAGTCCTGAGGTTGATTATAGCTAAAGCTACAGCTTTAGGTCATCAATATGGCGACTTTAGGTCATCATCCTGACCACCTAAGTCATCAGTATGAGGACTTTCTATTGTTAGTATGACGAGTTTAGGTGATCATTTGACCTTGGCTACCCTAAATTCGTCTGTATTGATGAAGGATCCTATTACGTATATGTTTTATCCATATAGCTAAGATTACAGACAATACATTTCCACATGCTTTCTATTCCAGACAACCATGGCGGTTTTACGTAGAGGGTCGCACATCGCTCTTACACTACTGGTGTGTGGAGTCATTATTTACCTCCTGTCTCCTGATGTACACTGGGGTACGAGTAAGTATAGAATGCACTACTATTACAGTCTCATATATAAACAGGTTTCTGTCTGATAATTATATATTCAAACTTCATGGATCATCCTGCATCATAATCTGCTTGGTTGACTGGTCACATCCCATTCAGCTTCATGGAATACACCATTCCCACCTCAGGGAAAATATTGACTGTGAACCTTTTGAAATTATAATGTCATGAAGTCACAGGGCATGGAATAAGAGCACATCGTATTCAATGAGAGGATGGAATTTGGAGGTACTTGATTAAATTTATGAGACTGTCATACTAACCATGAAATAAATTATCCTTTAATGCTGATAACAACAGTAACAGCCATAATATAACATTGCCTATCTTTGTTTAGATGCTAAATTCAATAAATAAATGCACTTTAACACCAACTTAACCCAAAATATATACAGAGATAAATTCCCTCAGACTTTGTACTCCAACAGATTAGTTTGATGATAATATATCCCATGTGCAGTCGTTGAGCTCTGTCTATTTATGTCCTGACAGAATTAAGACCAGGGTATATATTAAGTTTATTCCAAATTTAGTAATAGCTAGTACTAAACTATGTCTCATAAAAGTGATGCAAGTAGGAAAACCATTTCTGAACAGTTTCTGATCGTTTCTGATGGGCTGCTATATTACGCTAATAGATCATGGATATTGGATCCCAGCATGTCCAGCATGTAAGGCCCGTGGGCTCCAATATCCATGACCTTTTAGGTTTATACCACCATTTCCTCCATTTTGTATTAATTTCTTACCTGAGATCCAAAGAATATAGCCAGGAGAAGACATTTTGTAAGTGCAAGCGATACAGCCCGGGTCCGCTCTGCGCGAACCATTGTTTTTGTTCCTTTCCGGGAGAGGTACCGCCGTGTTCACACTCACTTTTCGTATGGAATCCAACCATGACAAATCGAGAAATTAACAGGTTCATATCCTTAGATAGTCTAGATGATCCCTCCATACGTATTATGTGCAATATATTCAAAATAAAGACGAATCCATTGATTTTTCAAACCAGTCCGAAATTTTCGGCGTCTTTCTTGTACGGCGAGAAGTTGACCTATATCTACATCCGTGCCACTGACACAGTTTTATCGGACAAGGAGGCTGGTGGGAATGGCCGGACCGTGACTCGCCTACACACAAACAGGAAGCCCCTGTAGCATCTTATATATGTATCTTGAATTGAAACATTTGCTAGGAGGCTAGGAGGCTCATGTAGTGTGGGACTAGATCAGCAGTTGGCCCCTTTGCACAGTTTACTTTGGTTGGCCCTTCCTAATAGTCTATATGAAGCTATATTATAAAGGTATATACCTTTAGATAGCAAATACTTTAACCTTAAACAATATATTTCAGTAGATTCAATATCTCTAATGCATCTCATGCATGCCTCTTTCAGAAAAGGAAAAACAACACACAGAATCAAGAAAACGTGACATTCTGCTCTCCCAGCCTGACCAGAATTCCCAACCAGTGAAACAATCTCAAACAGTAGAGTTAGACAAACTGACACCCTCACAGTCAGTAAAATCATTGTCTGGGATAAACCAACCCATCAAAGACAACACTTCTCTTAACACTGGCTTCTCTGTGGTAGAATATGTACAACAACTTAATAAGGTGAGAGTCTACTAATGTGTCTGTCTTCTATTCAGTACCATCCATGCAGGAATGCATCATGCCGACCAATGGTCATGATCACTTCTGTATTGTAAACTATTAGAGGGTAGGCCTAGCCTCATACCATATTTAGTGTAAGACTGCGCTCATGAACAAATATGCTGTGCTATGGAAAGATTTTGAAATCAATGAAAAATTAATGACATAATCTTAAAATAAAACAGTTTCGGGTAATGTATCCCTTAGTCACTGCATTTGGAATTGACCTTTGCATTTA
The DNA here is from genome assembly GCA_949317995.1 of Acholoe squamosa. Classification (NCBI taxonomy): domain Eukaryota; kingdom Metazoa; phylum Annelida; class Polychaeta; order Phyllodocida; family Polynoidae; genus Acholoe; species Acholoe squamosa. The sequence continues at coordinate 80,476,502 of OX439042.1, forward strand.
CCTCATGTCGTTTTAGTCAGAAGTGGTCCAAATATCAATAGATTGAAATGAAGCATTGAGTTTTATCTTAAGCGGGTATTCCACTGCCATCAGTCAGCCAAAATTTTGCTAATCGACAGCAGTGGAATACCTGCTTATGTTAAAGAGCCATTTTGAATATTGTTGCTATAGCTGTGATGTAATTCTGGGGGAGAATACCTGAAAATGCGTATGAACTGCAATACTTCAACTATTTATTCAACATGCAACAAATAGGTGTTATTCCCATTTCAGATCAAGGGAGCTAAGAACCTGTTGGTGGCCTCAGACTCTCATGGCTTTGGTTTAGAGAAGGTTCTCAAGAAGTACCTCCCTGGGTGGAAAATCAAGGTGGCCTTCTATAGTGGTTATACGATTGAGCGTGTCCAAAGCGAGATCACCAACATGTTGCCCTCACTGAATCCAAGGAACCATAGCTTTGTTATATTACATGCTGGTACTAACGACTTCTTCCAGTCTATGAGGCCTAGACCAGTTAAACCATTGCCTGGTCAGTACAAAGAGCGCCATTCTGACTCCTACATTATTAACAGTGCACAGACCGCACTGAAGACACTAGCTGAACAGTTCCCTTATGCCTACATAATCTACAGTGCTAACCTCCCCAGGGCCGATATACCCGAGTACCCACCACGTAAGGAGTATGTCAACAAGGAAATAAAAACAAAGATGGCTGACATTCCCAGAACTTATTTTGTTGATCACTCACAGTTGTTTCATGATAAAAGCGGGCAGGCTGATAAAAAACTGCTGAAGAATGACTTGTTACACTTGAACACTGCAGGGCGAGATCTGATAATCAGAAACCTTATACGGACAATGGCTAATGTATCAAAACTATAGATATCTGAAAAATCTTACTGTATGTGTAGGGGACTGAGTTTTGGTCTCTGTATGTCAACATAGGGACTGATATGACGGTAGTAGCTGAACTACATACTGTACACAAATTTATGTTGTCAAAACAATGACGGAATTTTGTCCAAATGTTGCCAGATATCAGTTGTTATTTTCACAGAGGTTTATTGAACATTTTTCACCACAGTACTGCCACAGGAAGCTTCTTGTATAAACTACGCTGGTTCATTGCAATACAATAAGGGTGGTTCAACATTCAGTTTTATTTGTTTTGATTTTTATTAACAAACATGTTACGCGGTTTTCACCACAAAGTTTCACCATGATGTATATGAAAGTGTAACATATGTACAATAAATATGTATATGAACTTACATATCATATAGAGTCATATTTCTAGTGTTTATATATAAATATAACAGATATGTCTCTTTGTCTAGGCAGTGATACTTAGCAGGTTTAGATGGGATCCAAAAAGGCTCTACTTGGCAGTGCTAATGCACTGTACCTACGGCCATGTTTTATCATTGTTAGTTGGTTATTTTTGACCAAACCCTACATACTGTAAAATTTGAATATTCATAAACATGTTTGAATAGACTGTATGAATAAGTTGTCTAGTGCTGATGATATAGTTCCTGAATCCTGTAGTTCTATTCTTTGCTGTTATCAATGCTTATCTCTTCTGGAACCAGATCAAGCAATGGTTGACCAACTGAATTACCTGGAACCTTGTTATGGGATAAAGTCTACATTCATGTGTCCTATATGTGTGAAGAGTGTCTTATAGTCAAGGATCAATTGTAATCATTGAAGGATTGGGGAGGAGTCAAGGAACCACATGTGTCTTCACTCACACATCTCACTAAACAATGTAGTATATCAAAGGAAACTGCCTGGTAATACAACATGGTGAGTTTAGTAGAAAGGTTTATAATATTCTATTTATTTGGGAATGTTAATGTAAGACCTATAGCAGACCTTGGGGTTAGGTCATAGGGCAGACAGACATAACCCAAGTTACCCTGATCATCAGGCCATCTAGTGTATAGAAACATCTGTGTAATTGTACCTGTCCAGTTTAAATTTAACTGTGAATGAGGCGGGACAGAGCGCTGTGAGCTCGCTACCTCAATCTGGTGGAGAATAAAGAAACCTTCACACAGGGTAACACAGTGGAGATGGCGGATGTCTCACTGCTGTATATACACATATATATGCCTGTGGCTATTTTATAGCCAATAAAGCATAGCCACCAGTGGCCAGCCAGGGCCTGAGGTATGCATTGGGGGGAACCAATTGTACTCCCCTGTGATGTCATCCAGCCAAAACGAGGTAAAACCCCTAAATGCAGCACCATGTAGTGTCAAATTCAACAACAGCAATCCTAACTATTGGAGTTCTCCAGGCTTGGTTGGATGTTGGCTTTGCTGATAGAATGAGCAATTGCCCTTTTATATTCATTTGCAATATACCAAATAAAAAAATTTGTGCTGTTTAGTGGAAAGCAAAGTATTACTGTTTGTTGAGGTTTACAGACTGAGATGATTAAAATATTGAGTTAATTCTTATTTTCCTTTATTTCTCTAACAGTGCTTATTCATATTGAGGTATCCAGTCCTGCCAAAATCAATCTGGGTCTGCAGAGCAATAAGATCTACAGGACCCAATGGCCGTCAACGGTAAAACCTATTTGTACAGACTGATCTCAGATGTATTGAAAAGGTTCATGTCAGCCTTTACCTGTAGATACCAGACTGAATGAGAAGACGAATAGGAATGTAATATATGATGATTAAATCATCACATATTGCGTTTATACCACAGTTTGCACCTTTAGGATGCATTAGAATGCATCAAAAAGCATTCTGCATTAACTGACATACAAACATGTATAAAGGTATCCATGGGGTCCCAGACATAAGACTCATCTAACCTAGCACCATTGTCCAGCCCCGTGGTCTAATGCATAGCATGAAGTTATGATATACCATTTTATTATTCCATAAATTCTAACATATTATTGTATTAATCAAAGAATATCTATGAAATTAATACATAGGTTGGTTCTAAGAGCTATAAGAGCGCTCAAACTTTGTATAAGAGCGTTCATGCCCCACTGCACACCAAACCAAGTCAGTTAGACAGAGTTTATGACATCAAAGGCTCCGACCTAATGGTTCACTGCACAATATAATAAAAATGAGGGTCTCAGTGTGCGACCTCATGGTTCAATGCACAAATTAATAACTTGTAAGTGAATGCAACCGGCCGTCACGGGTGCCTGAGCACCGCTGACGCCGTCATGAGTGTCTGAGCACTCTAAGGACTGAACAATGGGTTACATAAGCACGACGCCATAACCTTCCGGTCGCTCTAGCGTCGCTCCTGAGCAACCTAGGTCAAATATCAAAAATTCTATGGAAAGCCCATAATTAGACGGTCAGAATGAGCCCAAGATCAAGGCGGAACTCCCAGTATTAAGGAAGTTATGCCATGGAGACTGAAAGGAGCTCCGAGTGCACCACAGACAAACCGGCGCGAATTACGCGCCTATCCAGCGGGCATTATAAACTTGGCATATTCAACTCTGCGCATGCCCAAAATGGCGGTTATAAACGCATAAACGGCCGAGATATGAGGGTCTAAAGATGCAGAACCGACCAAGACAATGGGGGCCATAGCGGCGTCCATGGGGGTCCTTTGTCCCCCTGTGACACTTGAAAGGGTCCCCTCAAACAATTGTAGAGTTAGGCAGATGCTGCTGGCTCCAGTCAGTCTGGAGGTGCTTTTCCAAGATTTGCTACAAATAGCCTGTCTGCACCTCCAGGAAGACACATCACCAAGAACCGCTCTAGAGGTAACATCTCCAGTCATCTCCTGCTACCTGCTATACCACTGCACTATGGTGAACCTATGCTAGACAGGCATTGGTTTCTTACCATTAGTGGCCAGAGGCTATCTTCTTCAAGACTTCCACCAGAGGGTAAAGTTATCCATTATTACATTATTCCTCTAAGCAGCAGGTCAGGAGCTAGGTGTGGGAACCCACCTAGAAGTATGCTGGACACTGTATTATTAATACCTCACAGGTGGAGTGGAACTGAACATTGTACTTTATAAATTACTGTATGTTTGCTGTATGTACAAACTACCTACATACTAACTACTGTATGATTGATATTTCTTACATGTTGCCTAAAGCTGAATAAACCAGTGACAACTGGAAATAACACTATTTATAAGAGCCTTGAGATAATTACACTTTATACCACTAGTCTTATGATATTTCTCATATGACAACTTGATCATGCCAATCACTAGTATGACAAAGTGGTGGAGAACATCCTACTAAGATCCCATCCCTCACAGGCTCATAAAATTTAAAGCTGGTAACACAACTAAAAACAATCATGCACACAGTAAGTTAAAGCTGGTACCGCAACTGGGAACAATCATGCACACAGTAAATTAAAGCTGGTACCGCATACACACAGTTAGACCCACTCCACCCACCCAGTGACCTTGACCTTGACACCATACCCACCAAGGTCACCAGTGAGATCTCCCACATACCAGTGAGATCTCCCACACATCAGTGAGATCCCACACACATCAATGAGATCTCCCACACATCAGTGAGATCTCCCACACATCAATGAGATCTCCCACACATCAGTGAGATCTCCCACACATCAATGAGATCTCTCACACAACAGTAAGATCTCTCATATGTCAGTGAGGTCTCCCAAAACGTCAGTGAGGTCTCCCAAACGTCAGTGAGGTCTCCCAAACGTCAGTGAGGTCTCCCAAACGTCAGTGAGGTCTCCCACACGTCAGTGAGGTCTCCCACACGTCAGAGAGGTCTCCCACACGTCAGTGAGGTCTCCCACACGTCAGTGAGGTCTCCCACACGTCAGTGAGGTCTCCCACACGTCAGTGAGGTCCACCACACACATCAAGGCCTTATCAGTCAAGCTGGCAGAACAACACACAAAGACCTTACGTAGTCAGGGGCCTGTTGAAGAGGTCTCCCTCCCACCAAGATCTAGGAGGCCCACAGGAGGCAAACCAGCCTCCAATACAACAGACCCACACTCAGTAGACCCCACACCACCCACCCTGTCTACTCAGGGAACAACCAGTTCTCAGGGATCCAACATTTCCCAGGGATCTCTACAGGACGCCCAACTCACGCTATCTACCTCAGGGGAAGAAGGATCTGCCTCAGGGGGTGGATCCACACCCTCATCTAGATCCTCCACCCCAGCTCCAGCCTTTGACAGCCACTCCTCCAGAGACACCTCCCCCACACCCTCCATCATGGACACCGATGAAGGCCCCCAACCTAATCAGACAGCTGAGAAGATAAGGGCCTATGAGAAGGCCATCCAAGATGCAGTTACTGCCCTAGAGACCAACAAGTCCCAGCAGGAGGAAAGGGAGAGGATCCTCAACCAACAACTGGCAGAGAGGAATGCAGCAATAGATGCTCAACAGAAGGCCATGGAAGATCAGCGGAAGTCCCTAGAGAGACAACAACAACAGATAGCAGATCTCATGAAGATGGTATCATCCCAGACCCCACAACCTCACACACCTGCCATCACACCTGTGGTCACACCATCTGCCTCTGGATCCAAAGATGACATCATAATCTCCATGGTGTCCAACATGACCAAGCTCATAGACAATAAACAGCAGGACGACAGAAAGATCAGGATACATGAGGTAACAAAACCCAAAACCTTTTCACACCCATCACCACTCATGTCAACAGCATTATTCATTGATCACAAATTCCCAGAATATCTGAAGGATAAGTACAAAGTGACAGACAGTGACACCATGGTAACATATTTACCCAAGTACCTCGAAGGACAAGCACTAGCTTGGTTTGAATCCTTCAGGGAGAGTGCCACACCTGATATGTTGACATGGACCAATGTAGTGAATAAATTAAAAGAGTATTTTGCTACTCGAGACAATATAATCTCAAGGACTGCACTCCGTGCACAAAAGATAGATGAACCTGTTCTAGACTATGCATGCCATCTCAGGAAAGTGTGTAATGCCCAACGCCAGAACGATGAAACCCTAAGCAAGGCATTTACCCAAGGCATGAGGCCCTGGATCTCTATAGCTCTTGAGAACAAGAAAATAGACTCTTTTGACCAAGCCCTAGACCTAGCCCTAGAGGTTGAGACCCAAGAGAGATCTAGGAAGGTAAGGGATGCAGAAACCAACCCACAGCCTACTAAGAAAAAGGTCCAGGAAATCAGCACTAGTTCAGATGAAGATGTTAACCTAATGTCTAGTGCCCATGTAAGGCAACAGGAAGCTAAGGTTGCATCAAGAGACCCTACCGGTAGATACAGAGGAAATAACTATGACCCCAACTACCAATCCAATAGAGGTAGAGGTAGAGGGGGCAACAACAACAACCGGGGGGGTCACAACAGTAGGAAAGACAACAGCTCTTCCAACTCCAACAATGGTAACTCTTCATACAGTGATAGGAGAGACAGAACCCCAAGTAATGGCAGATCCTATAATAATCAAGGATCCAACAGTAGGAGCCAGAGTCCACATAGGAACTACAACTCTGGATCCTACAACAACTCTGGATCCTACAACAACAGCCAGGGTTCAAACAACTCTGGATCCTATAGTCAAGGATCCAACAGTAGGGGCCAGAGTCCACATAGGAACTACAACAGTGGATCCTACAACAACAATGGCGCCTACAACAACCAGAGATCCAACAACTCCGGTCAATACAGCAACTCTGGTCAATATAACCAGGGTTCCAACCCATGCCAGGAGGATTACAAACCTGACACAAGAGGTTACCAGGGGAACCAACAAAGTAACCCCCAAATACCACCTCATGTGATGGATCAAATCTCCAAGCTCCTGGTGGCAAGCATCTCAACCACCCCACAGAACCAGGAAAACTAGGATGTCACAGTGCCGATGGGCCAGTGCACTGTGACACCCCAAATACAAACAATCAATCAGGATTAACAAAGATCCAACCAGAGACAATTGCTAGTGCCAATCTACCATCTAACAGACAGAGACGTCCATCAGTGATACACATCACCCCACCAGATTCATCATCAAAGGATACAGGTGAGAGTACCAAGCTTTCTATTGTACTTCTTCAAAATGGCTGTATCAATGCAAATCTATATGATGTTTCGGATGTACAATGTTTGGTTGATACGGGTGCTACTATCACCTGTGTCAGACAATCATTCCTCATGGATCTCCAAAAGAGATTCCATATCCAACTGAGGAAATCTAAAATCAACATCCACTTGGCAGATGGATCGGTGTGTCACGTTAGACATTCAGCTATGCTGAACTTTAGAATCCAAGGTGTCAGATTCCAATACCAATTTGCTGTAATACCCAACCTCACACAGCCCATTGTACTCGGCACAGATTTCTTAAGCACTACAAAATCTCAAATTGAATTTAATGTTGATCCTGAACAAATTCTCAAACCCATTAGGGCAGTGAGGGATTTTACCATCCCTCCATTCTCTGAACTTGCAGTATTGGGTAAGGTCACATCTACTCAATCACTGCAAGGCAAAACTGGAGTAGTAGATAACCTCCAAAGAAACAACAATGCCCCATATCTAGTTCAAAGGGCAGCAGTAACCCCCAGGGAAAATAACAAACATCCCCTAGTGTTACTCAACACCAGCAGGCGCCCACATAAAATCAAAAAGGGTGCCATCATAGCTCTATTTCAGGAAGTCAAGGAATCTGATTTAGAAAAACCTCAACAGGTGTCAGACACTACCCCACACACTGATCAATCCATCTCAGCCATACGGCCTGAGGACGTAACTCAATTCAGTGACACAGACTCAGACTGTGAGTCCACATATGCTGACCCTGAACCCAACTCAATCAGACTCTCCGAAATAGCTGCTATACATAGTGAGGCACATGACCTCGAGCCAGAATTGGAAGAGAATGTTCCACCAAAATCTGTGCTCACATCCAAAGATCAGCATGATAGATTAAAATCACTGCTGACCAAGTATGATGATGTATTTGTAGGAAAAGATGGAGACATTGGTGCCACACACCTGTATACACACTCAATACATGTAAAACCTGAGGCAGTACCATGTCATTTCCTACCATATAGACAAACACCAGAAAAACAGGCCGCAATAGGGGAAGAGTGTGAAAGGCTAGTACAACAGGGCATTCTGAGAGAATGTGCCGAGGGCCCCTGGGCCTCCAGATCCTTTTTAGTACAAAAATCATCGGGAGGCCATCGGCTCGTCACAGATTTTCGTTATTTGAACCAGAACACGATAAATCAAGCCTTATCTACACCCCGGGCCGATGACACTCTAGACATGATAGGGTCACTCAGACCAAGAGTATTCAGTAAGCTAGATGCCCAACAGGGATTTTTTCAAATTCCTATAAGACAGGAGGATCAGCATAAAACCGCATTCATAGCAAATGACAAAAAATATGTCTATGAAAGGATGCCGATGGGTTTAGCGACGGCACCGGCGGGATTCTGCCATCTAGTCACATTAATTCTGAACAAACTCAAGTACAAATGTGCCCTACCATACCTAGATGACATATTGGTATTATCACCATCAATCGAACAACACTTCCATGACCTGGAAGATGTGTTCAACAGCCTAAGAGTTGGTAAACTCAAACTGAAGAAATCAAAATGTGAATACTTCATAGACAGAATAGACTTCTTGGGAATGAGAGTCACACCCATGGGACTACAACCATCTCCCACAAAGGTGGAGTCAATCAAAACCTTCCCAACACCAAAATCAGTCAAAAATGTCCGATCCTTCACAGGCCTATGCCAATACTTCAAAAAGTTTATCAAAGGTTATGCCCAAATTGCTAGACCATTGTATGATCTACAGACACATCTCAAAGCATTTGTCTGGACAGAAGAGGCAGATAATGCTTTCAAAACATTAAAGCATGCCCTCTGTACCAATGCTCTTCTCAGATATCCAAACTATGAGAAAGAGTTCAGTTTGGCAACTGATGCTTCCAATGTGAGTTTAGGAGCTGTACTCTCACAGAGAGATAATGAAGGAGTGCTCAGACCAGTAGCCTTTGCAGGTAGAACCCTCTCAAAACATGAGAGAAATTACAATACCACAGAGAGAGAACTACTGGGAGTAGTGTATGGAGTATTACACTTCAGACACTATCTAGAGACCAGACACTTCCAACTATACACAGACCATGCAGCCCTAATCCCACTATTAACCAATACAGGACTCACACATAGATGGGCCAGATGGGCTCTAGACATACAACAATTTTCATTCACCATCCAACACGTGAAAGGTGATGATAACACACCACCAGATGCTATGTCTAGAAGAGAATACCCAGATTCTGGACCCATGACTAACCCTCCACCCCCACCAAGGAGAGTTAGAGCAGCCAGTAGAACCAAGTTTGCAAAAGTAACAAAGAAAGTACCATTCAAAAGGGATGATCCACCCAACACCATTGAAAGGCCAGAGACACCCATTAGGGGTATCTTGAAGCAATCTACACACTATGTGTTTTGCCACTGTGAGAGAGAATACTCACAACTCTTTCCAGATAATGACTTCGAGCCTATTGAATTCTCATCACTCAATCAGATAGTGAAGGCAACTCCTAAGGAGCCACCCTTCACCCCACCTGACTCAGATGATGAAGATCCAGAAGACACAATATATGCTATTACTCAAGCAACTTCTAAATCAGTCAGATTCTTTGAACCAATGCAGGGAGAGGAAACACCAAACCATTTGTGTCCTATGACCACACGCTCAAAGACTAGAGAAATGATTCAGGAGGGCACACCAAAACCCCCCACACAATCACAAACTATTCTAAATGAGAAAAAGGTCACAGGAAACGAACCTACCAAAACCCCACCTGCCAGGAAAAATGTCACAAAAGACACTGCATCTACTAAATCAAAGAACTCTGAGACAAAGAAGATTGACAAAAAGCAAATTGTGCCTTTAAAGAAAAAGGTTGCCACTCCCATCAAGGCGAGAATAGGCCCTCCAAAGGAGCCTACACACCAAAACAAGAGTGACACACCCCAACAAAAGGCACAAGATAGGCCAATAGTCGATGAAAAAGAAAAAGAAAGAGACAGAATAAAACAACATGTGCTAGATATAAATCAACTACTGGATCAGATTCCCGACACATCCATCTCAGGTACAAACCTTGGCTTGGAACAAAGGAAAGACAAGGACCTATTGCCCCTCATACAGTATCTTGAGGTTGGAACCTTGCCTGCACCAAAAGCACAAGGAAATAGAATCATCAACCAAGGCCAGACATACACCTTGGTAAATGGTACATTAGTCCATATATGCCCCATAAATTGGAGAAAAACCAATACTGTACCACTTCAAATTGTTATACCACAGCAATGGGTAACAAGTACACTACAGTATTTCCATGACTCACCTACTGGCGGCCATCTTGGTTCAAGTAGGATGCTGTCAGCACTCCGACCTAGGGTATATTGGAAGTCTATGCTAGCAGACACAACAAAATATGTTTCCACCTGCCACACATGCCTCACAGCAAAAAGGCAAGTACACTCACACAAAACACCAATGACAGTGAGAGAGTACATGACTTCACCAATGAAGTTCCTAAACCTAGACGCGGTGGGACCACTTCCCACAACTGCCAGGGGAAACAAACATATACAAGTCTGCATAGATTATGCTACCAGATATGCAACAGCTTGGGCTACTACTGACTTAAAAGCTGAGACAACAGCAGCAGAGTTCTACAAGAATATAATTTGTCATCATGGAACACCAGCCACTCTTCAAACAGACAATGGAACATGTTATACAGGTGCAAAGTTCACAAAGTTAACTAAACACCTCAAGATCAAACATAAATTCTCCTCACCATACAGGCCACAATCAAATGGGCTTGTAGAGAGATTCAATGCTAGCATAGGCACAGCACTCAGAGCATTCTGCTCAAAGCACCAAAACAATTGGGATTCATTTATTGAACCCATAACCTTTGCATTAAACAACACTGAATCCCAAACCACAGGATTCACCCCTTTCTTCCTACTCCATGGGAGAAACCCAGCCACCCCAATGGACTTAGGGCTGGGAATACAGGAAGACATATCCACAGTAGCAGACCATGTAGCTAACATGATAACGAATCAAGATACCTCTAGGAGGAAAGCTATAGAAAGGGTCGCCAAGCTACAAAAGGAAAGGAAGGATAGATATGATAAGAAACTTACACCACAGGAAATCAAGGTCACCGATATGGTGTACCTAAACATTCCAAGAATCCTGACCAACACAGAGTGTAAGAAACTTCAACCCCTTTTTATGGGACCATATGTTGTAGTAGATAGACCTAGTTTGACAAGTGCCAAACTCAAAAACTTGGACACCAATCTATTGGTGGCTAGACCAGTGCACATAGACAGACTGAAAAAGGTTGTGGCTGTCAGAAACAATGAATTTGCACACAGGCTTATTCCACATGAGGCCAAATACTACAGCAAAATTGTAAGGAACAAAAATGATATCACCCTTACAAGAGAAACCACAGGCATAGGCCCTATCAAGCCTAGGCCTGCACACCACATACTAAGAAAGACATCTAGGTGTGGTGCAGTTTCAAGAAATTAGAAACAAGATTGAGATACCAAAGTCATAAGATTTTCAAAACGTATTACAAATTCTCTTCATCCACATAAGACATGTGTGACTGATAATGAATTACTATGTATATAAAGCCAATCAAATTTGTAAATATATCAGTAGGTTATTGCCTCTGAAAAGGGTCAAAGACTGGGACCCCCCAAGTAAAGCAGACATGAAGTCTAAGAAGAGTAAGGGTAACACAATGGAGTGTCTAAAGCCTAATCCCCACATGAAAGAGCGCGCTATGCCAACACAGCAGTCTATAGAGATCAATTGACCTTATAAGCTACCCTCAGACAACTGTCTAGACGGTCATGAATGGCTGTCCTGGATGACAGGAGGAGCTAATTACCAGTACACAGACTACACAATAGACCCCACAGTTAGCAGACACTGGAGATTAATGCATTGTCTCCAGAGAAACAATACCAGGCCCACAATGGATGTGGGTAGGGTAGGCTACATAAGAAGCACTGTGGACCATAGCCCACCATCAGTCTTCATCCAGCTGCAGTCTGGAACACAAGTCTACAGGACCCCACTTGGGAATTAGCCAGCCCACTTCTCCATTAGGAGAGACTGCACTAGGATAAAGAACACACCTACTTCACCTTCAACCTGACCTTACCATTTACTGGTCAACCTCTATAGACTCACCGGACATATTGCCAAGACAGCTCAATCTTGCAAAGGTACAGTTTGAACCACTTCATTTAAAGTGTTACACCATACACTTAGACTTTACCAGCACCAAATCACTACAAATTTGACAAGACTTTAAACAGCAAACTTGCTTTACACAAGCACCATGGGGAGACTAAGAGTTTCACCCATACTGCTAACTATGCTGTTATTATATACTATAAAACCACTTACTGCAGGCTATACACCTGTGGTGAGACAAAACATAGGAGTAGTATTCAAACCTAGCCCTCAACCATTGGTCAATGGACATACAACCACAACACTGTTGTTAGCTATTCCCTACAAGATACCTCGGGCACCCGTTACCCAAGGATCCATAAGGGATAGAATACTCCATTTGACCACTCCTACTCTACAAGATCATACCTCTGGCCAAATTATCCAACAAGCTAAGGAGCTAGACACCTTGCTGGAAATTGCAGACAAGGAGATAAATGAAACACTAGCCTCCATCAAATTGTTCTTATCCAACCCCATAAACACATTGGACAAGGCCAAAAGAGAGGCCATACTGGGTTTTCTAGCACCCCTGTTTCGCGGTGTGCTAGGTCTAGCCACAGTAGAAGATGTAAACCAAGTAATGGGACAGCTCAAGAACATAGATGAAATACTAAGAAAATTTGCTAAACAGGACCAGGAAGCAGCTAATCTCATTGAAAAGATCACAGACAGACAAGATAAGTTTGTTAAAGCATACATCCAAGATAAGAAGGTACTGGACAGCACAATCAACACCATAGGTGACACTGTCAACCTGTGGGCCTCTAACATGTCCAGGTCACTTGATTCATATTCAAGGCACGAGAAAACTCAAAGGGAAAAAATGCAAGTATTAAATGATGCACTAATTATCATAGCAGCAAGAATGAATACAGTTCAATCACTGCAAAGGACAAATGCAGCCCTGAGGATGCTATCATCAGGGATCCTAACCCCTGATATAGTACCACCCTCAGACCTTGCTAGATACCTAATTGACATTAATAACAAACTTAGGATTACACACCCTGGAGCACAAGTCGCAATTAATGACTTAGATTTCTATTATTCACAGAAGCTGACTTCTTACACTTACTCAGCTCACCATATATATATTCATCTGGACATTATAATACAATCTACCACCTCAACCTTCAAACTGTACCAAATGATTACATCACCCATGCCTATAGACACACAGGAGACCCCCACCAGAGGAGTCACCAAACTACAAACCACAACTGAGTTTCTAGCAGTATCTTACGATGAATCATTATTTATCGAATTGGACTCAGCGGATATGCAGGCATGTGAAGGTACTACAGTAAAGGTATGCAGAGATGTAAATGGTAGAATCTATAAACACAGGCCTACATGCCCTGTAGCCATTTTTACTAACCAGGCTCAACAGATTAAGGAACATTGCAAGTTTACAGTTTCACCACTGCAAGCACCTACCACCCATGCTATTTCCATTTCTGAAGATGAGTATCTGGTCACTACTAATGAACCCCATTACTTTATCAACTGCCATGGTAAAACGTCTGAAACTCGGAAGGCCCAGTCCTACTCAATCATTGGTGTACCCTGTGGGTGCATGATCAGTGTAGGAGAATTTTCTCTTCCAAACACAAGGTTGCCCTGTAACTCAACCTTATCATTTCATTACATTCTCAAGACAATTAATTTACCATTCATGGCAGCACTTAACAAAATTTCTGAAACCAAACCAGATGAAAGAGAGAATCTTCCAAATTTCCCAGTAGTAAACCTTTCTAGAACCTTAGAAAAACTACAGGAAAATCCAATCATGGATGATATTACTCAACTAAATTTAGAGCCCTTTGCCAAAACAGTATTAAAAGATGCCTCCAACCTTAATAAGGAAATGGAAACGCGCTACGAGGAATCATACCTACGTCGAGTTACAGAGCATCCAATCTTCCAAAGCTTAGCACTCATCCTAGGGATATCAGCTCACATTTTTATAGTATACATACTACTCAAATTATACAGACTAGGAGGAACTGTAGCCTACCTGCCTACAGCCAAAGCATTCAGACTAGTCACCGAGCTGCCCCTACACAAATTGCTCCCAGAGAAGAATCCTACCAAACTAACCCCTACAGAGGAAACCCACACCCCTTTCCTCACAATTCAGGAAACCCACACCCTGATAATTGCTATATTATTCACCCTGACCATCTACTCAGCCTACAGAATAATGAAGTACCTTAAGAAATTTGCACAGACACACTGTGGCAAGAAAAATGTGGCCAAGCGCACAAACCCCACAATATATTTTAAAATATATTGTGGAGACTCAAACTTCGCGCTACCCTTGAGGCCAATACCACATGAATTTGATGAGATTAAGTCAGCAGCTGCCCCTACCTATAAGGATATAGTGGTTAAAACCTTCCCACTACCTAAGGCTATATTTACCTGGAATGGACCAGCAGTTATAACAACACAGAGAGGAGAATTTGCTTATCACCTCCCTCAGGTGATACACCTACCTTGGCGCACTAGGTTCAGCACTATACCAGCCCTTAAAAACAAAGGACTGTACTACTCCATGCTTCTCCAGAATGATTGTGGCACCAGCCCGGTGACCATGACAGCACTGGAAAATACAACAGATATAATTATTGACGAACAACAGGAGGAGACCGCAAGGTCGAACATGCAGACTATTGCTAATTTTCTAAACCACCAGCCCTCCCCGGTGACTGTGGAAACAGCCTAGACTGCCCACAGCCTAAGCTGCCCCCAGTCCACCACCAGGAGACAACACATCAGAGACAGTATTCAGAACTTTTCGGACAATTTGCCGGCCCTGAAAAGGGCCTTTGGGATGGCGGGTTTTTACACCCTAGGTTTCAGTCAGTCGGGATCCTACCACAGATCCTCGGGTTCAACATCAATGGGAGAGTCCGGGGCCGAGTCCGAGCCATACATATGGCCGTGATCCTGCTCCCACTCAGCGAGCCGGGCCTCCAGCATCCCCAGTCCATACTCGGCAGCCGTGGATGGATTCCCGGATGCCGCAAGATCGAGGAGGGATGCCGCCAACAGATAATCCCATAGCACTCGCTCCCGCGGCCCTAGGTTATAATCCATGGGCCAGAAACCCATATTACCCAAGGCCCTAGTCAGAAGGGCCACAGTGGCCCCCCGACGCAAGGCTGAGCCCAGGAAATAATGGCAGGAGTAATTACAGACCATCACATCACCATGCTCAATGATCTCTTTGAAATTACTCACTATGTACCCATAATGGATGGTCTGGTTAGACTCAACCAGGGCCCTAACTGGACTCCCCACCTACATCACCTGGGGGACAGGCAGAGCAAAGAGAGCTTGTAGATGGGCCATGGTACTACAGCAGTGACTTCCAGAGAGGAACTGATACTCCAATACCAGCCACACACTCCTTAAATGGACACACACACACCCCCCCCCACCCTGAACTGTCCACTGACACCAAGCTAGGCACTGCCACAGACACATGCCAGAATCTGGCACCTAACACCTCAAGTGCCACCACTGCATGAGCACACCAGGGAGGAGACTCACATCTCACTCCTGACACACCTCCACTGTCAATGAAATTATCAAAGTATTAGAAAAAAAAAAAAAAAAATTATATACACAGCCACTTGTTGATGTATAATATGAAAATCTATGGTATTCTCACAAAATCGATGATTAATGCGCGCATATACGCGCAAAACTGCGAAATTGCAAATTACAAATTGTAAAATTGTACAAATCTAACAGTAATATACATGAATGCAGGTAGATAACTAAGACAGTTTTTGTACCCACTAGCACTTGTATACTATGCCAAGGTTTACTTAAAGTAACACACTTTAGGTATCCAAGAAAATTGTTGGAAAAATGAATGAAAAAAAAAAAAAAAAATTGTTGAGAAAATTGTTGACATAAAACATGTTTACTTAAGATACTCACCAAATAAATCTCTTTCAGGGACACATACTCAAAAGGCTAGGGGAAAAGTCAATTAAGCAGCGGCCCACTGCCGAAATTGCCAATTAATACACCCATATAGCAAAATCAATGAGTAACTCAGAGACAAACAAGCCTATTGTACATGAAGTACTTTGTTTTTCCGGCCCTCGGAAAAATTTGTCTCAAATCCCATAAATTGAATAGTGTAATCTAGATTGTACGTTTGTACCCAATTTGCACACTAAAATTGTATGTTTGCACACCAGATTGTACGCTCGTACCCAATTTGCACACTAAGATTGTATGTTTGCACACCAGATTGTACGCTCGTACCCAATTTGCACACTAAATTTGTATGTTTGCACACTAGATTGTAAGTTGTATCCAATTTACATTTGAATTATATGTTGCACATTATACTGTATGTCTGTACCCAATTCATACACTGAAGTCAGATTTTTAGAAAATCAACATTTCTATGTGTATCCAAGCTGTACGCAAAATTATATATGTACATACAGAAACTATCAATTGAACGCAAAATTATACATTGGCATACTAAAACTGTGAAATGTACGCAAAAATTATATATTTGTACCCCAAAAATTGCCAAATGTACGCAAAAATTATATATTTGCATACTAAAATTGCCAAATGCACGCGAAATTATATATTTGCACACTAAAAATTGCCAAATGTACGCGAAATTATATATTTGCACACTAAAATTGCCAAATATACGCGAAAATTTTATATTTGCACACTCAAATTGCCAAATGTACGCAAAAATTATATATTTGCATACTGAAATTGTCAATTGAACGCAATTACACGCGAAATTGTAAATTTGCACACTAAAATTGTCATTTATGTTCTATTTGCACGCTAAATTGAACATTAAATGCCAAAATTGCACACTATTTGCCAAATTGTATGTTGTACATAAAAATGGGAAATTGTACCCAAAATTGATGTCACATGAGCAAATAAGCTCAGGTATGGTAAGATATAGAAACTCGGAAATGTACTTATACCCGGGAGAAAATTGTTTATACTGACAAAGCTCTACCACAAAAATTGCATTTGAAGCACTCCCCATCACTTCAAATCCTCTTACAAAACAGTATATAACTCCAAAATAAGGTAAAAATTGTATAAATTGTACATTCCCTCGGCGAAATGACGGAGTTTCGCATTCTTTCGGGGGAGAGGGAGTATTCTATGATATACCATTTTATTATTCCATAAATTCTAACATATTATTGTATTAATCAAAGAATATCTATGAAATTAATACATAGGTTGGTTCTAAGAGCTATAAGAGCGCTCAAACTTTGTATAAGAGCGTTCATGCCCCACTGCACACCAAACCAAGTCAGTTAGACAGAGTTTATGACATCAAAGGGTCCGACCTAATGGTTCACTGCACAATATAATAAAAATGAGGGTCTCAGTGTGCGACCTCATGGTTCAATGCACAAATTAATAACTTGTAAGTGAATGCAACCGGCCGTCACGGGTGCCTGAGCACCGCTGACGCCGTCATGAGTGTCTGAGCACTCTAAGGACTGAACAATGGGTTACATAAGCACGACGCCATAACCTTCCGGTCGCTCTAGCGTCGCTCCTGAGCGACCTAGGTCAAATATCAAAAATTCTATGGAAAGCCCATAATTAGACGGTCAGAATGAGCCCAAGATCAAGGCGGAACTCCCAGTATTAAGGAAGTTATGCCATGGAGACTGAAAGGAGCTCCGAGTGCACCACAGACAAACCGGCGCGAATTACGCGCCTATCCAGCGGGCATTATAAATTTGGCATATTCAACTCCGCGCATGCCCAAAATGGCGGTTATAAACGCATAAACGGCCGAGATATGAGGGTCTAAAGATGCAGAACCGACCAAGACAATGGGGGCCATAGCGGCGTCCATGGGGGTCCTTTGTCCCCCTGTGACACTTGAAAGGGTCCCCTCAAACAATTGTAGAGTTAGGCAGATGCTGCTGGCTCCAGTCAGTCTGGAGGTGCTTTTCCAAGATTTGCTACAAATAGCCTGTCTGCACCTCCAGGAAGACACATCACCAAGAACCGCTCTAGAGGTAACATCTCCAGTCATCTCCTGCTACCTGCTATACCACTGCACTATGGTGAACCTATGCTAGACAGGCATTGGTTTCTTACCATTAGTGGCCAGAGGCTATCTTCTTCAAGACTTCCACCAGAGGGTAAAGTTATCCATTATTACATTATTCCTCTAAGCAGCAGGTCAGGAGCTAGGTGTGGGAACCCACCTAGAAGTATGCTGGACACTGTATTATTAATACCTCACAGGTGGAGTGGAACTGAACATTGTACTTTATAAATTACTGTATGTTTGCTGTATGTACAAACTACCTACATACTAACTACTGTATGATTGATATTTCTTACATGTTGCCTAAAGCTGAATAAACCAGTGACAACTGGAAATAACACTATTTATAAGAGCCTTGAGATAATTACACTTTATACCACTAGTCTTATGATATTTCTCATATGACAACTTGATCATGCCAATCACTAGTATGACAAAGTACTTTGGATCAGGAGATCCCTGGTTCTAGTCCCTCCCATGCTGAGCTTTTCGTTTATGAACCACTGTCAAAGCTAAACCTGAGCTTCTGTCCCACATAAGATTAGTATAGAAAAAGAACACTGTCTAATATTAAAGTGTTAACTCTCAGTGCCATTATCCTGTGATAAAGGCACTCAGATTA
The DNA here is from genome assembly GCA_949317995.1 of Acholoe squamosa. NCBI lineage: Eukaryota > Metazoa > Annelida > Polychaeta > Phyllodocida > Polynoidae > Acholoe > Acholoe squamosa. Next base: position 80,495,544 of record OX439042.1, read on the forward strand.
TCCAGTTTGGGCACCCAAAATTGTTCTGAAATGTAATAACCGTGGTTTAATGGAGTAACATACTGAGCAGATGAGTCCTGTGTGAATTATCACCAGTCAAGGTGCAAAGGGCTATGGTTATGTCAACATCTACATGGGAAGAATTAAGGTCCTTTGGTGTAGTGGTTTGCATTCTGCAATTTGAAATCAGTGTCTGGGATTTGATTCCCTGTAGAACTGGAAACCTTTTGTTCACCAAACACTGAGAATTCTGACAATAACATGACATGTTCCATAGACTGTTAGTATGACTGGTCTACTGCTGATGACATAGTATGTTCCTTACTCTAATAAAGTCAGTATAACTGCCACAGTTATTTCATTTTATGTCTTCTATATCAGTGCTTATCTCTCTGGGCACTAGATCTAACAATGTTCGACCCCCTGGAACCTTGGTATGGGATATTTTTTTCGGACTCCTGCAGGTCTTTTGAATAAAGAACTAGTTGCCATACCTGAAATCGATTCTTTGTCGCGTTACACTTTAGATAAATGAGAACTGAACTATATCAACTGCCTATGATCCATTATCTACTCAGGTCCTGTTGGAATAAACTGGATGAAGGTTGAAGCTGATGCATGCTAAGTCTAACAGGCCAAGTCACTGTCTGAAGCACAAAATTGTCCAATGCGGATACAGAAAGGTTGGCAGATATATCAATTCCAGACATCTTCTATCTTTCAAGATCTAAACTTCTATATCAAGTTAGATATCATGTCACATCCCAATACCAACAAAGCACTGATATCTCTTGTGAATTCAAAATCAGCTATATGTAGGTGTCCCATGTATTTCTCAGAAAGCTAAAACAGTTACTTTAGACTTTATTCACTAGTAAGCCTAATAAGTTTGAAATTGAATGGTATAAGTACCGTTAAAATCCATTGGGAACCTACCACAGGATGAAAGTTTTCATGAGCCCTCAAATTGACACCTTCTGCTCATTGCTTCCAGAGCATTTTCAGGATGAAGCAAGAATAATATAGCTATATGACAAGAAAACATTTTACCCATCATGCGCGGATGCCATCCTTCTCTGGAGATCAGCCACGTAACCGTGGGCCCCGTCCCCTATCCTCTCCTCCACCTCCAGATAGAGAAGGGAGATGGGTGGATTGTTTTCTCGTCCCAACATGAGCATATTCGGAGTCATTCCCATTGAAGAATGGACGGAAGACCGGTACGCTGACATGACCAAGGGTAGCTGCTCGTCCCAATCCCCACCACGGCTGCTAACAGGGCCTCGATGGTACGATTGGCGCGCTCTACCAGCCCGTCGGACTTAGGATTAAAGGCGCAGGTGCGGGTTTGTTTTACCCCTAGGAGCCGCACCACCTCCCGGAAGAGGTGGGACTGGAAGTTGCGTCCCTGGTCAGAGTGTAGGCTCCCCGGGGAGCCGAAACGGCACACCAGACCTTCTACCAAGGCCCTGGCTACCGTTGCGGCTTCCTGGTTAGGGAGTGCCGCAGCCTCAGCCCACTTCGTAAAGTAATCGCACATGACGACGATGTATCTGTTTCCGCGGGGGGTAACGGGCAGGGGTCCCATAACGTCGATGGCTACCCTCTCCATTACCATCCCTACCGGGACGTGGCCCATCTTAGCCCGACTGGGATGTGGGGGAGGTTTCCGCTCGAGGCAACGTGCGCAGGAAGCGACCCAGTACGTCACCTCCCTCCGGAACTCCGGCCAATACCAGCGTTCCTGGACCTTCCTTAAAGTCCTAAACCGTCCGAAGTGACCGATAATACCCTCGCCGTGGCAGGCCTCGAAGATTTCTTTCTTCCGCTTTTCCGGCACCAATACCTGGAACTGGCGCTCACCACCAGGGACAAACCACCACCGGCCTAGGAGGCCCTCCCTGAGGAGGAGCCGGCTACGCTGGGCTGCCAAAGATCGGAGCCCATAGGATGCACCCGCCAGTTCTTCCTCGGTGGGCTCCGCTTCCTCCGCTACCCACCTGTACGCTCTTCCCACCAATTCGTCGGTCTTCTGGTCACGTATCCACTCCTCTCTCACTTCTTCGGCGACGTCGGGGTCCCGAGAACCTCTTCGCGTCACGGCTCGGATGCCGGCAGCGGTGGCCCCGACCTCCGATTCTTCGTCTACTCTCCCACATTGTCGGCAGGGGATGCGGGAGAGGCCGTCGGCATTCCCGTGTAGACGACCCGGCCGGTGCTCCACACTGTAGTCGTAGGTATCCAGGATTTGGAGCCACCGCGCCACCTGACCTTCCGGTTCTTTGAAGGCCATAACCCACTTAAGGGCCGCGTGATCAGTCCGAATCCGGACGTGCTGCCCGAGGAGGTAATGCCGGAACCTCTTAAGTCCAAAGATGATGGCCAATAATTCGCGTCGGGTCACGCAATAATAACGCTCCGGCCTGGTGAGAGTCCGGCTGGCGTAGGATAGGACCACCTCGACCTCCCCTTGTTTCTGGCAGAGCACCGCCCCCAAACCGTTGTCAGACGCATCCGTGTCCAGCACGATGGCGCCCTCCTCCTTGGGGTATCCTAAGATAGGTGCCTCTATCAGGAGCTGACGCAAAGCATCGAAGGCCGCCTGGCAGTTGCTATCCCAGCGGAAGGATTTCCCCTTCTCCGCTAAGGTGGTGAGGGGTTTAGCGAGGGTGGCGAATCCGGGGACAAAGGCCCGGTAGTAGCCCGCGAGGCCCAGGAAACTCCTTACCTCCGTCAAACTTTCCGGGGTGGGCCAATTCCGAACGGCTTCCACTGTCCTGGGGTCGGTAGCAATTCCCTGGGCACTGACCACATGCCCTAGAAAAGCCACTTCCCTCTGTGCGAGATGGCATTTGGAAGGCTTTACTTTCAGGCCCGCACTCTCGAGGCGGGACAGCACCTCCCCTAGCCGGTGCAGGTGACTATCGAAGTCCCGGGAGAAGACCACGATGTCGTCGAGGTAAACGAGGCACGACGACCATTGCAGGCCCCGCATCACCACCTCCATGACGGTGAACTGAAAGAGCCCCCGGTGCGTGGAGAAGGCGGGCCTCTCCCGGTCCTCCTCAGCCATGGCCACCTGCCAATAACCGCTGACGAGGTCCATCGTGCTGAACCAGCACGACCCCGCCAGGGTGTCCAGGGAGTCGTCAATGCGGGGTAGAGGGTATGCGTCTTTTATTGTTGTCGTGTTTAGGCGACGGTAATCCACGCAGAACCTCATGCTGCCATCTTTCTTCTTAAAGAGGACGACAGGCGAGGCCCAAGGCCCCGTCGCTGGCTCGATTATCCTGGCATCCAGCATGGGGGGTTGTTTTATAGGCGGGTGTTCTCCTGTTCGTATGTGGTGTTCCACCATGGTGGCTCGGCCCGTTTCCTCGGGGCACAGCTGGAAGGCCTTGCGGTGACGGCGTAGGAGCGCGGCCACTGCTTCCCTCTTATCCTCCTCTACCCCTGCCGTCATCTTTTCAATAATGCCTTCCTCATCCGGAGATAATAGTTCCCTCTCCGGTAGGGAGACCGCTTCGGCTGACCCCGGATGTGCTGTCACCATACGGCACTCTCGAGGGCACGTGGTACCCCCCTCCTCCCGAGGCTGCACTGGTTCAATCGATGCCAGTGTCATGTCCCGGTAAATGATAACTGGGGACTGGCCAGGGTTGAAAACCCGCAGAGGTGTCTCATTCTGCCGAGTGTCCACCAGAGTACGGCTGAAGAGGAAGCCCCGTTTTTCCTCCACTTCCCGCAGGCCTTCTATCAACCCGTCATCCGGACCTTCCCAGTCCCCTACTAAGTAGGCGTCCACTACGGCTTCTTCTCCTGCTGCAATTATGGCCGTGTTTCGGCTGAGGACGCGGCACTCCCTCATGGGAGCCTCCCTCCTGCCCCTAAGCCACAAGCACTCGCCGGCCAGGTCCACTACCAGCTGTGACTCCCACAAGAATCCTGCACCCAATATGGGATCTGAACTAATGTCTGAGAGTTAGATGATGGTGTCCCACTCGTCGCCACCCAAAGCTAGTTGGGATCGTATCCGTCCGTGCAACTTCAGTGGTCGTCCCTCCACCGAGTATAGGGCCTCCATGGTCTCTTCCAAAGCACCTGGTTCCCCGTTGGTTTGCCACCAAGACAGAGAGAGGATGTTCACTGCTGCTCCCGTGTCCACCAGACACCCTAGGGAACAACCCCGCATCTTCCCCTCCATCAACAAGCCGGAACCACCCTTCTCCAGGCGCCCAGGAATAAGCTGTCTCTCTTGCCTATCTCTTTCGCTGTCGACCCCAGAACGGCTATCTTCTGGGGTAGTTCCTAGTTTTCCACCTGTTTGTCAGCTGCCTTGGAGGGGGCCCCGGACGGGGATCGAGTCTCCGCTACCTCTACCATTGCTTTCCAGGCGGGGCAGTTTACCCGCATGTGTCCTAACTCCGTGCAGTGATAACAGCGTAGGTCGCTATTGTGGGGTCTCGCCGAAGACGAGCGGCCAGAATTACCTCTACCGTTCCCGCTACTCCGGCTGTTCTTCTCGCGAAAGGAATCGTGGAACGCGGCGTTAGCTTCCCGATCTTTCGCCGACTCTGCGCGCAGTTGCGCCAGCTCCTCCGCCATGGTCTTGTCGGCGGCCCTCACACTGCTGGAATTTCGGTTAGGTCTTAGGACGGCCTCACCTCGCAGGGCGATCTGTACTGCGTCGACTAGAGTCTCGGGAGTCCCTTGGTGAATCCAGTTCTGCAACTCCAGATCCTTCAGGCTGTCTATGAATTTATCCTTTGCTATTACGTTAATGGTGTTAACGTCGGCACCCAGATAAGCCATTCGAGTATACCGCTCGATTTCTTCTGCGTAGGCCTGCAAGCACTCCCCTTTTACCCTTTCCTTGGTTCGTAGGATGGCCTTATACATGGCGGCCTGGTTAGGTGGTTGAAAGCGGGCCACCAGCGCTTCCCGCAGTTGTAAGTACCCCCGGGCGGTACCCGATTCGACTCCCGCCAGCAATCTTCGGGCAATGCCGGTGAGGCTTAGACCTAAGAAAACTCCAGCTGTTTCGTGATCCCATCCGTTCGCCCTCCGGCAAAGGTCGAAGTGCGCCAGGTACTCCGTCAGATGACCCGACCCATCAAATTTACCGGGCCCTCACCTAACCGGAGAAAGCCTGGTGGAAGACGCCAGGCGTCTACCGGTTTCGGGAGCTCCGCCAAAGGCATCTCCTATCCCACCGTCCTTGGGTAGCTTGTTGTTTCGCGATCTCCTAGGCGTGCCGGAGGCATTGGACTAGGGGCCAGAACGCCATCTCTCTCTGCCTCTTGTCTCACTGGGATCGGGTCTGTCCCGAGGCCGCCTGGGTCCACGCGGCTCTCCCCCAACTGGAGAAACCCAGGTGGTAGGCGAGACGTATTACTTGTTTTAGGTAATGCCGCCGAGGGCATCTCCCCTCCCTCCTTCCTCGGGAAGGACATCGCCCCACGGTCATCGGGGCAAATTGTAGGTGCGGGGCTAGCCGCCCTCGAAGAGCACACGCTGGAAGGCACCGAAGGGGCAGCTCCCTGAAACATGGGGGTCCATGGCCAACTCCCCTGAGGGGGAACGCTAGGAGCGTCTGACGAGCAGAGTGGTAACTGGACCTCATGCCTGGTCAGGGGAGTCCGAGCCTCCCGATTATCCCTCCAGACGGACTCCGTTTCCTTGCGGACCGGTGCCAAGAATGATGGTCCCCATGGTAGCGACAGGTCACCCCCCTGCCGTGGAGTGCCTTCCCAGGGTGATCCCCTATCCCCTGTATGGTCGGCCGGGGAAACTGGGATGTCACGAGTCGTCTCCGCCCCTCTTTCTAGGTGAGCCTCTTGTGCTGCCTCTTGTGCTGCCCTCTCCTCCTCCCTAGCCTTTCGCCTTTCATCCATTTCCACACCGTACTGCCAAGCCCAGGCTCTTTGGTTCGTCAGGTGACCATCTTCCATCAGAGGAGGCTGCGGCACCATCTGTGGTACGTGGACGTTAGCAGCCGCGGCAGCGGCACCAGGTACAGTGTGGTGCTGAGGCATGGCCTGGTACTGCGGTACGTGCGGCAGCGGTACTTCTTGGCCTCTCCCTTGCGGCAGCGGTACCTCCTGATCCCGTCCCTGCGGCAGCGGCACACCCTTGTCCGGTACCTGCGGCAGCGGTACGCCCTGGTCCAGTCCCTGCGGCAGTGGTACGCCCTGGTCCAGTCCCTGCGGCAGCGGTACGCCCTGGTCCAGTCCCTGCGGCAGCGGTACGCCCTGGTCCAGTCTCTGCGGCAGCGGTATGCCTTGGTCCAGTCCCTGCGGCAGCGGTATGCCTTGGTCCTGCGGCACGAGGGTCCCCTGCGGCAGCGGTACGTGCGGCAGCGGTACGGTGTCCCCCTGCGGCAGCAGCATGGAAAATGGCGGACCTTCTTCCCTGGACCTTCTCAAAAATATGTCCTCTCCAGGGATAACTTCCACTAGGTTACCCCTTCTTCCTGCCATAAGTTCTTGAATTTCCCTGTCACTCATATCAAAACCCCAGCGTAGAGTTCTTTCCTCTGAAAACACCGGCTGTCACCAATGTAACGGGAATTGGTATGAGTGTAGAGAAGACACAAGACAGAAGTGCTGTAAATAAACTAGAGTTCACTATTGAAGAATGCAGGAATGTAACATCACTTGTCATCAACTTATCACCAGCTCGCTTCGTTCCTGTAGCCTAGTAGAGAGTAGCAGTGGAGGCACTAAGACCAGCACAGGGCACATCCTACTCTCAGCTCAGGCGAGACTAGACTGGCCCCCGTGCAGCACGCGTCGTCTTATATACGCGCACCGCCCGGGGCGCCCCCTACCGGATGCGCGGCACACCACCGTGCCGCGCGGTAGGTACCGCCGTGCCGCTCTCAGTGCCGCCCACCGCTACAGTACCTTGTCACTCTGCATGAAATGTAAAATAATTTTTTACTATACCATATTTGACACACTGGGCACTTACAACATTTGAAATATAGATCTTTTCTGTTTAATAATTAAGGGTTCAATTGGGCTTGAAATTGGGAAGCTTTTGGTAATCTCTAGTCTAAAATCTGGATGCCATTTCTCAAGGTACTACGACTGCATACAACCACTATTATTTGACAACCTCAAAGTTAGTGCCAGTGATCGTAGGCACTGCCCTACAACTGCGTTGTAAATTCAGCACTTAATGTAATAATTACATAGGGGTTGGCAGGGCAGTCGTAGTGCTACAAGTGCAATATACACCCCACTATGTGGTTGTAATGTCACTAACTTAAGTTTCCCCACTATGATTTGAAGGTGAGCAGTCATAGTGTGTTGAGAAATGGCCTCCGGTTAATAGGGAATGTGCATTTATTATGTCGAATACAGTAGGTCAACACTAAAACTACCAGATAATAAAATATAGCCAGTGACATTGGGCAATTTGTCTCCTTTGAAGTAGGAAATCCTTTCCGGCTTAGTAACTAGTTGCTTCTTGTGCCTAGATATTTAATTATCCTAGGCACAATGACATAGACACCATGGTAGGCAGAAGCTGGTGGAGCCCTCTTCTAGTACTTACCGGCATTAACCTGGTCAAAAGCTCAAATGTTGTCTTCTATTGTCACATACAGAGAGCTCTAATATCAATGATATAGGTAATTTCCTTCTGAAACAGGTAACATTGACCACAATAAGATGCATTGATTACTCAGGACAGGCCATTCTAGTAGAAATTTCTTTCTCAAAATCTGATTAAAAGTTGTCTCAAATATTTCCAGTGCCAATGACTTCTTCCTCAATCCTATCGGTAACCTGATTATAAACAAAGGGAGGTTAAGTGAAGACTCTACTCGCACCTTCTATATATAATTATGCAGATGCGTAAAGTGAACCCTAACAATGTAGTCGACTTTGCAGGTAAGCAATTATCTTAACAGACTGCATGATATCCTATTGAAAAAAACCCTCAGGATATTTAAACTCATCGGTTGGAGGACCAAGGTTCTCGAGCAATGTCAGAAGAGGCAGAGGGAGCAGCACTTAACAGGGATTAAAACCCCTCAGTCTACATCTCATCAATGCAAGAGTGAGGTGTGTACCTCACAAGGTGGCACATGAGTGCCACTAATGTTTTTTTTATCATCAGGCTTTGAGACCAAAGAGTGCAGAATAGTGTATAGAGGGTTTAGGTTGGCCAAATATGATAGGTTTCCACCAGCACTTTATTGGTACCTCATGCTAACCCTCTTTGAGCAATGTACATCCTATATCACCATACATTGATTCATAAATAATGGTCATATTTCTCCCTAGGTAAGCTGAACACATTGCTGTTTGTTGCTGGAGATGCACCAGTTCTACACAGTCTAGCAATGAACTGATGTGGTACCTTATAAACAACCCGCGCCCCCATCCATCAGCCCTTACTACTTCCTACTTTATAAAATAGAAGCAGGAAATCAGTCCCTGGGGTACTGCAGGATTCCCCCAGACAATCTGCCCTGAACTGATGATGCAGGAGTGTATCAGGCCCATTGCTCATCATGATGCACCAATGAAGTGCTAGTGAGTCGGCCCTGCCCAACACTCCATTAGAGCATCATGCCGATCATCCGGGACAGAATCAACCCTGTAGAGTTGCATGAATGTAGCCTTGGCAAGTTACTTGTCAGGGCTGCATTTATTCATCATTGAGAACAATAGAAATTATGCATTAATGCCTTAGGAGCCCTCGAAGAGCTAAATGATCATTTATGATTGTACTTTTCATTATCCATGATTGATGATAATTTCACATTACATCTCTCCTCATTCTAGCCGCATGTATGGCTTTATCCAGGCATTCATCTCAGTGAATGACCTGGAGCTGGCAGGCGTTACATGGGTTACAGTGGACAGCAAAGACTACACAGAATGCACACACTATAACCTGATGACAGATTCATCCTGCTGCAAAATTTAGTAACTAAAAAGCTGTACAAGTAGCAAACACTGTATCAAGTCCTCTATAAGTAATAAATAAATGGATGTATCTGGTTTAGTATACTGTTTGAGTTCCTGCACTCCTGACGCATTTTTTATCAAAATAACTAACAAAAGTTATCAGTATGATACATATCTCTGGGAGAATGCATGGCTAACATAACCTAACAAAAAATAATTAAAGATAGATCCGTGAAGATGTATACACAGAAGCCACCTGGTGGCAAAAACAAAACCTATCAAGGAGACTATCTTTATGTTATTGAACTCTCTAATTGGACCACTTTACGTGAACATATTTTTCCAGCTTATTTCTGATCAGTATGATTATATACGTTTATAGGTGCTTAATATTTTCATATATAGTGTTATAGATAAGGAGAAATTAATATTTTTGAAAAATGCACAATTTCTTTATTTCAACTGAAACCATCCATTTTTCTTTTATCAAAATAACATGTATTGATGTTCTCTTTCTATTCAGAGAGTCAATTTAGCAGAACCTCCAACTCTATGTCCTAAAAAAATAGCCTATTCCCTTATATAAATATATCATCAGTGCTTTAGGTCAGGATCAGTAGCTTTGGTTGGAAAATATGACATTTTGCAGCAATTTCATATGTAATAGATAAGCCCTGTTATAGATGAGGAACATGATATTAGGATATTTTAGAATTTAAGACAAAAACCCACATTTTCAGGATTTTCCATTTTCTCTTCAAATGTGAATAAAAATTCATTTATTGACACTATATTTCTGAATTTTTGTTTGACCTCACATCTAAAATATGTTTTTTAACCTTTACAGCAATTTCAAATTTGTACAAAATTCTTTGCTCATTTCTGGTCCAAATAGATCACCCGAGGGTGATCTATTGGCCTATTGACTTTAAGACGCTGCACCACCTCCACCTGGTGTAGATTAGAACAGTTACCCCTTCATACTCCCCCCCCCCATATCAGGGGTGACAGCAGTTCAGCAAGCAGCATCCATGCATGGCAGGCAGGACAAGAACTTTGTTTGTTTTTTTGTGGTTAATTTTCTTCATTATGGGAGTCATTTGTGACTCCTGCGAGGAGCAGTACCACGAAAACTCAAGATTGTGTCCTGCGTGCAAGCAACCTAACCCCAGATGGGACCCGCAGTTAGGGGTCCTAAAGGAGCAAGCAGGCCATGGAGGACCACCGGCTACCATGGAGTCACCTAAATTTGCAAAACAGGGCATTTGTCTGATTTTCCCATTGTTATTATTTCAACATATCCCTTAATAACCCCTTACACTTTGTAGAAAATGCACTAAATTCTGCAAAATGATAAACTTCATTAGTCATTAGTTTTTCCCCTCTCATGCCGTAATAAATACCATTATTATAGGGTAGATTAACCTAAAGACGACCACATACCCAGAGTCATCCACCTGTCAGCTTGGTTTTCTCACTTTTACATGCATTCTGTTGGTCTAAAACCCTAATGTTATTGAAATAGAGGTGTTATAGTACTCCATAGAGTAACGTCCTGGAATATATGAAGTAATTGTCATTACATAATAATACACTGAAGTTCCCATGTTCTGACAGCAATGGCCCCTGCTCCGGCCAGTTTTTGTAATGACCGTGTCATGTTTGCTTTTTAGTGCTTCGGCCTGTCACTGTATGCACATGTTCCTGAGTTCTGGCTTCAGATGAAGTCCACCTTCAGCTCGGAGCAGGTGGCCTACATTTGCAAAGACAATAGGAATCTGCAAAAGGAAATAAAATAAATGAAATATATACTGAGGAAATTCTCATGGTGCCATTCCTAAAGCATTGACTGGAAGGCATTTATCAAGGCGGTAAGACTAGTTCCCTTCAAGTCATAGTTAAACTCCTCATTTTGATGCCATTACAGCCCTCTAGTGGTCAGTAATGGTTGCAATGGTAGAACTGCCCTATGTCAGCCTATGTAATAACTGCATTAAGTGCTGATCATACAAAGCAGTCATAGTGTGTTACCTAGGATCACCCACTCTCATATTGAGGGTTTCCAATCATAGTGGCTGTGATACAAAGTTTGTTGTCATATTGTATATAATTGTTCAAGAGATTTGATCTACTCCACGATACTCAAAAATGGATTTTTTTGTTTCCTATTACCCTAAAACCCTGCATATAAGACCCACCCCACATATAAGACACATCCCGGAGGCTATTTCTTAATACACTGAGACTCTAAACAGCTCTACAATTCTACAACCCCTAAACATAGTACCAGCAACTATAAGTAATGCCCTAGGACTGCTCTGTACGATCAGCACTTATGTAGCAATCACATAGCCATCAGTAGGGCAGTTGTACTACTACATGCACTACATGACCAACACTATTATGTGACTAATTTAAGAGTCGTAATAACAAAGGGTGACGGTGCGTCTCTGTCCGGAGGCCCTCGGACCTTGGGCCTGAGGTTTCCGGAACAGAGACAAACCGGAGCCCTTTGTTTACGTTCTGACACAGGAAAAAGCTTTGATTTTCCTCAAAATAATTCACAAATAAGACAAAAAAGCCACAAACAGGAAGTGAGACCGGAAGAGCTTTTACTGGGTCCCCTGACCCACCATGCTCTCTCAACCAATCAGATTGCAGGAAAGGCGACCCAACTGCAATCGAGTGTTAGAACCCCATATGACTAGAAGGTGAGCGGTCGATGTGTGTTCCAGGACCATCCTATAAGGCACCCCTAATTTTGAATGCTTTAACACTAATATTGGTTGTCCCTGCCTTCAAGGTGTGTGAACTATCTAGTGCTGCATCTATGACGAGCATCAGGAGGTCATTTTTTAAGGCACTACGACTATGTACCACCACTACGATCTGAGACTCCAAGGAATAAGACCTGTGATCATAGGTACTGCTGTACGACTGCTCTGTACGGTAGCCCCTATGCTGTGATTGCATAAGGCTTGGTAGAGCAGTCGTACTGGTGCAGACATTAGTGCACACCAATGCACAACACTGTAATGGCCTTCTTTTAAGGCCTCTCACTACAATCTGAAGTACAGCTCACAGGGTCTATTATCTTAAAAATTGAATTATTTTAGCAGTCAAAAATCCTTCGACATTAAATCATAATGAAAAGTGATTTACCTGAGTTTTCTCACAAGGGCTGATTTTGACCTTCTTCAAAACATGGATAGAAGCAATTTTGATCTCTTGCACAGCAAGTCTCTGGGCAAGACAGATCCGCGGTCCTGCACCAAATGGTACAAAGTCCATGGGGTGGCGCTTCTTTTTGTTCTCTGGGGAAAACCTGTAATTCAGATATCTTTATAATTTTCATAGTTGTCTATCACAAAAAAACGGGCATAGGTAATATCTGAAATATCTTTATATGTGCTGTTTTGTAAAATTTCATTAAAAGCAAGTTGTAAAATCATAGGAAAAGTACATCACCTCTCTGGGTCTTCTCTGGATCCGGCCACCTTTTGGGGTCTCTGTGAATGGTAAAGTATGGCAAGCCAATTGCCACTCCTTTACGTATAAAGACGCCATTGATGGTAATGTCACGTGTTGCAACTCTATCGAGTCTGTAATGCATATAAAAGTAATTGGGAGAACTGGACTTTGTTACTCATTCTTCAAAGACCGATTTGGCAAAAATAACACATGAACTGGTCTTTTTGACATATTTCTCCTCCAATGGTTGTTGTTTATCTAAAAACTAAAAAAAAAAAGATAAGTAAAATGCAGAATATTTTCTAGGGTGAAAATGGCTTTCATCACATGTATAGATGTCTTTTTATTTGAGACAATAGTGGTACCTCGATACCCTTATATGCACTTAGAACTGCATTATAAGCCACAATTTTACTATCGTCACAAACAAGTATGAATTGCCTACAATAATCTTAATCCTTTGTCATTTTAGTTTACATTAAATGGGTAATATTGGTCCTAAAACAACTTGAAATTGTATTGACTTTCATATTAAATGGATATGTAATGTTGAAAAAGAAAAAAAAAGTGTTGTGTGCTGCGTTTGTATCATTGGGAAGAAGTACAAAGCTTAGAGACACTAACTGTACTACTGGGGTATAGAGCCTCAGTGTCTCATTCACACATTGGTCAAGGTAGCACATGTCCTGCAGCAGGCTGTAGTCTACAGTATCCTGTAACATATAACAGGACGGCATTTCTCAAGATACATGTAATATGACTGTTCATACTCAAGGTCTCGAGGTCCCTGGGTACCTCTGGAAGCCTCTAAGGGAGGCCAGAGCTTGCTAAAATTTCCTCCTTATATCAGAGTTTTTGAAAGATCCCCTCGTTCTAAGGGGGTTTTATTACTTTGGAAAGGTATGGGGAATGATTACTGCTAGACAAATATGCTCCTTATAAGCAAGGTCTCCTTATATCAGAGCTCTTTATAACAAAGTTTTACTGTAGTATGACTGTTCACATCCATTACATTTTGAAACCCTCGTAGTTGGTGATCGTAGGTACTGCATTAGGGCTGCTATCTACAATCATCACTAAATGTGGAAATTGCATGGTGTTTGGTAGGCCTGTCGTACTAGTGCAATCATTAGCGACTAGTAGATGTAGGACCCTAGTTTGTCTGTCAAGGGGTTTAGTCATACCATCCTTAGAAATGCCTGCCCAGTTTCACTGTGATGCTTGTCAAAGTGGCATGTGGAAAACAACTCATTGTGGAAAACATTTTGCTTGAAAGTTTCATATGGTATCATGGCCTTTTGATCTGTGCAGGTCTTTCTTTCAGGTGATAAAGGCATATTCATGCAAATAAGACTAATTCTACTTTCTATTCTTAATATATTAATTGAAGTCTTGTGTACATTCCTGTCCCTGTGATGCGACCGTGATAAAGCTTGTGAGAGTAGCATAAAACATCAGCTTACAGCATCACCAATGACATCATTAATTTCCTTCACCAATTTCTCCTGTATATCAGGATGACATGCCATGTTGTACATCAGGAAGGAAAGCGTTGTAGCCGTCGTGTCATACCCAGCGATAAAGAACAACATGGCGTTAGCCAGGATCTCATCTGTGGGGATGCCTGTGGTGTAGAAAACACATCATATGTTATAACAAATGCGCTAGAGTGTTACAAACACTGTAAACATATGTTGTCATAAAATCAACCAAGTCCTCTTTTCAAAGTTACCAGATATCCATTATTAAATTTCCTTGTATATTTCAACGCCTCTGTACTGCCACCTGTGGCTTCTTGTAAAAACGACACTGATTCAATGCTATGTATATTTGCATTGGTCCACTTTTCAGTTTTTATGAAGATCCTTGGTAGACTCAACAGTTATTGTCTACAGTGTAATTCTCTTTGCTAATGCAGCTCTAGTAACTTAGCTAGGCTATATATGTGGCTGTGACAGAAATTTCTACCCTTAGTTACATTTCCTCAAATATCAAGATATATTTGATGGAATTACAAGCTTGAAACAGTTTTGGAAAGGTCAGACAGGCTGCTATCAGATTCAGTTACAAAGAAGCTTTGATTTTTTTTCAAATGCTTCCAGTCTTGAGTAAATTGGATTGAGCAATTTTCAACAAAACAGTCTCAGATTTTCTACTCTATTATTGTTTAAACATATATATATATCTTGTGAACCATTATTGCATCTAGTGGTTACTAATGATGGCACTGGTACGACTGCCCTACAAATCCCTATGTAATTACTACATTAAGTGCAAAACAGCCATGCGCCATGGTGCCTTTTCCTGTTATCGCTCACTCTAATTTTGAGGGTTTCAAATTATAGTGGATTTGTGCAGTCATACCATCTTGGGAAATGCCCGCAGGTCAGGCACTGCTAATTGGAGCATGAACTAAGTATAAACTTATTCATAGCCCTGCCCCTCCCCCATCACCATGCACTGTGTGAGTCGAGGCGTTCGGAGTACGGCCGAGGGATCAATGCTGGTTTGTAAGGCCACCCCCCATTGGTCCTCCCCATGTAGGTCAATGTTGATCCCTGAGTCAACTTACTACCCTCCCAAGCATAGTTAGGGACTGGTACCTAGCCAGACCTGGCTGGGTGGGAAGGGGGTGGAGGGAACAAGCTAAGGTGGTGTAGTTAGCGTTCGAGGTCACCCCTACCCATAATGCACTGGATCTAGTCAGAAAACTGTACACCGAACGCCTCGAGTGTGTGTAGGAACCTGGATGTAGGTGAGGCAGTCTGTAATTACAATACAAGGATAACACACACAGACTCAGGACAGGTAAGGTACAGTTAATAATATGTGGTACACAGTCCACGAGACCTCACTTACCAGAATTAATATAGGCTTTGTACGACTCATTTGACCAACAAAGGCTTAATGTACTATGGGTTTTTGAGGGGTAGCTTTGACAGACTAAGGCAGAGTATAGAAATCATGATGTAGAGGTGTGAATCTAGGAGGTTTATAGAGTAGGGGAGAGAGGGGATGGCCACTCTGGAGTGTCAGTATGTATGGCCTATAGGTTTTAAACAGTGTGTGTAAGCCCAGTCTCAGACCCGACTCTATCAAATAGTAGAGTGCATAGTGGGGCTGGGCTCGAGGCTGGTGTAAGCCGAGATTTGTTTAACCATACAGCTTCACATGTAACACTATATGATGTAGGTCAAACAGCAAGCATTTGTACAAAGAGGTCACTAACTTTAAACTCTACCGTAATGTCCCACAGCTTATACCATAGCGGTCTGTAGAAGCGCCAGTCTTTGAATGAGCGCTGGTCGGGAATAAGTCCCAGTGGCACAGGAACATTAAATGTGAAATATATACTATGAACTAAGTCTTGAATGAGCATCGGTCCTGATAAAGACCTAGGGTACAGTCGGGTTGTAATCTATAAGCACTGGGATGCTTAAACAGGCTACTACGGTATGTGTTAAGGATAACCCCCTCATACACCCTATAGAACCTGTCTTACATGCAACGATTGCTGCTAAAATGGTCCACATGAAGTCCAAGGTGTATCGTATAAGAATTCCTCAAATTAAGGGTGTGTCATGTTCTAGGGCATTTCTCATACCTTTAAGTGATATGCAAAAAGTGTCTTATATATACATCCTGCACATGCAATTTACATCACCTTTAAGCTGCCAAGTGTTATCTAGATATCATGTACAAGTGATGTAAATTGTGTGGCATGTGCTAGCTTGTGACGTTGTACAATATCTATAGTTTAATTTGGTAGGTGTGTGTTACCGATCAAACTGCAACTGTAAAAGTAACCTCCAACTCAGGTATTTATATTCTAATGTACCATAGGGCTTGCCAGACAACTATAGCATCAATATTTTATATTGTTCATGCGCTATATGCTACATAGGGAACAGACAGCACCCCTGCTATGTACCTTAAGACCCTGCAATAATGCATCCTACCCATCTTTTCATCATGTTGCATGCATAATGCCAACCCTATGGGTCTATTAATACACTACTGTAGGATCGTAATGATGCTCCAATGAAGAGTGCTGGCCAGCAGATTTGCCAGCACTTCATTGGTGCACTAATACGACCAATGCACCGCCCCTAGATTACACTGAAAAACTGAGAGGCACAAAACTAGTCAGTGCAGATGACTTTAAGTCCTGAGGTTGATTATAGCTAAAGCTACAGCTTTAGGTCATCAATATGGCGACTTTAGGTCATCATCCTGACCACCTAAGTCATCAGTATGAGGACTTTCTATTGTTAGTATGACGAGTTTAGGTGATCATTTGACCTTGGCTACCCTAAATTCGTCTGTATTGATGAAGGATCCTATTACGTATATGTTTTATCCATATAGCTAAGATTACAGACAATACATTTCCACATGCTTTCTATTCCAGACAACCATGGCGGTTTTACGTAGAGGGTCGCACATCGCTCTTACACTACTGGTGTGTGGAGTCATTATTTACCTCCTGTCTCCTGATGTACACTGGGGTACGAGTAAGTATAGAATGCACTACTATTACAGTCTCATATATAACCAGGTTTCTGTCTGATAATTATATATTCAAACTTCATGGATCATCCTGCATCATAATCTGCTTGGTTGACTGGTCACATCCCATTCAGCTTCATGGAATACACCATTCCCACCTCAGGGAAAATATTGACTGTGAACCTTTTGAAATTATAATGTCATGAAGTCACAGGGCATGGAATAAGAGCACATCGTATTCAATGAGAGGATGGAATTTGGAGGTACTTGATTAAATTTATGAGACTGTCATACTAACCATGAAATAAATTATCCTTTAATGCTGATAACAACAGTAACAGCCATAATATAACATTGCCTATCTTTGTTTAGATGCTAAATTCAATAAATAAATGCACTTTAACACCAACTTAACCCAAAATATATACAGAGATAAATTCCCTCAGACTTTGTACTCCAACAGATTAGTTTGATGATAATATATCCCATGTGCAGTCGTTGAGCTCTGTCTATTTATGTCCCGACAGAATTAAGACCAGGGTATATATTAAGTTTATTCCAAATTTAGTAATAGCTAGTACTAAACTATGTCTCATAAAAGTGATGCAAGTAGGAAAACCATTTCTGAACAGTTTCTGATCGTTTCTGATGGGCTGCTATATTACGCTAATAGATCATGGATATTGGATCCCAGCATGTCCAGCATGTAAGGCCCGTGGGCTCCAATATCCATGACCTATTAGGTTTATACCACCATTTCCTCCATTTTGTATTAATTTCTTACCTGAGATCCAAAGAATATAGCCAGGAGAAGACATTTTGTAAGTGCAAGCGATACAGCCCGGGTCCGCTCTGCGCGAACCATTGTTTTTGTTCCTTTCCGGGAGAGGTACCGCCGTGTTCACACTCACTTTTCGTATGGAATCCAACCATGACAAATCGAGAAATTAACAGGTTCATATCCTTAGATAGTCTAGATGATCCCTCCATACGTATTATGTGCAATATATTCAAAATAAAGACGAATCCATTGATTTTTCAAACCAGTCCGAAATTTTCGGCGTCTTTCTTGTACGGCGAGAAGTTGACCTATATCTACATCCGTGCCACTGACACAGTTTTATCGGACAAGGAGGCTGGTGGGAATGGCCAGACCGTGACTCGCCTACACACAAACAGGAAGCCCCTGTAGCATCTTATATATGTATCTTGAATTGAAACATTTGCTAGGAGGCTAGGAGGCTCATGTAGTGTGGGACTAGATCAGCAGTTGGCCCCTTTGCACAGTTTACTTTGGTTGGCCCTTCCTAATAGTCTATATGAAGCTATATTATAAAGGTATATACCTTTAGATAGCAAATACTTTAACCTTAAACAATATATTTCAGTAGATTCAATATCTCTAATGCATCTCATGCATGCCTCTTTCAGAAAAGGAAAAACAACACACAGAATCAAGAAAACGTGACATTCTGCTCTCCCAGCCTGACCAGAATTCCCAACCAGTGAAACAATCTCAAACAGTAGAGTTAGACAAACTGACACCCTCACAGTCAGTAAAATCATTGTCTGGGATAAACCAACCCATCAAAGACAACACTTCTCTTAACACTGGCTTCTCTGTGGTAGAATATGTACAACAACTTAATAAGGTGAGAGTCTACTAATGTGTCTGTCTTCTATTCAGTACCATCCATGCAGGAATGCATCATGCCGACCAATGGTCATGATCACTTCTGTATTGTAAACTATTAGAGGGTAGGCCTAGCCTCATACCATATTTAGTGTAAGACTGCGCTCATGAACAAATATGCTGTGCTATGGAAAGATTTTGAAATCAATGAAAAATTAATGACATAATCTTAAAATAAAACAGTTTCGGGTAATGTATCCCTTAGTCACTGCATTTGGAATTGACCTTTGCATTTACCTCATGTCGTTTTAGTCAGAAGTGGTCCAAATATCAATAGATTGAAATGAAGCATTGAGTTTTATCTTAAGCGGGTATTCCACTGCCATCAGTCAGCCAAAATTTTGCTAATCGACAGCAGTGGAATACCTGCTTATGTTAAAGAGCCATTTTGAATATTGTTGCTATAGCTGTGATGTAATTCTGGGGGAGAATACCTGAAAATGCGTATGAACTGCAATACTTCAACTATTTATTCAACATGCAACAAATAGGTGTTATTCCCATTTCAGATCAAGGGAGCTAAGAACCTGTTGGTGGCCTCAGACTCTCATGGCTTTGGATTAGAGAAGGTTCTCAAGAAGTACCTCCCTGGGTGGAAAATCAAGGTGGCCTTCTATAGTGGTTATACGATTGAGCGTGTCCAAAGCGAGATCACCAACATGTTGCCCTCACTGAATCCAAGGAACCATAGCTTTGTTATATTACATGCTGGTACTAACGACTTCTTCCAGTCTATGAGGCCTAGACCAGTTAAACCATTGCCTGGTCAGTACAAAGAGCGCCATTCTGACTCCTACATTATTAACAGTGCACAGACCGCACTGAAGACACTAGCTGAACAGTTCCCTTATGCCTACATAATCTACAGTGCTAACCTCCCCAGGGCCGATATACCCGAGTACCCACCACGTAAGGAGTATGTCAACAAGGAAATAAAAACAAAGATGGCTGACATTCCCAGAACTTATTTTGTTGATCACTCACAGTTGTTTCATGATAAAAGCGGGCAGGCTGATAAAAAACTGCTGAAGAATGACTTGTTACACTTGAACACTGCAGGGCGAGATCTGATAATCAGAAACCTTATACGGACAATGGCTAATGTATCAAAACTATAGATATCTGAAAAATCTTACTGTATGTGTAGGGGACTGAGTTTTGGTCTCTGTATGTCAACATAGGGACTGATATGACGGTAGTAGCTGAACTACATACTGTACACAAATTTATGTTGTCAAAACAATGACGGAATTTTGTCCAAATGTTGCCAGATATCAGTTGTTATTTTCACAGAGGTTTATTGAACATTTTTCACCACAGTACTGCCACAGGAAGCTTCTTGTATAAACTACGCTGGTTCATTGCAATACAATAAGGGTGGTTCAACATTCAGTTTTATTTGTTTTGATTTTTATTAACAAACATGTTACGCGGTTTTCACCACAAAGTTTCACCATGATGTATATGAAAGTGTAACATATGTACAATAAATATGTATATGAACTTACATATCATATAGAGTCATATTTCTAGTGTTTATATATAAATATAACAGATATGTCTCTTTGTCTAGGCAGTGATACTTAGCAGGTTTAGATGGGATCCAAAAAGGCTCTACTTGGCAGTGCTAATGCACTGTACCTACGGCCATGTTTTATCATTGTTAGTTGGTTATTTTTGACCAAACCCTACGTACTGTAAAATTTGAATATTCATAAACATGTTTGAATAGACTGTATGAATAAGTGGTCTAGTGCTGATGATATAGTTCCTGAATCCTGTAGTTCTATTCTTTGCTGTTATCAATGCTTATCTCTTCTGGAACCAGATCAAGCAATGGTTGACCAACTTAATTACCTGGAACCTTGTTATGGGATAAAGTCTACATTCATGTGTCCTATATGTGTGAAGAGTGTCTTATAGTCAAGGATCAATTGTAATCATTGAAGGATTGGGGAGGAGTCAAGGAACCACATGTGTCTTCACTCACACATCTCACTAAACAATGTAGTATATCAAAGGAAACTGCCTGGTAATACAACATGGTGAGTTTAGTAGAAAGGTTTATAATATTCTATTTATTTGGGAATGTTAATGTAAGACCTATAGCAGACCTTGGGGTTAGGTCATAGGGCAGACAGACATAACCCAAGTTACCCTGATCATCAGGCCATCTAGTGTATAGAAACATCTGTGTAATTGTACCTGTCCAGTTTAAATTTAACTGTGAATGAGGCGGGACAGAGCGCTGTGAGCTCGCTACCTCAATCTGGTGGAGAATAAAGAAACCTTCACACGGGGTAACACAGTGGAGATGGCGGATGTCTCACTGCTGTATATACACATATATATGCCTGTGGCTATTTTATAGCCAATAAAGCATAGCCACCAGTGACCAGCCAGGGCCTGAGGTATGCATTGGACGGAACCAATTGTACTCCCCTGTGATGTCATCCAGCCAAAACGAGGTAAAACCCCTAAATGCAGCACCATGTAGTGTCAAATTCAACAACAGCAATCCTAACTATTGGAGTTCTCCAGGCTTGGTTGGATGTTGGCTTTGCTGATAGAATGAGCAATTGCCCTTTTATATTCATTTGCAATATACCAAATAAAAAAATTTTGTGCTGTTTAGTGGAAAGCAAAGTATTACTGTTTGTTGAGGTTTACAGACTGAGATGATTAAAATATTGAGTTAATTCTTATTTTCCTTTATTTCTCTAACAGTGCTTATTCATATTGAGGTATCCAGTCCTGCCAAAATCAATCTGGGTCTGCAGAGCAATAAGATCTACAGGACCCAATGGCCGTCAACGGTAAAACCTATTTGTACAGACTGATCTCAGATGTATTGAAAATGTTCATGTCAGCCTTTACCTGTAGATACCAGACTGAATGAGAAGACCAATAGGAATGTAATATATGATGATTAAATCATCACATATTGCGTTTATACCACAGTTTGCACCTTTAGGATGCATTAGAATGCATCAAAAAGCATTCTGCATTAACTGACATACAAACATGTATAAAGGTATCCATGGGGTCCCAGACATAAGAATCATCTAACCTAGCACCACTGTCCAGCCCCGTGGTCTAATGCATAGCATGAAGTACTTTGGATCAGGAGATCCCTGGTTCTAGTCCCTCCCATGCTGAGCTTTTCGTTTATGAACCACTGTCAAAGCTAAACCTGAGCTTCTGTCCCACATAAGATTAGTATAGAAAAAGAACACTGTCTAATATTAAAGTGTTAACTCTCAGTGCCATTATCCTGTGATAAAGGCACTCAGATTATCCAGTTTGGGCACCCAAAATTGTTCTGAAATGTAATAACCGTGGTTTAATGGAGTAACATACTGAGCAGATGAGTCCTGTGTGAATTATCACCAGTCAAGGTGCAAAGGGCTATGGTTATGTCAACATCTACATGGGAAGAATTAAGGTCCTTTTGTGTAGTGGTTTGCATTCTGCAATTTGAAATCAGTGTCTGGGATTTGATTCCCTGTAGAACTGGAAACCTTTTGTTCACCAAACACTGAGAATTCTGACAATAACATGACATGTTCCATAGACTGTTAGTATGACTGGTCTACTGCTGATGACATAGTATGTTCCTGACTCTAATAAAGTCAGTATAACTGCCACAGTTATTTCATTTTATGTCTTCTATATCAGTGCTTATCTCTCTGGGCACTAGATCTAACAATGTTCGACCCCCTGGAACCTTGGTATGGGATATTTTTTTCAGACTCCTGCAGGTCTTTTGAATAAAGAACTAGTTGCCATACCTGAAATCGATTCTTTGTTGCGTTACACTTCAGATAAATGAGAACTGAACTATATCAACTGCCTATGATCCATTATCTACTCAGGTCCTGTTGGAATAAACTGGATGAAGGTTGAAGCTGATGCATGCTAAGTCTAACAGGCCAAGTCACTGTCTGAAGCACAAAATTGTCCCATGCAGATACAGAAAGGTTGGCAGATATATCAATTCCAGACATCTTCTATCTTTCAAGATCTAAACTTCTATATCAAGTTAGATATCATGTCACATCCCAATACTAACAAAGCACTGATATCTCTTGTGAATTCAAAATCAGCTATATATAGGTGTCCCATGTATTTCTCAGAAAGCTAAAACAGTTACTTGAGACTTTATTCATTAGTAAGCCTAATAAGTTTGAAATTGAATAGTATAAGTACCGTTAAAATCCATTGGGAACCTACCACAGGATGAAAGTTTTCATGAGCCCTCAAATTGACAGCTTCTGCTCATTGCTTCCAGAGCATTTTCAGGATGAAGCAAGAATAATATAGCTATATGACAGGAAACATTTTACCCATACTATTTGATATGTGTAGAATAGAGAAATGGATTTTAACTGCAATTATTGGCGTGCAAATTGGAATAAGATCACTCTAAAAGTGCAATAAATGTTCCTGGTGCCGGGAAAGTTACATGATTTTCCAAGCCTGTTTACACGACTGTGATACATCTACTTCCATTGACTCTCACCTTTTTATCATGTAATGAAATGCATATGTGTTTTCACATTATGGATTCCATATTTTTTAGGCTTTGTTTTAGGTTGTTGGACTTTTACTTTTTATCTTGTACGTCCCGGAGCCAAATACTGCCCTACACTCTGAACCACGGCACCTCTACTTTGGTTGGTTCTCACATTTCAGAGCCCTCCATAGAAAAACCCTTTTGAGTTATATTGAGGAAATCCTTTGTTGGCAGTAGGCTGGTTCAAGGAATATTGTTTACAGTGTATTGACCAAGTGCACTTCTTCACTTTACAACCAGTAAGGATTTAATTTGCTGATTTTCTGTATTCCAGAGTTGATGAGGACTAGGCCTGATCTGCCCTTTCTGTCAGAACCTTATAACCTCAGCGTCCACCTCCGGGTCCGGTTTCCAACCCCAGAGTTGGTTCACACCTGTGGTTTGATATCAATGCACCACCTGTATGTACTGTAACGGGAATCGGTATGAGTGTAGAGAAGACACAAGACAGAAGTGCTGTAAATAAACTAGAGTTCACTATTGAAGAATGCAGGAATGTAACATCACTTGTCATCAACTTATCACCAGCTCTCGTCGTTCCTGTAGCCTAGTAGAGAGTAGCAGTGGAGGCACTAAGACCAGCACAGGGCACGTCCTACTCTCAGCTCAAGCGAGACTAGACTGGCCGCCGTGCGGCACGCGTCGTCTTATATACGCGCGCCGCCCGGGGCGCCCCCTACCGGATGTGCGGCACACCACCGTGCCACGCGGTACGTACCGCCGTGCCGCTCTCAGTGCCGCCCACCGCTACACTCTCCCCTGCCCATTTAAAGCACAGGGGGGGAACGATTATAAAAAGGTAAAATGGTAAGAATGGACCCTTAGGTCAACAGCCTACTTTAACTAGTCTTAGAAGTAAGGAGTGAAACTAATCGGGAGCGGCCCCCCTCCGCCCCCTCCGAACTAAGCCAGCCGTGTGGGGCTATAGGGTTAGGAACCCCTCCTTAACTTATGCCCTGCCCTTAAGGGGCTTAGTCGGCCAAAAGAGCCCATAACTAAGATTGACATGCTGCTGCTCATGTGGAGCCTAACAACGAGGGCGTCCCCCATGCGCCCCCTCCTAGCTAAAGCCCGCCATGTGGGGAATACCAGGGCTAGGAGCCCTGAACAAATATCCTACACCTGCCCAGAAGGGGCTTAGCCGGCCAACGGGGCCCAGAAACTAACTAACCCCAAAAACGGGGGGGGGGGGGTTTAGAACCCCAAGATAACCCTGCCTATGAGAGGCTTAGCAGGCCAACGGGCCCAAACTCTAAAATAATGAGGGTTCAGAACCCGTGATGACCCTGCTCTTAAGGAGCCTACGCGACAGCGCTACAAAGAACTAATTCCTGAGTGATGCCGACGTCGACCTCGTCCGTCGCTCCGACGATGATGATGATGATGAAGGTGTCTGATGAAGGATGATGACACCACCCGCTGCGTGGAAGGGGCCTCCGGCTCACCCCTCCACGGACCCAGAACCGGATGCCCACCCCGGCTCCGCGACGCCTCCCCAGGCTCGGACCAGACTGGTAGCTCCGCCCTACTCGGGGGCCTGCTCCTCAGGCTGTAATGACACACAGAACAACAGTTTAGCCACGCTGCTCCCCTAGGTTTCCTACCGCGCCTCCTGGCCCCGCTCCTCCCTCTTTTACGGTTTTACTTTCCAGCACCCCACTCGCTGGACCTCCCGTACCCCGGGCACGAATTACAGTGCCACCGCCGCGACATATGCTGACATGATTGGTTATACGTCTTCTACTCTAGTATCAATCGTCCTAAACTTGAGAACGACTCACCTCCTGCTCCGGCTGGTCCTGCTGGTCCCGCAAGAGGCGCCAGCGGGTGGTGACTGATGCAATGACGTCGTACACGTCCGGGCCTACGTCCGGGCCTCCCGTTGCCACGAACTCGTCGCCCATGGAGAGAGGCGGCAGAAGGTAGGCCGGCCACCTCTCCAGGCGCGACGGGTCACGGTCCGACACCGTCCACCAGGGGAGATGCACGGCGTCTGCTGGAGCGGGTCTCGCACTCGGGCGGCGGCCTCGGCCTCTGCTGGTTGTGGTTGGGGGGGGAACGAACCATCTCCTCTGTTGGTGCGCACTCGGAGGAGTACCCCCGAAGGAGGTGCCCGGTCCCTTCGTCTTGGGGGCGGTCCCTTTTATCGCCGTGCCCTTCTTGGGTGACTGTTTGTCCGACGGGGGAACATAGACCCGGACCCACCGCCCGGACGACTGCTTTCTCCTGGCCTGCTGAGGTCGGGGCTGGCGTAGGGGTATACGCGGATGAGGTGCCGGGGACTGCCACTGAGAGTCAAGCTCAGAGTCACTCAGGGTTATCCACTACTGAGAGAGGAAGACAGAAGAAACAGGGGCCCCTCCCTTCTTCCCCGAGTTACGAAGGGGGACCTGCGAGGAAACTCTAGGCGAGGAAGATCCTGAAGTGGTGCCATCTTTTCCTCCCGAGGTGCAGGAGACTGTGGGAGGCGGGGCGCTAGGGTCCCCCCACCTACAGAAATTTCGTTCTGGAGAGGGGGGTCCTTCCTCACCCTCCGCACCTCCTCCTGGAGAGGGCGGACTCCTTCGGGCGGGGTGGGTACCACCTTCAGGGAGTCAAAGTGCACGATCTTCGTGGTACGGGCTCGGGAGATTTCGTACACGGCCTCCCCTATCCTCTTAGTGACTTTCCAGGGGCCGGTCCACCAGGGTTCCAGTTTAGGCGAGTGTCCCTTTCTCTTGATTGGATGGAGGTAATACACCATCGTGCCCTCCGGAATACTCCGGTTTGAGGCTCGCATGTCATAGTTCCTGGTTTGCCTGGTTACCGCTACACCCAACTCCCTTCTAGCGACCTCATGCGCGGATGCCATCCTTCTCTGGAGATCAGCCACGTAACCGTGGGCCCCGTCCCCTATCCTCTCCTCCACCTCCGGATAGAGAAGGGAGATGGGTGGATTGTTTTCTCGTCCCAACATGAGCATATTCGGAGTCATTCCCGTTGAAGAATGGACGGAAGACCAGTACGCTGACATGACCAAGGGTAGCTGCTCGTCCCAATCCCCACCACGGCTGCTAACATGGCCTCGATGGTACGATTGGCGCGCTCTACCAGCCCGTCGGACTTAGGATTAAAGGCGCAGGTGCGGGTTTGTTTTACCCCTAGGAGCCGCACCACCTCCCGGAAGAGGTGGGACTGGAAGTTGCGTCCCTGGTCGGAGTGTAGGCTCCCCGGGGAGCCGAAACGGCACACCAGACCTTCTACCAAGGCCCTGGCTACCGTTGCGGCTTCCTGGTTAGGGAGTGCCGCAGCCTCAGCCCACTTCGTAAAGTAATCGCACATGACGACGATGTATCTGTTTCCGCGGGGGGTAACAGGCAGGGGTCCCATAACGTCGATGGCTACCCTCTCCATTACCATCCCTACCGGGACGTGGCCCATCTTAGCCAGACTGGGATGTGGGGGAGGTTTCCGCTCGAGGCAACATGCGCAGGAAGCGACCCAGTACGTCACCTCCCTCTGGAACTCCGGCCAATACCAGCGTTCCTGGACCTTCCTTAAAGTCCTATCCCGTCCGAAGTGACTGATAATACCCTCGCCGTGGCAGGCCTCGAAGATTTCTTTCTTCCGCTTTTCCGGCACCAATACCTGGAACTGGCGCTCACCACCAGGGACAAACCACCACCGGCCTAGGAGGCCCTCCCTGAGGAGGAGCCGGCTACGCTGGGCTGCCAAAGATCGGAGCCCATAGGATGCACCCGCCAGTTCTTCCTCGGTTGGCTCCGCTTCCTCCGCTACCCACCTGTACGCTCTTCCCACCAATTCGTCGGTCTTCTGGTCACGTATCCACTCCTCTCTCACTTCTTCGGCGACGTCGGGGTCCCGAGAACCTCTCCGCGTCACGGCTCGGATGCCGGCAGCGGTGGCCCTGACCTCTGATTCTTCGTCTACTCTCCCACATTGTCGGCAGGGGATGCGGGAGAGGCCGTCGGCATTCCCGTGTAGACGACCCGGCCGGTGCTCCACACTGTAGTCGTAGGTATCCAGGATTTGGAGCCACCGCGCCACCTGACCTTCCGGTTCTTTGAAGGCCATAACCCACTTAAGGGCCGCGTGATCAGTCCGAATCCGGACATGCCACCCGAGGAGGTAATGCCGGAACCTCTTAAGTCCAAAGATGATGGCCAATAATTCGCGTCGGGTCACGCAATAATTACGCTCCGGCCTGGTGAGAGTCCGGCTGGCGTAGGATAGGACCACCTCGACCTCCCCTTGTTTCTGGCAGAGCACCGCCCCAAAACCGGTGTCAGACGCGTCCGTGTCCAGCACGATGGCGCCCTCCTCCTCGGGGTATCCTAAGATAGGTGCCTCTATCAGGAGCTGACGCAAAGCATCGAAGGCCGCCTGGCAGTTGCTATCCCAGCGGAAGGATTTCCCCTTCTCCGCTAAGGTGGTGAGGGGTTTAGAGAGGGTGGCGAATCGGGGGACAAAGGCCCGGTAGTAGCCCGCGAGGCCCAGGAAACTCCTTACCTCCGTCAAACTTTCCGGGGTGGGCCAATTCCGAACGGCTTCCACTTTCCTGGGGTCGGTAGCAATTCCCTGGGCACTGACCACATGCCCTAGAAAGCCACTTCCCTCTGCGCGAGATGGCATTTGGAAGGCTTTACTTTCAGGCCCGCACTCTCGAGGCGGGACAGCACCTCCCCAAGCCGGTGCAGGTGACTATCGAAGTCCCGGGAGAAGACCACGATGTCATCGAGGTAAACGAGGCACGACGACCATTGCAGGCCCCGCATCGCCACCTCCATCAACCTCTCGAACGTACTGGGGGCGTTGCAGAGGCCGAAAGGCATGACGGTGAACTGAAAGAGCCCCCGGTGCATGGAGAAGGCGGTCCTCTCCCGGTCCTCCTCAGCCATGGCCACCTGCCAATAACCGCTGACGAGGTCCATCGTGCTGAACCAGCACAACCCCGCCAGGGTTTCCAGGGAGTCGTCAGTGCGGGGTAGAGGGTATGCGTCTTTTATTGTTGCCGTGTTTAGGCGACGGTAATCCACGCAGAACCTCATGCTGCCATCTTTCTTCTTAAAGAGGACGACAGGCGAGGCCCAAGGCCCCGTCGCTGGCTCGATTATCCCGGCATCCAGCATGGGGGGTTGTTTTATAGGCAGGTGTTCTCCTTTTCGTATGTGGTGTTCCACCATGGTGGCTCGGCCCGTTTCCTCGGGGCACAGCTGGAAGGCCTTGCGGTGACGGCGTAGGAGCGCGGCCACTGCTTCCCTCTTATCCTCCTCTACCCCTGCCGTCATCTTTTCAATAATGCCTTCCTCATCCGGAGATAATAGTTCCCTCTCCGGTAGGGAGACTGCTTCGGCTGACCCCGGATGTGCTGTCACCATACGGCACTCTCGAGGGCACGTGGTACCCCCCTCCTCCCGAGGCTGCACTGGTTCAATCGATGCCAGTGTCATGTCCCGGTAAATGATAACTGGGGACTGGCCAGGGTTTAAAACCCGCAGAGGTGTCTCATTCTGCCGAGTGTCCACCAGAGTACGGCTGACGAGGAAGCCCCGTTTTTCCTCCACTTCCCGCAGGCCTTCTATCAACCCGTCATCCGGACCTTCCCAGTCCCCTACTAAGTAGGCGTCCACTACGGCTTCTTCTCCTGCTGCAATTACGGCCGTGTTTCGGCTGAGGACGCGGCACTCCCTCATGGGAGCCTCCCTCCTGCCCCTAAGCCACAAGCACTCGCCGGCCAGGTCCACTACCAGCTGTGACTCCCGCAAGAATCCTGCACCCAATATGGGATCTGAACTAATGTCTGAGAGTTCGAAGATGGTGTCCCACTCGTGGCCACCCAAAGCTAGTTGGGATCGTATCCGTCCGTGCAACTTCAGTGGTCATCCCTCCACCGAGTATAGGGCCTCCGTGGTCTCTTCCAAAGCACCTGGTTCCCCGTTGGTTTGCCACCAAGACAGAGAGAGGATGTTCACTGCTGCTCCCGTGTCCACCAGACACCCTAGGGAACAACCCCGCATCTTCCCCTCCATCAACAAGCCGGAACGACCCTTCTCCAGGCGCCCAGGAATAAGCTGTCTCTCTTGCCTATCTCTTTCGCTGTCGACCCCAGAACGGCTATCTTCTGGGGTCGTTCCTAGTTTTCCGCCTGTTTGTCAGCTGCCTTGGAGGGGGCCCTTGACGGGGAGCGAGTCTCCGCTACCTCTACCATTGCTTTCCAGGCGGGGCAGTTTACCCGCATGTGTCCTAACTCCGTGCAGTGATAACAGCGTAGGCAGTATTGCGGGGTCTCACCGAAGACGAGCGGCCAGAATTACCTCTACCGTTCCCGCTACTCCGGCTGTTCTTCTCGCGAAAGGAATCGCAGAACGCGGCGTTAGCTTCCCGATCTTTCGCCGACTCTGCGCGCAGTTGCGCCACCTCCTCCGCCATGGTCTTGTCGGCGGCCCTCACACTGCTGGAATTTCGGTTAGGTCTTAGGACGGCCTCACCTCGCAGGGCGATCTGTACTGCGTCGACTAGAGTCTCGGGAGTCCCTTGGTGAATCCCGTTCTGCAACTCCAGATCCTTCAGGCTGTCTATGAATTTATCCTTTGCTATCACATTAATGGTGTTAACGTCGCACCCGGATAAGCCATTCGAGTATACCGCTCGATTTCTTCTGCGTAGGCCTGCAAGCACTCCCCTTTTACCCTTTCCTTGGCTCGTAGGATGGCCTTATACATGGCGGCCTGGTTAGGTGGTTGAAAGCGGGCCACCTGCGCTTCCCGCAGTTGTAAGTACCCCCAGGCGGTACCCGATTCGACTCCCGCCAGCAATCTTCGGGCAATGCCGGTGAGGCTTAGACCTAAGAAAACTCCAGCTGTTTCGTGATCCCATCCGTTCGCCCTCCGGCAAAGGTCGAAGTGCGCCAGGTACTCCGTCAGATGACCCGACCCATCAAATTTACCGGGCATGAATATGGGTTTCGACAACTTGTCTCCCTTGCCCCATTCTTTAGTGGTCGAGTTGCCCTCGCTGCCACTGATGCCCTTGAGTGCCTTCTCCGGGCCACCCCACTGTTTGATAGAGGGTTCTCCCGCTGTCCCGAGGCCGCCTGGGTCCACGCGGCTCTCCCCCAACTGGAGAAACCCAGGTGGTAGGCGAGACGTATTACTTGTTTTAGGTAATGCCGCCGAGGGCATCTCCCCTCCCTCCTTCCTCGGGAAGGACATCGCCCGACGGTCATCAGGGCAAATTGTAGGTGCGGGACTCGCCGCCCTCGAAGAGCACACGCTGGAAGGCACCGAAGGGGCAGCTCCCTGAAACATGGGGGTCCATGGCCAACTCCCCTGAGGGGGAACGCTAGGAGCGTCTGACGAGCAGAGTGGTAACCGGACCTCATGCCTGGTCAGGGGAGTCCGAGCCTCCCGATTATCCCTCCAGACGGACTCCGTTTCCTTGAGGACCGGTGCCGAGAATGATGGTCCCCATGGTAGCGACAGGTCACCCCCCTGCCGTGGAGTGCCTTCCCAGGGTGATCCCCTATCCCCTGTATGGTCGGCCGGGGAAACTGGGATGTCACGAGTCGTCTCCGCCCCTCTTTTTTTAGGTGAGTCAGCGCCAAGCTCTGAGCTAGCTCCTCCCATCTAGCCTCTTGTGCTGCCCTCTCCTTCCGCCCTAGCCTTCCGCCTTTCATCCATTTCCACACCGTACTGCCAAGCCCGGGCTCTTTGGTTCGTCAGGAGACCATCTTCCATCAGAGGAGGCTGCGGCACCATCTGTGGTACGTGGACGTTAGCAGCCGCGGCAGCGGCACCAGGTACAGTGTGGTGCTGAGGCATGGCCTGGTACTGCGGTACGTGCGGCAGCGGTACTTCTTGGCCTATCCCTTGCGGCAGCGGTACCTCCTGATCCCGTCCCTGCGGCAGCGGCACACCCTTGTCCGGTACCTGCGGCAGCGGTACGCCCTGGTCCAGTCCCTGCGGCAGCGGTACGCCCTGGTCCAGTCCCTGCGGCAGCGGTACGCCCTGGTCCAGTCCCTGCGGCAGCGGTACGCCCTGGTCCATTCCCTGCGGCAGCGGTATGCCTTGGTCCAGTCCCTGCGGCAGCGGTACGCCTTGGTCCTGCGGCACGAGGGTCCCCTGCGGCAGCGGTACGTGCGGCAGCGGTACGGTGTCCCCCTGCGGCAGCGGCATGGAAAATGGCGGACCTTCTTCCCTGGATCTTCTCAAAAATATGTCCTCTCCAGGGATATTTTCCACTAGGTTACCCCTTCTTCCTGCCATAAGTTCTTGAATTTCCCTGTCACTCATATCAAAACCCCCAGCGTAGAGTTCTTTCCTCTGAAAACACCGGCTGTCACCAATGTAACGGGAATTGGTATGAGTGTAGAGAAGACACAAGACAGAAGTGCTGTAAATAAACTAGAGTTCACTATTGAAGAATGCAGGAATGTAACATCACTTGTCATCAACTTATCACCAGCTCGCGTCGTTCCTGTAGCCTAGTAGAGAGTAGCAGTGGAGGCACTAAGACCAGCACAGGGCACATCCTACTCTCAGCTTAGGCGAGACTAGACTGGCCCCCGTGCGGCACGCGTCGTCTTATATACACGCGCCGCCCGGGGCGCCCCCTACCGGATGCGCGGCACACCACCGTGCCGCGCGGTACGTACCGCCATGCCGCTCTCAGTGCCGCCCACCGCTACAGTACCTTGTCACTCTGCATGAAATGTTAAATAATTTTTTACTATACCATATTTGACACACTGGGCACTTACAACATTTGAAATATAGATCTTTTCTGTTTAATAATTAAGGGTTCAATTGGGCTTGAAATTGGGAAGCTTTTGGTAATCTCTAGTCTAAAATCTGGATGCCATTTCTCAAGGTACTACGACTGCATACAACCACTATTATTTGACAACCTCAAAGTTAGTGCCAGTGATTGTAGGCACTGCCCTACAACTGCGTTGTAAATTCAGCACTTAATGTAATAATTACATAGGGGTTGGCAGGGCAGTCGTAGTGCTACAAGTGCAATATACACCCCACTATGTGGCTGTAATGTCACTAACTTAAGTTTCCCCACTATGATTTGAAGGTGAGCAGTCATAGTGTGTTGAGAAATGGCCTCCGGTTAATAGGGAATGTGCATTTATTATGTCGAATACAGTAGGTCAACACTAAAACTACCAGATAATAAAATATAGCCAGTGACATTGGGCAATTTGTCTCCTTTGAAGTAGGAAATCCTAACTAGTTGCTTCTTGTGCCTAGATATTTAATTATCCTAGGCACAATGACATAGACACCATGGTAGGCAGAAGCTGGTGGAGCCCTCTTCTAGTACTTACCAGCATTAACCTGGTCAAAAGCTCAAATGTTGTCTTCTATTGTCACATACAGAGGGCTCTAATATCAATGATATAGGTAATTTCCTTCTGAAACAGGTAACATTGACCACAATAAGATGCATTGATTACTCAGGACAGGCCATTCTAGTAGAAATTTCTTTCTCAAAACCTGATTAAAAGTTGTCTCAAATATTTCCAGTGCCAATGACTTCTTCCTCAATCCTATCGGTAACCTGATTATAAACAAAGGGAGGTTAAGTGAAGACTCTACTCGCACCTTCTATATATAATTATGCAGATGGGTAAAGTGAACCCTAACAATGTAGTCGACTTTGCAGGTAAGCAATTATCTTAACAGACTGCATGATATCCTATTGAAAAAAACCCTCGGGATATTTAAACTCATCGGTTGGAGGACCAAGGTTCTCGAGCAATGTCAGAAGAGGCAGAGGGAGCAGCACTTAACAGGGATTTAAACCTCTCAGTCTACATCTCATCAATGCAAGAGTGAGGTGTGTACCTCACAAGGTGGCACATGAGTGCCACTAATGTTTTTTTATGATCAGGCTTTGAGACCAAAGAGTGCAGAATAGTGTATAGAGGGTTTAGGTTGGCCAAATATGATAGGTTTCCACCAGCACTTTATTGGTACCTCATGCTAACCCTCTTTGAGCAATGTACATCCTATATCACCATACATTAATTCATAAATAATGGTCATATTTCTCCCTAGGTAAGCTGAACACATTGCTGTTTGTTGCTGGAGATGCACCAGTTCTACACAGTCTAGCAATGAACTGATGTGGTACCTTATAAACAACCCGCGCCCCCATCCATCAGCCCTTACTACTTCCTACTTTATAAAATAGAAGCAGGAAATCAGTCCCTGGGGTACTGCAGGATTCCCCCAGACAATCTGCCCTGAACTGATGATGCAGGAGTGTATCAGGCCCATTGCTCATCATGATGCACCAATGAAGTGCTAGTGAGTCGGCCCTGCCCAACACTCCATTAGAGCATCATGCCGATCATCCGGGACAGAATCAACCCTGTAGAGTTGCATGAATGTAGCCTTGGCAAGTTACTTGTCAGGGCTGCATTTATTCATCATTGAGAACAATAGAAATTATGCATTAATGCCTTAGGAGCCCTCGAAGAGCTAAATGATCATTTATGATTGTACTTTTCATTATCCATAATTGATGATAATTTCACATTACATCTCTCCTCATTCTAGCCGCATGTATGGCTTTATCCAGGCATTCATCTCAGTGAATGACCTGGAGCTGGCAGGCGTTACATGGGTTACAGTGGACAGCAAAGACTACACCGAATGCACACACTATAACCTGATGACAGATTCATCCTGCTGCAAAATTTAGTAACTAAAAAGCTGTACAAGTAGCAAACACTGTATCAAGTCCTCTATAAGTAATAAATAAATGGATGTATCTGGTTTAGTATACTGATTGAGTTCCTGCACTCCTGACGCATTTTTTATCAAAATAACTAACAATAGTTATCAGTATGATACATATCTCTGGGAGAATGCATGGCTAACATAACCTAACAAAAAATAATTAAAGATAGATGCGTGAAGATGTATACACAGAAGCCACCTGGTGGCAAAAACAAAACCTATCAAGGAGACTATCTTTATGTTATTTCACTCTCTAATTGGACCACTTTACCTGAACATATTTTTCCAGCTTATTTCTGATCAGTATAATTATATACGTTTATAGGTGCTTAATATTTTCATATATAGTGTTATAGTTAAGGAGAAATTAATATTTTTGAAAAATGCACAATTTCTTTATTTCAACTGAAACCATCCATTTTTCTTTTATCAAAATAACATGTATTGATGTTCTCTTTCTATTCAGAGAGTCAATTTAGTAGAGGGCATTACCTATGAGATTTGATCCAAAAATGTAGTTTTCCCATTTGCTTCTGTAGTTAAGGCATTCTGTACTTAGATTGTCATACTGTGAAAATAAACACTGAAACATGCTGATTGGTTTGTATTCTCCTATTGTCAGAACATCATACTATGGGATGTTGTAGAATTTGTCGTTAAAGATATAACTAATAAATAATTAAAAGAAATCCTTCGCTTGTACATTAGTGCAAGACTTATTGTCCAAACACAACCATCGCCATGGAGTACTGGTTTGTGTACGGTGTATGTTTGGGATAGATCCTTCTGTGTGACATGGTCCTGGATGTTGTGTGACCTCTTCCCCCAGGAACTAAAACTATATGATCCAAAAAGAGGACAAATTAGTTTTGGCTATATCAGCAGCCTCTTCATTACAGCTAGTATCTAACTGTCTTATTCCTGACATGTAGACAACTTGACTTACTACACTCATGTACCAATGGATACATCTCCTTTTTTTTAAAACTTTTTCGTGACATTGCCACTGCATGAATTATAAGGTATCAGCTAATCAAAATTGACATCGAGTTTATTAATGACCGCCGTAGTTCATTCAACTATAATGAACATTAAGTGCTTGTACACAGAACATTCCTTCAAGTTGATTGCAGTTGCAGGAACATTGGTTATTTCGGGTTAATTCTCAAGAGTAACATCCAACCTTGAACTTGCCAGAATCATGTCACAGGGGAGTAATAACTGGATCAAACACGAGCTGCTTTCTATTGGTAGCGCGCACTTTATGATATACATCGATGACTACATTGTGGTGCCCTTCCTCAGCACCCTCTCCAACAGTACACTGGATCTCTGTGCTGGTAGCAGAGAATTTAAGACAAAAACCCACATTTTCAGGATTTTCCATTTTCTCATCAAATGTGAATAAAAATTCATTTATTGACACTATATTTCTGAATTTTTGTTTAACCTCACATCTAAAATATGTTTTTTAACCTTTACAGCAATTTTAAAATTGTACAAAATTTTTTGCTAATTTCTGGTCCAAATAGATCACCCGAGGGTGATCTATTGGCCTATTGACTTTAAGACGCTGCACCACCTCCACCTGGTGTAGATTAGAACAGTTACCCGTGTAATGGTTCGTATTGACTTATATGTTGGGTGGCTCTTTGGCTCGCTTACCACTAGATGTACCAACACAACACGAGTAGTTCGGGTTGGGCAAAGCCCCAGAAACCCCTACCTCTCGGGTAGGACTTTATTGGATCTCTTTGATAACAAAGTACTAGCGTCTGGACTGGACCATGTCCAGTCCCCTTCTGCCGCTCGTCCGGCTCCTTAGTAGGAGCTGGACGCGAGGCATGGTGCTGCCCCCTCTTGTACCAACGAGGTATCGCAAAGCGACACCTAGCTAGCATAGAAGGAACAAGCACCACACGAACACGTCTCTCGGATGAACGGCACTAATATATATACAATGATGCCGGCCCCTACACCACCCCCACTAGACTTTACCTAGGGTTGGGTGTAATTAATAAGTAACTATTGTTGACTTTATACAGTGGTGTTATAAATAAATAGGTAAGTCTATATATACATAATAAGGCATCATCGTATATAACCCGAAGTGTTTATAAATAATAACAAAAATAGGAAGTGGCCCCTTATGGACCATCGACCTATGGTGGTAATGTTACAAGTGTGTTATTATTAAACATGAGACGCGACGAAGAATATTGGATGTGTAGTAAGGTGATATTAATAAATTTTTACAATGTTTTTACCGACCCGAGGTGGGGTAAATAACCCGAGAAAAAATTTTGAGTATTTTTAGTTACAAGAATATAATATACGATATAAAAATAGATTTATACAAAATATGAAATATAGGTGTCCTACCAGGGTAGCAGGATCACCCTTACAATATACCGGACTTCCGGCGAACCTGGAACGACTGGTTTCTGCAGCTCCACCCGGCGACATGTGTGTGGTGGCAAACCACGTTGCTGTTATGATGTGCCCTGATGAAGATGGGAAGATGGAGACCCGGTTAGATGTGGTAGTCCTTTGGGTATTCGGGTTAGCGTCCATCCTCGCTGCAGGTTACGTTCCAGGTATCAGGAGTCCAGCGTAAGGAACAGTGCCTCTGGCATACTAAATGCATTTACCCTCGGGTACAAGAAGACACCAACAGATGGACACTCAAAGATCTTCCGGATCTGTGTCCATCTTCTCAGCCGGCTCCACTGAGGCAGATGGAGCCGAGCTGCTACAGCTGCTCGTAGAGAGCGCCGCTGAAGCCTCGCTGGGAGTCTCGCTCCCCAAGCTCAAGGCCCTCATCACTGCGGATGGACTGTCCATTGCCTCGGATGCTGGTGCAGCAACCGTGGCAGTTGGGACAGCCCGGGTGTTCCAAGTGGGGGGCGGGAGCAGGAGAGCTGCCGGAACTGGCGGAGCAGCCGGGACCGGTGGAGTGGCCAGAACCGGTGGAGTAGCCGGGGCTGGCGGGGCATCCGGGGGTATATCTGGTACGAAGATAAGAGACGACGGTAAGCCGTCCCACTCCTCCAGATGTTTCCCGAATGCCAGGAAAAACTTGAGGTCAGCCTCCTTAAATCGATGGATATATCTGGAGTTTTCAGCTTCGTGAAACTCTTTAAGCTTTTCGGCTTCCTTCTGCTTCCGCCGGCAGGACTCGAGGGCTTCCTCGACCTTCTTCCTTTCCAGCTCCCTTATTTTCTCTTCCTCCCGCCTCTGGATCTCGTAGACCAGATTGACGGTGGCTTCAGTCATCACACGCCAGTAGTCAACAGACTGCTGGCGGTGCAATGCCTGCCATTCTGCCATCAGGTCATTCTGGATCTGAACCGTTCGGACATCGCGGTGGTCGACGAACGTATTCGGATCCTGAAGACCTGACAGGGTACCGGAGATCAGTTCCATTAGGGGTACCCGAGGGCCCGTCGGTGGAACTATCACTGGTGGTGGCGCTGGGGCCTCCACTGAGACAGGCGGGGTGCCTGTTGGAGGAGCAGACGGGCCCTCCACCGTGATGCCTCCTCGGCCTCGGCCACCACCCGGGGAGCCTCGGGTGGACTCCAGCCCACCGCGGACTCTACCACGGGTTTTGGCCCGGCCCAAGGAGGTAAGGACCTGCGACTCGGGTCCAGCCGGTCCCATTGAAGGGAACTTCGCCGCGTACTCGCTGTACGTGGGGCGCTTGCCGGAGGATCCCTCTCCAGCCCACCAAGTGGAATACCCGGATGGGGGAGCGAAAAGTTCGCCCCCATCATCCAGGCCGCCAGAGGCTTCGCCCGGGCGTTGTTCCGCGGGTGCAGGTGTGGAGGTGGCTGGAGTCGCCGGTGCGGTCGCCTGGCTACCCGACCTGCGGGCCTGGTTGCCAGGCATATCCAGAGCCGAGACTTGTTGTCCCGACTCGCGACGATCAGCTGGGTTGGCTGGTCTGGGCTGGTCCTTGCCACCCGAAGGGCTCACGGACCGGTCTGCTCGGGTCCTCTTGGAAGCAGTAGTCGTGACTGTGCCTCCGTTTGGACCTTTAGAGCGGGCTTTGGCCTTCTCTCGCTTGTCGTCTCCTCGCCACTTTTTCACCTTCAGGTGCACCTCACTGGGCATCCCGAATTTCGTGGACGAGGAGTTTGTCTGGAAGTACGTCAGCAATTTGCCGCTCTTCCACGAGCAGAATCCGGTCTCGAATGCCTGCTCTTTCACTTCTTTAATGCTCAGCGCGGACCAATTAGCAAGGAGCTCGCTGAAGCACTTGATGGCTCGTTTCCTGGTCTTCTGCAGGCCGATGCCATGGGCCTTCTGCAAGTGCAGAGCCATGTCTCGGCGCCGGTGAGTGCTGAACGAGCCATCACAATGTTTACTCGGGCGGTCCCCGAGCACACACATCATCACAGGCTTGTGATGCATATGGTACTCGACGATGTGCCGAGCGAAGCGGGGCTTCGTCTCGAACACCTTCTCACCCGTGAGAGCCAGCTGGCAAGACTCGAACGGGCACCTTCGGCGGTTGCCGGTTGGTCCCCATTGAGTCATTGCCCACTGGACTTTCGTCCGGGCCTCGTAGCTATAGACTGAGCCTAATTTGGACTTGAGCTGGTCAATCCAAATCAGGTAGAACTTGCCTACTGGCGTATCCGAGGGGCCGGACTTCATCCACTCCTCGTCATCGCTGTCACCGTCCTTATTGACGGCGCTCGGACACATGTAGTGGACTGTGTCGTAAGCACAGTCCGCGAAGCAGCGGGGAGTCCGTTCCTTGAACCCCTCGGCTGCATTCTTCCACATCCACTTCTGATTGTCGTCCTTGGGAACATCCGTGGTCATTTCTTCCCACGTTGTCACGGACTCCAAATCAGATTTGGCAGACTCGGGCAGCTCTGGATCGCTTTCGCTTTCCTCACTGTCCGTGTATATGTTAGCTCCCCTACGGCTGGCTCGGCTGGAGGTGGTAGTACCAGTCGAAGCCTTGGTAGGGGACTTGGCCTTTGCACCCGACGTGCCGGCTGCAGAAGATGCAGTAACCGAGGTGGCTACCGTGGTGGTTGTGGGAGTGGGAGCGGGCGTCTTCGGTTTGCCCTTACCCCTCGGCTTGGTGGGGGGCGTGGGCTCTGCCGGAGACGCTTTCGCTCCATTCTTTTTCTTCCGGCGCACAACCTTAGTCGGTTGGGCCGGAACTTCAGGACTGGAATCCGACTTGCGTCGGCTCCTGTCCACTGTCCGAGGGCTCCTCCTTCCGCTGACCGGGGAGTCAGAGTCGGAAGAGATCTCCGATTTTTGTTGGGCCTGCTGCTTGCGATGGGCCCGGCGAGCCGCGGTGAGCTCCTTCTGCTGCTTGGCAAGCTCGGCTCGCTTTGCCTCTACAGCAGCCTGCTGGCGTGAGATGTCCTCTTCCGAGATCTCGCCAGGTGCCTCCGGGATGTCGGCAGCTGGGTCGGTCTCGGTTGTGGACCTCTCGACGGCGATGCGGACATCCTCAGCCTCCAGATCGCTCTCAGTGAGAGGACCCTTGGGCGCAGGTTTACGGGTCAATCGCTTGACCCGGTCGGTTTCCACCGACGACAAGGTAACTGTGGAGTCTGTATCCATGTCGGATTCGGACTCCCTTAACTCCGCGGCCTTCTGGATGATGCCCGCAGAGATCAAGACGGCTCGAGCTAAATTCTCGTTAGTCGCCATATTCTCCGCCAACCTCAGATAGTTGCGGAGCCAAGAAACTGGCATGTTGTCAGCCAGCTCGTCACTGCACGAGTCCATTACCATAGTCTTGAGATCATCTGGTATGGGCTCGGGCACGCCCTCTTCCACCGCCATGGGCCCGCATCCGAACATGGAGGCGTGCATAGGGATGTACGTACCCCAGGAGGTGTACACGATACCTTCCTGGCGATCAACGTGTGCTAGACGTCTGATCTGAGTCCTGAATCCCGGAGGATACATTGGAATGTCCAGGACATCCACTTTGCTACCCGAAGCGACTGTTGTAGACGGGCGCTCCGGGCGTGGCGGTGGTGGAGGTGGCATTCTCTCCCGGTCGGTTGCCTCGGCCATAGCCGAGAGCGTCCGGGCGGCCTCCTCTGTCGAAGAATCCATAGATTCCTCGACCCGAGACGAGACCTTCGGGTCCTCGTCTTGTTCCAACGGAATGTTGGCAGTTTGACGCGCAGCGTCAATCGTTCCCTGTGCCATGGCACCGGGTCCGACTTCCAAAATAAATTGGAAAGTTTTGTTGGACTCCTCCCGAAGGATTCGTCCAACAGGGAAGGTTTTGTTTAGCTAGGCTAACACGACAGCTACAGGCTGTACAACCGCCGACAAATAACTAGAGCAAAAACAGGTGGCGTCTAACCACCACGAGTCCGCTCTAGTTATGACCAGTATGACGTCAGACCTCTCGTCTCGCGAGATCCCGCCATGGCTATCCGGTGACCTAGTTCCGCGCTTTCCCGCCACACCAGCAGCGCCACCTAGGGAACTAGATCCGAACCAACATTCGACTCGACATGTGAGACGCGGCCTACTACCCGAGTGCTATCGTCTGGAGCTTGGCGGTGTATACAACACATCAAAGCGAATGTACCGGTTAATCCGACCGCCACTCACGGGATACAGCCACCCGGGGAGGGCGCGTTCGACATCTCTAGCCGTGGAACGTATGTTGCCTGCCTATGGCGGACAACACGCAGCAGCTCGTTGTGTACTGAGTTAGGTTACAGCAGACCTCAACCGGGGGCTGCGTCTAACGCCTTCGGTTAGCATTTTATTTTTCCCGGCTTTACGTACGGCCTTTTCTGGATCTCGCTTAGTCAAAGGGGGACCCTTCCCATACATAATGCCTTCACTCAGCGAGACTTTCTTCCATTTCTTACGATTAGGTCGTTTCCTGGCCTTCGTCTTCTTTTTTACCATAACCTCGTCTCCCGGCGTCTTTCTCGGCCGGCCTCTAGGGCGCTTCGTCGGTACTACCACGCTCGGTCCACTAGGGACAGATACAGGTGGTTTGTAGCCGAACTCCCTCTCCACCTCTTCGCGCCCCTTCCAGGGCCGAAGTTTTCCGACATTTGTCTTCCATTTTCTACCCGTCAGGCAGTCCTCTATCATCACCGTGGACTCGGAGATGACACGAACGATTTTAAACGGACCTTCCCAAGGCGTTACGAGCTTCAGCTTATCCAGCGGCTCGTAGTACCTTAGTACTTTGTCCCCAACATTAAAACGAATTCGTTTAGCATTGGTGTCATAGCCCACCTTCTGCCACTTCGCACTCTTCAGCAGTTCTTTCCGAACGGCCTCGTATGCCTGTTTGAACCGGTCCCTTAATGACTCTACAAACAGCACCGTGCAGGGCGCCTCCGGGTCTATTCCAACCACTCCATACACTAAGTCGGCGGGCATTATGATGTCCTCGCCGAACACTAGCATGTTTGGGGTGCAGTTAGTTGATGAATGGACAGTGTTGTTGTAGGCATGTACTACAAACTCGCACTGTTCATCCCAGTCATCCTGGTGGGTATTAATCAGGGGCTTTAGTACTTGTATGAGGGTTCTATTGAAGCGCTCTACCTGCCCATCCGACTGTGGTCGGTACGGGTTTGTTCGGGTCTTACAAATGGCTAGGTAATGGCACATTTCCTGCCAAAGTTCTGACTCGAACTCCCTTCCTTGGTCACTGTGCATCATAAGGGGAACACCCAAATGCAGCACCCAGCCTTTCACAAATGCCTCCGCGCATGTGGCGGCTTTGTGGTTAGGAAGGGGGAACACCCGAGTGTACTTAGTATAATAGTCGGTTACGACCATCATACAAGTATTGTCTCGCGGCGTCGTCTTAATCCCACTGATGATGTCTATCGCTACTCGAGCGAATCTGACACCAAACAATTCCTGTGATAAGGGTTGCTTACCCAGGCCGGGTCCCGGTTTGTTTTTACAACAATCCGGGCAAGTGGCGATCCACCGGAGCAGGTCGCCTCTCATACCGGGCCAGTAGTAACGCCTTTGTAGACGCTCTTACCGAAATGGCCACTCGTTTGGTGGCCATGGCAATAATACATGATATCCCTCCTCATCGGGGCGGGTATCACTATTTGCAACAGCCTACCGTTGGTGGGAGTTGTCTTCCACCTACATAGTATGCTGTCTCGGATCTCTAGCTCGGTCCATTGAGCTAGCAATCGCCTCGCTTCCCTATCCTCCAGGGAAACCAGAGGCCTTGCCGGTTTAATGCCTGACCGTAGGTATTCCATTATGCGCGCAGTGGTGGGGTCTGACTGTTGAAACTTCTTGATGGTCTCCGGGGACCAATCGAGATAGCTGCATACAGCCTCCTCCCAGGGGATACGGGGGGTGGTATAATTAAATACCAGCCCGGCTACCACAGCATTGTGGGCCCCGCAGTCTTCACATGTGGCATTTTGGCACCTTCGGATAGGCCGTCTTGACAAGGCATCCGCATTGATGTGTTTAGCACCGGGTCGGTGCTCTATTTGTTTATGCTCTAATCCGAATTCGGATAGGTGAGCTAACCAACGTCCAATCATCCCCTCGGCGTCCTTAAAGTTAAGGAGCCACCTAAGAGACGAATGGTCTGTTCTTAAAGTAAAGTCACTTCCCCAAAGGAAATGCTTGAACTTCTTTGTATACACCACCACAGCGAGGAGTTCTCGCTTGGTGGTACAATAATTTCGCTGTGTCTTGCTTAACGTGTTGCTAGCAAATGCTATTGGCACTTCGACTCCCTCTTGGACCTGAGAGAGAGCTGCCCCAATCGCATCATTGCTCGCATCGGTGTCTAAGATGAAATGTCCCTCGGGAGTGGGATATTTCAACACGGGTGTATTCCTAAATAAATCTTTTATTTTATTAAAAGACTCTTCTTGCTCGCTGGTCCATGGGAATGGGTCCCGTGCCCTACCCG
Source organism: Acholoe squamosa (assembly GCA_949317995.1). Classification (NCBI taxonomy): domain Eukaryota; kingdom Metazoa; phylum Annelida; class Polychaeta; order Phyllodocida; family Polynoidae; genus Acholoe; species Acholoe squamosa. Next base: position 80,538,394 of record OX439042.1, read on the forward strand.
GGGTCCAGTGAGCTAAGCACTGCATGGGGAAGCTCACACGAGAGTAATTCGGTATGAAATCACGATAATAGGAACAAAATCCTAAAAATGATCTCACCTCCTTAGCACTCGTGGGTCTCTCCCAATTTTCTACAGCTTCTAGTTTTTCCGGATCCGCACTCACCCCGTTAGGAGTAATGATCCTTCCCAAGTATGTAATGGTTTTCTTAAACAAATTACATTTCTTGGGTTTAAGTTTAAGACCGTTTGATAGTATCCGGTCGAGGACTAATTGTAGATTCGCCAGGCATTCCTTGAATGACTTGCCGAACACGACCACATCATCCAAGTAAACCAGGCATTTCTTCCACAAAAGGTCACTCAGTAAGGATTCCATCATAGCCTCGAATGTAGCGGGGGCGTTACACAATCCGAAGGGTAAGACATTATACTCGAATAGCCCCATATGACTGGAGAATGCTGTCTTCTCCTTGTCATTGGGGTGCATTGGTATTTGCCAATATCCGGACTGTAAATCCAAGGTACAGAACCATTGGTTTCCGCCCAAGCTATCTAAAGTCTCGTCTATCCTTGGTAAAGGATACGAGTTCTTCTTTGTTATACCGTTCAATTTCCGGTAGTCGACACAAAAGCGGATTGTACCGTCTTTCTTAGTAGTCATACAAACAGGGCTGGACCAGGGACTCGAGCTGGGCACGATTACCCCTAGGTCCAACTGTTTTTGTATTTGCTCTTCACAAATTAACTTCTTCTTGAGAGGAAGTCTACGATACGGGATTTTAAAAGGTTTCTCGTTGCCCACATTTATGGTGTGCAACACCTTATCGGATCTACCCACCGGGCCTCCTTCCCTACCAAAAGCACCTTCGTACTTTTGTAGAAGTCTCGCTAGGCAATCCTTATCGTCCGTATTCTTTAAATCTGACTGATCAATCAGCTTTTGGAATTCTTCATCCATGGGATGCTGACTAACTGGGTTTAGTGGTTTGTTAAATTTAGCCTCGGCGACATGTTCTACCGAACTCATCCTTCCAACACTGTCGCCTCGCCTCAAATAAACCACCGAACCACTTCGGTTAGTTATGGGTAATACAGACCAAGCTGCATTAGCCACTAATGTATCCACTGAGTCTAACCCGATGCTTGACAAATACACCGTGTCGGGTTCGTAGACTCCAGTTTCATTCCTTTGAGCCATGGACCCGCCACAAAGGACATCGCAAGTGGTACCCGGTGGGATCTTCACCGTATGTACCACTGATGCGACCGAAGACACCTGTCTCAATACGCATTGGACATGCAAGCCATACGGGCTCCGTATACCCATCGTACCGTCCCTCAGGTCCAAGACGGCCCCGTATAAGCTTGCAAAATCCAATCCGAGGATTCCGTCATCACTAACCTCTGCTATAGTTGGCGAAAGAACGAATTCTTTGCCTCCTATACGGATAGGCATAAACGTCCTACCAAATGTACGCATACTGCTTCCGTCGGCCGTGCAAGCATTTACCCCCGTTTTGAGGTTCTCATGGCTGCCGGCCACCGAATCGAAGAATCTTTTGGACACACATGAATGACTAGCCCCAGTATCTACTAAGAATTCCCCCACCCGGTCTTCCACAGATATGGGTACATACCACCGTCTCCCCCCTAAAGGCGAGGGGTTACTGGTAAACTGGTGAAAGTCTCCCGAATCACCAAGATTCAATCCGAGTCCTCTCAGGAATTCCAGACACGGATGACTTGGGGGAAGGCGTGTCCCACACACTCGAATCAACTCTTTGATCCATCCTTCCTCTCCCCTAGTGCGGCCACTCGCCTCCATATGATCGCTCCTGCACATATCAACACTAGGGTCCCTGGCCCCGGCCGAGGTGCAGGGGTGCGCACCCTCAGCCACCCGGCCTCCAGGTGTAATTGACTCGAAATCTTCCACCGGGACACCCCCGGTAGCATTTTGGCATTCGTTCCCACTCGGGGCTATGTCAGATGCCGTTGACACAACCCCCACTAGTTTTCCACATCTGTGGAATCCGTAGCATTCTCCCTTCCTACGCCGTCGTCTTCGGCTTCATAGAAGGCAGCCATTACCGGCTTAGTAGCGGTACATTCAGATGAGTAGTGTCCCATGCGCTGGCACCTGAAACACTTAACCGTTCGGCGATCCACCCGGGGTCTTTGCCGATTGGCTTGGATGGCATCTGTAATTTTCTTACACATGTCTTCCAGAAGTTTGGTCATGTCCGGGGACTGACTCTTCGCTTTGTCAGCGCTTACAGTGGGCTTGACCGCCTTCTCGACAGCCTTCGGGTCACTCTTGACCTCGGATGAAGGTCTAGAGTCCCTTGGTTTATTGAAAGATTTCCTGGGAATATACTTCCTACCTGAAGTATTTTTCCTTAATTGCATCGAACAGAAGGTGCCGTCTTCCTGTTCGATATCAATCAACTCGAAGTCGTCTGAGGGAGTATTAACCTCAGACTGCTGGGTCACCGATGCCAGGGGTACCAAGCCGCTGGCATTAGGTATGTCCCCAGCTAACATAGCTCGCTTCTTCACGGCCATATCTATACCATTAAATATGCCGTGTAGTGTTATGCCTTCTTTCCAGGCATCTCTCGCTGCTAATTGTTCATCTCGGTCTCTTAGACCCTTGACGAATTGTGTGATCAAATCGTCCATATACCAGTCCTGGTTTTCAGTACCGGGTCTGGCCTTACTTAGCAGGGCATGGAGTTCCATACCGTATGCTCTGAAAGCTTCATTCGGCTTCTGTGTGCGTTTCTTAAAACGGACCATCGGGTCCTCCTTGACCATGTTGCATAACAGTCCACTAGCAGTTTCTACTAACTGCTCAAAACTCCCAACGAGGCCGTACCAGGTTCGCCATTGCTCTACAGCCATGCGACCCGGCCCGCCTTTCAGACATCTCACCAGATGTGGCTTGGCCTCGTATGGGGTCCATCCATTACAATTCATCACATCGATGAAATCTTCAAACCACTCTTTCCATGGCCGAGTACCGTCATATTCTCTAGGAATAACGGCTACCCTTCGGGCAGAATTGTGAGCATACATCAATCTAGTGCATTGCTGTTTGCTCCATTCAATCGCCTTGGTTTCATTCAAGGTTCGATTGCCCCCTACACCACCGAAGCTCGAATTGCCCGGTGGAGGCGGTGGTGGAGGTTGTGTATACGTCCACTGTGTACCACTGTGGTTCGTATAGCTCGCACCACCCTGGTTGGGGCCGGTACCCGAGGTACCGCTATAGCCTGTGGCACCCGAAGCACCGCCCCCCCCTTGCGCACCTTGGTAACCGCCGTCGGATGGCTGGTTTCCCGTTGACTGGCCGCCATCGTTCGATGGATTGGGTTGGGTGTTGTCATTACCAGCACCCAGCCCCGGGTCGTTACTCGGATCCACATGAATGTGGAATCCACTGGTCTCCGCACTACTATCGGAAGCCTCTCTAGGGGTATAGTCCGGGTCCAGGTTGTGGACTATGGGCACTTCACTTATCCGGACTCTACTAGTTCGGCCATGCTTATCCTGGGTTCTGATGTAAACGCCCCCTTGATCTACATTCCGCGAAGCATTATCATTTACAAAAGGATTATACTGCGGATTCTTCGGTGTAGAACAGGAGACCGGGTCGCCCTGTTTCACGAACGTCGAGTTCGGGTTTGTATCCCTACTCGCCGGAGGGGCATGCGTTTGCTCTTGCTCCTGTAAATAACTCTCCATAGCAGACTTATTTATTGTGAGGGTAGCTACGTCTGTAGTCAGGTTTCGCTGTTCCTCCCTTAGCTGTGCGTTTTCTGCCAAGATTTCGGATCGAATCTTTTCATTTTCCGCCACAGCTCGGTTTCTTTCTTCTTGGGCGATAATTGCCTCTCACTTAAAAGTATCCTTAAGTAGGCGGTACTTTTCACCCTTCTCTTTCTGAGACTCGTTATATTCACTGGTCTCCTTCCTGATCTTGGCTTGTTCCGAGACCATCTTGGCTTCTGTCTCAGCCTTCCGGAGTTGAAGTTTCTTAAGCTTCTCCTCCATTGCGTGCAACTCCGTTTGTAATTTATTTACATCCCGAGCCTTAGCAACCTCCTCAGCCCTAGCCTTGTCGATTGCTCTAAGTTTACTGGCTTCCTCGATTTCCAACTCAGCCAGCCTTTTTTCTTTTTCCTGTGCGTCTCTCTCCTTCCGCTCCAACTGATGGGATACGGAGGATAGACGATATTTGAGGTCGGATTCTTTTAGAATCGCCTCCTGCTCAACGGATCGTAATTTTCCGATCCGAGACTTAGCTTCCTCTTCTATTTTGGATTGGGCTAACATGAATTGTTCATGTTGCCTCTTAGCCTGCAACTCCACCTGTTCCTTGGCTTTCAAATAGGCCTGGGTATTTTTATACCCGGGACCCATCCGACGTCCGTAGATAGACTTGCGACTGCCTCCAGGGTTAAACATGGAGTCAGACAAGCCTTCGTCTAGAGATCGGCCTAGGTGATGCCTTTCCGAGCTTTTCGGTCCGGTACCACTAGGCTTATTTTTTGCTTTCGCGCCTGGGACTATTGCGTCCCTTTTGGTTTTGCCATCGTCGCTGTCATGATCCGACGATGTCATTAGTGGGGCTACTTCGTTTCCACCACCTGGTGCTGAACCCTGGGGGGTTGCAGTACGCTGCATAGGGCTTTGTGCAATTGGTGTACCCAAGCCGCTAGCCGAGCCCGTTGGTACCATAGGACCTAGCTGGCGTCTGCTAGTTATAACTTGGGACCAATCGCTCAAGTCTAAAGTTGGGGGTCTTAACACACCCCTAAACAATCCGGTATCCGGTACTCCTGTTTGGGGTGTAGCCGGATACAATTTTACGATGCCATCTCTGGTGGCATTGTCCATCAGGTCGGGTGTAGAAAAAATATTTCGTACACCCTCCTGATTAAACATTTGTTGTTGACCGGGTTTCCAGTCTAACAACAGATGCTGGGATGTGTAATCATCCTCTTCGAATCCCTCTAGCCCAGGGCTGGGGGGATCCGCTTCGGGTTTCCCGAGGCTTTCGGCCAATGTGGCCGCGCACCACCCCCGAACCAACTGGTCACGGCACCAGTGTAATGGTTCGTATTGACTTATATGTTGGGTGGCTCTTTGGCTCGCTTACCACTAGATGTACCAACACAACACGAGTAGTTCGGGTTGGGCAAAGCCCCAGAAACCCCTACCTCTCGGGTAGGACTTTATCGGATCTCTTTGATAACAAAGTACTAGCGTCTGGACTGGACCATGTCCAGTCCCCTTCTGCCGCTCGTCCGGCTCCTTAGTAGGAGCTGGACGCGAGGCATGGTGCTGCCCCCTCTTGTACCAACGAGGTATCGCAAAGCGACACCTAGCTAGCATAGAAGGAACAAGCACCACACGAACACGTCTCTCGGATGAACGGCACTAATATATATACAATGATGCCGGCCCCTACACCCGTTCATACTCCCCCCCCACATCAGGGGTGACAGCAGTTCAGCAAGCAGCAGCCATGCATGGCAGGCAGGACAAGAACTTTGTTTGTTTTTTTGTGGTTAATTTTCTTCATTATGGGAGTCATTTGTGACTCCTGCGAGGAGCAGTACCACGAAAACTAAAGATTGTGTCCTGTGTGCAAGCAACCTAACCCCAAATGGGACCCGCAGTTAGGGGTCCTAAAGGAGCAAGCAGGCCATGGAGGACCACCGGCTACCATGGAGTCACCTAAATTTGCAAAACAGGGCATTTGTCTGATTTTCCCATTGTTATTATTTCAACATATCCCTTAATAACCCCTTACACTTTGTAGAAAATGCACTAAATTCTGCAAAATGATAAACTTCATTAGTCATTAGTTTTTCGGTGGTATTTTTTTGCTAGATTCTATGTTGGATATTGAGAAAGCAGTGTCTTTTCATAGATATGATACACAGAAAAACTAGATTGGGGTCCCCTATTTGCCCTCCTGACCTTTATATTTATTTTTAGTTTAAACATGAAATTGGGTCAATATTGGAATTAGGTGGATCAACAATTGCAAGCTATAATCAGCATTGATCTATACGCTGTAAAAAAATGTCATCGAAATAACAAAGGATTCCTCCCCAATAAGTTGCCAGAGATCCGTCATTATTTTCACAGAGAGACATCATTATTTTCACAGATACCACCACACTGTCACCTGGATATTCTTGTAAAAACTACATAGACTGCCTGTTAAACAATTATGGTGGTTTACTGTTCAGTTTTACGGCACAGGTTTTCCTTGCATTGGGTACCCTTTCTGCATGCCAATACAGGAACGCGGCGTTTCACGTGATGGTCGCGGCCGCGGACCTGCATTGGCAGGCAGAAAGGGTACCCCATTTACAAGGAAAATCTCTACCGCCTGTGACGCTGCCGCCCCATACCGCCTAGTGGAGCCCTGGCATAACGGACTAATACAAATCCGGCTGAGTGTTGAGTAACTCACTTATGGATGTGCCAAGAACAAAAGAATAAAAGTTTCTGTTAAATATTTTATTTGTTTATGGTACATGTTTGGTTCATATCATTACCAAAGTTCCATTGAAGTTTGGAGTCTGATGGAAATGTGTTGTCCCACTCCTTGTAAAGTAACAACATGTTCCCCTCTCATGCCGTAATAAATACCATTATTATAGGGTAGATTAACCTAAAGACGACCACATACCCAGAGTCGTCCACCTGTCAGCTTGTTTTTCTCACTTTTACATGCATTCTGTTGGTCTAAAACCCTAATGTTATTGAAATAGAGGTGTTATAGTACTCCATAGAGTAATGTCCTGGAATATATGAAGTAATTGTCATTACATAATAAGACACTGAAGTTCCCATGTTCTGACAGCAATGGCCCCTGCTCCGGCCAGTTTTTGTATTGACCGTGTCATGTTTGCTTTTTAGTGCTTCGGCCTGTCACTGTATGTTCCTGAGTTCTGGCTTCAGATGAAGTCCACCTTCAGCTCGGAGCAGGTGGCCTACATTTGCAAAGACAATAGGAATCTGCAAAAGGAAATAAAATAAATGAAATATATACTGAGGAAATTCTCATGGTGCCATTCCTAAAGCATTGACTGGAAGGCATTTATCAAGGCGGTAAGACTAGTTCCCTTCAAGTCATAGTTAAACTCCTCATTTTGATGCCATTATAGCCCTCTAGTGGTCAGTAATGGTTGCAATGGTAGAACTGCCCTATGTCAGCCTATGTAATAACTGCATTAAGTGCTGATCATACAAAGCAGTCATAGTGTGTTACCTAGGATCACCCACTCTCATATTGAGGGTTTCCAATCATAGTGGCTGTGATACAAAGTTTGTTGTCATATTGTATATAATTGTTTAAGAGATTTGATCTACTCCACGATACTCAAAAATGGATTTTTTGTTTCCTATTACCCTAAAACCCTGCATATAAGACCCACCCCACATATAAGACACATCCCGGAGGCTATTTCTTAATACACTACGACTCTAAACAGCTCTACAATTCTACAACCCCTAAACATAGTACCAGCAACTATAAGTAGTGCCCTAGGACTGCTCTGTACGATCAGCACTTATGTAGCAATCACATAGCCATCAGTAGGGCAGTTGTACTACTACATGCACTACAGGACCAACACTATTATGTGACTAATTTAAGGGTCGTAATAACAAAGGGTGACGGTGCGTCTCCGTCCGGAGGCCCTCGGACCTTGGGCCTGAGGTTTCCGGAACAGAGACAAACCGGAGCCCTTTGTTTACGTTCTGACACGAGAAAAAGCTTTGATTTTCCTCAAAATAATTCACAAATAAGACAAAAAAGCCACAAACAGGAAGTGAGACCGGAAGTGCTTTTACTGGGTCCCCTGACCCACCATGCTCTCTCAACCAATCAGATTGCAGGAAAGGCGACCCAACTGCAATCGAGTGTTAGAACCCCATATGACTAGAAGGTGAGCGGTCGATGTGTGTTCCAGGACCATCCTATAAGGCACCCCTAATTTTGAATGCTTTAACACTAATATCGGTTGTCCCTGCCTTCAAGGTGTGTGACCTATCTACTGCTGCATCTATGACGAGCATCAGGAGGTCATTTTTTAAGGCACTACGACTATGTACCACCACTACGATCTAAGACTCCAAGGAATAAGACCTGTGATCATAGGTACTGCTGTACGACTGCTCTGTACGGTAGCCCCTATGCTGTGATTGCATGAGGCTTGGTAGAGCAGTCGTACTGGTGCAGGCATTAGTGCACACCAATGCACAACACTGTAATGGCCTTCTTTTAAGGCCTCTCACTACAATCTGAAGTACAGCTCACAGGGTCTATTATCTTAAAAATTGAATTATTTTAGCAGTCAAAAATCCTTCGACATTAAATCATAATGAAAAGTGATTTACCTGAGTTTTCTCACAAGGGCTGATTTTGACCTTCTTCAAAACATGGATAGTAGCAATTTTGATCTCTTGCACAGCAAGTCTCTGGGCAAGACAGATCCGCGGTCCTGCACCAAATGGTACAAAGTCCATGGGGTGGCGCTTCTTTTTGTTCTCTGGGGAAAACCTGTAATTCAGATATCTTTATAATTTTCATAGTTGTCTATCACAAAAAAACGGGCATAGGTAATATCTGAAATATCTTTATATGTGCTGTTTTGTAAAATTTCATTAAAAGCAAGTTGTAAAATCATAGGAAAAGTACATCACCTCTCTGGGTCAAACTTCTCTGGATCCGGCCACCTTTTGGGGTCTCTGTGAATGGTAAAGTATGGCAAGCCAATTGCCACTCCTTTACGTATAAAGACGCCATTGATGGTAATGTCACGTGTTGCAACTCTATCGAGCCTGTAATGCATATAAAAGTAATTGGGAGAACTGGACTTTGTTACTCATTCTTCAAAGACCGATTTGGCAAAAATAACACATGAACTGGTCTTTTTGACATATTTCTCCTCCAATGGTTGTTGTTTATCTAAAAACTAAAAAAAAAAAAATAAGTAAAATGCAGAATATTTTCTAGGGTGAAAATGGCTTTCATCACATGTATAGATGTCTTTTTATTTGAGACAATAGTGGTACCTCGATACCCTTATATGCACTTAGAACTGCATTATAAGCCACAATTTTACTATCGTCACAGACAAATATGAATTGCCTACAATAATCTTAATCCTTTGTCATTTTAGTTTACATTAAATGGGTAATATTGGTCCTAAAACAACTTGAAATTGTATTGACTTTCATATTAAATGGATATGTAATGTTGAAAAAGAAAAAAAAAAGTGTTGTGTGCTGCATTTGTATCATTGGGAAGAAGTACAAAGCTTAGAGACACTAACTGTACTACTGGGGTATAGAGCCTCAGCGTCTCATTCACACATTGGTCAAGGTAGCACATGTCCTGCAGCAGGCTGTAGTCTACTGTATCCTGTAACATATAACAGGACGGCATTTCTCAAGATACATGTAATATGACTGTTCATACTCAAGGTGTCAAGGTCCCTGGGTACCTCTGGAAGCCTCTAAGGGAGGCCAGAGCTTGCTAAAATTTCCTCCTTATATCAGAGTTTTTGAAAGATCCCCTCGTTCTAAGGGGGTTTTATTACTTTGGAAAGGTATGGGGAATGATTACTGCTAGACAAATATGCTCCTTATAAAGCAAGGTCTCCTTATATCAGAGCTCTTTATAACAAAGTTTTACTGTAGTATGACTGTTCACATCCATTACATTTTGAAACCCTCGTAGTTGGTGATCGTAGGTACTGCATTAGGGCTGCTATCTACAATCATCACTAAATGTGGAAATTGCATGGTGTTTGGTAGGCCTGTCGTACTAGTGCAATCATTAGCGACTAGTAGATGTAGGACCCTAGTTTGTCTGTCAAGGGGTTTAGTCATACCATCCTTAGAAATGCCTGCCCAGTTTCACTGTGATGCTTGTCAAAGTGGCATGTGGAAAACAACTCATTGTGGAAAACATTTTGCTTGAAAGTTTCATATGGTATCATGGCCTTTTGATCTGTGCAGGTCTTTCTTTCAGGTGATAAAGGCATATTCATGCAAATAAGACTAATTCTACTTTCTATTCTTAATGGATTAATTGAAGTCTTGTGTGCATTCCTGTCCCTGTGATGAGACCGTGATAAAGCTTGTGAGAGTAGCATAAAACATCAGCTTACAGCATCACCAATGACATCATTAATTTCCTTCACCAATTTCTCCTGTATATCAGGATGACATGCCATGTTGTACATCAGGAAGGAAAGCGTTGTAGCCGTCGTGTCATACCCAGCGATAAAGAACAACATGGCGTTAGCCAGGATCTCATCTGTGGGGATGCCTGTGGTGTAGAAAACACATCATATGTTATAACAAATGCGCTAGAGTGTTAAAAACACTGTAAACATATGTTGTCATAAAATCAACCAAGTCCTCTTTTCAAAGTTACCAGATATCCATTATTAAATTTCCTTGTATATTTCAACGCCTCTGTACTGCCACCTGTGGCTTCTTGTAAAAACGACACTGATTCAATGCTATGTATATTTGCATTAGTCCACTGTTCAGTTTTTATGAAGATCCTTGGTAGACTCAACAGTTATTGTCTACAGTGTAATTCTCTTTGCTAATGCAGCTCTAGTAACTTAGCTAGGCTATATATGTGGCTGTGACAGCGATTTCTACCCTTAGTTACATTTCCTCAAATATCAAGATATATTTGATGGAATTACAAGCTTGAAACAGTTTTGGAAAGGTCAGACAGGCTGCTATCAGATTCAGTTACAAAGAAGCTTTGATTTTTTTTTCAAATGCTTCCAGTCTTGAGTAAATTGGATTGAGCAATTTTCAACAAAACAGTCTCAGATTTTCTACTCTATTATTGTTTAAACATATATATATCTTGTGAACCATTATAATAACAGATTTGCCTCATATACCAGCAAATTATTCATTATTCTTAAAATTAAAACCACTTTTGGAAAGCCAAGACAGTGTATTTTGAGAATAGTTTCAGATGCCAAATCCAAGATTTTGACGCCCAAGGGTGCAAATCGCTGTCGCATCCACATATTTCCTATATTGAGTCAAATGAGTAGATCATTTAGCCCCCACCCGACAGAGGAAAGACTGCTTATTATCAATTTCAGAGTTTGTCTCAGCCAATAGGTTATTATAGATAATTAGTGATGGTAAAAAAAATTATAAACGTGAACCTTTCCCAGTTTAATGGAGATGAAAAAATATAAAATGTCTATTTAACTGACTTGTTTTAGGAAACACCTGACTTTAAAATGTTACCATAAATTGGAATGGCTATGAACCTTTTACCTTGAGGTTTTCCATGTTCACCTTTTGTCTCATCACCTTCATTCTCGTCATCAACACTTTCACCTCTTTGTGCTTTTATCATAAGCTGAAGGAAATCAGTGCGGTTCTGAAAAATAAAATAAAAATCATATAATATCATAGAGAATTTATTTAGAACATCTAAATTCTAGCTCAGTAGGATTCAACGCCATCTATCTTCTTTTTAAAGATACCTCTGGGAATAATTCAACAAACATGAGAGGACAGCTTATCAGTTTATTTTTCAGATTTCACGATGGATTATACTGAAAATAGTAGAATTTAGATACCCCATACTTTTGCGCTGCTCCACCCCTGTTCAACCCATTATCAAATGCGAATTCATTGATGCAACATTCTGATTAGCCAACATGATGCATGAATGCAGTCCAGGAAATACAAATAACTCATCAGGGCAACTTGGCGACCCAGTGGGTTTAACACTCCGATCTGTTTGGTCAGTACAATGTATTACAATTCCAATAAAGAGCTGGCAAGCTGACTCCCCAGCACCTCATTGGTGCACCATGCCAGCAAATGGTTATGACACACTCCTTCTTTAGCAGGCCTCAAATAGTTAAAATACAACCCGTATAAAGCGTATAGGATTTTCCTACACTACCTTATCCTCCTCCTTGCTTCTCATTGCAATCGTCTGCCTGGCTATATTCGTGAAGAAGTCGACGACGTCTTCTTTGAAGATGTTCACTGTGTATCCTAGCTTCATCAGAAACTGACTCAGCTTGGGGAAGAAAACTTTAGAGAAATAAGTCAATTAGCAACTTGTTATACAGCTGACAACAACATATATATCCTCAGATTCTAAATGTCAAAAAGCTCTCCTAGACCTGTACATGCAGATTGCCATAAATGCTAAATTAGCTATGACCACTTTTTTTAACCTGTGTCCCTTATTTCAAGGTGACTCAATCCCTAACATACTTTACATATGACACTGTACACAACTTCTCTTTTTTTCATTTTTTCCCTGCCCAGTTGGAGATAACCAGACATGAATGAATTTTACCAAAGTAAATATACCGAATTTTATTTGGTTGCTGTGGTGAGAATCTCATAAGGATCTTCACATTTTTCAAATCTAAATTTGTAGTGATTTTATGATTTTTGTATCGGTAATCAACACTTACATAGTATGAGTAATCGGACATTGGCGTTCGGTGCACCAATCGCCTGTCCCGCATGTTTAACAAAGGCATTGTTCCTGTCCTTCTGAGACTCTACCCTTATACCAAATGCTGTACTGGCTATCACATCCATGGTGTACCCTCCCGTGTATCTGTAGATAAAATATAAACCAATTGCTATACTTCAATATTATCCATACTTACATCAGAATCAAGCTGAGCCCTAAATCATTACTTACAGAGGAACAAGGATAAATCACATCCAGGTACAGTAAGTGAAAACATGTTTTGAGTTTGAATGATGTTTAATTGAATTTCTCACTTATGAAAACAAAGTGGTAGATTGCAGAACAGCTTTGGATACAAATAATTTTTCATTGGTTTGCATACATCCATCTTCATAAACTATCATTATGATTCCTAGTTTAAAGGACACAAAAAAACAAACCATAATATTAATATGAAAGTAGTTTGATGGTTATCATGAGAGGTAACAAAACACAGGTAAGACAAAGACCAAAGAACACAACCCTAGACAGAGGCAAAATTTTTGCGCTGAAACCCACTAGTCTTTTTGTAGATAAGTAAATGAATATTGTAACAGAGGAAGTAATGTCGGATGCCAAGTCCTGTCACTTGAAACTGGTAATCTCACATTCAGTATAGCACCAAGCAGAATCCACATAGTTAAACTACATGGCTGATATTAACAGTGTCGTCCAACCATCAGATTTATAATTCTATAATCTAAACTGAAATTATCACAGAAAGATATGTTATACAAGCTGCTTGGTAGGTCACACTTTGAGTACAAGATAATAGTTTGTCATCACTCCCGTGACACATATGGAATATAGAAAGAGGAGGATGAGTATACTCTTGAAGGGACCGCCCGGTGCCTACTAATCATCAGCTCCAGGGAAAGTCCAAAGTAACCAACACAAAATGGCATTCTTTTGTTGAGTTCACTTCAGTTTGATGAGCACGAAATGAATAGGTGAACATAAGTACATCAGCATGTTTTCATTGTTATTATCTAAAGCAGTTAGTATCAATCCTTGATCAATATGTTATATACCGGACTGAATATGCCATGAGCGATACTGTTTGTTTAAAATATGAACCAAGGTGAGTACTTACTCCCTCATTTCAACAGTTTTAGATGCCTCGGCTGCTTCCAAGAGGCTGTCAGCCAGCGCCTTACCACAACGGTTTATCTCAGAGTTCATCTGAAAGATGTGGAAACAATCTAAAGACATAGCAAACATAAGGAGTGTTAGGATGTATGGTGAGATTTTTTGTTCATCTGTGTGTGCGACCATGTTAGTTCTGATCTCAGAATATCTCGCAATATTCAGACCGATGCCATGCTTCCAAACCGCCTAGAGGATGTTGCTCTTATAGTAAAAGGAAGAGCTGGCTAAAATGCTCTTGTTTCCAGTCCTTTCTTTTCATGTAGCTATAATTTGTCCCTTTTGTTGCTCACAAGTGGTCATTTAAGTATGGTGCTAAAAAAGGGTAGGTACCTAGTTGGAAAAAGTCAATCAGTATAATAAACTATAGAGCATGTGACATGAGTAGGTACCTGGTAGTGCAGCTCTCTCTATTTTAGACAAGGCAGGTGACTTTTCAGACTAATGTGGTGAGTGCAAGTACTCAGGTGAAGCAGTGCACAACTTGTTTAGAAAAGAGGGCACATACTCACAGCTCTTTTTACAATAGGAGCAACACCCTCCCGACCTGCCGGGAACCAATGTGGCCATGAGATCAGGTCAGGATATAGCTGAAGTCAGTGACCACGAAGTGGGCTTGGGAACCAGTTCTATCCTGATTCAGTGCTCTAGTGACGCCTCGGGTTACTAGTAGTCAATAGGCTGTGACATACGTGCAGTTATCTAGAGCTTTATTCACTTCCTAGTCTATACAGTCCTAAATCTAGTTTGACCGGACTTTTTGGTGTGTTCCTATCGCAATACCAAAAATATATTAAAAAATACTGTGTAATTTGATGTCAGAGTGTTCAGTGGAGTACAGTTCATGCTATTCACACTTACCCGTTTGAGTTTGCCGGTGGTAAAAGCGGGCGACATTTCACTCCTGACGTGCTTCCAGTGAGCACCGTGTAGGTTAAACACCATTTTGTCATTGATGCTATTCGTGGGACTATTCTGTTTCAAAAATATCAATATCATCAAATGATTGTGATCAGTTTGTGCAGGATTTAATCAACAATACTTCTTTTGGCATTACTATTAAAGTATTCTGCAGTCATGTGCATTTGGTCCATTGTGACGTCATAGCCTGCATCAAAGCTCCATGTTATCTTACCTTAAATAATATGAGGTTTTGGCCTAGTATGAATAGGGGTGCCCCTTATACACAAGGTGCACCTTATACACAGGGTGCACCTTAAACACAAGGTGCACCTTATACACAGGGTGCACCTTAAACACAAGGTGCACCTTAAACACAAGACGCACCTTAAATATAAGGCGCTCCCTATAAACAAGGTGCACGTTACATATTGGAATGTATGGTACTTACGTTTCTGTCCGTGAAGTACTGGAACTGCTTTATAGTTATTTCATTCAGCATATCTTGGTCATAAACAACCAACATCGGTTTGGATCCTAGGAACTTCCTGCAAAAGAGATATTGTAATTTTTTTTAATAACCTGGGTAAGGCTTGGATGTCCTTTCAATAATTTGTGTACCACTGAACTGCAAAAATAACAGCAGAATTCTTGTCCCGAAGCTGCCAGAGATGCATTATTATTTTCACAGAGATTCCTTATACATTTGTGTACCACCAAACTGCCACCAGGGGCTTATTGCCATACAAAAACGGTCGTTCATTGTTCAGTTTTTACAATTATCAATACTCAACAGTATTGAATTTACCAGTGTAAGTGAGGTCAGCTTATGAAAAAGCTTTGTTTTGTTCTTTATCTCAGCATAGGCTCAGTACTAACCCGTAATATCCTTTGTGTCCATATTCCTTCATGGCCTCCAATTCTACATAAGGGAGTGCCTGAAAGGAACATATACCAATGTTTTATCCCTGTTATAATCTCTAAAGCAGATGGATTCTAATTGTGGTTTCTGTTTATTGCTTGGGAATTTACTTTTTATCATAGACAAAACATTATCAAGAGGCATTTGTTACAAATTGATGCTACTCCTCACCTTGCCAAAGTTCCTGTAGACCGTACCCCAGAAGAAGCGGGGCGGTGGGCCGGGGACCCCTTGCTTCTTAAAATAGTTAAAGTCCCATGTTTCATGTCTGAAATCAAGATTATATTATCATTCACAATGCAGAAATAATCCTTGACCAAAATTGCTGAGATCCATCATTATTTTTATAAAGATTCCTTGTAAGACCGTACTGTAAAAGCTATTTGGGTGTTCACTGTTTACTTTTATTAGGATCCTTGGAAGACTCCACAGTTCACAGTGCACTATTGGACTTGTTTGAGGAAAAATAGCCGGTGTTGATTTGGTATGAATGGCAAAGTAAAAGTCACATACTCTATACAATTTTAAGATAGGGAATGGATTCCCTATATCTTACTATGTCCAGGGGAGTGTAGCTATCAAAGCACTCCCTGGGCAAAATTGATAATTCCTCTTCATTTTAGATTGTTGGTCTATGTTTTATGAATAATACCAGCCCTTGTTTTAGACACAAATCAGCAAAATGACAGTCCGTACATAGACATTTTTATGGAGACTGTAAGAGTTTTTGATCGATTCACACCCAAATGACCATAATTGAGTTGCCATCATCTTCATTTAGCAATTTAAGAAGTCCTACATCCAAGCATGATATAGAATCGCAAATAGTGTTTTTATGAAAGGGGCCTGGTAACTTTGATTTTTCTTTTCCACATGGCTATTATGCATACCTGTACTGTCTAGATCGTTGTTTGACTAGACTTGTGTGCTAGGTAAATAGGCAAATAGGTTACAGATTCAGGGGGCTATTTCAACAAGCACATCCACTACAATTTGAAGACCAACAGATTAGTGTCAGTGAGCAAAGGTATGACCCTATCTCTGTCGGAATAGCGATGGCCATAAAACACTTTACGGCTCTCATCATTATCATGGACAGAGGTAGATACATAAACATATCTAAATATATATCTATTTATCTATCTATCTATCTATCTATCTATCTATCTATCTATCTATCTATCTATCTATCTATCTATCTATCTATCTATCTATCTATCTATCTATCCCTCTGTCCATCCCTCTATCTATCTATCTATCCCTTGGTCCATCCCTCTGTCTATATATCCCTCAGTCCATCCCTCTATCTATATATCCCTCAGTCAATCGCTCTATCTATCTATGCCTTGGTCCATCCCTCTGTCTATCTATCACTTGGTCCATCCCTCTATCTTTCTATCTATCCCTCGGTCCATCCCTCTGTCTATCTATCCCTTGGTCCTTCCCTCTATCTATCTATCCCTTGGTCCATCCCTCTATCTATCTATCCCTCAGTCCATCCCTCTATCTATCTATCCCTCAGTCCATCCCTCTATCTATCTATCCCTCAGTGCATCCCTCTATCTATCTATCCCTCAGTCCATCCCTCTGTCTATCTATCCCTCAATCCATCCCTCTATCTACCTATCCCTCGGTCCATCCCTCTGTCTATATATCCCTTGGTCCATCCCTCTGTCTATCTATCCCTCAGTCCATCCCTCTATCTCTCTATCCCTCGGTCCATCCCTCTGTCTATCTATCCCTTGGTCCATCCCTCTATCTATCTATCCCTCGGTCCATCCCTCTATCTATCTATCCCTCAGTCCATCCCTCTATCTATCTTTCCCTCAGTCCATCTCTCTATCTATCTATCCCTCAGTCCATCCCTCTATATATCTATCCCTCAGTCCATCCCTCTGTCTATATAACCCTTGGTCCATCCCTCTGTCTATCTATCCCTCAGTCCATCCCTCTATATATCTATCCCTCAGTCCATCCCTCTGTCTATATATCCCTTGGTCCATGCCTCTGTCTATCTATCCCTCAGTCCATCCCTCTATCTATCTATTCCTCGGTCCATCCCTCTGTCTATATAACCCTTGGTCCATCCCTCTGTCTATCTATCCCTCAGTCCATCCCTCTATCTATCTATCCCTCAGTGCATCCCTCTATCTATCTATCCGTCAGTCCATCCCTCTGTCTATCTATCCCTCAATCCATCCCTCTATCTACCTATCCCTCGGTCCATCCCTCTGTCTATATATCCCTTGGTCCATCCCTCTGTCTATCTATTCCTCAGTCCATCCCTCTATCTCTCTATCCCTCGGTCCATCCCTCTGTCTATCTATCCCTTGGTCCATCCCTCTATCTATCTATCCCTCGGTCCATCCCTCTATCTATCTATCCCTCAGTCCATCCCTCTATCTATCTTTCCCTCAGTCCATCTCTCTATCTATCTATCCCTCAGTCCATCCCTCTATATATCTATCCCTCAGTCCATCCCTCTGTCTATATAACCCTTGGTCCATCCCTCTGTCTATCTATCCCTCAGTCCATCCCTCTATATATCTATCCCTCAGTCCATCCCTCTGTCTATATATCCCTTGGTCCATGCCTCTGTCTATCTATCCCTCAGTCCATCCCTCTATCTATCTATTCCTCGGTCCATCCCTCTGTCTATATAACCCTTGGTCCATCCCTCTGTCTATCTATCCCTCAGTCCATCCCTCTATCTATCTATCCCTCGGTCCATCCCTCTATCTATCTATCCCTCGGTCCATCCCTCTATCTATCTATCCCTCAGTCCATCCCTCTATCTATCTATCCCTCAGTCCATCCCTCTATCTATCTATCCCTCAGTCCATCCCTCTATCTATCTTTCCCTCAGTCCATCTCTCTATCTATCTATCCCTCAGTCCATCCCTCTATATATATCTATCCCTCAGTCCATCCCTCTGTCTATATAACCCTTGGTCCATCCCTCTGTCTGTCTATCCCTCAGTCCATCCCTCTATATATCTATCCCTCAGTCCATCCCTCTATCTATATATCCCTTGGTCCATGCCTCTGTCTATCTATCCCTCAGTCCATCCCTCTATCTATCTATTCCTCGGTCCATCCCTCTGTCTATATAACCCTTGGTCCATCCCTCTGTCTATCTATCCCTCAGTCCATCCCTCTATCTATCTATCCCTCAGTGCATCCCTCTATCTATCTATCCGTCAGTCCATCCCTCTGTCTATCTATCCCTCAATCCATCCCTCTATCTACCTATCCCTCGGTCCATCCCTCTGTCTATATATCCCTTGGTCCATCCCTCTGTCTATCTATCCCTCAGTCCATCCCTATATCTATCTATCCCTCGGTCCATCCCTCTTTATCTCTCCATCTATCCATAGATTTGTCAATCTCTCTTCCTCTCTCTCTTTCTATCTTTCTATCTATCTATTCATAGCTATTCATCTCTCTCTCTCTCACACACTCACTCACTTACTCACTCTCTTTCTAACTCTCTTTCTCTCTCTCACTCACTCTCTCTCTCTCACTCACTCACTTACTCACTCTCTTTCTCTCTTTCTCTCTCTCTCATTCTCTCTCTCTCTGTATCCCTTTATCTAGATACTATATTGAATATACTTACAAGTAATAGGCTACAATGGCAGTCAGTAGTATGCCCCACCAGGGTATGTCCACCAGTCCTAACACTAACATGTTGACTCTCTGTGGTCTATACACATACTGTATAAAATATTATATTGTACACCATATATATTATAGATAAGATATAATCCATGTACTCACAGATAGAAGGTTACGATAAGGAACAGTAGGATCCCCCACCATGGTACGTCCACCAATCCTAACACCAACATGTTGTAGGTATTGGTCCACACTGCTACCCGGCCTTTAAATGTCCCTAAAGACTGTATGTTTAATTATATGTTTACTCTTTAAGGGGATATGTCGATATATACATTAAATAGGGTGGCTGTAGAGGCCTGTGAGTGGAGGTCACGGTGAGACTACCACCACCCAATGTAGCTACACCTGTACTTTCTAGGTGTTGTATGACTAGACTTGTGTGCTAGGTAAATAGGCCAATAGGTTACAGGTTCAGGGGGCTATTTCAACAAGCACATCCACTACAATTTGAAGACCAACAGATTAGTGTCAGTTGGGTTTCAAAGCACAAGGTGCAGGTCTTTCTCTGTTGTGGAACTAGTCTAAATGTAAAGTTGCAACCCTGAAATGAATATTTTACCAAATTTTACACATTTATAAGGGAAGTACATAGCTGTTGGGACAACCCGAAATATTTGTATAACTTAGAGGCTTTCGAAGATCTATTACACATAGGTTTATCAATTTGTAAGAGTGGAAGAGCGCACTGGCATATTAAGCTGCTAGTTTTTATACATTTGACAAATTTTCAAAGTTCTGAGCTAAAGTGCTAGTGACCTGATTTTGATAACTCATTTGTGTATATTGTTATGATTAAGTGTATTCTAGTTTTAAATGAAGAATATAAGTATTTATATAAGATGGTTGGTGGCCCTGATCTCAAAGCAATGAATAGCTCAGACTTCCGACACAATATTGCAAAGTCTGTCATCAATAGTTCACCAGATGTACAGAAAATAATTGATTCAGATAACATGATAATCTAATACACGTCAAAACAATATCATTAATAGTATTTCACAGTCACTGCTTTGGAAAAAGAAGTAGTTGTATTGGAAGAAGAACCAGGTCAAAAAGGTAGAATTTATGGTTTCAGTATGATTGTGTTTGACCAACTATATGACTACTGGATAGACTTAATTTCAATTGCCACATTGCCTTATTTTGACTTTGATCAACCCACCGCTGTCAACATGATTGATCATTATGGTTCAGTGTTCCTAGGGTTTGCTATTGATCATGGACATGAAATTAGAATGTACCACTCCGACTCTGATGAATGCGTCAATGACAATAGCTACCTTAGGATTTGATAATTTATATTAGGTTCATGGTTTACATTTTGTCAAAATTCACGTTTTGATATCAATCATGGATTGCTCAGAATTTAGGCTTAATATGGTTAATGCCCATAGTAACAATACAGCGTCTTTCCATCGATTAAATAATCTTGGAAAAGATTGTGTGCGATACACACATTTAAGTTCTAGTTTATACTCATATTTTGAAAATGTTGACCTTTGTTCTGGGAGTAACCTAGCTTTGTCTAATACCTATGTGGCTACGGTACAATAGGTCCTTAAGAAATGGCCTCCAGGCTTGTAATACCACTAAGGTGAGCAGTCATAGCGTGTTAGGAAATGACTTCATGACATACATTGATATAAAGGATATAAAGATCAGTAGATGAACGCCCCCCACTATTGATCCCATCCAGGTAATCAGGTATGATATATATAGCACATGCCATCTGTGATAACGCAGGGCTTTGAATGATCACTCAACTTCAACCTTCTCTAAAAGCCTCCCTTAGAAACCGCAATTTTGAATCACTCTATACAAAAAGTTTTCGCTTCACAGGTCATTTGGCCGTGTAGATTTTAGCATTGTGCTGACTTGGATTAATTTTGTGTGCAAAAGCAGATGTATGACAAGATTTCTTATTGACTGTTATTGTTAGTAATTACCCAGATACTCCCAATACAAGTCAAGGACCAGAATGCACCTTATAGTGTACCAGTACACATCGTGAAAAAACTGGAGAGAGTTAAACATTTTTTTTTAATTCAGTTTATTTATACTGAAGGCACACGGTATTGTTCTTGCAGTCCCATTTTCATTTGGCTCCAATTAGGGCCTTTGTTTGACAATATTTCAATTATCAAGTGAGAGAAGCATAATGCTTATTTGGCTCTCCAGATCATTAGGATATGTGAGGGTAGCATTATCATGCACAGAAAATCTCAGTACATATAAGATCAATAGTTGAGAGGGGAGGATAAAAAAATGTGGTAATGTTCATTATCTTTGTTGTAATATATTCCTAAATTGACTAGTTATAATTTCATCCAAGGGTTACAATTTAAGCAATCAACAATTATTCATTAAGAGAATACAATGTACCTAACATAGGTATAGAATCTTTTGTGGAAGGTCTTATGTGGGAGGTCTTTTGCAGGTCTGGGACGAGGTTGAGCAGAAAACCCAGACTTGGACCATATACCGTGTACTCACGAGTATCAACATTGGTATATCTGTGGGCAGCATTGGAAGTATACTCAGGGCCAATTCGGACCCAGCTCCACCACCATGATCACTAGAGCATGACTGCGGCAACAGTATAGTGAGTGCATGGGAACAAAGGGAGGTGTGAGTTTTTAGTGTGTGGGGAGCAGGGGGGGGCAACATTCACACACTCTAGGTGTAAGGCTAGTTCAGCCCAGGTTTACTGCATAGAAACCACATTAAAACATAGTCAGGCTGAGAAAAATATGGAATTTCTTCATGAGGAGGATTCATACCTTAGATATTTTGATATTTCCTTGTAGTTAAAACTTTGAACTTTTACATGGGCTTATGATTTTCTTTAGGAAATTCAACAGTTACCGTATTGGCTGTGGCAAATGTATCATGTAGATAATAAAAAGTGGCCCTGTTTGGAACAACATAAACTTAAGGTCTTAAGGCCTTAGGGTATTAGGTCTCATGGTAGGATTTGGTCTTTTGACCACAATCGGTTTGCTTCAGATTTCCCCTCACTGAGACCTTATGGTGCTCGTATCCCATGTGGCGACATCTTGTGTACAGCAGCAACACTATGTAGGCACATGTTTTGGTTAGTGCAGGGAACTGGTCTGTAGGAGGAGACACTGTTGTAGGAACCCGCCAGCATAGACACACAGACACAGAGACTTAGTGCTCTTGGCTAACATTGATCAATGTGTGAAAGGGGTAACCATTTAACTTGATGTTCTGTGAATACAAGAACATATTTCCACAATAATTGGATATTATCAACACATACATGTGATAGTTTATCTCAAAATATAATAATCATATAAACCTACAGAAATATGTGCTTGTTATCCGCCATAAAGAAACACCTGTAAAATGTCATTTACCAAAGGGATGACAGCAAAAGCATATTGCCCATTTTTAATTATCCATTAACGTCTTTCATCCAAGACTGTTCTCAGTAACAGTTATTTGTCCACAATATTGGCTGTTTGCTGGTTTTAGTCATTTCAACATTTAATTGTGGAAATTATTGGAATATTGCAGTTTAAAATTGAGCACATGTTTTCCTTTTTTCTTTGACCTAGCTGTTTAATACCTTATCTGTAGAGTATTTGTCATGTTTCGTTGTTTCCCTCTGTTACATCGTCTCTGCCTGTGGCTATTTTCAGGTTATCAACGATGTTAGTGGATCTAACTGTTGGAAGGCAATCACCAAATAATGGAAACAGATGCGGTTTGTGGGCTGGGCCTGGGGAGGTGAGGTGAAGACAGTGCATTGCAAACTGCCCCCAAAGATGCTCAATCATTGTATTTACAAAAGGTTGCATCAGTGGCAGCAGCAGACCCACTGTTTGTAAACCACTCACTCCTTGACTTCTGTGGGCGACTGTCTCTGGAGCTTAATTCAAAACATCCTGGGATCGCAACCCCAGTGAACTTAGTGTAGGCACATATCATAAGAAGTGGCAAGTCTACCCTATCTAATGCAGTGGTTGCAGGCCTGTCAAGAATAGCAAGTCCTGGGATCACTTCACTATTCCTTTTTCAGCACTAAGATCACTGTGATCTTAGTGAAAGAGTTTCATAGTGGTTTCACCTCAGAACAAGATCACTTACAGAGAACACTCCTGATCGAAAGAGTGGATAGCCTGCTGCATACATATAGAGGGGAGGGAGGATGTTTGCTGAGTGTCCTTGAGGGCTCTTAGGGCTACTCATGCGTCAAGTGCACTGTACGGTAATTCTCCTTCTCTCTCTTTGTCCTGGGGGGAGGGCACAATGCTTCTCATAGGCAAGCATAAATCAAACATTAATGGGAACAACTCTTGAATACTGTACGGGGGTTAACTGCACCCTGTGCTCTTTTGTTAGCCCATATGGGGATGGGGAATGATGGTATAAACACTATTGTGAAGAAGAGTGACTCCACAGCTATTCCTTTATTTTGGGACTCTTACCCCTGTGCCCAGTCAGTACTTCTTGGAATAGTGTAGGAGGGCTGAGGCTAAGATCGATGCGATCTTAGTGCTGGCTAGGAAATGTGAACGCAGCCTAATCTTAAGATCGCTTAATAGGATAAGGTAGAATAATTCCTAAGATCGCTGAGGTTGTGATCCCAGGATGTTTTGAATTAACCTCCAGTACGGATTGGTAGGTGATTGTGGCCTGAAGACTAGAGGGTGCAAACATATGGCTAAACTACAAATGAGTAGGCTATACATGTTCTGGCGTTCTATTCATTAGAGACCAAAGCTGTCTTCTGCCATCCAATTTTGTAACCCTATTGGAAATCATAGGCCTATTACACCCTCTCTACTCTCACCTCTGGATAGCTGCCGACATGTGCTATACAGTCAAGTCTCTCTATTGTGGTCACCATTCGTTCTTTCCAAAAGTGACCACATTGGCGAGGTGACCACATTAGAGAGAGTTCCTCTTGAGGGCATAGAGTTAGGCAGAAACCAAGAAAGGTTATGTGTTGTTCTGTGTTCATTTCTATTATGAGAATAAGCTATATCTGAAACTTGGTAAGTTAAATTTGGTTAAAAAATCCCTTATATTGAGATTTGGATGTATTAACAAAAATGCTTGATTTAGGATAAGGAAATGTGTTGCTGGCCCCTAGGACAAGAGTGGGTGCCATTGAGGGGACCAGAGGGGCTACCTGAGAAGTCTTCTACCTGGTATGGCATCCCTCAGATCTCCACCCCCCCCCCCATACTCCCTTATAGACTTTGAGGGGACCAGAGGTGTGACCTGAGAAGTCCTAGAGTTGTTCCAGTCCACTGAGCATGCCCTAGAGTTGTTTCAGTCCACTGAGCATGCCCTAGAGCTATTCCAGTCCACTGAGCACACCCTAGAGTTGTTCCAGTCCACTGAGCATGCACTAGAATTGTTCTAGTCCACTGACCATGTCCTAGTTTTCCTTTTCTGGCTCCTCTCAAGTGTCCTCTCTGAATATGACCTTAGCTGTTGAATTATGTGTTACACAACCATTACCCACTCACTAAGAGCCACCCAATATCCCTTCAGGCTTCTATAAGACCCACAACTGAATTTGGGGTGACCACATTAGAGAGAGTAAATGTGACTTTTTGACTGGAAATTGGTGACCACAAGGAGAGGTGACCACATTAGAGAGGTGACCACATACCAGAGAGTTCATTACATTAGAACAAAGAGGGAAATAATTCGGTTCTTTCCAAAAGTGACCACATTGGCGAGGTGACCACATTAGAGAGGTGACCATAAGTAGAGAGTTGACTGTAGTATTCTATGGTGGGGCATAGCCCTACATTACATGGGTCAGACATTTCCTCTGGCAGTATAACCGCATCCCCACCCCTACCCCCCTTTCAAATAATACACATAATTGGAAAAGATTGTAATCAATGGTTGGAAGTTGTTTTTTTTTCTCAGGATGACAATGATTATGAATTGATATTTTGAACTCAACTAACAGTTTAGAATTAAAGGTCACAAGTAAAGGTTGGTTATGAATTTACAGTTCATTTAATCTTCTCTGGCCCTGACCCTCTGTGGACCCTCCGTGGATCCTCCATGGACCCTCCGTGGACCCTCCATGGACCCTCCGTGGACCCTCTGTGGACCCTCCCTTGACCCTCCCTGGACCCTCCATGGACCCTCCCTGGACCCTCCATGGACCCTCATAGACCCTCCCTGGACCCTCCATCGACCCTCCATCGACCCTCCATCGACCCTCCCTGGACCCTCCCTTGACCCTCCCTGGACCCTCCCTGGACCCTCCCTTGACCCTCCTTGGACCCTCCCTGGACTCTCCCTGGACCCTCCCTGGACCCTCCCTGGACCTTCCGTGGACAATCCTTATTGTATAGCTAGTGCCTTGTCATTGAGAAAGATTATTGTGTAATGTTATGAGGCATCCCAGACCCAAGAAGGCAATATTCTTAATCCTACCAGGACTACCATGACACCAACCATAAAGAAAGTCCTAAAAAATATATATGACTATAGTACCTTTGACAGATGCTCTATATGACACAAAATGTACTCTTGTGTCAATATAAACATAGTGAGAGACATTTTGATCCCAGGGCACAATACGCAAGGCAGGTATCAGTCCCTGCAGCACTCCATGGCTTTATACTGTGATGTTTGGAATAGGATATTTGTCACTTTGACGCCCAAGAACATTTCCTAATCAAGAGGAAAACTGTGTCAGGCCCTAAACACAGTTCTCATCTTAAATGCTATACACAGTACAAAACTCATTATGTGGTTCACCTTGTCAGGCAGACTTTTTATACTAGATCTTCACAATATGGTTGGCTCAGATGAGGTTATTGAGTACAGTAGTATAGTATGTATGTACGGGACTATAGCTAAGCTAAGGATATTACTCACTGGACATGCAGCCAATCAGAGGCCTGCATTTGGTCATGTTACCCATTGCCATGGCAACCTGACCTACTAAGGGGATTTGCAACCACCTCTCAGCCAATTAGAGGCCAGCATTCTGGTAATCATGGTAACATGACCTAATTAGGGGATTAGTGCGGTCACGTGACCCCTTGTTTGTAAACAACAACACATGGTGTAGTCACATGGTCCCTTGTTTGTAAACAAAGGGGCGGGGCTAATTATGTAAATGAGATACTCCTGAATTCTTTGCACGTGATGATAATGATAACTCGACTACTGTTTGTTTGATTTTCACCTGCCGGGGTGGGGGGTCCAAAGTATTAAGTTATTTCAATATTAGTGAACCCGCCCCTTGGGCGGGTTCAAGTATAAGCCATATATTTTACGATAGAGCACTGCTGTGTTTTCTGCAAGCCACCAAAGTGAGGGGTGTGTCTTATACATGAGGATTTTGTACTTTAGAGTAGTATTAAACTGCTAAAAAACATGACACTAGACCATACAACTAATATTAAAGACAAATGCTGGTCGATGAGTGGTAAAGAAGTTGTTTTGATTTTTGCCTATACCTCTGGATATCAGAAGTTGTGTTGATTTTTGCCTATACCTTTGGATATCATTAGGTTTATATATAGGGATGAAGGAAATGTAAAAATATTGACATGTCACCGCGCTTCATTATCTGGGAAAGGGCTGTAATGAAGAAAGACCTTTAAACGTGTCAGTTTCATTCGCGCCACATGCCCATTTCTCACATAAAAGGCTTCTAAATGAGACTTTGCATTGCAGCCTCCAGTGTGAGACAGTACTTTTGGGTTTGCTATTTAACTCCTAGGCACTGCTTCGAGGATGAAGGCTCGTAACTGTATAACAGGTGACAAATGTATACATGTACATAATACTCTGTTATTTTATCAGCAATGAACCGGTTCATAGTGGTTATATACCACATTTTCTTGATGTTGAAGACATGTATTATCCGGAATAGATGAATTTAACAATTGGAAACATAAGCTTCCTGCCAAATCGTTCACTCGTATTGGCTTTTTTATCGCATTTCATGCTTCTTTAACATCAAATATCTCAGAAATAAGAGGAAACCCAGCAATACCAATTTAATTTCTGATTCAGCACCCTTGAATTGACCAAGACCAGTTAATCTATCCCAGTTATTCTTTGGTGGTTCCTCAGTGTAATGGGAATTTGCTCAAATCAAAAGCCTGTTACAATATTCAGTAGGTATATTTAACACAGGTTCCTACGTCTCCTTGATCATAACTGGTGCTTGTCAATATTTACCAACTTAACACATGACCTAAGGCATGGACTGGCACAAAAAATGCAAATGGGGCTCCTTCTGTATGATGGCAGCTATAGGCAAAGAAGAAAGAAACAATAGCATTTGTTTGGACAAGGCTACTCCGATTAGTATTATAACCAGTCAATGTTTGAGACCACAAAAGCCAGGCTGTGACCTTCATTAAACTTATAACAATGTAAAATCCCCAGTGGTTTTAGGATGGAAACATTTTATGGCGTATTGTGACATTGAGTTCACATGAGCCTCTAAGTTGACTGGCACTTTCAGATGGAGTTAGAATCAACAATTGTAATCCTTACCCACCCAGGTTAATGTAGAACAGAGATCACATTCCTCTGCTTGTGCGGTAACCAAATTCACTCTCCGTGCAGAGTTTGTGGAGAAAAGGTTAGAACAGTGTGTGTCAAACTTGCAACCGCCATATTGAGACCCACTGCTTCACTGTGGACTCAAAGCAAAGGGATGAGGACTTTAGATAAACCCACTGGGCACATCAATATTGATTCAGCGTTGAAACAACGTTTGCAATGTTTGCATATCAACATTGATTTAGGGTTGAAATAGAGTTGACATTGAAAGTTGAAACAACATACTCAAAATCAACTGTGATTCAACATCTAACCATCAGCGCTGAATCAACATTGTATCAACATTGAAATCAATATTGTTGATTCAACATTGACAAATCAATGTTGAATCAACATTGAGTTGACAACAATATTTCAACATTGATATGTCAACTGTTGACTGGATGTTGAAATGGTGATGGTTGACAACGTTGAAATACAAATATTGAAAAAGTGTTGAAAACAGGTTGATCAACACCATCAACATAACATCAACTGGTTGTCAATGTTGATGCAACATTGTGTGCCCACTGGGAAGTCGCTTGGCATAATCATTCGTTCTGCACACAAAAAGCACTTAGTATCAAGTAATGAGACCTTTCATTGCATGTATAAAGTTGTTTTCCCCCAAATCCGAGTGCTAAGGAGACAGGGGAATTCCAGTGACAGATCCTATTTAGATATTGTTTCCTACCCTTGCTACTCCTTGACTTCCATCTAGAGCAGCACGGGACAAAAACACCAAATTACATCCACCATACTACTGGATGAAAAAGCGCTGACAGAAAAAGTTGTTAGAAGAGTAATAGTAGGCGTGTAGTTTATAGCCTATGATAGTAGAATTAAAGTCTAATTACAGACCTAATGGTGGTGATGCCGACTCTGCATTAACAACAGCTCCTCAGGGAAATGGAGGTACAGCTCATGTCAATAATTCTTCCAAATATAATCAGAGAATTTCACCAGTTGATGGTAAAAAGCACAGCAATGAGATGTTTACTGGTTATGAACTGGTTTATCGTAAGCTACACAAGATTGACAAATATAGGGATAGGCAGAGCTCCAGCCATATAATTATCTTTGCTAATATAGCATGTATAATCAAAGATCAAATATTGAAAATGAAGAGTAATGAACCATTGTATGTATAAGCTACTAATCCAAGATAATGATGACTCAAATTGTGGGGAAACAATGAAAGGGCAAGTCTATTTTCCTGCTGATGCACCATAGATACTCACTGCACTACTCCCTTCCACATGTGCTTCACATGGTGTCATCAACCATTTCAGTGCTTCAGGCTGTGCCCCTTGTTCCTCAGTCACCCATGAGACATGGACATATGTCTCACCCTAACACCCGAGGGAATTCTGTGACAGAGAGTCGCGAAAAAGTATATCCCTCACTCTTGATGCTTCTTTCAGAGCATGGGGGGAGCCTGCCCACCTCTTTATATACGAGACAGCAGTGTGACGGAGGGCTCTATGGGGCCTGTCTCCTAGGAATCAAGGAAGTGTGTATTTGGTGGCTAAAAGCAGTGAGAAGGTGAGAAAGGTCCCTATCTGTTCTCTCTGACCAACAAACTTTAGACTTCTATAGTAGTGAGTCCATTCCAGTCCATTAAAGGAGGTGTACGCATTATTTGTGCTGACCATATTTCTATCCATAAATGTACAGAAATAGGTGGCATGTACATATATCACATACCAAAATGACCGTATTTGATGATTCTGTGAAACAGGTTCACTTTTACAATCTGGTGCTAGGCTTGGAATGTGAATGGAAGAAAAATGTTCTTTTTCAGGTTCTTTTCCTTTGAGCATCCTTATGGGGTTGAATCTGAATGTATTTTTCAGGTCCAATGGTGGGGTTGCATACTAATGTCGGAGTCAATATCTTGGGCGCTTTTTTCTTTAGTTCATACTCCAATTATTAAGCTCTACAGAGTTTACAAAGCTGCATAGTTACTAAAAAACTGTTATTTTTGCCTCTTTTTGCCTATTTTATCTTTTTATTTTTAGTAGCTATGCAACTTTGTGGAGCTCTGTAGAGCTTATTAATTGGAATATCAACTAAAGATAAAAAGGGGTCCAGATATTAACTCCAAATTTAGTATCCAACCATTAGACCTTAATTTGGCATTTAAATGCCATCCCTATAAGGGCGTTCAAAGGAAAAAATGGAACCTTTTTTTTTCCATTCACAATCCAAACCTAGCAACAGCTTTTGAAATGGAACTAATTTTGAAGAGACATCAAATACGGTCATTTTGATATGCAATACATTTACCTGCAACCCATATATATATATACATATATATATATATATATATATATATATATATATATATATATATATATATATATACAAGAAAATGTGTTCAGCACAAATACTGTGTACACCTCCTTTAAATGGACCTTGTATCTGTTACTTTGTATCCATTCTTCTACAATTTTTATATTTCTAGTGATTTCTTTTCCCTTCATATTCTTTCATCCTGATCAATCTGCTTGCTAGTGTTGCTGATCCAAATGAGTGACATACTGGATGGAAGTAATGCGGATGCCCGGAACCATGAGTAAAAGTGGTAACTATAGAGATCTCCCAGTATATGATTCTTTGCTGCTTCTAGCCTTTAGTGCCTCCCCCTGTCCCTATGAAGCCCCCGACACCCCTATGGTTGTCACTTTCATTGATCCTTTCATTATGGAAGGGCACATCAGGTTCTTGACTCCATGGAGTGTCTGTTAGTGGGGAGTAGGTGGTACATCTGGTTACCACTAGAGGTTACCATGCCTACTGCTGCTACCCACTTCTGATTCCCCACTCACAGTCCTCTGTTTTAGATGATCTATTCACTTCAGAAAGTTTTCCAAGGATCCCTCATAGATACAACAGTTATTTTGTACAGTGAAGCCTTGTGGTGTACAATGTTGCTTTCTAGCAAAAGTGTATGAGGCAACAAGAGCTATCAAGTCTATTATCTAAATAGCATTCAGGTTGACTAGTAGCAGTGCATGATGTTAGCAGGGTTGCTTAAGAGTCATTGTCATTAATTCATGCTATGGCCTCATAACCCAGGTAACTAGTCCTACTGCAATGTACTCTATCATGGCACAATTGGCCATTGGGTCTAAATGGCTTCCTGTAACAGCAGCCACCACAAAAACGGTTTCTGTGTCTGCCCTCCTCAGCGCTACATTATTGCCAAAATAACTATAAATGCCCTATGGCAGCTTCAGTACATGCTTCCTCACTGACTCAACACATGCTACTTCAAGAAGCCACATAACTGCCCGATCCACCTATCAGGTTAACAGGCTTTCTCTGCTATGAATTGCTGACTGACAGAGTTTTAAGCGAGGACAGAATACTCTATGCAAAGGGAAAGTGCTGTGGTAGTTTAATTTAGCAGTTGTTTCTCCATTTCAATTTTTTTTTTACTCGAGGCATCAATACACATGCCTATTCACAAGTTCAAAATTCTGGATGACATGCTGTCCCTTATTTTAAGAAGAATATATTTTTTTCAAAATATACATCAAAATAAACTTATCGGGAAAGTTTCTTTAAGAATAGTTTGGGTATTGGATCAATCCACAAGTTCTCTTCTAAAGTTTAAAGTGACATTGAGTCTAAAAGCCCCAAGATGGAGTGGGATCTGATAGATTACGCAGAAATGGTCTGTTGAAGTACATAAAACAAACCAGATGTCTTGGGTAATGGGAAGATCCAAAGTTAAAACTTGAAGAATATCATCATAACTCCTCTCAATGAATATCTAACCAGATTTTTTGTTGTTGGTTTACAGGCCTTAACTATGTTATCATTCATGGGAAATGTTTATTCTAAAAGCTAGTCTTATGCACTTCAATAATAACCTCTGACTGAAGTCTACCCGTTGTAAAAATCTTTATATAAGGTTAAATGGGCTGAAAGGCTCAGGGGAAAATTTGGGGGTTACAAATGTTAGTTTCTTTCTCTGTAAAAGCCTTCAACCCATTTTGCAATGTACAAAAAAAATATGTTAGGGTTGCAAATGCCTGATGTGTTAGTAAGCAGGCCATTTGAAAGCTCAATGATAGATAGTCATCTTGGGTGATAGATTCTTTCCCCAGTCCATTCCCAGCCATCCCAATCTCCAGGCAGCTCCTTTGTGGTATGTCACCAGGCTTCTGGAAGAATCATTCCCCTGGAAATACTCTCCATTTACACCTCCTTGAGTAAGAGTGACGTTTTTGGCAAGGTCTTGGTGATAGCAGAGTGAGAGTGAGAGTAAAGGACTAAGTGATGCTGTCTGTGTTAATCTGAAATACTTATGACTTGTCGAGGTTTGGGTCCAATCCCTGCCAGTAGCCCCTGCAGGTAGATGGAAAATAGCAGAAAATAGCTTTAAATATCAGAGAAAACCACTGTCTGAAAAAAAACTGTCAGTTGGGAAATCTTTCAAAAAGGTTTGGCTGATTTTACTCTGCTCAGAACCACAAATATCAAATGTCCAATCCTTCCT
Organism: Acholoe squamosa; assembly: GCA_949317995.1. NCBI lineage: Eukaryota > Metazoa > Annelida > Polychaeta > Phyllodocida > Polynoidae > Acholoe > Acholoe squamosa. The sequence goes on from OX439042.1 coordinate 80,570,683, forward strand.
GCTGGTTGCTTCACACAATGCCGCTCTTATCTCACTTCAGCCACACTTTATTAATTTCCTTCTTTCAGGACACATCAGTCATGAGCCAAAGCAATGTCCACTCAGCTGAGAGAGGTGATGTTTGATTCACAGTGTGAAAGAAGGCGTAAAGGCTGAACACTGAAACATGGGTGTAAGACACACTATGTTAAACCACCAGTCATGCCACATCTATTTGTCATCTGAAGGGCATTTCTCAATAGTGGTATTTATCATTTTTGAGAAATACCAAGCAGCTGCCAGATTCACATTTGCTGCCTAGATGATTGGTTGGTGATTAAGTTCATCCAATTTGAAAAAAAAAGATTCATTGTCTACTGCTTCACTTGAACAAAGATAAAGTATGGGAGCCATTTTTTTTTATCATAACCAATTTCACTAATAAAATACCTGCCATTGCATAAAAACCTGACATCCCGACCACAATTTGGGGAAACTTGAACAAAAGTCAAAATCTGATGAGAAACATTTGTTACAGAGGCTTGAAATAACAGGCGTGGGACGCTGGATCCAAGATCTTAATGACAGTTAGGTGCTCAAACCAAGAATAGGTAATATATCCCTCACTGCTGCTGACTTTACTGTCAGCTTACATGAATAATGAAAGCTTAGTACTCATTGGTGAAATACTAAACCAAACAGAAGTTGACATAACAGTGCCTTTGGAGAATGAAAATGCATTGAACCACAGTCTATGTCTACCTGTTTTTTTTTTCAGTTGTACCTACAGCACTCCAGAGACCAGGTCTCCTCTACCCATGTGTACCACCTATAGGCATTTCAGAACATCTCAAGCTCTTTGCTTACATGATTACTTAGTGTCACGACCAGCCAGATCACTTTCAATTATATGCACTCCAGGGTCGTCATAGGAGCATCAAGCTTACCCTTTTAATGTGAGTCCTAGTTAATATGCATTCTGCCTCAGTCATTTTTCTGCTTAACAACCTTACTCATTATTCACAGTATCCATGAACTATCAGAGAAAGCCTGAGGGCCTTTCTTCAGATATGAAGGCTCTGGGCAGTAGTAAACTAGGGAAACTATCTGTATTTATGTTTAGGGATGGCTCTTGTGGTGGGAGAGTGGCGTGGGAGTGAGTACATTAGGTCAGTGACCAGGATGGTGTTATTTGTACACCCCAGGGGCTGTGGGGGCTGAGAGCTGCTAGAGGGGTCTGGGGGGGACACCAGGGTTATTGCACTCAGGAAGTATTAAACACATTATGCAAAGTTGGCAGGACTGTTCCGCTTTCTACATACGGTTATCCTGTGAGATGACAACTTTCAGCCCCAAAAAAAATTCATCGAACGGTTTCCCTAAGGTTCAGGTCTTTTTGTTCTTTCTCTAGAGAAATAAACTTAACAAAATCATTCAGAATAGATCTCTGTGTGAAAATATATATTCTACATGGAAGAAATTTTGATAATAACTGCCATCAATTGATGTAGATGCATCACACTGATTGGGAAACAAAGCAAGATAAGGGCGAGGTGTTTAAGACACTATATTTTCAATGTTTTATTTTACTTTTAGCTAAATTGAAATATTGATGAACCAAACATAATATCAGTATAAATTGATATGGATACACCAAAAGCAAATTAAAAAGGGCTTTGCATTTACGGAAAAGTTTGAATGACAGCAATGAGAAGATGATGACATAGATTAGACTAATTTAAAGAAAAGGGTAGAGTAGAGATGTCTTGATGTGTCTTTCCCCTCATAGAAACCTATATAAAAATAACAGGAAGCGAAATGGCATCCAGAATGTAGATCAATGAGTATTGAGCCTGGCTGGTCAGTGGCTGAAGTTGTCTTTCCCTAGAGCCGATCCAATCCACCAAGAAATTGACTGCATTTCAGCAGGCTAACTTCAGGCAAGCTTCAGGCAGTACTGAAAGTCAGGGAGGAGAGAGGCAAAGGTCAAGGGGCAGGAGGAGTGTGTTGAGGCTACTTCATAAGTACCCCATGATCGACTTCTATATATCTCATCCTGAATATAATAAGTGTTCTGTGGTAAATTGCGGGGGCACTTATGTGTGTGAACAACAATCCAGCCAGTCAGAATCCCCCTCTCACGTACATGATCTCTAATATAGTGGGGGAGAACTTAGACTTTAACTGACAGGTCTATTTGCCAGCTATATATGATGATAATTGAACTAACTATGCATACAACTCTCAGGCCTAAAATAAAGTTGTCTTTCTAGTCACCGGACCGACTCTAGCAAAACAGGACAAAATAATCCATTTTTTTAATTTGTTGGTTAATTTCATATTTTTAAAAACATTTTCATTACTTTTTGAGGATTTAATATTTTTTTATCCATTTCCTGTATCCTTTTCGTATTCCTCCTTTCTCTCACAGTTGTCATTTTCCCAGATCATTATTTTACAATGAAATTGAAGAATTTGATACTCCATCGATATGTGCCCTAAAATTTCCTATTATACATGAAAGACATTTCAGAGAGCCCTTGAGAGAGAATAGAACAAAATGTAACCACTGCCTCAATAACAACAATTTGGCCTAAAATGTTTATCTGAAATACTAAAGGGCACAGAACATCAGGTCAATGTTGATTATTATTAGATCAGTATTCCTCACTGTAAACATTGGCATCTGAGTGTTACTTTGTCATTATCTGTTCACTCTTGAGCTTCAATTAGGTAACTACTTAAGGTACTAAGGCTGCACACAGTCACTGCAATGCCGGTGTCAGTGATTATAGACAATGCCTTGCATCTGTCCTGTACAATTGGCACTTATGTAGCAGTAACCTTGAGTTTGGTAGGCCAGTCAAAGTGCAGGCATTAAATAACCAATACTATCAACCTGTAATGTCACTGTAATATCTTGATTAACTAGACAACTTAGATGAAATATGTTACATATGCATTGTCCTAAAACCAAAGCCCTTCACCACTTCATACATTCTATCATATACTATTTTATTATTCCATAAACTGTAACATATTATTGTATTAATCAAAGAATGTATAAGAAATTAATACATAGGTTGGTTCTATAAGAGCGCTCAAACTTTGTATAAGAGCATTCATGCTCCACTGCACACCAGCCAGGTCAGTTATACATAGGTTACAACATCAAAGACAGCAACCTCATGGTCCACTGCACAATATAATGATTCTGAGGGTCTAAATCAGCGACCTCATGGTCCAGTGCACAAACTAATAACTTGTAAGTGAATGCAAACGGCCATCACGGGTGCCTGGGCACCGCCGACGCCGTCATGAGTGTCTCAGCACCCAAACACTGAACAATAGGTTACATAAGTCACTACGCCATAACCTTCCGGTCGCTCTAGCATCGCTCCTGAGCAACCTAGGTCAAATATCAAAGCATTTATGGAAAGCCCATAATTAGACGGTCAAAATGAGCCCAATAGCAAGGCGGAACTCCTATTATTAAGGAAGTTACGCCATGGGGACTGATTCAACCTCTGAATGCGCTACAGACAAACCAGCACAAGTTACGCGTCTGGCAAGCAGGCATTAGTAACTTGGCATATTCAACTTCCCGCATGCCTAAAATGGTGGTTGTAACGGCGTAAACCTCCGAGATATGAGGGTCTGAAGTTACAGAACCGACCAGGACAATGGGGGACATAGCGGCGTCCATGGGGGTCCTTTGTGCACCCTGTGACACATGAAAGACTCCCCTCAAACAATTGCAGAGTTAGGCAGATGCCACTGGCTCCAGTCAGTCTGAGGTGCAATGCCAAGATTTGGTACAAATAGCCTGGCTGCACCTCCTAGAAATCAGAATCTCCAGAACTGCTCCAGAGGTAACATCTCCAGTCATCTCCTGCTACCTGCTATACCTCTACACTAGGGTGAAACTATGCTAGAAAGGCATAAGATTCCATCATTAGTGGCCAGAGGCTATCTTCTACAAGACATCCACCAGAGGGTAAAGTTATTCCTTATTACATTATTCCTCTAAGCAGCAGGTCAGGAGCTAGGTGTGGGAACCCACCTAGAACTATGCTGGACATTGTATTATTATTACCACACAGGTGGAGTGGAACAGAACATTATACTCTATGAACTATTGTATATTTACTGTATGTTGAAATTACCTGCATATTAACAACTGTGTGATTGATATTTCTTACATGTTGCCTAAAGCTTAATAAACCAGTGATAACTGGAAATAACACTATTTATAAGAGCTTGTTGGATTTACACTATATACCACTAGTTATATGATATTTCTCATATGACAACTTGATCATGCACAATTACTAGTATGACAAAGTGGTGGAGAACATCCTACTAAGATGCTACTTTAAACTTTATCCATGCAGAACTCTCCAATAGTTAAAACTTTAAACTTCATCTGTGCAGAACTCTCCATTAGTTAAAACTTTAAACTTCATCCATGCTGAACTCTCCATTAGTTAAAACTTTAAACTTCATCCATGCAGAACTCTCCATGAATACACCAATTTAACAGTTCCCCTTCAGCTCTGTAGTACATTCTATACATGGAAACCTGATTAGTTGTTACCCATACTACATCTATGCTTTAGAACCCTGTACTACAGATTCTAAATCCACTATGTACAACTCTACACTGTAGCAGCACGCTCTACACATACAAATTACCTTCACTTGTTTCGCCAAGCTAATTTCCCTCTCGTAGTGTTGCTAATCCAATACCTTGGGATTAGAGTCTGCTACCATAATCAGTGCCAACACAACTCTTCCCTGCAGCTGAAGCTTTATTCAGAACGTAAACAATAGCAAAGGAAATTGAAAATGACAGCTCAACATCTGTCATAATCAATGAACGTAGTGATGTGTGAAATCCAACTATGAATTAGATAGAATCAGAACATGGTTCTATTTGTAATAATTGTACCCTAGAACGAAGATCAGTGTTAGCATCAATTGACACCTGTTCAAGGATTTAACTGCAAGATTTCATGTCCTTGTATAGAAGAATTACCAAAGGAGCACCTCACAGAATTCGATGTTACAGCTATTGAGCAGACACGGGCACCTCCCCTTCATCAGCTGCTCACAGCTGGAGCAGAAAGTGTCTAAATGAGCACTAACCCTCAATCAGACAAGGGGTACAGAAGTTTTACAATTACCTTGGAAGGGGATTCATTAGGTCAGTATTCTTTAGGCAGGTGGTATAATGAGAAGCTATTCATTGGATTGTGTACAGAAGGGAGGAGTGGTTAACAGCTTAGTGTCAGGGTTGAGACTACACCGGCAGATAGAGAAGGTGTTGTACTTGGATTGAATTTACCAATACTGGGGAAATGAGAACATTTTCCTATACATGAACGAAGTAACTTTGAGTTATGAAATGTATTGACAAATCTGGGCTTCATTTGACAATGGTTTTATTGTTTTGAATATATTTATAATTTGACATGTGGTCCAAGTGTACAGAAGAATTAGCCTTGGCTAGCACAATGAAATAGAACGCCTCCCTATTTGAAAAATATACCTTTGTATACTATCCTGATGTTCAAAGTTGATAAGTGTTGAAAGTTTATTTTTCATTTCATTCTAGATATTTCTAAATTAAGGCTTCATTTTAAACACTATCTTCCTTTTGTGTGCAAGTGCAAGATAAATGATCACCTAGTTTTCATTCAGCCTTTCTGACAACAGAGATCAGTTCAAAGTTTGTAACAAGAAATAAGTTTTCTATTGGAATGAAGCAGGCCACCAAGTAGACCAGGCTGAGCGACGCTGAACATAGCATGATGAATCTCAGAATACATTGGGGAAGATCACCCTGTCAGGCATACCTCAACAAAGAACCATGTGACCCCTCACTCACTGTCACTGAGGAAAAATAAACAGGGACTCATCTGCATGCAATTTTGTTTTATTAACCATAAGAATGGAGCTATCAGTGTGCCCACTCAGTCTGTAGGTGGCTTTTTTAATGGGAAGGTATTGCATTGAGGAGTCATGACAAGAAATCGGCTGTTTTCTGCCCTCGAGTTACATGCAGTGCATCAGTACATTTGTCATCATAATGTATCAATGCAGCCCTGGCGAGTCTATTTCCCATAATTTATTGATGTACCATGTTGACTCTAAATGATTGTGAGATTGTTAAAGTAAAAAAACAAGTCTGCATAATACTCCAAAACAGAAGTGGTAATCCCAGTCACCGGTAATAAAGATACATTTGGTGGGACAGACTTGGAAAATGTGGGCAAGCAGACAGCACAGGTGAGAATGCCAGCACTGTTTGATACATTGTTGAAACCTAGATGAGATAACGATCTTGAAGGTTTGAATACGTTGGATGCACAAACATGTATCAATGCACAAATTACAAACAAGATTTTTATGAAACATTACTGCTATGATATCACCAGGATATTTGCTGGTGCAGGTTTACCAGCTCAGACAATTACCAGCTCTTCCCAATCCTGTGGGTGGCATCATGATGTCTTTGAAGGATAGATTAAACCTGAACCTCAATCTCAAATAGAGTGTTTATGTCAGGGAAGAACCCCTGTTTGTTCCTAGTATTATTAGTATGGTGTCTCTTACTTAGAGTACAGGGCTTCCCTAGCCCACTTAAAAGGGTCTATATCTTCTCTTTGCTATCCCCTCACGATGTGTGTGGTGCACATATGCGCGGGCACTGACACATTCCTCTGTGAAATTGTGTAATGTAGTTCTCGCCATGAATATGACCTTAACTGTAGAAATGGCGTTAAACATCTATTACTCACACGCTCACTTAGGGTACACTGTACCACCCCCTGGTGTCAGGTAGAGGTACATTCATTTCACCACCTCAGCTGGAGGGGACAGCATTGCCAGCAGGCGCTCAGTGTTGTGTGACTTAGAAATGTTGTTTTACTATATCTGATTGGAAAAGGACTCAGGAGGATTTAGAAAAAGTCTGATCTATTCATTCCTCCCCACTGCTTGTGCCAGACAAACCAATGTTGTGCTTAAAGTGTAGTAAAGGCTGTGGCTTGAAGCACCAAGATCCTTGGGGCCCTGTGCTAATATTATTTCAGGCCAGTTTAAACCTACACAAGCCAAAAACAGTGGTGGTGAGCTATCTGAAGGAGAATCTGAAGTTATGTCGGATTCAGAAACCGAGAAACTCCAGCAGAAGATTTAGGAGGAGAAGAAAAGGGACTCAAGATTGGCAAAGGAGAAAAGGTTGTTGGTACTATCAGCAGAGTTAGCTAAGTTGAAATTGGAAAACGACCGCATAGAAGCTAGCCTGTCAGAGGGAGCTGGCCCACTTGGAGGAGAACTTGGAGGAGCTGTCAATGGACCATTCTGGGTATTATTATTATCTTTCATATTTACTAATTTCTTCGCCATATAAAACCCAAGCTCTGCTCACGATCCATACTCAACAATGTCCTGCATTCCTCAACAGGAACCAGGATCCTTTAGTCACCACAAACACATTTCCTCCATGAGGCTCTGTGACATAATGTAGACGGATGTAATAACATTCCAATCATATCTACACCCACACAGCCCCGCTGGAGGATGTGGGGTCCACCTGTGATGCCATATTTGGAATGAGAGAATATTTCACAATCTCCTCTCAATCCTCATCAATATGATTAACACACAGGTGGCAATCTCTCCCTATGACACGTGTCCCTATTTCATTGAGCCACGTGTATAGAATATTTCGCAACACTGCTAGCTGCTCAAGTCCTTCATATAAAAGGCAGCTTGAGCAGCTCCCAATCATCTCTCCCAACTTACACCTTACACCTATACCTAGAACCTACGACAGGTTGAGCTATAGGATCGGAGGCAGAGCTTAGATCTTGGCGAGTGTTATCATTGTTACCACCTTTATGAAACACTCATGTCAGCTATGCAAAAAAAGGATCAACTGAACTTCCCTGGATTCCGTGTACATTCACTTTACCACATGTAACCGTCTGTTGACACGATGGTGGATGAACCCTCCAAGAATATCCCACTACCAACCTCTCATTAAACATGAGCAATAGTGAGACATCACCTAAGGAGCCAGCTTCAAAACAACGCACCTTTACATCACCTGGGCTAGACGCGCCCAACCAACCCACAAGTGATACTACACATCCCCTCCAGAGGCAAACTTCATCTCCAGACGCCCTGACATTGGATCCAGTTTTACCTATAGCACTGCAGGCCCACGTATTACAACCTGTGAGTACCGGTATTAAGCAATTTTCCTCTACAATAGTGGATCACAATACTGGAGCACACACCAGTACGCCAGTATCACTATCTGCACCAGGATTAGACATCACCTTACCTGGTTACTCACAAGTAAATTCACCGCCACTAAGACTTTCTGGTATAACTAGCCCAACCTCTGAAGTACCAGTGGACAATACACAGAGCCATTTGTACCTCGATCCACACCTGGAGGACAGAACACCAGAGCTTCAAGCCGCCCTCCAGGACATCACCCCCCCACAACCCACAACACCTAGGGCACCTGCATCTGCAGCACAAACTAATCCAGGTGTAACTTCACATAAACTACCAGTTTGTGAGGAGCCAGTGGTTGTGGACACAGACTCTGACGCTTCCCTAGACGCTGATTACTGGAGAAACAGAATCGGATCAGCAGTTTCTAGGTGGAGAGCAGCCTATGAAAACGGTGTAGGCAGGGTTTCCAATAACGACTCTGGACACCCGGTAGGAGACAATCCAAACTTCTCACTCAACATTAATAGACTATTGGATGAGTGGCTTGACCCTACCGTTACCCAGCCAAACCGATACCAATCCACATCTGAAGAGGAGGACCTGTACCCCCCACCTGTGTACACACCTACACAGCCACTTAGAACCAGGTCAGTGGACTCACCATCCAGACAAGGCTCTAGATTTAGAAGGAGGGCCCAATCAAGTTCACCTCTTAGAAGAAGAACCCCCACTGGTTACAGACTACTGAGAAGTGTGGATGGAGCTACAAGCAGATCTCATCTCATAGCTACAACCCCGCTACTCAATAGAGGCAATAGGACGCCTTACAACTCACCTCACCTTCGGTTCACCTGAAGAAGATACTGAAGTAACCTTTCCCCGCCGACCCAATATGGCAATGTCCTGAGGTCAGCCCCCTCAGTATGACCAGGAGGACATGAGGAGAAGTCTTGTCATGGACTGCACTAACGCTGTCAGTGAGTCTCTCTCTGAGCTATTAGCCAAACACGTGAGCACCCTATCCACTGAAATTAAAAATCATGGACAGGAACACTCAGATCAGTTGGCTAGAGTACACCTCAGGTTAGATGACATGGAACACTGGAAGGAGAATATGGAATGCAACACCGCCCACAACTTCAGGCAGGCAGAACAAGGCAATATGGAAGTTCTCAGAAGATCCGAGGATTTCACATATCAAATGACTGACCAGCTAAGCAAAAACATGGACTCAATGAGGCTTGACCTAATGAGGGCCATTCAAAGCTATTCCAACAGTGCCGACGCCACCAACCCCAACCAAACCGCCACCGGCGCCCAAGGCAATTCAGGGCATGCACAATCCACTCCTCCTTACCCCACGGCACCTGACTACAGCACCAGCCACAATGACATGACAGGAGCAGGGATGAGCCCACCACATGCCTTCAAAGACAACCAATACACAGCATCACACGCACTGCACCAATCTCCAACAGCTAGTGCACCAAACACCCACCAGGGGGCGACAACATCTTGTAACACAGCGCCTAATCTAAACCAACACGGTGGCCATGTGGTTAATGGTGTTTACAGTCCCCAAGGACAAACAAGCAACCACTCTGGACGGTTACATGTGGTGAAGTGAATGTACACGGAAACCAGGGAAGTTCAGTTGATCCTTTTATTGCATAGCTGACATGAGTGTTTCATAAAGGTGGTAACAATGATAACACTCGCCAAGATCTAAGCTCTGCCTCTGATCCTATAGCTCAACCTGTCGTAGGTTCTAGGTATAGGTGTAAGGTGTAAGTTGGGAGAGATGATTGGGAGCTGCTCAAGCTGCCTTTTATATGAAGGACTTGAGCAGCTAGCAGTGTTGCGAAATATTCTATACACGTGGCTCAATGAAATAGGGACACGTGTCATAGGGAGAGATTGCCACCTGTGTGTTAATCATATTGATGAGGATTGAGAGGAGATTGTGAAATATTCTCTCATTCCAAATATGGCATCACAGGTGGACCCCACATCCTCCAGCGGGGCTGTGTGGGTGTAGATATGATTGGAATGTTATTACATCCGTCTACATTATGTCACAGAGCCTCATGGAGGAAATGTGTTTGTGGTGACTAAAGGATCCTGGTTCCTGTTGAGGAATGCAGGACATTGTTGAGTATGGATCGTGAGCAGAGCTTGGGTTTTATATGGCGAAGAAATTAGTAAATATGAAAGATAATAATAATACCCAGAATGGTCCCCAGCAAATTGTCGTTATCTGTCGCCATGATTGGTCATCAATGGTGACTCCTTTCTGAGTGATAACTCACTGCGTCATCTTTTGCCACTGTGTGTCAGTCTCACATGGCATGGCGATTTATCACAACAGTTGCCAACATGATCTCACTCACTGTGTGAGTATGTGCCACCCCTTGTCATCCCTCACAAAGCATGGTAACTTATCACCACCATCGCCAAAATGGATCTAACTCACTGCGTGAGTATGTGCCACTGCCTGTCAACTCTCAGTCAGAATGGCAACTTTTCACCTGCATTGCCACATGGCTCTCACTCACTGCGTGAGTGTGTATCACTCCTTGTTAATCTTCTCTCAAAATGGCGACTTATCACCACCATTGCCAACATTGGTCTCACTCAATACGTGAATTTGTGTCACTCCAAGTCAATGCTCTCTGAGGATTGCATCATCTGTCACTCACTCTCACTCACAGTGGCAACTTATCACCACCATTGCCAAAGTTGTTGAGACAGCACCACTGTTCAACATGTAGCCTATCTAGGAAGTGTGGGCATGAAGTATAAGTCCCATACGTATCAAATGTGCTTTGTTTCACACTGATTTCCATGTAATACTTCAGAGTTGAATCAAACAAGATTATATAGAGAGAATATCAATTGAATTTAGATAGAGTTATCTCTAAAATGAAAGCAACTATCCATAAACACCTTTTCTCTGGTTACAGGAAAAATACATAGGGGAATATCAACATGAACACCTTGTCTGTGGGAAGATACATATGGCAATACCTTCTCTGGCAAAACATACTTTGATCTGGCAGATGTGAGGCTGCATGATTACCAATGTCGATGATCATGAGCTTTTCATCTAACAAGGTGAGTGATCACCAGCGTCGCCATCCCTGGTGAGTCTGAGTGATCACCACTCTCGCCATCCATGGTAAACCTGCGCTATGACGTGGTGCGCGTTTCATCTAGTGAGGTGAGTGATCACTCGTGTCGCCATCCCTGGTGAGTGTGGGTGATCAAGATCCTCACCCTCTGTGGTGAACCTGTGCTATCACGAGGTACGCGTTTTATCTAGCGAAGTGACTGATCACAATCCTTGCTATCCGTGGTGAATGTGTATTATGACGTGGTGTGCGTCTCATCTAGCGAAGTGAGTGATCACTCATGTCGCCATCCCTGGTGAGGATGAGTGATCACGATCCTCGCCATCCCTGGTGAACCTGCGCTATGACGAGGTGCGTGTTTCATCTAGCGAGGTGAGTGATCACCCGCGTCGCCATCCCTGGTGAGTCTGAGTGATCACCATCCTCGTCATCTGAGGTGAGGCCATGTGATCACCACCATTGCTATTCCTGGTGATCTTGTGCTATAGCGACGTCGTGTTCCATCTAGGGACATGTGTAAGCCACTTCACACAGGTTGACGAGGAGTCACGACAATTTGCTGGGTCCATTGACAGAGCGGTCAAGGGTGACAACTTAGGCCTTGGCCTTTGCTTGGGCACAGCAGGCCTGGGCACTCTGGCTGCCGTATTAGTAGGAGCAGGGCAACTCTAGCTCTAGGCTCTAGGCAACTTGACAGGCTCTTCGGTTCTCTCCAGCTTTGGTAAAAGTATTGACCTGCTTCCAGGCTTTCAGCTATTACCCTCTACCTCTAAGAGAAAGCTCACCCACTCTATCCTGATACCTACATACCCATAGATAAAGAATATGAGAATATGAGCCTGGGCGAAGTGGCATATGGCATGACATGTGTTCTTGAACTCATTCATTAGGCTAATCATGAGAAGTTGGATGTGGGGACCTATTTGTCTCATATGAAATTTGCCTTGGGGGGGGGGGTCACCTACACAGGCAAGGCTATAGCCAAGTATGAACACAGCGTTACAAAAAAAGTAATTGAAGGGACATTGAATGGTTACTTAGAGTCAGACAGTGACGTTGAATGGTTACATAGAGTCAGACAGTAGCTCCTTCAACATGGAGTTAGATGCAGGGGGTACTAAAGCCCTCCTGGAAGCCATTCAGGAAGTCCTGAAGAAGTCTGGGGTTCAAGGCAAGTCCAAGCCAAGTATAAGAACGAAGTTCTGGCTGACATCTGTGCCGAATTCAACTTCACTTACTGTAATTTTAGCAGGTGCACCAAGTTTCACATCTGTGCGATCTGCAGAGGGGTTCATAAGGTGAAAGGATGCCCAGATGAGTCACTGGGATCTTCTGGAACCTCGTCAGCAGGACAGCACAATGCTTTGGTCTGATGGACGAGCGCTTCATCTCAGCACATGGCTAATCATGACCAAGTGTGTTTTTTGACAAACGTGCATTGGTGACGTATCATATGCTTATTCTGTCATGGAGCACAGCAGACATGCACCTTTGTGTCCTCACCACCTGCACCTGGAACCAGCTTCAGACAAGCCACTGTCCCCTGGCTTGTCGCATAGAGGTTCCACTTATGCTCGCTTGGAAGCAGTGCAGGGTGATCAGCATGGCGGTCCCGGTTCTCAAAATTGTTGCTCTGTGGTTTGGAATTCTGACATTTTGTGCTATGATTCGGTGTTGTCTATGTTTGAATCTTACCAGAACTATGCCCCATCATGGGATTACTCAGCCATTATTTGGATGGAGTTTGTTCACAATTATCACTGTGTGGTTGGTGAGAGCTGCTGTCAGGAGGCGATTATTAAGTGTTTGGCCAAGGCTGTTGGGATGACGATTCTTTGTTTTTACTCAATGGTGTGTTGCATTGGATTTAAAGTCATGGACCCAGAGGCTCCAGTCATGGACTATATTACGAGTAATTACAAGTCAGCCTCCATTATTGCATGGGAAGCCATTAACAAGATTGTGGTGGACTAATTATCATCTGGTAAACTGTCTAAGACTGGATACAAGCCACCACCCAAGTCGAGTGGTGGTTTCTGTCCATAACAGATGCCAGTCGCCCACATGGCAGTTCTATTAACAATTACATGAACTCCCGTTTTAATAACATCAGGTGCGGCTCCACTACGCGATTTGTTGGTACATTCTCACCTAATTATATCCCTATAGTGACTAAGGTATAGGGTGTTGACATTCCTATATTGTAAACCTGAGATTCAAAATTGTAAACATGAGATTTCAGAGGTTATTTTATGGGTGATCTCTTTCCTTGTGTGTCATATTTACCAAATAACCTGCACCTGCACAGACTCTGTGATTGGGTGGGAGTTCAATATGTAAACATCAACACAGCAAAATATAAATAACAACACAGCAATCACACAGATCGCAGGGTCTTGTACTGTAAAAAACAAACCTGTCTGATATTGAGTTGCAGAGAGTCATCAGTGTGAAAGTCTGCAATATTTACATTAGGTCAACTTGATTTAGTAAACAAAAACATCCTTTGGCAACAAAAAATGTCCCTAAGATTGTACACAAAGCCTTCCCTACATTAACAAAAAGCTCTCTCAATCTTCTATTTACACCTTGAAATAATAACAAATACCACTCTATAATCTGTGTTTGCGTCTGCTTTTGTGAGAATAGTTCCGATTTTCAACAAAAATTGTGTAGTGGAGCCTCACCTTTTAGCTACAAGTCTATAGACGATGCCTGCATGTTTGTTACTAGAGATTCCTTCATAGGGGTGACTGACATAGCTGCAGCCTACAGCACTGTCGTGGTAAGACCCAGTGATAGACAAATGCAAGGACTGCATTGGAAAGACTCCAGTTTTTACATGGTGGACAATTTTTTTAAGCTTCGGTAGTCGAGCCACACTGTACATATTTACAAGGCTAAATAATGCTATTTGCAGATTTATGCAGAAATCGGGCGTTAACTGTTGTAATTACATGGATGATTTTTTAGTTTGTGCCAGTTTGTATGAAGCCCAGTTGTTTCTGCATAAATGGCTATAGAAATTAGGATTCTACATTTCCTATAATAAAGTCAAGACACCAGCTAAAGTGCAAACATACCATGGAATTGAGATCGACACAGCTAGGACAGAGACCAAATAACTATTAAAAATGTGGCCCACAACCAACTTGAATGTTCCAATAAACTTGGGGAAATGCTCATGAAAATCAGGTATAAGCATACAGGCGAAAACCCACTACCAACATCAGAAGAAATTCGCCTACAGGATGCTAAAAGAGACTAATTGTAATTTGCTACATGGAAATGTTTGGGTACCCCACCCTATATGATTATATACTTCACTAGTCTCCTTTGTAAATTTGTCTTATTTTGCTTTTTCTTCTTTCCCTAAATACATGTTTTACAACTGCTGATATGCTGCTACGGTTCAACCCACTTGTACCAACCTATGAAAATATATTATACCGGTATAGGGTGCGGCATTAAGGCCTATGCCCCTTCTGTGGTATATACTTTGAAAATTGTTTATGGAGCCTGGGGGGGGGGGCTCTGACTGTACTTGTGAATGGAAACTCGATTTTGTAACAATGTTTTTTGTAGTAGTTAATTTGGAATTATTTGTATTATGCAACACACTTCACTGAACAACCTAAATGACACCAAGGGTCTACGTCTGATGCATATGAATGCTCGAAGTTTTAAATGTAATTATGCTAGTATCTGTGCTGAAATATATCCTGCCAATCTTGAGATTTTTACTTTTTCTGAGACTTGGTTTAAGAGTGAGGATGATGAATCGGAATATCAATTCTCTGGCTACACACGTTATAGATTAGATAGACAGGTCCTTGATGAAAAAGGTGGTATTAAAACTGGTGGTGGTATATGTATTTATATTAAACATGGACTGAAACACGATTATGATAAATTTTCCACACTATTTCTATCTGATTCTAATATTGAACTTCAATGTATAACGATAATCAAGGACCATATGAAACCTATCCTTTTATTCAACATATATAGACCCCCTGATGGGTCTAAAGCTGTCTTTATTGACATATTAATTGAAACAATCTCTACTATCGATGATAAAGACCAATATGAAATAATAGCTATGGGAGACTTCAACTTTAACATCAGTGATGATAGTGACATTGTGCATGACCTCTTGAATAAAATGAAAGGTATAGGCTTAAACCAAGAAATTAAGTCCGGTACAAGAAAAAAATCAATATTAGACTTGATCTTTACCAACCTAAGAAGGAACTATATCTACACTGGTGTCTGTAACAATTCTATAACTGACCATCTACCAGTTTTTTTGGTAAGAAAGAAATGGAAAATTAAAAATGAGAAGATTTATATTACTCTAAATTAGACAATGTTACATTACTGAATGAATTTGATTCCTATGATTGGACTAAATTTAACCATACTAACGATGTTAATTGTGCATGGTCCCATATGGAATCAGCTATAAGAAAAACCTTGGATAGACATTGTCCAGTTCACAAGTTTTTGGTTAATAAATAAAGGGATCCATGGATGTCTCAAAATGTATATGAAACTATCCGTGATAAAAATGCTAAGCTATGGAAAGCAAGGCGTACTGGTAATGAGGAAGACTGGAAATCTTTAAGAGATGCACGAAATAAAGCAAATAAAATTATAGATAAAGCGAGATAAAACTTCTTTAAGGAACAGCTAGAAACCTACAAAAATGATCACAAAAAATTCTGGAGAGTTATTAACAACATCCTACCGGGCCACCCGAATCGGTCAAACAAAATTTCTCTAATAGATCATAGTAATAATGATATTCCAATTGACGATGAAAAAGTTTCAGATTTCATAAACCAGTACTTTGCCAATATTGGCCCCCTGCTTGCCAAGTACTTATATATCCCATGGAAACCCTATGATGAACGTGTGATAAATCAAATTGACAATATTGAAACCAATGTACAAGAGGTAGCAAAATTGGTACACGACATAAACACGATAAAATCCTCAGCTATTGATAATATTTCTACTGCTACTTTAAAAACAATTTTTAAACATGATCCCTCTAAATTAGTCAAAATTTTTAATCTGTCTTTTACCCAAAATTGTATCCCTGATGCTTGGAAAATATCGAAAGTTACCCCAATCCCCAAAACGGGCGATCTCAAATTAGTAAACAATTACAGACCGATTTCACTCCTACCTCTACCATGTAAATTATTAGAAAAAATTGTACATAATCGAGTATATGGTTTCCTTGTCAAAGAAAATATACTAACATCCAAACAAGGTGGATTTAGATCTGGATTCAGTACAATTGATACATTGGCAAAATTTACTGATGATATTAAAAGAAGTCTTAATGTGGGTAAATCAACAGTGGCTGCTTTTATTGATCTCAAGAAAGCTTTTGATACTGTAGACCATTCAATACTCTTAACCAAAATTCATCATTATGGCATTCGCTCCAACACATATCACTGGTTTAAAAACTATCTAGAAAAAAGATATCAGACAACTCTTGCAAATGGAATACTATCTGACAAGGCTAAAGTGGTATGTGGCGTACCACACGGCTCAATTTTGGGTCCTTTACTTTTTCTAATTTAAGTTAATGATGTTATAAATTGTGTGAAAAATTGTGATGTTAGACTCTATGCTGATGATACAGTTATTTATTCATCTCAAAATAATTTTCAAAATGCTAAGACATATTTGCAAAATGATCTAGAGGCCTACGAAACGTGGTGTATACAAAATAAACTATCTATCAATGCCTCTAAAACAAAAATAATGTTCTTCTCTTCTAGTACAAGGAGATTGAACACATTGACTGCAAACATTAGACTTAATGATCATCTTTTACAAGTGGTACCCAGCTATAAGTATTTAGGTGTTATACTGGAACCACTTTTACATTATAACATGCACTTAAGTAACCAAGTAAAAACCATTACCTATAAGACCTATAAATTGTGTTTACTAAGAAGATATCTCGATGTTAAATTGGCAATTCAAATTTACAAGTCTACTATTTTACCCTACATGGAATATGCAGATATTTGTTTCATGTCAACTTATGACAAATATCTAGATCCTTTACAATATGCTCAAAATAGATGTTTAAAGATTTGCTTAAAAGTTCCTCACTTAACTAATACTAAATATGTACATAATATTACTGGTGTAAACATGCTGGAGGACAGACGAAATGCCCACTTAATAAACTACATGTACAATAGATCTAGATGTGATATGTATAAAGATAATAGAAATATAACTACTCGTCTACATGATGCTCCTACTGTGAAATGTATTACCCCAAACTGTCTGTCATATGCTAGGAGTATAGAATACCATGGTGCCATTGCTTGGAACTCCTTATCAAGGGATCGAAGAAATACCCCTGAATGTACTAAATTTAAAAGTGATACGAGTACTATTATGAGAAGTTTACTGCCCTATGATGAGGACTAATTAATGATTACTAGGCCATGTGTGTGTTAATTCTTATACATTGAATCAAAATTCCACTGTTACAGCATTTGATAACTGAGTCACCCCCCCTATGTATCTTTTCTCCATTCTTATTTACTTATCAATGTGTCAAAGTTTCAATCTACTTCATAAGACAGGTAGGACCAGAAGTACCAACCCATACACTTTTGTGGGGATGAGGTCCTCTGCCTTCTTTTTTGTCCTAATGTAACCCTTATTAAAATATTATTATTCGTCACTTGATTTCCTATCGATCATAACTGAGTAACTATCTATTAATGTACTCTGAACAACTCGTGATTATGAATAATATTGTCTCTACCGCTGTGAGTGTATATGACCATCATTAAGACAAATAAAGTGAATTCAAACCAAAAAAAAATATGAAGCTCAGACTACCCCAAGAGTGGCAAAATGACAAGATTGAATTTTTTAAGGGTCTTCTAAAAGGCAAATTCATGTGTGCCTCTTCCCACCACTTAGGTTATAATGTGTAGATATACCGTGTATTTAATTTCATTTCTCAAGTTCAAAAGCATTGACAACTACATCAGTGCTGTTATTGTATTAAGCAACATGTTTGGTTATGATATTCAGTGGATCGGGACTGCGTTTATTTTTAGTTCCACAATGCATTGCTGGCATTAGAGGAAGTTTGGGGCACCCTGAGCCCACATGTGCCACTTTAGACATTTCATATTTGATCAAGGTATTCTTCCGGTTGAACTTTAAGGACCCAAACGTTAGGTCTATAGATGTGGGCTGCTAGGCCCTTATCTTTCAGAGCCCTTCTACGGAAGTCTAACCTGTCATGAATGGCTCTTTGTGTGCTTTGAACTTACATGTATTAAAGAGGGAATCTATTGTGTTTACTGACTGGGGAATGCTGGTCTACAAAGCTTGTTAAAGTAGGAAAATAGGCTCAAAATGACAAAATTCACGGAACCGTGAAAAAAACATAGACATTAATAATTTGAATATCCACTAAATGAGAGATGGTTCCCTAGTAAATCATCTCTAGATTATATTATAAGTAAAACAAAATGTACAGTCAAAATGAGGTATAATATGTGAATATCTGATACAAATTAACAAAATAATATGCAATTGAATATTCAGAAAATGCTAAAATGGAGAGGGGTATAGAGTATCCTTAAAGGAACATTGGAAATTTGTTCCATGAACCTTTTATTATAATATTTGGGCTCATGCTATAAGAGGCTTCAATAGTAAATACAGAAACATCAATTGACAATAGGCGGCTAGTATAGCTGTATGTAAAGCATGTTCAACAGTGGATAGATGAATAAATGACAAGTGCAGCTCTGTGCATGCTATGTCTTCCTTACACAAGTACCAGGTCCTACTTCAGTACGCTCTATGATGGCCGAGTCGACCATTCATGGTAAATGGCTTCCTGTAACAGCAGCCACTAAATGGCTGGTTTCAGTGGCCCCCTTTCTCTGTACATGAGCTCCATTATTGTCTTTATTACCATAAAGGAGTTCAGGCTCATAGCAGAAACTGTAGTGCACGGTAACAGGCCACACTTAAGGAAGCCCCATGATGGTCTGATCAGCTGTTAGAGGAAAAGCCTTCTTGTGACAGAAACCACTCAATGACTGGTCTCAGTATCCGCCGCTGCCAAAGATAGTTGACAATTAAAATGCACTGGGAGACCAGTGTTAAGAGGACCAAGGTAGTGCCAATAAAATGTTGACATTTTTTGGGAGTTTTTTATATATCATTTCAATAAAAGATCCTGCGCAAAATCATTGAGGCACAGCGTAAATCTCCATATTACCCTTTTCATATTAAATTTGTGTATGACCTATCTTAGGTTATATAACTTCTATCATTTTGAACCTCTTCCAAACATTAAGCATGTAATTGTCTTTTTTGCATTAAAGACAAATGGTACAACATGGATTATATTAGTTTAATATACTAACAATAGGAAAATGCAAAAAAAGCCTACACTGAGAAAATATTCTTACTCACATGAGTCTAGATCCAGACTCATGTCACCAAACTGAGTCTGGATCTAGACTAAGTATAGAAATAAATGGTAAAAACTTTTTTTTTTCATATCATGTCTCATAAATACTGACCCTGTACTGATTTGTTTACAAGACTCTCAGGATTCAAAAAGAACATCTTTACAAGCATTTAGAAAAATGAAAAAGGGGGGGGGCTATGGTTGAAATCAAAAATATTAATTTTCCCTTAACTATAAAGAACTAAGGGAATTCAAATGGCATATAAATATCTGTATATATGTATCTATAGTGTATCTATATTGAACTGAAAAAAGAAAAAAAAAATATGTGGAGGTAAAGTGGTCAAGTTAGGCTGAGGAAACCCATTAAGATATTATAAGTGATGGATTCTGACTTCTACCACCAGGTGGCTTCTGTGAACTGGGTAGCCTTTGTCTTTAAGAAAAATCTAAATGTACCTAAGAACATCTTGGCCTACAAGTGCCAGATCCCATCCCTGCATCACACCTGTCAGTGATTAGTGTCCCTAAAGACATGGACAGATTCGCTCAAACCTCTCTCCGACCAGAAGTGGCATTCTCTCGTGCTATCCATACCAGACGTCTATGTGATGGAGAGTCCTTGTGGGGCTCTGGTGACTCAGGGGTATTGCAGACAGTATACCATCTAACCACTCCACCAGCCCCATCCCTGCCTCCCACCTGTCAGTGACTAGTGTCCCTATAGACATGCACAGATTCCCTCAAACCTCTCTACAACCAGTGTTCTCCTGCTATCCATACCACACATCCATGTGATGGAGGGTCCTTGTGGGGCTGGTGACTCAGGAGTATTATAGACAGTATGTTAGAGGTGACAGCAGTGAAAACGGTTTCCCCATCTACATTCCTTGAATGAATCCTTCTGATGCAACATACATTTCATCAGTTCTATGCCTGTTCCATAGTGGATGTCTCTTAAGATGTCCTCCTTTCTCTCCTCTCGTACAATACATTGTGTGGTCAGCCTTTTATCATTAAAAAGTTCTTTCATAATGGATAAATGCCACAATGTTATCCTGATTATTAACTTTTAGCCATATCTATTCATCACCCTGCCTCAAAGTTTAACCCCTCTACTCGATGTCATCCTTTCTCTCTCCTACTTGCTCCATCCCACCATCCTCAATGTCAGAATCAACTCCTTGAGGCTGTCAGTGACATTGGTCCTGATAAGGTGTCCAGTCATTGACTTTTTTTTAGATGACAGAGCCTCGTACCAGAGCGAACAACTGTAGATGGAGACCTGCGGAGACCCCCCCTTCCTACACACAGACTCCAACCCACACCCTCTCCAACCCTAACTTTAATCATGGGGGATAGACAGGGGGAAAATGTGGAAAAACACATAACCTGCTATACAATCCTGCTATATTTCCTCACCACTCATCCAAAAAATGAATGGTGAGAAGAGATGATAAGGCCAGCTTGGTTCAGTGAACATTCAAATGAAGGGAAGGTCATTGACTTGATTTAGTTTAGAGAGTACCTGTATGTAAAGGCAAGCTGCTGTCCCTTCACAACATATCTCTCAACTATTTTGATCAAAATATAATAGCCTATCATATCTGTAAGTCTGTCCCAGCTGTTAGCTACGTACATGGTCAATTTGTACTATCAATAACCAGCCATTGTGGATGCTATAAGTAGTCCATGGATACCCTGACTCTCACACTGACAAACCTAAACCATAGAACCCAACCTCTAATACAAATATCTAACATTGCTTAATTATGCCTAAAATCGCTGAATGAATTTCGGCTTATGAATGTAAAAAAGGATTTTTGATAGAACCTTCCTCCCATTCTGCAATATACAAAGAAAACCTCTAGAGTTACAACTGCATGTGTCAGTGAGCAGGCCATTTAAAAGCTTTATGATCATCATGGGTATTAGATTCTTACCCCACTACTCATCACCCTCCCAAACTGCAGACATGTCCTTTTAGCTATGTCACCAAGCTTCTCAGAGAATTATTCACAGGAAACACTCCCTATTTACACCTCCCTCAGTGAGAGTGACAGCCATGACAAGTCTGGATGATAGCAGGGTGAGAGCCCTCAGCGTCAAGAGTAAAGACTAAGTGATGCCTGTCAATGTTAATGTGTTGAAGCTAAAGCTATACATCACTCTGGTGACTTATCACTACCAGTGCTGGTAGCCCCTGTAGATGGATGTCAAATAGCAAAACAATAGCTTTCTTTATCAGAAAACAAAATAGTGTCTGAAAAAGTCTGTCTAATCAGCTGGGAAGTTTTACTAAAGAATGGTTGACTTCTACTAAAGAATGGTTCACTTCTACTTGTCTCACAATCCACCTGTAGGCCGTTACTCACTCCAATTCTTCCTAACTGTAGGCTGGCTGCTTCACACAATGTCCCTCTTATCTCATAACAGCCACACTTTGTGGCATGGACTGCAAGAAGGGGTCTTAGGGCCCCCTGCACTAAGACCCCTTTCACAGATTGTGTCACCTTTGTTAATTTCCTCCTTCATGCCACATTAGTTATCATGCTAAGCGAGGTGAGACATGAGTGGATGAGGTGGCAGAGTGAAATGAGGCGTAAAGGCTGAACATTGACCCATGAGTGTCACACACACATGACATTAAGTTTGAAGGAAGACTTACAATTAGGTCAGTTGTGTCAGATCTATTTGTCATGAGATGCTTTTGTATCTAAAGCTTGAACTCCCATCCATTTTCTTGGCACAATAAACCTAGATGATTGTTAAATCTGTCACAGGGAATTAAAACTGCAGTCATCATACGCTTGAACCAGAACTTTGTACCATTCATCTGCTTCAATTTTAGTTCTGCTTTTGCTCAGCATCAGCAATATCCATGGACTGCAGGAGGGCCTGGGGCCTTTTGAGTTAGATATATGCTGGCTCCGGTAGTGACGGAATTGGGGAAGCGTCTGTATTTATGTAGGGATGGCTGTTGTGGTGGGAGAGTGGAGTGAGATAGGGTCATGCCAGGGCCCAGGATGATGTTACATATACACCCCAGGGGCTGAGGGCTCTAAAAGGTGCTGGAGAGGTTCAAAGGGGACAGACGGGCTATTTAAATCAGGGATTATTTAATGTGCAAATGTTTGAGCACAGTTAGGAGTACTGTTCAAGTTATTCTCTAGGTTGTCCTTTTGGGATGGCGACTTCAGCCTGAAACAACATTTGTAGTCACATCATATTTCTTTAAAACATTTTTTTAAATGCCACACTAATTTCAAGCCAAACTTAGACAAGGGGGGGTGCTTTAGACACTTTATTTTCAATTTCATGTTTTCAGCTAATTTGTGGTGTTCGATTGTAATCTCAGTATTTGCAGATTGCAGATAGACAAGAAGCAGATAAAAGGGCACTTTAATTAGGTGTTTAAAGTGTGTTTCCTCTCTTAGGAACCTATATGAATATGACATCTAGAAAAATGGCATCTACAATGCATATAAATGACTATTGACCCTGGCTGGTCAGTGGCTGAAGTCTTCTTACCCTCGAGCCAATCCTATTCACCAAGAAATTGACTCCATCTCAGACAGCTAACTTTGGGTAACCTTCAGGCAGTCCTGAAGGTCAAGGAGGGAGAGGCAAAGGTCAAGGTGCAGGGGGATTGTGTGGAGGATGTTTCTAAGTAGCTAGTGATCGACTTCTATATATCTCATCCTGAATAAAGTTTACCACCTACACTGTTAAAAATATTCAATAGAAAAAACAAAGAATCATTGGAAAAAATGTCTACCAGTGTTTCCCTGAGTCTATTTGCAGTCACTGTTTTTTTTCAATGTCACCATCAAGTTTATGGAATTTCACCATTATTTCTAAACAATAACTTAGGTTAATTCAATACACATTGTTTTGGCTTCAATGCCATACACCATGAACTTTTTTTATATGAATATTCAGTCTCTGGCTAGACACTTTAGAAATTCCACTGTAATGTCAACGAGTCCGTAAATGATGAATAAGGATGAATACAGACGAACCAGGAATCCAGTTTGATATCCACTTTATTCATTGAAGTCCACGAGGTATAGTTGGTGATACAGTATAAAGGTGCCCAACAGTGTCCAAGCCTAGCCCTTGAGCCAAGGGCCTTGGTCTCACGTGAGTGTGTGAGGTATGAAGTATGGAGGTGGAAAGATGAGTGAGCTGCTCCCTCCACAGGTATTTGTAGTAGGAGCTGCTCACCCAGCTCATCCTAAAAATAGTATCAGGTGAGCTAAATATAGTAACTGGGGAACTCCAGTGCAGGTATGTAGGGGGGGATCCCAAACATAGCACTGGGGTTCACAGAGTTCAGTGTGGTTCTAAATATAGCTGCTGGGAACTCCCGGTATGCTGTGAGCTGCTCATGATCAATGGGCATGTCATCCAGCAGGGGGAGTTGTTTCTAAACATTGTCTGCTAGGAATTTCCAGCATGCAGTGGGCTGCTTGTGATTGACGGCGTATCCTCCAGTGGGAGGAGGCCGGGTCACTGAGTGCAGTTGACACCGCCAGCCTCTGGTTATGGGTATGGCTTGGCTTGTGGGTAGACTCGGACACCGGGTTACATGGTAGAGTCAAAGGTGAAAAATAAATATGATAAGTACAATACCTATAACGGTCTACTGACAAATCCCCACATTCCTACTCGATTCCACGCGAGGTTTTAAGGAGGAAGTTTGTGAGAAAGGTCTACTGACAATATATTTGATGTGTAATAATAGGTATTACATCTTATCATTTAAGTTGAAAGTTTACAGTATTGAGGAGATATTTAATATTGGTTTTTGATTGAACATGAATAATTTATAAACAGTACAAAACGAAAC
Source organism: Acholoe squamosa (assembly GCA_949317995.1). NCBI lineage: Eukaryota > Metazoa > Annelida > Polychaeta > Phyllodocida > Polynoidae > Acholoe > Acholoe squamosa. The sequence continues at coordinate 80,595,389 of OX439042.1, forward strand.
TGTGCCAAAGAGGTGTTGTTTGTAATTTTGACAAGAAGAATATGAAAAATTCAGGTCGTGGTAGGATACAAGGGCTGGATTATTTATCTAGCACTAAAGTTCACACAAAGATAAAGGAAATAAAAACTATCCTAAAACATGCAGTTATTGGCTTTAAGGCAGACCTTGAGGTAGATAAGTTGATACTGAAGTTTGTTTCAGTACCGGTAGGCACTTATTATTTAGGTCTTGAGCCAATATACAATACAATATAATAAATAAAAACAGAGGTAAGGTAATTGATGACTGGCAAGTCGATCAATCATTCCTTATAATACTGGTAAGGCTTAGGGAGTCTGAAGGCTTTTAGGTGATATGTTTAAGGAATTTTCTAAAAAAAAAAAAAAAAATTGGATTTTTGGTCCTTTATTTATCTGTAGAAGTTTCTGTTAATTTTCGTAGAAGGTTTGTCTTAGTCAATGGAAAGTTTAGCATGTTTAGCCTTCAGTCTACCTGGGGTTATGATTGGCTGAAAAAGGACAAGGTTAATACAAAAATAAATGGTGGCTCTGGCTGATATTTGGATTGGATCTCAGTTGATCCTGCAAAAATACTGGTTGCCAGCGCTTCCTTGTAAAATTTTTAGAAAAATATAAACTAGCTAAAACCCATAAATATTTGACATGGTTGGGTTTGAAAAAGGTACAGTGTGAGAGAAAAAGAACTTTATGGCATCTTAAGATCACAAAAACCTGCTGCCTGGCTTGTGTTCTTCATAATGTTCTTATAAAGGAAAATAAATGTAAAAATGCAGCGTGTTTTCATGGTTATGTATCATAGCCTTATGCAAACAAGAAAAACTGGCTTTGAAAATCAGTTGACTAGGCTGACTGAGTCAGTGTTCATAGTGTCCATGGGCGGTCGGTGAGTGAAGTGTGTCTCTACACTTTTAGTCCATAATTTTAAAGACAGTTCCAAAAATAAATAAAATAAATAAAGGATGGTTATTGAAATTATTTTCTCCTTCTATGGCGACTTTGGTTTGCAAGACCCTTTGGTGGTGGGTCTTGATGGTTAAAGACGTTTGGGTTGAGGGAGCGACCTAGTGAGGGTCTTCTCCTGGATCTGGATTTTTTGGTGTTGGGGACAAGGTTTACGATTTTGCTGAAGTGCATTCTGCTAGGCTTGCCTGAGTCAGGCTGCAAATTCAGATCGGAACTGTATGCAGGGTCCATGTCTATTGGTTCTGTCGAGAGGGAGGTGCTAGAGTCACTATCCTCCTCAGATGAAGCTTGGTTAATTTTGGGTAGGGGTCTCCAGACCTGGGTCGAGCCAATTGTTTTGAAGGTTTCTGGTCTATTGTCTTTGTTGATACTGCATGGGCAGCTGTAGCTGTACATTAGGTGGGGACAATTTGTTCCCAGGGTGGCGAATCTAGTAGGTGGCCCTATTGGAGAGCAGACTCGTGTGCTCCAATGGGGCAGGCCGGTTGGGATGGGCGTGCCTGGCCTGCTGCTGGAAACTCCTGCTGGCCTGTCAATACGGTCTCCGCCTCCTCGATTAGGTCGTTGGCCTCTGTATTGAAAAACAGAACAAGAGAAGGGGGGGTTTTTAGTTATAGGGTCGATCATAGTGCATGGATCACAAGGCGACCAACAAAAATACCAAATTGACAGGTAAGGCAGTGAATTGGGCAGTGCATACTGATGTGCAGTGTCACCGAGCCGGTGTAGACTTATGGCAAAAGGTGAGCGGGAAACTGGAATATCCAGGGTCCAGGTTAGTTCTGCTGCGCGGCGCGGGTAGCGCCATTGCATGGGGATCTGTTCTTATTTAGTTCATGCGAGAAACATTGGCTGGCGCCACTGAGCTGGCGTTTGTTCAGCGTTCGTGTAAGGACATGGTCAAATGGCATGGTCAATGGTGTAGACTTGCCATGGACTCATTGGGTTCATGTGTAAGGGTTGTCTCAACTTTGGGTTAGGTGATTCTGGGTCCCAAAGGTGGGTTTGGTTGGCTGGAATTTTGAATTTTGATGATGCGCTTTCGAAAAATAGGTCCAAAAATTAACTTTATGCTCCCGTTTTGGATCCTGATATAAAAGGGAGCGGAGGCTATTTTGGGATCAGAGAGGCGACCGAAGTCTTATTGGGAGACACTTAACTTTGACGGCTAAAAAGGGAGGACATTTTGATTCGGGATGATTGTTCATGCCCGACTTGTCACCATGCCTTCGGGATTGGTTGTCCTGGCCATAGTGGCCGTAGGCTACTTCGGGTGAGTACTGACATGAGAGCTGAATTGAAATTTGAGATGGCGAGCAACTCATTAGTGCGCCGGTGGTCTGACACTGTGCTGTTTCTTATGTTTTTAGTGTCGTGCTTCTGTGGGTTATCGTGGGGTGGTCTCCTCCCCACTGCCACCGGGTCGTTGGCCCTTTTGATGGCCCGGAGGGAGGCTCGAGCGGGCCCTGCACCGTTTTTGGTTAGAGTGGATGGTATGTATAGTCTTAATTTGCTGAATTTTGGGTTGCGGTAGCTGGGGTTTTATTGAAGTCGGGTTAGGTAACTTAGGCTGGAAAGAAAAAGAAAATTTTGGAATTTGGAATTTTGGCATGAGTGGTGGCTTTTTATAAGTGGGGATATTGATTCTGATTTCAGAAATTCGGTCGTAGGCGGGCGACGGGTATGATCTTGAAGGATCAGGTCGCGATGATCTATGGGAGGATGATTGATGGAGAACGATGAAGAAGAAGAAGAAAAATCAGAAGGTGGCACTGCCAAATGCGGATATATGATTGAACTGTGATTTGTGCAATGAGAAAACTGTGATAATTAATATATGCCAGAGCTTGATTCACTGTGATAATTCTACGCCAATAATATACTTGAAAGTCCACCACCAGTTAGAAGTTATGTTGTCTGTTCTGGGCTTCTAAATTGGCAAGGGCGGGCTTTCAATTCTCATGCGGGTTGTTATTGTTAACTTGGGTCGAAAACAAGTCTAGTGATATTGCTAACACGTGCTTATGTTATTGTTTTGACGCAGATATTGATTGCGGGTGTCCTGACTGACGTTAAGTTGTCATGCCAACGTGGGAAAAATGAAAGAGATCTGACGTTGGGGAGGCCGACGGCAGTGGTGAGACGCAGCGCCGGCGTTCTGACGCAGCGTTTGGCGGGGAACCAGACGCGACGTCAGAAACAAGATGGCGACGTCTCATCGTGCAGTGGGCCTTCACAGTGAGTCGAAATAACTGTGTTATTGTGGGTAAAAACGTATGGTACTGGAGATGTTGATAAAGGTTTTAATTGTGGGTGGGGTCGGGTTTTAGAGCTATTGAGGATGGGGATGATCCCCACATGAAGGTGTTAGATTGGGCTATCCGGTGGATTGGGCGACCGGGAGAGTCCATTACCAGGTTATATGGGGGGTGGCCGGCGGTTAATTGATCCCCACATGAGGATCAAAGTAGGTTTCTGATGAAAACTTACCGCTGGTTGATGTTGAGGGTGGTGTGAGCATCATCTCCGGTTGCTTGTACATGTATTTGTCTTTCTTTGGCTGATGCCGGAGTGGGGTGTACTTTGTGAGCTCAGCCGGGGAGTCATGGCGATCAGCCGGCCAGGACTCACAAGGTAGTTGTATGGCGGGGTCAGTGTCACTGGATGCAAGTTGGAAATCGGGTTGTCCTTCTGAGGAGATGACCACTGTCATGTGGTGAGCTCCTTTTAAGACCCTGTACAGCGGTATTCTCCATAGAAGTGGTACCGGAGGATAGCGCTGCAGCGGGATCTGTCGGACTTGTCCCCCGATTATTGTCCTGATGTCAGACTTCCAATGGAGATCCAGGTGTCTGCCCAGGGGTGCCGTAAGGCGAGCTGGGGAGACCTTAGGGGCTGTGATGGTGGGGGCCCAGAGATTTTGTCCATAGATCATCTTGCCAACGGTGAAATCAAAAGTTTGACCGTTAGCATGAATCTTGGCCACAATTGAAGGTGTCCTGTGGCTGTCCTGTTTGCAGTAGGGCCAGTGTCGCAGGCACCTCTTGGCGGTACTCCATGTGATGTATAGGAGGGTTGCCATTAAAATCCAGGTGAACATGTTTTGGTAGCGGTCAGGCGACTGTACAAAATCTAGATCGGTGTCTGGGGTCGTTTGTGGGGCTGGCCAGTTTTTGTTAGCCTGGCGTATCAGATCTTTAAAACGATCCCAACTCTCCGCATTAGCCATCTTTGGTGTTCGGGTTGCTGAGACTAGTGTGATAAAGCGCGCCAACTGATTGACACGAAGATGGTTTTTAAGGGTTAATGCGCAGCAAAGTAGTGCCAGGAGGGGTGATACCAAGTGTATCCAGGGTGAGAACTGGAGGTGATATCCCAGATGCATCAGGGAGTTGGTGGATAGGAGGGCGGATTGGTCCTTAAGTCCCTGTGCGGCTCTTTTAAGGGTTAGGGTGTCTTGGAAGAGGGGTGCTATTTTTTGATTGTGTAGGTGTTTTAATTTTTCAAAATTGGGCAGGTGAAGGGTCTGGGTAGTGGTTGCCATGGTGATGCCGGAAACATTGGCTGGAGGTTGACCAAAATGTCGCCACAGTGGTAAATTGAAATAGGCCTTTGATATGGGTTCTAGGGTGAAATTTTGGGTGCAGGATAAATCAGAATTGGTTAAAATCATGCCGGCATTTTTAATGGAGCACAGGCATGGGACTGAGATGACTGAGTATGCGCTATTTTTAATTTCGACTTGGCCTGAATCTGTGCATTGGAGCATGGAAGTGGGATGGTCAGTTATTAATAGGAAAGTGCTGTGAGATAGGGGTTGGATAAGATTTGGTATGGGTGCTGCCATGTGTGCTTTAAAACTGCAGGTATGGTGCACCGCCTCTGGTAGATCTAAAAATAAGGATAGAGTGCATGTGGGGTGTGTGGCTGACAATAGGGGTAGGGGTAGGTTACAGCTGATAAGGTGGCCGAGGTCACACATATCCAGGTCAGCTTGTGTAAACTGTATATAGTGTGAGTGGGTCTTAGACATAGCCAAGTAGCCGGGAAGTGGCTCCACCTGGGTGTGACCTACTGACTTAGTGTCGGAGGTGTCGAAGGGTACGGGGAAGGTTTCTATTCTAAATATAGAAAAGGTGCTTCCCCCTCTGGTTATGGGTACTGGTATGGTTATTAACAGGCTCGAGTTATGGCTCCAGTGCACATGTACTCGGCGCTGATAATAATAACTTATGGGTAGGCCTTCTAAAATAATGCCGTGGTGTGCCTCGTGCAGGAGGCTGGATAAATTGTTTAAACCTAAACTGAGGTCGTCTTGTGTGATGATGGATTGGGGTAGGGTGCCCTCAAGTAGATTATTAATGGTTAAGAGCAGATTTTTACAAGTCGCTTTGGAGGTCAATTAAAGACTCTATTTGAGAGTTTGCTGCTGTGAATAACATGGAATAGAAGGTGTCTTGTCTGGATTGGAGTTCTAATTTTAATAATATTGATGAGATGTTAGAATTTAAATGCTCTAATTTTCCGGAAATAAAAGATAGAGCATCATCAGTGTCGTTCTGGAATTTTGAGAAGATGTTGACAGAATTGTAATTAAATTCCGAAATATTTAACAAGAAATGTGTGGCTAATTCAACCACGTGCATTTTGGTGGCTAACTTTTTATCCAGGTCAGACATTTCAGAATTCAAAATATCAATTTCTGGTTGAGTACCGAGGCCTATTGAAGCTCTTAAAATGTCACCAATGACTTGGCCTGGGGCGTTTCTGGCTTGTCTGACGTTTGATGGGGAAATTAATTTTGACAAGGTTTCTAGTGTTGTTTTTTACTTGGAGAATAGGCTTTGTATCATGTTATCTAGGGCATGGGCTGTGTGCTTAATGTATTGGGGTGCATCAGTGGCGATGAGTGGGCTGAGCAGTTCTGGCTGACTTAAGTTCTGGTCAAAGGTCAAGTTGAGGCTGAAGGTCAATGGATAGTCCATGTAATTGGCTAGTAATGTTTGGGGTAACTTGGTAAACAGTGCGCCATAGTTGGGTCTGAAGATGGTGTTCGGATTGGTATTTGATGTAGAGGTGCAGCCGAGGAGCAGATGTAAAAATATACAGACTGCTAGGATGGCTGCTGCTCTAGAAAAATGAGAAAAATTGAGAAATTTTGAGGATTTTTGAAATTTGATGGTGGGGTTCACTCAAAATAGCAATAGCTTAGTCACAAATGGGATGTTAGTGTGGTCAAGTATTTACAAAGGTCGGGGGATTCTGTGGGTGTAGGGTTGCTGTCACATGAAAGGTCTTATGCAGATGGACTGGTGCCTGTTGTCACCGTCAGGGGCGGCACGCGAGCTTGAGCATGGAATCTGTTTATCTCGAAAACAGCAAACTGGAATACCAGGCTGGCTGTATTCCTTATGGCCAATTCGCGTCCAATTCTGGAGTATTGGCGGGGTAAGTCCCTGAGGGGCTGTTCTGACGCTAGAAGAGTGTGAGCACATAAGAGTGCTATGTATGATGCAGATCTATGGTTAAACCTGCCCCATGGAGGCCGGCGGGGATTATCCCCAGCTACAGCGACCATGAAGGCTTTTATGGTTGCTGCTATGGAGTGATTGTTCATGTCCAGCTCCTGTCTTAGCACAGGGCTGCTGAGGTAATGTTTAATATCTTCCTGGGCGAGGAAGGTGATGAGGTGTTGCTGTTCCATGATTATGCTCCTAATTTCAAAAGGATCCATGAGATCACTCCTGATCCCATGTGGTCCAAGGAGGCTGTGTATGGTCCATGTAGCATTTGGGCCGTGCTTATTTGCCGGTGGGTCCAGGCTGTAAGTCATAAAAGGAAAAAGGGTCTAAGTGGGCTGTGGATGGGGGGAGAGGTAAAGGTGGGGAATTTGCTTGGCTGAAGAGGTTTAGTAAATTGGATTATCAATGTTAAAAATTATAGGATAGTGGAAAAGTTCTTCCACATTTTACACACACTTAAGGCTCACACCGCCATTGGTTAATAGGGGTACCTGGGCACCATGATAATAAAACTACTATCATGTACAATGCTAGAACGACTGGTTGTGGGTTGTGTTGTGATCAGATGTGGGTGGGCAAGCGCTTATAAACCTGAGATTGAGTTTGGCTACTTCTCAGTCTGAGATCTCCCATAGGTGGTATGTCTTGCCCTGAAAGAGGCGTAGGCCAAATATTATTGGTGGAAGCAAGTGGGGTTGTACGGTCCCATATGCAAATTAGGGTTATCCTGGCCTGGATTGGTTGGTGGTGAGATATTGTCTAAAGATAGCATATTGGGAAGCTTGGCGGGGGGTGTTTTATCCCTGGCCAAGGTGATATGGTTGCTGTGGCGTCCCTGTAACTTTTAAAGACCTTGAGGGCAGTGTGTTATTGATTTGTATATGTGCCACCACAGCACTTAAGGGTTGGCAGAGACAGCGGTGTAAACATGGGGTGTGGGTGTCAGAGGTCCATCTTCCTACAATAGGTTTATCATTGGAAATAGTGGTCTTGAAGTGGTAACAAGCCGTCGCATGTGTGTATTGAAGTTTATACACAAACCGAGGATACGGCGCTGCCTTGGGCGGTCGGTATGTGGCGTGTGTAACCTAACCTAATTATTTGATAATCCATTTGCCAGTGTTTGGCGTTCCACTTAGAAAGGGTAGGTGTGTGTATATACAGTTAATCAAGGCGGTGTTGATTTTGGATGCATAGGAATTTTTATGGCTGTTAGTATAAATAGGTTGGGCGTTGGTCTGTGACTGTTGCTGTCAGTGTGTTTAAGTGGTTGGTGTATTAATGGTTGATTAATTTGGTTGGGGCACGTGGCGCCTGTGGGGAATGAAGGAGGGTTGTTTATATGGATATTTGGTGTTTGACACAACGACTTATGGCCTATAATGGACGCTTAGAAATTTTTCTTGATTTTCTGGAGGGCATGGGGCTGAAGGAGATTATTCCCTTTTTGGCTGGCCTTCCTCTCTTTTTCTTTGTTTTGTGAGTGGTGAGACTCACATTGGAGGGGTCGTCTTGGTCGGGGTCGTGAAATGAGCTTGTGGGCCCTGATTGTAGCCTTTTTATGATGGCTTTGGCGCTAGCTCTTGTGATTGGTCTCCTCAGCCTTGATACATGTACTGATTTCTTCAGTATTTTTCCATCTTGTAGCCTTTTTAGAATAGCTGTAACTGGTGAAGTCATCTTCATTATGATGTAGGGGCCTGAGTATGTGGGTTGCAACTTTTTTGATGTACATTTGACTAGTAGGGTTGGTATATGTAAATATACCAATTGGCCTGTGTTATATGAGCTGAGTTCTGCTGAAATGTCATGTCTGGCTTTCATCTTTTTGTGAGCAGAGATCATGTTTTCTGCAGCTTTCATTTGAATATCATCCCTAAACTGTAGTAGGCTGGTCATAATTTTCTCCCTGGTACTTGAGTCTTTTTCAGTTTTAATCAAGGACAAAGCTGCTTCAGTTGGTAGGTGTGTCTGCTTGCCAAAGACTAACAAATTTGGCGAGTAGCCTAGGGCGCTGCTTATAGTATTATTGATACTGAAGATTACAGCTTGCAGGAAGGTTGACCAGTGTTTTTGTGATTTTGATACAAAAGCTCTGAGGGATGATTCTATG